>NC_061170.1:20928972-20933972 GCF_022113875.1 Hydra vulgaris | reverse complement strand
AAACAATATATTGCCATTTTATTTCTAACTAAAGCTCGTTTATACAATATGAGAGGCAAACTCTTCAAATTTTCTTACTTTTACCATAACCATTTTATACCGAAGTTGCTAAGACTCTAAGTGAGTAAACAAATTGTCCTTTTTATTATTACAATAAGTAAATGTATAAATAATGTCTTGTCTGATGTAAATCTCTGTTATTCTCAGTTTACTAAACTTTTTATATTATCTTAGATGTTAGGTTCTAGAGACTTTTGGTTATTTTTTAACAGGGTCATAAACTCAAATAAGTCTAACGTTTAATTTTTAAATCATGGGTCTGATCTTTACTTACTTTACCGCAGAGTAAAACAGAGCTATTTACAAAGAAATCTTACTCTAATTTGACTCTCGAATATAATGGACATACTCTTCTTGACAGTTAAACAGAATAATCAATTGTTTAACATCGAAATTACTCTGGCTTCCAATACTAAAATTAATTCTCAATTAAACACTTCTACCGTTTGTGCTTCAGACAACATTTCTATCGTAGTCTTAAAAAAGTGTTCTCCAGAACTCTCAACAATTTTTGCTAAACTCTTAAAAAGTGCTAAATTCATGATTCCAATTTTTCAAAGCCCTACAAAAAGCGTTGACCTCTCTAAGTATTCTTCGAATACTCTTAACTCTGTAATCAATTTCTTATAATTTCCTGTGTAAAGGTTTTGAGTTTATTAAGTTATTTCTTTCTAACTGAAGTAGTAAAGTAGTTCTTGAAAGCCTACCCTCTTCTTTATTTAAATTCTCGAAGGCCTACCCTCTTCCTTTATTTGCTTCTGTAATATTTTTTATCTACAATAACAATCATAATGAAATCTAAAGTGACTAAATTTGCTGATGACTCCACTTTAGACTCTTGTTTTGACAAAAAATCATCTTTAATTGCTTAGAACAAGCAGCCAATTTAAAATGTGACCTCTCTTCTGTAACAGCCCAAAGCTTGATGTGGCTTATGGATTTAAGTTCTGGACTTATAATCCATAATTTTTGCTAGACAACAAAACTCATTTATTAACTACAAGAAAATATTACAATATTGTTGGCATTCCTATAGTAACAACCCTCTGACTCTCAGACAAATTCTAAAAACACATTGTAAATGTAATAAGATCAGCTTTATCTGCCAAGGTTGCATTTCTTTTTTATTTTTTGGGTCACCAAGTCTCCTTAGCCACATGCTGTTTTGATCAGTATAAAGCAAAGATTTTCCAGAATGTTTTATAACACCAAGTGTTTTGTCTTATAATTCTGCGCATTGCTTTGCGTGATTGTGAAGATTCTTTGGAAAATCTTTGCTTTTTACTGATCAAAACAGCATGTGGGTTAAGAGACTTGGTGACCCAAACTTTGAGGTCAGTATAGGAAGTTTCGATGGCGCAGAGCTATGCGAGCTTGTCGGTTTTTATATCCTGTATACTATAAGCAACATATATGGATTGCATAAAACAAAAAAACAAACAAAAAAACAAACGGCGCGGGGCCCCCTGCGATAGCCGCAGCAGGGGGTGCGCCAGTGCTGCGCCTGGACTGGGGGGGGTCGGGTGATCCTCTTTTAGGAGAGAAGAAAACCGAAAAGTTTTTTTGATTCCCTTGTTTTTAATGGGTTGAATGATTTATAAAAGGTAATTCATTAAAAGTATGATGACTAGGAAAATTTTTAAGAATTTTAATTATTTGATCCTCTAAAAGAAGAAGAGTAAACTAATGGAAAGTTATTTGGCTCATGACCAGAATATAAGGGTTCGATTCCTTTCTCTTTATTTTTGAATTAAATTTTTAAATTATAAAAATAGAATAATCAACAAGAATAATATTAATTAATATTATTATAATCTTTTCATAAATGATTAAATTTAAAATGAACTGAAACAGCTTAGTAATTATAAAATAATATTATGAAAGTAAAGGCGATTGAAATCATAATTTTTTCTTTGGATTTACAAAATTAAATAATTGATTATATCTATAGATTTAGTACTGTGAAGGAAATTAATAAATAATATATAATAAAAAATGAAAATCATTTACCTTTTGTATAATGGGCTTATAAAATAATAATTAGCAAGCTATAAGGCTAAATAATTTATAAAGTTAATTATTCCCGAAACTTAACGATCTAATTGTGAATAATTTTCAGAATGAACCAATAAATGATAAAATTTTTTGGATAATTAGGTGGATTATCAATTATTATAGGAACTATTGCTGGATTTAATCAAACTAAAATAAAAAGATTAATAGCTTATAGTGGTATTTCTAATTTTGGATTTATTATCATATCCTTAAGCTTAAATAATATAATAGGTATTGAAATTTGTTTATTATATCTTTTCATTTATTTATTTACAAATTTATTTATAGTTATGATATAAATATTATATAAAGATAATATAGAATTTATTATAGAACTAAGCGGCTATTTTATGAATAATAAAATTCTAACAATTGCTCTAGTTATTATAACCTTTTCTATAGCAGGAATTCCTCCACTTTTAGGATTTTTAAGTAAATTTATTCTTATTTCAACTTTAATAAATTATAATTATATTATAATAGGATGTTTATGTCTACTAATTACTTGCATAGGTATAGGATTTTATTTAAGAATAATAAAAATACTTTTATTTCAAAATAATAATTTTTATGTCTCTTGAAATAATATTATTTCTTTAGACAAAAATAATTTATACTTAAATTTTATTTATTTAGGTTTTATATTATATTGCACACTATTTTATTTATTAAATCCTAAGTTTTTTATTTCTTTAACAACTTATCTATTAAATTTATAATATGATCTTAACTATAATTTTTTTACCTTTATTTAATAGTTTATTATGCGGATTTTTTGGTAGATTTTTTGGTAATAAAGGAGTTAAATTGATTTCTTTTTTTTCTTATTATAATTACACTTATTAATTCTTGAATTATTTTTTATGAAATTAATTTTAATAATATTTTTTTATATTATGTATTATTAGACTGATTTAATTTAGGTTTATTAAGCAACTCATTTAATTTAAAATTTGATTTAATTACTACAAATATGCTAGTTTTAGTAATTACTGTTTCATTTTTTGTTCATCTATTTTCTTATTCTTATATGGAAAACGACCCTCATTTACCAAGATTTATATCTTATTTATCCTTATTTACCTTTTTTATGACAATATTAATATCATGTTCCTTTTTGAATTAACTTTTTATAGGATGAGAAGGGGTTGGGTTATGTTCATACTTATTAATTAATTTTTGATATACCAGAATTCAGGCTAATAAATCAGCAATAAAACCATGATTATAAATAAATTAGGAGATATAGGATTATTAATCGGAATAATATATTTATGAATATTTACTGGATCTTTTGAATTTAACGATATATTTATAATCTCCATTACTAATAATTTTTATACTCTTTATATACCATTATTTTTTGTATTAATAGGTGTAATAGGAAAATCTGCTCAATTAGGATTTCACATGTGATTACCTGATGCAATGGAAGGGCCTATTCCAGTTTCAGCATTAATCCATGCAGCTACAATGGTTACAGCTAAGGTATTTTTAATTATTAGAATGTCACCTATATTTGAACTTTCATCTACTGTACTAATTTTAATAATTATTATAGGAAGTTTGACTTCTTTTTTTCAGCAACTATAGGAATGGTTCAAAACGATTTAAAAAAAGTAATAGCATATTCTACTTGTAGTCAATTAGGTTATATGATTATGATCTGTGGATTTTCTTTTTATGATTTAAGTTTATTTCATCTAATAAACCATGGGTTTTTTAAGGCATTACTATTTCTTAGCGCAGGATCTATAATTCATGCTATAAATGATGAACAAGATATGAGAAAGTATGGTGCTTTAAAAAATTTTTTACCTTTAATATTCATTTTTATAATTATAGGATCTATAGCATTATTAGGATTACCATTTTTATCAGGATTTTATTCTAAAGATTTAATTGTCGAAGTAGCATTACTTTCAAATTTCTTATCTTTTTCTGTTTGAATTAGTATTAGTGCTGTATTTATTACAGCCTTTTATTCTTTAAGATTAATTTATTTCACTTTTATTAATAATCCACAACAAAGTATAAATAATTTTAACAATACTCATGAGAGCGATTATAAAATTATTATTTCATTAAGTTTATTAACATTGTTTTCTATTTTTTCTGGATATATGTTTCAATTTATAATTATAAAAGATAATTTTCCTAATATGATTTACAATATTAATAAGTTATTACCCTTTTTTCTTAGTATACTAGGAATTATTACAGCTATAATAATATTTAATAACCTAAATAAAACTTGAAATGTTATCTTTACAAGTTATTATAAAAATATTTATTTATTCTTAATTAATAATTGATACTTTGACATACTAATTAATTATATTCTCTCTAAAAAAATAAGTCCTTTAGGATATAAAATTACTTATAAATTTATAGACAATCAAATTTTAGAAAGTCTAGGGCCATTTTATTTTAATAGAACTATAGGTATAATTTCTAATAAATCTAGTAAAATTTATTTAAACTCTATTTATTCTTATATTTTAATTACATGTATTTTTTTTGTTTTTTGCATTCTATTAAATATGAATTAACTTTTTTCCCTCAACATTTCTTAGGATTAGCAGGAATGCCTAGAAGATATGCAGACTTTCCAGCTTATTTACTTGAAATGCTATTAGCTCTTTAGGCTCTATTATTTCTATAATAGGAGTAGTATGATTCATTTATGTAATTTTTGATGCTTTCTATTCAGAAGAAAAATTTATTTCTTGAAATAATTTAGATGTAGAAAAAATAAATACTTTAGAATGATCATTAAATTGTCCACCTAGTCATCATACTTTTAATGAATTACCTTTTATAAATCATTCAACCCATTAAAAACAAGGGAATCAAAAAAACTTTTCGGTTTTCTTCTCTCCTAA
>NC_061170.1:20791472-20923972 GCF_022113875.1 Hydra vulgaris | reverse complement strand
TATATATATATATATATATATATATATATATATATATATATATATATATATATATATATATATATATATATATATATATTAGGTATATTTGTATAAACATTTGAAGAATCATTTGGCAACATTTTTTTATAATTTTATTATTTATTATTTAAACTGTTAACAGTTAATATCTTAAATATATCGTAACATAAAATCTTTTGCGTCTTTTTCGTAACTACACATTCCGGAATGCTTTTTCCGTAAGGAACTATTTCGTAAGTATTCTTACGAAATGATTTGTTTCGCAAGTTTTCTTTCGCAATGCTTTATTACGGAATTTTATTTATTTATATTTTCGTATAGCGCGTTACGGAATGTGCGTTTTCGCATGTGCAACTTCCGTAATAACAATTCTATTACGGTAGATAAAAATGCGAAATTTTCGCAAGTTTTGTTTTTCGGCGAACAACCCTAATACTGAGTCAATGCTCGCCTTTTATTACGTTGAAATTATTCAATTGCATAATTTTGTAATTACGAAATAAGTTAAAAAAAAAATTGCATTGCTTCCGTTGTCATTGTTACGAAAACAGTTCCTTCGGGACATTATTATATATTAACACTCGTTCACAATGTCATTTAATGATTGCAAAATAAGCAACTCAATCGTTTGACAATAAAATTTTCTTTCATTTAAAAAAAAAACAAACATATTTTACTAATAAATATCAATCGTTTTCGTGTTTTCTTGCGTATCAATATATTCAAACATTAAAATCAATACATTTAAACATTTAAATGTATTTTACGAAACATTTAAAAATTGCTTATAGTTCTAGCGTGAATTTTAAAGTATTACTGACTGATTAAAGTCATAAACAAATTTTACATTAAAAAGTCCTTTTATTTTCTTTAAACATTAATCTTTTTCTTTTTGATTTGATTTTTCTTATTGATTTGATTTTTCATAGCTTAAATAACTACCACCCTAAAAAAATAAAATTATAAAATATAGGTAAAGTTTTTTTTTAATAATACACATTAATTTTTTAATTTTAAAGCACACCCAGATTTCTGTTATTTACTTTAAGATTGCTTGCATTTTTGCGGTATTTTCGTTTAGCTTTGTTTTGGCGCGAATTCTTGAAACGCATAATAATAAAACGTGGTCAGTTAGTCAGAAAAATATATTCTATGCGTGGACAAACAAGGCGTGCGACCGCACGTCTTTCCTGGGAAAGCCTGTTCAACAACTTGATTATGATTAATAACAACTCTGTAAATATAAATTTTCAAATGATCTAAATCTTTATAAACTAGATATTTTATTTCATATCTTAATTTTAAATTAAATAAATTATATTTATCTTAACTTTAAATTAAATATTTATAAATTAGATATAAATAGAAAAACAAACATATAATAACACAATTTTATCCTAAACCAAAATTCAATCATGCAAGGCAAATTATTAAACTTTTTGAAAAGAAAAAAAAACATATTTTTTTTCAAAGAGCCAAAGTATTAACAATACTATAGATAAATTTTATTTATAACAAAATGTTGTCATGGCTTTTATCCCAATTATTAAAAGCATTTGAAAGCATGAAACTACCCATAAATATCTTTTAATGGTAGACACCATCTAAGAATTATAGTAATCTATATTTTCAAAATTCACATGTATAACACGAAGCTTTAAATTTAAAAGTACAATTTAAAAAAGATTACAATAAACTAATTACTTATAAAATTTTAAAAAGATTTTATAAATATTCAATATCTACTTAGACATTTTGAAAAAATTGCAATTTTGAAAACTTCAAACTTTAAATTTAAATTTTAAAAAACTGAAACTTGAATTCTACCTCAAAGAAAACAGATATATATTGAAAAGTATTTTTATTTCTTTTTAAAAATTTAAAAATGCTTTTAAACTTACTCCCTCTAATATAATTATAATAATATATATAGTATATATGATAAATAAACCTCCACAATTTCATTGGTTTAACAACTCGATTATGATTAATAACAACTCTGTAAACATGAATTTTCTAATAACCTAAATAAATTACAGATAGATAAACATAAATAACACAAATAAATCCTAAACCAAAATTCACTCATGCAAGACAAATTATTTTATATGTATTGAAGAGCCAGAAACATATTTTTTTTCAAAGAGCAAAAGTATTAACAATATTAAAGATAAATTTTATTTATATCAAAATTTTCAATAAAAATTAAATTAAAATAAATTTATAACAAAATGCTGTCATGGCTTTTATCCCAATAACCAAAACTATGTGAAAGCATGAAACTACCCATAAATATATTTTAACGCTAGACACAATCTAAGAATTATAGTAATCTATAACACGAAGCTTTAAATTTAAAATTACAATTTAAAAATGTTTACAATAAATTAATTACTTTTAAATTTAAAAACGATTTTAGATTACCTATAACTTTAAGCTACTAAACATTATCTACTTAATGTCAACTTAGACATTTTGAACTCGTACCATGAAAAGTTGAAAGGAAATCTTTAAGAAAGCACGCGGTAAAGAAAAGTCTAGAAACTTTTTATGTATTATATATTATGTATTATGTACGGTTCTGTATCTGTAAAAGTGTATTTTACAGATACAGAACCATACCGTAACTATAAAACAATACGCGTAACTATACGCACTAATAATAATAATAATAATAATAATAATAATAATAATAATAATAATCATTCGGCTATTAATTATAGAGATGACACGCGTTTTTATAATGCGTATTAAAATTTGTTCATAAGGATCAAAATGGGATGGGCTAATAAACATACACATGGTAGAAACTTTTCTTCTTGAGATCATTTTTTTAGGAAACCCAATTTTTTATATTTAGGGTGCCTCTTTGCAATTACATTTAAAAAAACATTTCAATTATGTCTGCTTCAATTTTATGCACCTCTGGAAATTTATTAAATCATAAATATTTTAACTTGAAGTAATTTTTACTTACTCTATAGAATGTATAACAACATTAAAAGTTTTGTTTATACTCTGACTCCTGTAAAGTTTAGCAATCTAATTAAAACATAACTCAATAATTATATAATACTAATATAATATATTTTATTATTACGCATTAAAGATGTTAAAATGAAATTAATTTCTTACAGCTCTATGGATTTTTAAACTATATTTTGTAAGTTGAAAATTCCAATTAGTATACACTTCATCAATAAAATTAACATATTCAAATTTACATCTGTAAAATTACAATAAAGCACTATTAAAACATGTACAAGCATTTAAAATTTTATTATTATTACAATATTTAAATAAACCTTTCACAATATAAAGATGAAACCATATTGTTAAAGTAATAAAAAAGTGCTGTATCAAAAATGGTTATATAAAATGTATATTAAATATGTTACAACCAAAAACATGATAGTATATATAAATTATTTTGTTATTCACTTTTCTAAGACTGAGAGGGCCTTACAGCTAAGAAGCGACTTTTTTGTGATTAAAACTCTCTCTCAATTTTTTTTACACCAAAGCACAAATCTTGAAGAACAAGGTCGCAGCACAGAGAAACAAGTTGTATAACACAACCAAACAACACATAGGTTAGAGACTGACCAACCAAGTTTGGTTTTGGTCCTCAAAATATACCTGAAACATTTTATTTAGGAAACCTTTTAGGGTACACAAAATCCTAAAAACTAAAATCACAACCCACATGATGATATTTTTATTTTTACACAACCATAACTTCTAAACTAAATGAGTTATTTATAATAATAAAAATTTGTAATAAAATTTAGTTTATAAAACTGCAAAAATAATATTCAAATCCTAATTTTGTCTCTCATTTGGAGCAGATGACTCAACTTTTTTTTGCTTCTCATGTTTCAATTTTACTCTTGTCATTAGTATGTATGACCATACTAAAAACTACAGTATGTAATTTGTCTGAATACCATAATACTCTTTAACTTTTAATAAAACCATTTAATAAAATCAGACCAAAAAATTATTACAAGTTCATGTTTTAGCCATTTTATTACTTATTTCACCATACTTTATGTTAGGGTTGGATACATAAAATATATTTAACTCTTTATGGTTTACATTATGATTGCTTTGAGTAAAAATTATTTCCATTGGTGAAAATTATTATTTTAGCATGCTAAAACATTTTTTGCAAAAAATTTTTTGATGACATGAGCAGTTTTTGAATAAATGATGGTCGTCACATGGATACTTCGAACAACTAAGAAAATGAATTTTAATGAATTTTATTAATTTTAAATATATATATTTTTTAACTCATTACTCAATAGTATATAAAAACAAGGACACATTATAAACAGTCTGTTTACATATTAGTATTATCTTTACTTGCAATGAAAGTTATAAAAACTGTTTCTAGAATTGTTCATGCATAAACATATAATGAATTTTTTACAATACACATGTCCTTGACCTGTTTTACAAAGTCTACACTTATTTTTTACCCTCGAAACTCAGGCCAGTGACTTATATTGTCAAATTGTGAGTCTGGGAAGGTTAGAGGTTGAGGCAGCTTTCTTGGTAATAATAATAATGCTGTGTCAGCTTTCCTTTTGGAAGATCTATTTCGAATATGTTTCATTCTCCTTGCATTAATTAATCCAAAAGAAATTACCGTTGTAAACATTAGGTGACTTAACTGATGTTTCTTTGATATTTTTAGCTGTTCACAGTGCCGTCTATAAAGCAGCCATGCATTAACTTTAATGTCAATACAATAAAACAATATTTTTAAATACCAGCGTTTGCTATTATTAGAGGCGGGTAAAATGATATTAACATGTCTGATAAATCAACGCCACCCATTGAATGGTTGCATTCTTTTACAACACTTGAACAATTTATTTCGATATATTTTTTATTCTTTCGATCACATCTTTGAACTTTCTCAATTGAATTCGGATCACAATATGTTGAATCATATGTACACATTTATTGTCATACCACATCGTTACTGTAACTCCAGCATCAATTTTGAAACTGTAACTTCTCCTTCCTTCTTTTTTTAGATCTTTATCAGCAGCTAACGGGCAATTCTTTAGTCTATCAGTTCTTATTGTGGTTGTAGCTAAATATGCTCTTTTAGTAATAAGCAGAGTGAAATTGAGCAAAACAAATTATCAAAAAACAACTTATAATTTTGATTTTTTGACAATGTTCTAATTAATTTCAACAATGCAAATGATCCACAGCATATTTTTATCCGATGAACCAGTATATAAGAAAAATCGTAAATTATTCCAGAAGCCCCTCACCTGACAAAGTTCTTAAACCCCCATTTAACAGGTTTCCTAGGGTTGTATTGCCGAATTCCACTGTACTTTGTGATTGCCAGAATAATTTGCTTATATATTGAGTTTTCTATTTCGGGTTCAATGAAAATACAATTATTTCGAACATGATCAATGACAGGTTGTACTTTGTAAAGTTTGTTACCTCTATTCTTTACCTAGTCATATTTAGAGTTATCACTAAGATGCAAATACGACCTAAGTTTTTTCTACCTATTTATAGACATAACATCAGCATTAGTTGGATATCGTGTTTCAACAGCCTAATACATATGATATGCTGGTAAGTTTACAACTGACAAAAGCATTTGTATTCCAGTAAGTTGTTTTATTTCTTTACTTGTAGTGTTGACAGATTTTAATGATTTCTGAACGCTATACAAATTTGTCTGGTCAGCAATGACTGTATTTATATCATCTTTCTAAAACTGTTGGAAATAACTCAATGGCGTTCTTGCATTTATATCATTTGGGGATAAACTAAAACTTTTACCATGAAAACTTGTATCACTTAGAGTAGGGAGAACAGTTTACCACCGAAAGACATCTTTATCATATTTTAAAATGTCAGAATTGTTATTAGAAAAAATACAACTAGCGCAAATTTTCTGGTTTTTAACTAAATTCAAAAATTCCTCAATGTCATTGATTCGACTCGGCCTTATTTCAGGAAATTCAATTTCATTACCTGTGTTACTCTCTTCAAAGTCAGAGATTTCTGATTCAGAACCAGGAGAAAGTATAAACTTAAAAGCTTCTTCTGTAGTATAACTATATATATATATATAGTTATATATATATATATATATATATATATATATATATATATATATATATATATATATATATATATAACTATATATATATATATAGTTATATATATATAGTTATATATAGTATAACTATATATATATATATATTCTTCTGTAGTATAACTATATATATATATATATATATATATATATATATATATATATATATATATATATATATATATATATATATATATACATATTCAAAAGTTATACTGGCTATCAAAAAGTTTATGAGGAAGTATGGATTTTATGAATTAATTTCAAAAAACTTCTTTTACCATAAACTTTATAACCTTTAAATTACAAAATTGCATATTAACCAACTGGCAGCATTTATAAAACTTTATTAAATTACAATGAGCAATATATTACTAAAACAAGTCAAAAACCCTAAGAAATTTATAGATTTTGTTTTTTAAAAAAATCGGCTTGAAACCCTGGCTCGAAGAATTTTTGTTATTGTATTTAGATGATACTTTACAGAACAAATAAAATTTTTATGTATAAAATGTTATCTGCAGAATACAATAGTCTGGATATCGATAGTAGCCGTATGGTTACTGTAAACAAAAAAGGCTTAAAATAGGCTTAAATTTTAGTGTGCAACTATTCTCAATAGTTAATTATATTACAATAATGAGCAACTGTGCTTATTTATGAAGACTCCTTGATAAGAACTTATTGCATGTAGTTTCCATGGTCCATAATATGCTAATGTATATAAAAAAATGATTTAAGTTAAACAAAGTTGTATCATATAAATAACTTCTATTGAAGTTTGAATCATCTGGTAAAGTTTATTATAAATTCTGAATAAAAATTGTTGGAAAAATTGTCTATAATTATAACATTAGACTCTTTATTAGATTATAATTGTATAAAATAGAAAATTTTATTTAAATGTTTGCTCTATAGTCTTAGCAAACTATCTATAAAATTATAGTCTTTAGTTTGCTAACAAAAGCTAAAAAGCTTCTAAGGTAACTAGAATTTAAAATAGAAGAGCAATTAGAATAGAATTAAAAAATGATTTCAATTTAAGGTCTTTAGGAATTAGGAAGTTAAAGTTTCTCAGTACTGTGAGGTTATGTTTGTTATACATCTTAACAGTACATCATTACAAAAGCAGAATTTATTAAAAACTAAGTTCTTCTATTGCACTCATTAATAAATTTGTTTCTTTGGGTTAAACAAACTTAAAATAACTTTTATTGAACTGATGGAAGTAAGCAATCATAATTTTTAGGTATAAAAGCAGCTTTTATACTTAAAAATTATGATTACTGTTTACTTATTATGTTAAAAGTTAAATTAAAGACAGGTATTAAATATTTTATCTTTTTCCTTCTAAAGTTCTTTTGAGTCAAACCTTGTTCTACTCCATGGTTTTAAACTTCTTCTGCAGGTGCTATATTAAATTGTAATTACTATTTTTAATTTTTTCAAAAAAAACAACTCTCTTGAGAACAAGCACCTATTTATTGTTGCAAGAAATCCATGTAAAAATAATGCTTTCTGATAATAAGCTCCATTCTTCCCAGTTTACTAAATTTCTCAGAAGTTAAGACAAAGACTTTTGAATAAATCTTTAACAGTGTCATTAGCACCGGTGTGTCTAACATTCCATCGATAGATGGGACTGATCTTACTAGTTCTTCTAAAAACAAGGCTGATCAATTTGCAAAATATTTTCTTTTAATTGGACTCTTGAGTCTTATGGCCATATACTTCCTTTCTTTTAATATATATATATATATATATATATATATATATATATATATATATATATATATATATATATATATATATATATATATATATATATATATATATATTTAAAGCATCTTCACTTCCCAAAAGGCTACAAGCGACCACTGTTAGGGTTGAAAGTTACCGGAAGAGAAAAGATGAAGTTTATAGAGCAAAATAACAATTGACAGACAAAATATATAAAAGCAAACTATATGAATCAGGAAAACAAGATCAAGGAATCGAACTTCAAAGAACTAATGTTTGAGGAAAAAAACTAGATGAAAAAGAATTTTTCAAGCACTAAGGAACAGTCACAGTAAAAGGATGAAACTTGAGTAAATAACGAGTAACACAAGAATAAATTTTAGTTAACGGCACAAGAGATGCTAACTCTTTAGAGCAGCACCCATTATAGTATTTATAGAATAGAGAAAGAGAAGCAACATTACCACAATGTGATAATGGTTAAATCTTGGCTGCAAGAGCAGGTCCAACTAATTTTACAAAAGATCAGAAGATGGAGTTAATCCTAAAAGATGAAGGGTAATTGACTCAAGTACATTACCGTTCATAAATATAGGAAGATCTAGATTATTGCGATAATGGTTAGCTGAAAAAAATCCCACATGCTGTAGCAAAAGTGAGATCTATTTTAAGCTCATATGCCCCCTCCAAGCAATCAGAGAGTGTTGGCAACATATCAAGACATGAATAACTGGTAATATCATTAGCGAACAATGCCGCCTTAGATGTAAGAATATCAGGAAGATTGTTAATGTAAATTAAAGAGTATTTTGCCAAGGATTGAACCTTGAGGAACCCCTGAAGTTACAGGATATGAAAAAGAGTGCTGTCCATCCAGGACAACTTTTATACTACGATTGATAATTTCCATTTTACACAGGTTTAACACAATATCTTTAAGAAATGAAAGAGTTCAAGTCTTTTCCTTTAGACTTTTCAAGATATTAAATTTTTTGATAAGACAGTTTATTGATAAGATTTAAGACAAATTTATAAATATAATATCAATATATAAATATACATATATATATATATATATATATATATATATATATATATATATATATATATATATATATATATATATATATATATATATATATATATATATATTATATATATAAATATATATATATATATATATATATATAATATATATATATATATATATATATATATATATATATATATATATATATATATATATATATATATATATATATATATATATATATGTATATATATATATTGATATTATATTTATAAATTTGTCTTAAATCTATCTGATATTGTATTTATAATTTTGTCTAAATCTAAATCTAAATATATATATATATATATATATATATATATATATATATATATATATATATATATATATATATATATAATTTTAGTTAAAGTTTCTATATTCAGTAAATAATTTCTTTAAGGTAGAAATGAATGTAAAAAATAAAATTGTTTTAGTCTTAAAATTAATGAACAAGTGTAGCACCAGATACTTCTATGCTAAAGATACTTAGTGTATCGGTTGACTATTTGTTCATTAGCTAATGTTTTTATGCTTTTCTGGTAAGAAAGATCTTGAATATAATTTTTGCAATTTATTTGCAGTTTCAGACAGTGAAGAATCCAATTATTTTTGACACAGTTTTTGAAATAATGTCATCGTTCAGCACAGTTCAACACATTTTGTTTTTCCAGGCAAAGGTTGTGACTGCATAGATTGTAGTGTGAAGTAGCAGGCACTGTTATTTGTGAAGTAAGTAAATTTTTTTGAGAATATGTATCATTTTATACTGTTGTATAAGATTTCCACATTTCCTTTTGGTTTAAAGAGTGGTTTGTTCAAGGACATTGTCTTTCTTTGTAAAAAAGATGTTTTAGCTCAGTATTCATTTTAGTTAGTTACTTATGCAATGGATTTTTTGAGTTTTTTTATATCCCATTTAAGAAAGGGTGACTTTTTTATATCCTACTTGAGATAGAGCGACCTTTTATACCCAATATCCAATTTGAGATAGGATGACAGTTTGGGTAGCAAACTCTAAGTGAGGTCTCCAAAAGTTATATAGAGCATTTTCCAAAGCAGCATACCTCTGCATCTAAATGACTTTTTGAACTTTTCGAGCTTTATGTTTGCTTTTGACACTGCCAAATTAACCAGTTAATTGACTTTGAGGTTGTCTGAAACAAGGTCACGTTCAGTGGTAGTGACATGTAGTTAATGATATCATCTTTTTCTATAGTGTTCTATAGTGTTGTTGTGTTGTTTCTTTTTTTTTCTACATGCATCACTTTACACTTGTCTGTGTTAAATAGCAATAGCCTTTTTTTTGACCAGTCTACTGCTTTGCTCATGCAATTTTATGAGAAAGCAGCATTTTAAATCGATTTGATAACTCCCATAATTATATAACCATCAGCATATTTTTTATTGTGGATTGTGAAATTATCAGGGAAAATTAAAAAAGAGCGCAAACAGTAGTGGGCTAACTACTGAACATTGTGGCACCGTGCTTGTAACACTCTTCCATTTGGATTCATGGCAATCAATTACCACTTGCTTTTGTCTGTTAGCAAGCCATTGTTAGATCCAAATGACCCACCAATGCGATATGCTTTAAGTTTACACAGGAGTCCACAATATGATACCTTATTAAAAGTTTTAGTAAAGTCAGTATATATTACAGCAATAGCTATTACATCAATAGCGCTACCTTGAAATCCATGAAATCATGTTGTTCTTTGGTGTTAAGGCTATTTTTTTGTTTTTTTGTATTTTGTTGATGAAAAAATCAAGTCACATTTTCATTTTTTTTTCTTTTTAAAACTACAAGACATTTCAATAACATGTAACTCTTTTATTATCTGTATAGTGTGGTATTGTAACATAACAGATGGTATCAACATTAGTTTACGAAAAATACCACACGATATGAAACCTTCCTTCTTTATATTGACTTAAACAATAGTGATTATCTAGTGTTTGTTAACCAGCAGTTTTAAACAAAAAAGTTAATTTTTTACCTGAGCTCTCTATCACCTCTGAACTAACACCATAGCACAGATCACAAGTAGTTACATTGTTACACTCCCTCTTTTTCATAATAAACTTATATGAATCATTACAGCTCACCCAAATGCTCCAATGTGCCCAAGAGGCTAAAAACAAAAATAATTTATTTACTTTATTACATTTTATTTATTTTATATTTCACCATTATAGTATAAAAAATTTTATATCATTTGAAATATTATATAAACAAATTAGGGAATGTTAAACCAATATAATAGGCTCAGCATTAAAACATTTTGTCGTTATAAAAAAAAAAATTGAAATGACATGGATATTGTAATGTTAACACTTTAAGCTTAAAAAAAAACTTATTTCTTGAATTAAAATTTGAATTGAGTTTGGAAAAACATTTTACTCTTAAAACTTTAATCTAAAAAAATTATTATAAAATGAGATATTTATTGTAAACATATACATAATAAAACAAAACAAGATTTATGTAAAATTTAAAAAATCAAAATTACTTTGATATAATTCACATGATTTAACTTCAGTGAAGTTTCTATTAGAGCTATTAAACAATTGACAATTGCTACAATTACGAGTTCTAGTTATGATGCAAGATGCATTGCATTGAGACTACTCAATCCATTGTGACAAAACAACTAAAAAATAAATCTAATAAGAAACTAAACATTACAATTAAACATCAAAATTTTTTTTTAAAAATGATCACTTACTTTTATCATTTCTCATCATTATTAAACCATTTTACATATTCAACTTAATTTGAATACTGAATTCTAGTTTTTAAGAGAAAAAAAAAGAGCAATACTTACAAAAAAATGTGTATTGCTATTATATTGCTTTTTGTAAAATAAATTAATGTTGAAGACTTTTCTATGGAAAGTTAACTTGTAGGGGATCAGCATAAAAATTATTTTAATGAGATTATAATTTTTACATTTGTTTAGATCCTGATACGATTTTTAAATTTTCTGTACAAATCTATCTATACTATTCAATACTTTGTTTACAGTCAAAATAAATTTTTAAGCTTTGAAACATTTAAAACATTAGAAATTATATTTTAACGCACTTCACCACTATGTTAACAGTCAAAATAACTTCACATTTTATTTTTTTTGCCATTATGCTTACATAACAGTAAATATAGTTTATAGATATGTGAACTTATGTAAGTTATATTAGCTGCAAATTTTAGCCAGTGAATTTTTTTTAACGTAATATAATATAAAGTATCAAAAATCTCAAATTAACAATTAAATTGATTCTTGATTACAATTTATATATTTAAAACTTTATACTTCATAAAAACAAATGCACATGCTGATACTTGCACATAAAACCTCTGCTACTCATCACTAGAAGTTTCTGTTATGTTTAGGTAACACTTTAAAAGTCTTATATTGATTAAAAAACAATATAAACAATAAAAGTTGATAATTATATAAAAAATTATATATAAAAAATATTATTTTTAGTTTATTATTTACTACATTTATTTACATTACTCATAAAAATCAATTTAAGATATAAAAAATAATACTTTCATGTTTGATTTTTTTTAACATTATTGCAATATATTATAAATAACTTAAACAGTATAAATATATATTATAAATAACTTAAACAGTATAAATATATCATGAATAACTTGAACAGTATAAATATATATTATATATAACTTAATTAGTATAAATAACTTAAGCATTATAAATAATGCAAAGGTAGAACAAAAAAATTTTTTAACTTCATAACTTTTTTCTTCAAAACACTCCTATATATCAGTGCTGTTGCCAAAACACAAATCAGGAGCATCTATTAATCTACATTCCCTTGTTCTGTTCATAAAGCCATAGCCATTAAAATGATTACAACTTGATCATGCGCTCCATTGTACCCAGACTAGAAGTAACATTAAAATCTGGGATATAAATTTTAAAATTAGTAAATGCGATCAAGCTCAAGGGGTATAAATTTTCAAGCAGATAATTACATTTTCAAAACCTAATCAAATATGAATTTCTTAAAGTGAAAAATTTCAAATAAATGCAAATTTTTAAATTAAAAAAAATTTTCCTGTTCAGGAAAATAATTGTTTTTCAAACAAAAAAATTAAAGTTAAAAATTTCTCATTTTAATTTTTTTTGTTTAACACTGAAAAGTATTTTCCGGAAGCATCACAGTTTGTAATCAGCTATACCAAAGACAAGTATCATTTAACAATCTTTAAAATAAACTATAAAAAGTTTTTTTATGATCTTAAAGAATTTAAATTCACAACATTCTGTAAAACTCATGATCAACCTCATCTGAAAGGATCAAAAAATTCTTTTGTTGAAGTATTATATAGACCTTATGAATACATTTAGAGGTTTTTAAAATTATTAATTGCAAGAGTGTTCTATTTTGCAATACCAACAGTTTTTAAAATAATTGTTCTACTGGTACATGTACTTCATTTTACAGACCAAAGTATTGATTTGCTATTTAAAGCATGGTTTGACATAACGTACAAATCTCTGTATTTATTTAGCTTATGCATAACGTACAAATCTCTGTATTTATTAAGGTATAAACTATTGTCAAAATGCATAAAAATGCCAAAAAATTGTTTAAAAAATTTTCTCGGGTTTACATAGGAAAAAAAAAATACATTTTTCTTAAAACTGAAAAACTGCAAGAAAACCAAATATTTTTTTTATTGACTTATAAGATATTTGTTAAAAGACATAAAAAAAGTTTAGATAACTAAGATAACTGCTAAAAAATTTGGAATGCCTGGGACCAAGGAAAATTAATCATTAGAAATTAGGGTTGTTTTAAAATAAGATTTGTAAAAATTTGATAAAAACTATTACAGAGACACAAAAAAACTTTAATCACAAGATAAAGGTGTACTAAATAGAAAAAGAGCTTGAAGAGCAGTAGAAAATCATTTTTTGGACTGTGGTATCAAATAAGATCTTACCTAAATAACTTAAATAAAAAGTAAATATTTATTTGATTTTAATAGTTTTAATAATATTAGTATGTTAAGTGGATTTTAATCCAAAATAAATTTAGATTAAATTTTGTAAAGGTAGTGTTTGATTTAGTGAAGTTATATTTAGTGAACTGCTACAATGCCAAATCAAGCACAGATTCATGATAAAAATTGAAAGTTTGTGTGCTTGCTCTGTCTGAAAAAATGTTTAAAACAGCTTACTCTTTTCCAAGATGATCAAATATTTCAACTGTACAAGACCAAGATCAATATCATTGATTTTCAAAAACCACAAGAACTTTCCAAGTCGTGCAGAACTACTTTGTGCAGAAAACAAAAAGGAAAAGAAGCTGCACTTCACCCTTTGTATGATTTCAAGTCAATATAAGTGACACCTGAAACAAAACATATGTTGTTGCCTAATCGGCCAAATCGGTGGTTCAAAGTTGCACAAAAAACAACTTCTGGAATAGCCAACCACTATTGAAAAAAAACTAAATGTGCATTAAGGCACATGCTTTTAACCTTTTAGGAAAAGGTTCACCCCACCAATGCTCTCAAATAAAGTTCATGGAAAATCTTTAACCTTTAGCAGCAATTATTAGCAAGATGCCAAAGCAGCCAAACAAATCGCATCTTAAGATATTATCAATAAAATACTTTCTCAGGAAAGTACTGCTCAACTTATTAAACAGTTTTTACATATATATTGAAAGTAAGAATAAAGTCTTGACTAATAGGAAATGAGAGTAAATTGATTTCAGGAAACATATTTTTAACAAGTTTTTCTTTACAAACAAATAATTTGAAAGTTTTAGAAGAACTTTCTAAAAAAGGTTTATTATAAACCAAAATAAGTATGTTTTGGCTTTAGGTCAAAGTACCAAATTATGGAGCCCAAAATCGACCAGTCTAGCCCATGTAAGTATATAAAAAAAACTTTTCAGAATGTAAACCAATCATCAAGCAGCAAAATAATAGAGCCAAATTTTTACATGAATTTCCTAAAAGCAGGTCAACATTTGAGTGATTTCTTCACCAGCAGTAATTTAGAAATTACCAATGGAACAGGATATTTAGGTACAGTTCTGATTTTTGCTCATTACAATAATTTATCAAGTCTTTTTGCTTAACCTTGGCAATTGATTGCAGTAGACCACTGCAGTGATCACATATGCCCCACTACCCTACAAATATCTTTTATAGAGAAATTTCAAGTCTGTATTGGCTTTAGAGTAGGGTTGAGCTATTGAAGCTTTTTGGCTTCTTATACTACTTCTTACAAACAATAACATTACACTCATAGTACGCTTTCTAAAAAGTAAAAAAAGTCTTGACGCTGATTTTGGCCCAAGCTTATGGTTAGTTTCTCTTTATTCTCCCTGAAGTTCTTTAATGAATAGCCATGATCTTTATAAAATAGCCCTACTGTTCCTACCCTTACATCCAAATCACTACGACTTCCGCTTCTCAAGTCATTTTTCAATTAAGCTCTTTATTTATTAAAAATGACAAAACAAAAAATAAGAGATTGTTTGACAATAAACTCAGAAAATTCGAAATACTAGAAATGCAGCACTTATTGAAGAAATTGAGTAAACAAATGCGTGGCAACATTACAATGTACAATATGAAAAAAAAATATTGTTGTAAACAATCAAATCAAAGTAAAAAAAACGGCCGTGAACATTTTAGAGAACGGACGTGTTTATTATTATACTTAAAAATGGCTAATAAAAGTATTTCAATTACTCATTTAAAAGAAATTATGGATATTCATGAAAACACAATAATGAAGCTATTTAGCGACAGGATTGATAAACTAGAGAGTAAAATATCAGTTATGCAAGAAGAAAATAAAAATTTAAAAGATGAAGTAAGTGACCTGAAAAAAAGTGTTGAATTTGTCAGTGACAAATATGAAAATTTACTATTGGAAATTGATGTTTCTAAAAAAACAGCAATGTCATCAGTATATCAACTGAACGACACAAAAATAAATATAGAAAATGATAACGTTATTAAAGATAAGTTGGCTGAACTTGAAGATAGGAGTCGCAGAAATAATTTGAGATTTAATGGTATGGAAGAAAAAGAAATTGAAACCTGGCAAGAAACTGAAAGTAAAATAAGAGAAATTTTAAAAATTAAATTGGGTTTAAATGGTAATATTGAAATTGAGAGAGCCCATAGAGTTGGAAAAAAAGTGATGGGTGTTAAAAGAGTTATAAAATTATTTAAATTCTGAAATGGATTCAAACCAACTAAATTTTGAGTCAATTTCATTTAACTTTTTTCAAATTAATGATTTTTTACTTGATAATGAATCCGATCCTGACATAAATTATTTTAGTGAAGCAAGTGCTCTGCAAAACTGCTCTTATTTTTATAACAATGAATTGAAAGATTTTCTTAATAGGGATTTTCTTAATGTTATTCATTTTAATATAAGAAGTTTAAAAAAAAACATTGATACTTTTCATAGTAATATAGAAGAAACTTCTAATATTTTTAACATAATATGCATTACAGAGACATGGTGCAGTTCTGATGATGTTAAAAACTCAAATCTCCACCTTCCAGGTTTTAATTTAATTTCTTTAGCGCGTAAAAATAAAAAGCAAGGTGATGGTATTTTTTTTTACGTGAATGAATACTTGCGGTTTATTAACAGGCCAGACTTAAGTATTTCTGACGGCGATAAAGAGGTTTTAAGTATTGAAATTTTAACTAAAAATGCAAAAAATATAATTTTAAGTTGTTGTTATCGCCCACCAAATGGAGTAATTGAGGATTTTAATGCCTTTTTACATAATGATATAATTAAAAAAAGTTCACATGAAAAGAAATTAAACTACATAATTGGTGATTTTAATTTAAACTGTTTTGAATACCACACTAATAATAACATTAAAAAGTTTTACAATGACATTTTCGAAATTGGAGCGATACTGTTAATAAATAAGCCTACCAGAATATCATCAACATCAGCCTCTATATTAGATAATATAATTACAACTGACGTTTTTAACTTATCTTTAAAAAAAGGTATTATTAAATATGACGTCTCTGATCACTTTCCCATTTTTTTCTCCATAAACACAAACATCAAAAAAATTCTACACCATGATAAACCTTTCATCAAACGTTTTTTTACGGAAGCGAATTGCTTTGCTTTTAAGAAACAATTATCTTTACTTCATTGGAAACATATAGATTCTAATGATGCTAATTTAGCTTATAATTCGTTTTTACAAACATTTTTTGAAATTTATGATATTAATTTTCCTAAACATAAAATACTAAAAAAAAATAAAGATTTCACGTCACCATGGATTACAAAAGATCTCAGAAAAAGTTCTAAAGTTAAGCAAAAGTTGTATATAAAGTATTTAAAAACGAGAACATTAGAAAGTAAAACAATTTATAAGAATTACGCTAAAAAATTTGAAATGCAAAGAAAAAATTTAAAAAAAAGATACTACATTAATTTACTAGAAAAATATAAAGATAATTCAAAGCAAACATGGTAAGTTTTAAGAGAAATTACAGGCAGTAAGAAATTGAAAGCTAGCTCTTTACCTAAAGCTATTAAAATTGATAATAAAATATTTGATGATCCAAGAGTGGTAGCTAATAAAATGAATGAATTCTTTACTTTAGTTGGACCAAATTTAGCAAAAAAAATTTCAAACATAAACAAAACAATAAACAGATGTAGTTTTCCTTTAATATCTTATCTAAATTCTTTTGAAGTCTTTTGATGAATTTGATAGAGCTTTTAAAATGCTAAAGTTAAATAAAGCAGTCGGTCCTGATGATATCAATGGAAACATTGTCATTGATTCATATGATATCATAAAAAATATCCTTTTTAAAATATTTAAATGCTCAATTCAACAAGGAATTTTTCCTGATGAATTAAAAATAGCTAGAGTTTCACCAATATTAAAAGGTGGAGACTTACTTAATGTTAGTAATTACCGCCCAATATCTGTTCTCTCTGTTTTCTCAAAGATTATAGAGAGAATTCTTTATAATAAAATTTTTAATCATCTTTCTCAAAATAATATCCTATACAAAAATCAATATGGGTTTAAAAAAAATAACTCCACTGAACACGCTATACTCCAAATAACACAATATATTACTGAATCATTTGAAAGTTCCAAATTTACTTTAGACATTTTTATTGACTTGTCTAAAGCCTTTGATACGATAGATCATAAAATTCTCTTTAAAAAACTTAAATATTATGGAATCTCTGGCAATGTTTTGAAGCTTTTAAAAAGTTATTTAAGTAATAGAAAGCAATTTGTTCACTATGACGTATCATCAAAATCAAACTTGTTAGATGTAACATGCGGAGTTCCTCAAGGGTCTGTCCTAGGACCTCTCCTATTTCTCATTTACATAAACGACCTTTATGAAGCATCTAATTTAATGACAATTATGTTTGCTGACGACACGAATTTTTTTCTATCTCATGGTAACATAATTACCCTATTTCAAAGTATGAACATAGAATTAATTAAAATTTCAGAATGGTTTAAATTAAATAAGCTTTGTCTTAACATTGAAAAAACAAAATGGTCTCTTTTTCATCCATACTACAAAAAACATCTTCTACCAAGTGAATTGCCTGCTCTTTTTATAGATGACATTCAAATTAAAAGAGTAACGGCTACAAATTTTTTAGGGGTTTTTATTGATGAAAATCTGACATGGAAAAAACATATTGAAAACTTATCCTCTAAAATTTCCAAAAGTATAGGAATACTATTTAAAATAAGAACCATGCTAAATAAACATACTTTAATTCAGCTTTACCACTTTTTTATTCATTGCCATCTAAACTATGCTAATGCGGCTTGGGGTAGTGTAAGGAAAACTAAATTAGAATAGATTTATCGCCAACAGAAACATGTTGCACGACTTATTAATTTTAAACATCGATTTTATCATGCTAAGCCTCTTTTAAACGAAATGAATATTCTTAATATATATCAACTTAATATTTTTAATGTATTGTGTTTTATGTTTAAATGTAAGTCTCGCACATCTCCAATTTCTTTTCACAATTTATATTCTTTAAAAGTTAAAAATAAATACAATTTGCGTAATGAAAATTTTATTCTTCAACCAGTTTTCAAAACTAATTTTGGTAAATTTTGTATTTCATTTAGAGGAGCATTTTTATGGAACAAAATAGTGTTAAAACTTTTTGATCTCTCTCTTAAATGGAACTTTTTCTTATTTAAAAGAAAATTAAAAGAAATTCTTTTCTCAGTTGAAAACATTCTGATATATTTTTTAGTTTGTTTTATTTTCTATTAATACTCTTAAGAAATATTTTATTGTAATTTATATATACGAAATCTTTTATCTTAACTTATATATATATGTATGTATATGTATATGTGTGTGTGTATATGTGTATGTATGTATGTGTATATGTATGTGTGTATATATATATATATGTATATATGGATATATGTATATATATATATATATGTATGTGTGTATGTATATTTATGTCTGTACGTATATATGTATGTGTATTTGTGCGTATTATATGTATGTGTATATATATATATATTGATGTGTAAGTATATTTATTTACATGTTTGTATGTTTAAATATGTATAAATAATTATATTTGTATTTATGTGTGAATATTTGTCTATGAATTATTAAAAGATTATTTATTATTTAAAAACTGTTTAGGCGGTTCTCGATGACAAGATCTTATGATCTTCTGCGAGTATCCGCGTTCTTGTTGTAACGTTAACAAAATTGTAATTCTGACTATAATTCTGACTAATCAGGTGGATTCAAATGAATATAAAACAGTTCTACATAAATTACTTTCAAAAGTTAAAAGAATCTTCCCAGGAACTTCTGTGCTACCTACACTAAACTTGGATATTTAAAATATTTGATTCACTATAAACAATTCTGCCATTATTCATGGTATAGCACAAAATTATTCCTTAAATATTTTTATACTCACTGAAACAAAGACAATCATGCTGTAATTTAAGAAGTTATGGTGTACCAGGTTTTAAAACAATTCAACAATGTTGATCTGACCATCGTGGGGGAGGCGCTGCAATAATATACCAAGATAACTTAAATTTTAAACCCTTATTATTGTCTACTTGTCTGTCCTAGAAAAGTACATTTGCTAAACTAAATCTAGCAACTATTTACAATATATATATGAATATATATATATATATATATATATATATATATATATATATATATATATATATATATATATATATATATATATATATATATATATATATATATATATATATATATATATGTATATATACACATATATACAACCCTCGGAATTAGGAAAAATGAGGGTCTTCAACCTTTAAGAGGTTGGCATCAGGTCGGCAAAATAAATTTGATACAAAGGTCTATGAGGTATACTAGTTATTTGAGGTTGACAATTTTTTGCCAACTTTAAACACCTTGAGGTCAGCAGTTAGCTAAACAACGATGGCTATAAATATATATATATATATATCTATATATATATATATATATATATATATATATTATATATATATAATATATATATATTAATATATATATATATATATATTACATATATATATTATATATATATATATATACATATATATATAAATATATATATATATATATACATATATATATATATATATATATATATATATATATATATATATATATATATATATATATATATATGTATATATATATATATATATATATATATATATATATATATATATATAAATATATATATATATATATATACATATATAAATGCATATATATATATATATATATATATATATATATATATATATATATATATATATATATATATATATATATATATATATATATATATATATATATATATATATATATAGATATATAGATATATAGATATATATATATAGATATATATATATATATATATACATAGATATATATATACATAGATACATATATACATAGATACATATATATGCATTTATATATAAATATGTATATATATATATATATATATATATATATATATATATATATATATATTTATATATATATTTATATATATATTTATATATATATTTATATATAAATATGTATCCTGTGTTGACCAGTTCAAAAAATTTTCAAGTTTTGTAAATAAACTTGAAGTAGTGAATAATAGTTCTGAAAGGGCTATCACAATGAGGATGATTGTCAAGAACTTCTACTAGTTGTGAAGAAAAGAAGAGTGATCTCTTCTTTAGATTAGAATCCAAGGA
This sequence comes from Hydra vulgaris, assembly GCF_022113875.1. Lineage (NCBI taxonomy): Eukaryota > Metazoa > Cnidaria > Hydrozoa > Anthoathecata > Hydridae > Hydra > Hydra vulgaris. The sequence continues at coordinate 20,902,679 of NC_061170.1, read as the reverse complement.
ACAATTGCAGCTAGCGTTTGAAGCAATAGGCAAGCAGAGAAAAAAATGACATGACATATATTTATGCATGGCACTATATTATATTATATATACATACTACAATTTCAACATTTATATTGCCAATTGATTTATTTTTTTTTATAGAAAATAAGGTGATTTCAAATAATATGATTTATAAATTAAATTTAAATATTTTTGGGAGGGTCCCCCTCTAATAAAGAGGGGAAGGGGTAATCATATGCATACATACATATGTATGTATTCATGTATGCATTTATTTATGTATTCATGTAAGTATATATGTAAGTATATATGTATGTATGTATGTGTATATATACAAAATAACTACAAAACAAATTATGTCTTTTTATTATAATAATAACAAATTTTTTACCGGCATCTGTATTAATAATAAGTAAGTCAGACATGAAACAATTTTGTGCATCGTACCAAGGATCAGAAACATAAAATTTAATGTTTACAAAATCTTTTGCATTCAAATTTTGAATGGCATGAATATTGTTCCCATTTCGATCAACAAAAAACCAATAAAAACTATTATGCATTTTTTGATAGATTTTTATATTTGTCCATTGATTCCTAATATGCTGTAAACTTGTATCAAAAAAATAACTATAATTACCATTTAACGCAGTCTGAATACAAAGTTTTCCAGTACCACTATGATGAAACCATACACCCGGATTTCTATCACCATAAACTTTCATATCATTACCCAAAGTTAAATGAAGAACCTTTTTTAAATCTAGGCGTGTAATCGATAGGCATCACATTAAAAGAAACAATGTATTCCTTTCTTAAAACCATTAAAATCCCAAGCATTGTACTCTTTTTTAGAATAAACTCATTTTTAATGTAAATGTAATTTAAAATTATAAAGATTCAACAATATATAATATATATTATATATATATATATATATATATATATATATATATATATATATATATATATATATATATATATATATAATATATATATATATATATATATATATATATAATATCAATAATAATAATAGCAATAATAACAATAATAATAATAATAATAACAATAATAATAATAATAACAATAATAACAATAATAACAGTAATAATAATAACAATAATAATAATTGTCATTCCGGTTACGGTCAGAATTACAATGTTTCTGGCTGGACCGCCAGAATTTACTTTTTACCTACTTTTAAAAGAGATGACATAAACTGTGTAAATTAAATCAAAAAATCATTATCCTACAAGGCAATGAAGAAATATATAGGTAAACCTAAGTAAAAACTACAAATTTCTTAACAAACACAATGTAGTTTTCTTTGCAGTAATTAATTAAGGATTTCTAGAAGTTTAGGAATATTGTTGTTAAAAAAAAATTGCTATCCAGCTTTATTTTAAATAATTAAAAAGTATAGGATGCCAAATACAGTAAATACTTCAATTTAAACCTAAATGAAAAAAAAAAAGAAAACAAGGAAATAATTTTAAATATAAATATTATGCCGGTTAAAACTTTTAATAAATAAAATTTATCAAAGAAACAACATATTAGACTTTAATGAAACAAAAATCAAATTAATAAAAACTTTGATATGGTTCAACAAATGAATCTAATCCTAAAACTAGAAGGGTATGGGATCAATGGTCAATCTCTGGAATGGGTGAAACACATTTTAAACTAATGCAAATAAAGAGTTGTCATGGGTAAAGCGGTATCAGATTGGGAGCTCTTTTCTGGCTGTACTCTTCAAGGGTTAGTATTTTGATAAAGAAACAAATAAAAACAACATATTAGACTTTAACGAAACAAAAATCAAATTAATGAAATATATATTTAGGTTGTAAGGAAAGTTCGTAGAACTCCCCTAAAAGAATAAAAAATAAATAAAAGAGTTTTTTTATTTTTATTTTATTTAATGTTCAAAATAATGTCCATAATTATCTATACTAAGTTGCATCCATTCAAGCCATTTGTGAAATGTTTTTTTATACTCTTCTTTGGGTATACTTTCAAGTAGCTTCGTTAAGCGGATTTTTTGGCTTTTAACGTCAGTATTGTCATCAAGTTGTTTTTTTTATCAAATTGAATAGCCAATAATTGAATGAAGCTAAGTCTGGTAAGTATGGTGGGTGGCAAATTATTGTAATTCCAATTTGGTTTAGACAAATTGTGACGGTTTGAGTTACATAAGGTTGAGTGTATTATGGAGAACATTACAATTGTGAGTGCCTGTTTTAATTCTTTGCTTATTTATTTTGCATATAAGAAGTTTAAACAATTTTTTATATAACATTATTTTTTGATATAACTAGTAATGTTGTCTTTCTTTTCAACATAACCCAAATGAACAACACCTATTGTTTTTAAGATGTAGGACTTGCTTTTTCGACTAAAACCACATCTTACTATAGTTAATGGACTTCACCGACCCAACTAGCATTAGATTTTAGCCCTTTTTAGAAAAGGCCCACGGAGGCTATTTGATATTGTTAAAAGGGATGAGTTGTAGTTTTATTTGATACAAGTTGGACACAAGCCATCTAATGCTAGTTGGGTCGGTGAAGTCCATTAACTATAGTAAGATGTGGTTTTAGTCGAAAAAGCAAGTCCTACATCTTAAAAACAATAGGTGTTGTTCATTTGGGTTATGTTGAAAAGAAAGACAACATTACTAGTTATATCAAAAAATAATGTTATATAAAAAATTGTTTAAACTTCTTATATGCAAAATAAATAAGCAAAGAATTAAAACAGGCACTCACAATTTTAATGTTCTCCATAATACACTCAACCTTATGTAACTCAAACCGTCACAATTTGTCTAAACCAAATTGGAATTACAATAATTTGCCACCCACCATACTTACCAGACTTAGCTTCATTCAATTATTGGCTATTCAATTTGATAAAAAAAACAACTTGATGACAATACTGACGTTAAAAGCCAAAAAATCCGCTTAACGAAGCTACTTGAAAGTATACCCAAAGAAGAGTATAAAAAAACATTTCACAAATGGCTTGAATGGATGCAACTTAGTATAGATAATTATGGACATTATTTTGAACATTAAATAAAATAAAAATAAAAAAACTCTTTTATTTATTTTTTATTCTTTTAGGGGAGTTCTACGAACTTTCCTTACAACCTAAATATATATTTCATTAATTTGATTTTTGTTTCGTTAAAGTCTAATATGTTGTTTTTATTTGTTTCTTTATCAAAATACTAACCCTTGAAGAGCACAGCCAGAAAAGAGCTCCCAATCTGATACCGCTTTACCCATGACAACTCTTTATTTGCATTAGCTTAAAATGTGTTTCACCCATTCGAGAGATTGACCATTGATCCCATACCCTTCTAGTTTTAGGATTAGATTCATTTGTTGAACCATATCAAAGTTTTTATTAATTTGATTTTTGTTTCATTAAAGTCTAATATGTTGTTTCTTTGATAAATTTTATTTATTAAAAGTTTTAACCGGCATAATATTTATATTTAAAATTATTTCCTTGTTTTCTTTTTTTTTTTCATTTAGGTTTAAATTGAAGTATTTACTGTATTTGGCATCCTATACTTTTTAATTATTTAAAATAAAGCTGGATAGCAATTTTTTTTTAACAACAATATTCCTAAATTTCTAGAAATCCTTAATTAATTACTGCAAATAAAACTACATTGTGTTTGTTAAGAAATTTGTAGTTTTTACCTACGCTTACCTATATATTTCTTTATTGCCTTGTAGGACAATGATTTTTTGATTTAATTTACACAGTTTATATATATATATATATATATATATATATATATATATATATATATATATATATATATATATATATATATATATATATATATATATATATTATATATATATATATATATATATATATATATATATATGTATATATATATATATATATTTATATATATATATATATATATATATATATATATATATATATATATATATATATATATATATATATATATATATATTTATATATATATATATATATATATGGAAGGTTATTTATTTTGAAGTATTAAAAATATCTTTTAATATCATTTATATGACGTGTATTAAGAAAATATTACATAAAAAAAAGGGATTAACTGCAACTGTGAATTTTTTAAAGAAGAAATTGTTTTATAAAAATTTTTATAATGACTTTAAATATGATTGTAATAATGATTTTAAAAATTTAAATATTAAAAAAATTTAAATTTAGTTTTAAAAGTAGTAAAATTGTGCGCGTAAATTCAGTTATAAATGAATGAAAACTAACTTTTTTCTGTTAAATTAACATTATGTAAAACATTTCCCTCTATCATAGATTATATAGATTATTATATGCGAAAGAAAATAAAAAACGTTTTTTATAAAAAAAAAGGAGAAGTGCTTTTGTTTAAGAGAATTTTTTCACAAATGTAATTTTTTTTTTAATAATTCAATATTAAATAAAGTTTTTTTGACATTATAGGTTTATGAACATAAATTATGTTTACAATATGTTAGTGGCAACTGATAAAATCTACAATTTGTTTATAATCTTTGTTAAAAATACTTTATAGTTATTAATAGAATCTAAGCTCGGTATTTGAAAAAGATTATATATTATAATATTATAATATATTATTATTTCTTAAAACAATAAGTTTGTTTTTCACAATTTATTTATAATTAATACAATTTATGAATCATTTATAAATAAATTGTGATAAGCAAACAAAAGTTAAGTACAAGATTGTTTTGAAATAAATTATAAGGAAATATAAACTTTTAGATTATATATATATATATATATATATATATATATATATATAGATTATAATATATATATATATATATATATATATATATATATATATATATATATATATATATATATATTACAATCTATTATATATATATTATATGTATATATATATATATATATATATATACATATATATATATATGTATATATATATGTATATATATATATATATACATATATATATATATATATATATATATATATATATATATATATATATATATATATATATATATATATATATATATATATATATATATATATATTATATATATATATATATATATATATATATATATATATATATATATATATATATATATATATATATATATATATATTTATATATTTATATATAAATGTGTATATATAATAATGGAAGGATTTGATAATATCCATCCATTAGTTTTACACAGCCATGTTGTTTCAGCAAATACTTGAAGGCGAAGTTCCTACTAAATGACAGGTACCTAACATTACTCCATTCAAAAAAGACTTGACTACTGACCTGGGCAAATATTGACCTATCAGCCTCGCCCCTGTTATATACAAACTACTGGAAAATATAGTTTGGCATGCCATTCTAGCAGACCAAGTTGACATATATTTGATCACAAAAGAACAGCGTATTTTTGTTTTCTATAAGTCATGCTTTACAAACCACTTTGAAACTATGAACTATTTAGCAAAAGCATCAGCTAATCAATTGTTTGTACACATGCTTTTCCTTGGCTTTGCCAAGGCCTTTGACAAGGTTCAACAAATGAGTCTAATCCTAAAACTAGAAAGGTATTGGATTAATGGTCAAGCTCTGGAATGGGTGAAACCCATTTTAAGCGAATGTAAACAAAAAGTAGTCATGGGTAAAGCGGTATCAGATTGGGAGCTGGTTTCAAAGCTGTGCTCCTCAAGGGTTGTTATTAGGACCAAAACTCTATGTGATCTTTATAAATAACCTGCCAGAAAGAATTACTGTAAAATATTTGCCGATGACACATAACTACTTGCCTCAATTCAACAGAATGATTGTACTGTGCTCCAAAACAACATTGATGCTATAATTAAGTGGACAAGAGTATGGCATATGAGGCTAAACATCTCTAAATGCAAAGCTCTTTGCATCTGTTGCTTGAATAAAAAGTACACCTATACAATGCTTGATGTTGATACATTTGTTCAACTTAATTTAGAACCAACCTTATTAGAATGTGATTTAGGAATTATATTTACTAACAACGCCAAACAAAACACAGAGATATGCACTGCTATCTCTAAGGCCAATAAGATGCTTGGCATGCTTAAAAGAATATTTGTTTTGAGCAATGTAGCGTTATGGAAAAAAATATACATAAGGTGCGTTCTTAACTCGATTTCTCTGCTTTCAACTCAAATTATTTCAAGTTTTTCTAGCATAACTTAATTTCTCCGCGCAGTGGCCTTGCTTGTCAAGATTTGTGTTTCGGAGTTAAAGAGTTGAGAGAGGGTTGTACCAAGATTTACAACAACAAAAAAAAAATTAAAAAAATAAAAAAATATTGAGTAGCCTCCTCGACTGTAGTGGCCCCCTCGGGCCTTTGGGAGGTGAATAATTAAAAAAAAAATAATAATAATTAAAAAAAAAAAAACTAGCATACATTTTTTGAGAAATATTATTATAGGAAAACATCATTATAGAAATACTACTTTAAGAAATTTTATTATAAATATTATTTTGTTTTTGTTTAGTACTCTAAACAAAAACAAAAAGTTATATAACTCCGGCTAAATACAATCAAAAATGCTTTCTGAAAAACAAAAAACATAATTCTTATAGTTCATAACAAATTATCTGTGTTTTAATTTTTAGTTTTTAATTTTGTTCGATTTCGTAAAAACAAGTTCAGTAAACTCAAACAAATAATGAAATAAGTAAAATGAAAAAAAAATTTCACATTTTTTCCCAAGTTTATATAATTTTTCATAACTTGCGTAAAAAAATAATCGAAATAAATTACAATAAATTTTATAAAAATAATTAAAAATCAAAATCAAAATAGAAACTTTAAAACAATAACATAAAAAATTAAAAAAAAAAAAAATACCTTTACATAAACTTTTATTCTCGAAACTATTTCCAATGCAATATACCCATTGATTATTGCTGCAATTGCGTGTTCGAGTCATAATACAAAGATATTTTAACTCTGACCACTCACTCTAATCAGTCCATATAACTAAAAAATGTAGGTAAAAAAATTTAGGTAAAAAATGTAGGTAAATACAAATTACTTTTTTATATTAGCAACATGTTCATCACTTTCATTCAATTACATTATATAAATCATCAAAACCTAGTATTTACACAGAATACTAAATATTACACATGTCAAAAATTTGTTTTTATTTACTAATTAAATTATTAATAATAGTTTAATAATAGTGGTTAATCTAGTTGCTAATAGTTAATCAAGAGCCAGTGAACTAGTCTAATAGCCATATTCAGGGGCTTGTGAACTAGTCAAATAGTCTATATTATTAAAGAAATTATTTTATAAGAATTTATTTTGAAAAAATAATATACTTTTACTCGAAGTTAAAGAAAATTATTTCAAATTTTGATTGTATTTATATACATGATGAATAACTTAAAAACTTTTTTTTTTATCTTTGTATGCAAAATGGTTTTACCTAGGTGTTAACTATATTGCTTACAATTGTTTACAGTAATATTTTGTATTTTGTTAAATTATCAGCATAAATATATTAGTAAACTTTGTGTTAAAAATAAAGAAATACAGAATACAAAATGTTTTTTAATAAGCTTTATGATGAAACCAAAGAAACAAATTATATGCTTTTTACAATATGCTTTTTAGTAAACAAAAATGAAAATAAAGAAACACAGTATACAAGATAGAAGGTATACCATTTTATATATATGTGCCTCCTCTCCTAAAATAAGATATTGCTGATGTCTAGAAAATGAGTATTTCAGTATGGTATATATGGTGTTTATATATATATATATATATATATATATATATATATATATATATATATATATATATATATATATATATATATATATATATATATATATATATATATATATATATATATATATTCAATATTTTTGCTTCCAAAAAGCCACTATTAGAGTTGGAAGTTACTTGAAGTGAAAAGATAAAGTTTATAGAGCAAGATAAAGATTGACAGACGACTTGCAAATGATATGAATCATTTATGACAGAAAGATTGCAAATCGTATGAATCAGGAAAGTGAAATAAAGGAAGCCAATTCCGAAGAACTGATGTTTGAGGAAAAAAACTAGATGAATAAGAGGAACAGTCATATTAAAAGGATAAGACTTAATTGAATGACGAGTAACACAAGAACTAATTTTAGTAGATGGCACTAGAGGCGCTAGCTCTTTAGAGCAGTGCCCATTATAGTATTTATAAAAAAGGGAAAGAGAAGCAACATTATGATGATGCAATATTGGTTGGAGGTTGGCTACATGAGCAGGTCCAACTATGTTTACAATACGTTTTTGCACCTCATCTGAAAGAGAAAGGGCATTTTGGGAAGATCCAGTCCAGATATGGCAACAGTATTCCATACAAGGATATATTTGAGATTTAGACAGATAAAAGATAGAATCAGGAATTAGAAAGTGTCAAGCATGATAAAGAGATGCAATCTTAGCAGAAGCTAGTTTTGTAATCAATTTGATATATGGTTTCCATGAAAGATTGGAAGTAAGAAATAAATCCTAGAAGATGAGAGGTACATGACTCATCGAGTACATTACCATTCGTAAATAAAGATCTAAACTATTGCAATGGCGATTGGCTGAAAAAAATTGGGTTTTATCTGAATTAAAGTTCACCAGTCACTGTGAGCCCCATGCTGAGGCAGAAGTGAGATTCTTTTCAAGCTCAAATGCCCGTCCAACCAAACAGAGAGTGTTGGCTTCTTATCAAGATGAGAATATATGGTAGTATCATCAGCGAACAATGCCACCTTAGATGTGAGAATATCCAAATAATTGTTAATGTAAATTTAAAAGAGTATAGGGCCAAGGATAGAACCTTGAAGAACCCATAAAACTACAAGATATGAAGAAGAGTGCTATCCATTGAGGGCAACTTTTATATTACAATTGATAAGGAAGAATTCAATAATATTAAAAGTGTTTCCTAATACACCATAAGAAGAAAGTTTATGGAGAAGACATACCAAACTTTATCAAACGCTTTAGAAATGTCAAGAGTGATAGCTAATGCACGATAAAACCTATTGCTTATTGCTGTTAGCAAATTAGCTGTAGAACAAGATAATCAAAATCCATATTGATGATCAGAAAGTAAGTTGTTAGATTCAAGTATAGAGATTAAGTGCTTGTTAATTAAAGACTCAAAAACTTTGCTAATGATAGGAAGAAGACTAATAGGACGGTAATTAGACGAGTCAGATCGCTCCCTAGAATTTTTGAGTATAGGGATAAGAGATGCCACTTTTAAGCAGGCTAATAAACAAGACTCTGTTAAACACTTGTTAAATAGTTTTAAAAATTTAGACGACAGCTTCGGAGAACACTTCTGCAAGACTACAACAGGTATGTTGTCTGGACCACAAGCTGTAGAAGAGTCTAAACAGGAAGTTACTTTGGATGCAAAAGCTGGAGTAATATTAATGTCAAGCAATAGATTTACCTGTTTGTCAGCTATATCAGGTAGAATGCAACTGGTGGAATCAAGAGATAATACTGATGAAAAGATCTTAGCAAGCAATTCAGCTTTGTTTTTAAGTGAGGTGACAAAATCTGAACCATACAAGAGAGGTGGAAAAACCAATTTGCCCTTAGTATTGATACTGTTAAAGATTCTCCAGAAGTCACAAGAGCCTAATTTTTGAGATAAAATATGAGATTTCATGACCTGAGAATAGCCGCCTTTGACGTTAGACAAAACCTTTTTACAAAGGTTTCTAGCAATAGTAAACAGAGGTCTGTTTTCTGGAGAATTGTTTTGGTGATAGATATGGAAGTAATGGTTTCGATTGAAAATTGCAGCAGCACAATGTGAGGAAAATCACTGAGAAGAACGAGGCTTGACTTGGAACCTTCGAGAGGGAATAAAAGATTTCATGCCATGAATTCAAGAAGTTATATAAGAAGCATAATTTTTAGCAGGAAGATGAAAGATTTCTACACAAAGGTCATCACAAAGAAAATCACAAAAAGATTCCAGTCAGCTTTAAGTTAGTTGTAAGAGGTACGATGATAACGTAATTCTGATTATGAAGAAGAATGAGATTATAGTTTTAGAGAGATCAAACTGTGATCAGAAGCAAGGGTGAATGTGGAGAAACTGAGCACTGACTAGGATCAGAAACAAGACATAAGTTGAGTAAAAAAGGCAAATGTACCAGATTGACTGGAAAGCGAGTTGAAAAATTGACTATTTGAGGTAGAGATTAAGAAAGACAGAGTTGTGTTAGAGATTAAGAAAGACAAAGTTGTGGGCCTAAAAGCCTGCAGAGTCACTGACACAAGAGTCAAGCCATTCGGTGTGATGAGCATTAAAGTCGCCACCAAAAAGATATTGGCTGATGCATAAAAAAAGAGGGTTTGGTTGATTTGATCAGAAATAACATTGAAAAGAGTGCAGTTATGAGATGAAGAAGAGCGATATAGAACAAAGACAAAGACAATCGAGTGAAGTGATGTTAAACGCACATAAAAGAATAGTGGGTGGATTCAAACCTAGTATCTTGACAAATGGGTGAATTCTTACAAATGTAAATGCCCAGGCCAAGCAGGTAACTATGGGAGTCTTTACGAATTAAATGAAGATAAACATCAACACTAAGATCACAAGCTAAGACAGCCCAACTCAAATTAGTCTCAAAAAGAGCAAGTAGGTCTGGTGAACTTAGCAAAAGATAAGACTTACAGAAGAAAAGTTACTTCGAAGATCAAGAATATTAGTGAATGATGGTTTTTAGTGTTTTATAGTTATTGGTATACTAGTCATTTTTAAATTTATTAAAGAACTTGATTCAGAGTGCAGATGGTACTCAGAACACTATTTAATAGCCTGAGCAATTGTCTCATTACTATTATTAGAGTTGGCTTCTCTAAGTCTTTGCCTAAAAAAACGTATCCTACAAGGCAGCATGACATGATGCATGTCCTACAAGGCAGCAGGACATGATCCTACAAAGCAGCAGGACATATGAATCAGTGTTTTTTAAAAGGGCTGATTTGCTCGAAACCCGTTTTTGAGAAAACTGAAAAAAACTCTTTATATCTTTTAATATTAAATATACAGAATTTGTGTAATATATTTTAAAAATATATATGCAAGAGTAACATCTTAGTACACTTTGATAATTGTTATAACATTTCGTTAGTTAATAATTAATGTATGAAAGTTCCAAAAATGCGCCCTTTTAAAAAAAATCGAATATTTCAGGAAGGAAAACAAATTAAAACTCCGTAAGAACTACAGCTATGTACTTTAAAACATTATTTTAATGTGCCTGTAATAAAAATTCTCAGCATAATAATATAATTCTTCCTCAAAGTCACTATCAGGGAGAATCACACATTCATCAGTTGGCCAGGAGTACAGCTCGTTATAAAACTCGTTGAATTCTTCAGGAATGAATTCTTTTAATTTGTTAAGGTCTTCCACCTTGGCTTTTTTCAGTGTAACTTTGCCACTTGGATAAGCTAAACTATCCACCTGTGCTACAGTACCCATATGTTTGAACATAAAAAAAGTAAAATGACAGACCAAACCATTAATATTGGTGAATGCCTTAATGTAGCCTTTTTTATCATGCTCATATACAAAATGAAACAAGTTACTAATTGAAAAGCGAACCTTCTTTTCTTTTGAGGTATTTTTACCCTTGGTTTCTGAAGAAATACAAGATTTTTTGTAATGTTTTGAACTCCAAGCTTTAAAATTAAAAAATTCAGTTCCATCTACAATTTCTTTCACCGTAAACTTTTGTGATCTGGAGGTGCTATTAATAAGCTCGGTGAGTTGATGCATGTGATAAAGACGGTCATGTGTTTTTAAAACACTTGAAATTATACCAAAGTCCGTATCGCAAGGGAGGAAACTATGTCCTCGTATTGGGAAGAACTGTTCAACTTTATCAAACCTACCACTGTCAGTTAAGTATAAACAAAAACGTGATAAGGTCTGATTTTTATTTTGTCCACCACAGTTGTCACAAAACAAACGTAATGTATTATACTTTGATGGAACTGAGATCAAATAATCATTTAAAAAAGTTGCAACTTCATTAGACCCTTTTCTTCCTTGACCTTCATGGTATATATATACATGACTTTTTTCTTCTTTAATGTTATGTATAGAAAAAATATTGACTGATTGCTGTCTCATATAATAAAGTTGTTGGACAGGTATTTTTAGCAAGCTTATCGTCTTCACATAGTCAAATGCCAATGATAGAATGTGCTCCTCATTTAAGCTATTTTCTGATGTTTCATGTTTTAAAGCATTGAAAAATTTATTACTCCTGTGCTTATGAACATCTAAATCAGTCTGCGCTGCTCTTTTAGCTATATTATTGAGATGTGGTGATTTTAATCTAAGATTCAATTCTTCACACGTGCAACAAGTATCCACTTGTGGGCGCCCAAACCATAAGTTAAAATTAGTTTTAAAATGGTTCCAGTAAAAAAACTTGCTCACTTTTAAATCTGGATTTTTTTTAACAAAAAAGTTGCCACTGTTTTTACATTTAAACTTGCATTGAGGTAATATACTTTTTTCCCTGAGTAATGTAATTCCTTGAGTGGAAATGATCTTATGTGATTACTAACAATGTCATGAACATTCTGAGAAAGACAATTAGTAATACCTCTACCTCTTTTATCTTCAGGGTTTATTCCAATAACCTTAAGTTTCCTTATTCTCCATAATCGTTTTTCACTAATATTTAAGACAGATAAAAGTGCACTGCAACATATCTCTATGCGTACATTGCCTACAATCACATGATAGGAGAAGCTATTTGGCTGCTTCGGGTTTTCAAGATCCTTTTGATGTGGCACTCTTCTTTTAACTTTAGTGACATCTATTAATCCTTGAATATAAAATTTTTGTTTTTCTTTGCTATTTATATCATAAAATTTGGAAAAGAGTTCCACACAGTTAGCCTCTCCAAAGTTCTCCAAACACTTTTTTTTGCACCTTAAAAAAGAAATGAGAAAAATTAATGTAAAATTAATGCAAGCTAGAAAACGTTTTTATTAAAGTACACAGCATTATTTATAATCTTAAACAGAGAACATTGCCACAAAAGTTGTGGGGAAATAAATCATATTAAGAGTTTTTGACTTTTTAGTGCTTCCACCTATGTTATAATGTCAATTACTATATAGGTCTAGGCTTACTATAACAAGATTTAACTATTCAGTGTATATTAACTATCTGGAAAAAAAATCATAAAACTTAGCCAACTGCATATTAAACTACTATGCAAGAAAGGTTTAATATGTAATATCTGTAAATTATTTACTTATGTAACAGATATACCCATAATCTAAGTACTATAGCTGGTTTAGACTTAGGGTTAGGTTTTAGGGTTAAAATATTTTGAAGTATGTTGTTTCATAAATTTTAAACATATAAACATATAATATATCTAAATTATTTTAAACTCATGCTTTCATGAAATAAGATTAATGTTTCAAAATTTTATAGTATAGTGTTTTTTATAATTTTAGTATAATTTCATGTAAATATATATATATATATATATATATATATATATATATATATATATATATATATATATATATATATATATATATATATATATATATATATATATGTATATATATATATATATATATATATATATATATATACATATATATATATATATATATATATATATATATATATATATATATATATATATATATAAACATATATATATATACATATATTGGATGTTTGAAACTTACCTGCAAGTAAACATAGGGTACTTTGGTGGAACTTCATTTCCCTTATGATTTATGTATGACTGTCCCATTAAACGTGCTTGTTTTATTTTGTTATGTTTGTACTCACAAGGATAACTTTCTTCCCTATTTCTAGGACTTGAAATAACAAGGTCCATTAAAAATCCTATAATAGCAACAACAACATACGAAAAACTATTTACATTTTCTGCGTATGGCGCCTAAATATACGAATCAGCTGAGAGCGATTTTTTTAAAAAGGGCGCATTTGAGGCAAATTCGCCTTTTTAAAAAAAATCGAAAACTTTTAGGTGGCTTTATTTGATTAAGATGATAAAATTTAAACATATTTTTAACATAAACTGATGAAGCTTTCATAGAAGAACACAAAACACATAAAAAGTGAATTTCTAAAAAAATGTCAAATCAGCCCTTTTAAAAAACACTGATTCATATATGGTATATGCAGGGTGTAAACTATCCCTGTGGCGCCCCGTCAAACGCGTTTTTCCCAAATGCTCATAAAATTTAAAATTCCCAATTTAAAGATAAAAAAATCCTATTCTCCAAATAATGTTTCTAAATTGAAGTTTATTAATAATTCTAAAAATAATTTAAAATTAATTATTATTCAAAACTAATAGAAAAATAACATAAAAAAGTTCTAATTTATTAATTGCGTAAAACATGAAATCAAATCGCAATTATTGGTATAAAAATGCAATTGCATAACTGCAAAAATTGGTTTCTTGGAAAAAAAATATCATGAGAATTGGGATATTTGGAGCAATTTTTAAGGATTTTTTAGGCAACTTGCAATAAAGTTTGAAAATAGTTTTTTGCAATACATTCCAACAACAGCAAATATTATATAAAAAAGTTAGCAAGAAATAAAAAACTAATCTAAAAGATCCAAAATAATAACAAGCTTGTTTGGTTTAACACCCGCAAATGCTATTTCTTTAAAAGTTTCGCCCTAAAAAGTGAAATAACTTATTAAGTTATTATGTCAGATACCTTTTGATCAATTACGGTTAATACGGAAAGTCTTTTAGTTATTGTTTTCCTTTTTTTTGTTTTGTATCTTATATCAACTAAATTTGCTAAAGTTTTTTACTTTTTTATCGGTATTTTTTGATGCCACGCGTGCAATCGCTTGCTAATAATAATACTCTATAAATAAACAACATTTGTTATTGTTTTTGCTGAGACTTTGTGATTATAACTTTATTTCGCTATGCTATTTATGTATAAAACAAATTGTTATCAATTATAAAACTTAACTCGCAATAAATATGAAATTAGTGAAATATGAAATTTATGAGCTCGTGTTTACTATTTTTAAAACCTTATCTATTTTCAAAAAATTTCTTTTGATGACACAATTTATTACATGATGATGTAAGGGTTTCTCCGTAAAGTACATCGAGCAGAATTTAAATAATAGTTAGAAGTAGAAGATCATTGGCTCATTGGAGATCGCTATTTTACTATATTACATTGAAAAAGAAATATATATTCAAAATAATACTCTTGAAATGAAAGCGGTGACAATATATAAAGATTAGAAATAAATCAAATAAATTATTCTCAATAATAATTAATATACACTGATTATTTTATAATAAAAAAAGATATCATTCCTAATATATGTTCGGATATTGGTTCTTAGTTTGCTGTGTCGTCGTGAAACAACAGCTAGGTTTGTGTTGATTTCATATTCATCTTTAATGATACAGATGGTATTTTATTTCATTTTAGGCGCTGATCAATCAATGTTACAGCACTGAAGTAGAGTAGAAAAAAAAAGATCACCAAAAAAAGACCCTATGCTTTCCCAGAACACATTTTAATCTCAGGGGAGTGGGGGGGGTGATTGAGAAATACTTCAATTTACAAATTCCCAATTTCGTTAAAACGCTGTATCAAATTTATTCCTGGTTAACACCCTGATATGGTATATAAACCATAAATATATGGTGAGATGTATCTCTGTAAAAAGACCAATTCCCCAAACTTATTATGGAAAAAAGTTATTATTCCCCATTTTTTATAGTAAAAAAATCATGAAGATTTTATCTAAAAGCAATTGCTTTCTTGTTTAAGTATAAGCTATAAACACCTAAAGTTCTTAATAACTATACAATATTATATATTTAACTTTAATGTTATTTATTTCCTTTGCAATACATTTTACAAATCTGTGGTTTAAATACCATTCAAAATACTATTGAAAATTTGTTCTTTATTTATTTATTATTTATTTATTCTTTATTGCCATGAAATAATGCAAGAAAAATAAATTAGGTTAAATTAGAATATGTTTTAATAATTGAGCATATATAATTAAATAAAAAATTTCATATTGTTTTTGAACAAAAATATTTAGAAAGGAACTAAAAAAGTTGTTTTGTTTTTATTTCACTCTTTTCATATATTGCACTTAAATAATTTTGTATTCTATCCAGATATTTGCATATAGTTAAGGAGTTTTATGCTGTATTGCATAAAGACTTTAAAAGCAAAAAATATGCTTTTTAAAAATTACCCAAAAGTCTGAAAACTTTGATAATAAAATAAGATGTTTTTAAAATTTCCTTAGGTGGCTTACCTTAAAACAAAAATATTTTGAATATAGATTAAACTTAGGTGGCTTACCTTTTCACAAAAATATTTTGAATGTAGATAATATATATATATATATATATATACATATATATATATATATATATATATATATATATATATATATATATATATATATATATATATATATATATATATATATATATATATATATATTTACAAATACATTTACACACATTTGCAGCGAGGAATTAATTTCAGCAACTTTTTGCAAATTTATTGGTAATTTTTTTTTTAATTATAACACCACATTAATATATTGACTATATACAATGCACAACATTCTAAATGGATTAGATCAAAGTTGTCATGTGATTGTAATGTTATCACCCCATTCAAAATAGTAGAAGCTGTGAATTATTCTGAAAAAATAAACATTAAAAATCACTTTATCAAATTTGTGACGAGTACTAAGCAAATAACTTTACAAAAAATCAGTTGGTGTTGAAAAAAAAGAAAAGCTTTTCGTTAATAATTTTGCTTTTTTTTTTTAAATATACAATGAAGTTGCTTATTTTATAAAATATTTGTGTATAGACTAGGGATTGCAATCCCTGGCATAAATTACGATCCCGGGATTTCGGGATTGAAATAAATAAAATCCCGGGATCCCGGTATCCCGGGATTTTATATAATGTGAGTTATTTGCTAAAAAACAGAACTTAATACTGCATATATGAATATACTTTTTGATGTTATCAATTCTTTATTTAATTTCATTATGTTTTAATGACTTACATTAATTTTCTACGGCGTCTTAAATTGTTTTAATTGTGTAACAGGCAGCAGGTGTATATAAAGATCTTAAAATAATGCAGAAATATATATACAGTACATTCCATATTATGTTTTAAGATTACAGACTTTACAGAATAACCTTCATCAAATAATTGGATATGTAAATAACATTTGAACATTTAAAGTGTATTTGACTAAAGTAACTAAACAATCAAAATTTCAAAATAAATTTGTAAACATAAATTTTCTTATATTTGGGTACCGATGTAGCTGCTGTAGCAACAGGCTACTTTGTAAAAAATGACATAATCAGTTGTTTGTTAATATTGAGAGACAAAAATTAAAGAAAATTTTTATTTTATATTTATAAATAAATGGTAGCTAAATAATAAATGTAAAACAAAAAATCAATTCATATTAAATGCATATTTTATTTACAAACTTTCTTTTTTTGTCTGAAAATATGCATTATATGTAGAGCATTTAAGGTTTGGTCATTTAGTCTACTCCTTATTTTACTTACCAAATACCCAGCTGCAGAAAATGCCCGCTCAGGTTCGATGCTCGTCGGTGGAATAGATAACAAATATTGGTATACTAATTCCAAATTATGCCCCCCGGTTTCCACTATTTTCAAACAGATGCATTTCTTTCTTTATGATTGACATTAAATTTGAAGTTTGTGTTTCTGGTTCAATGGCTTTCATGCTTTGTGCGATTTGTTCTTGTAACTTTTCTCTTAAAGACAGGGAGGCTCGAACTTGTGATTCTTCATTTCTAACGACAGCCATTATATTTTCATCAACATCAATACTTAATTTTTCTAAATTATCATTTTTAAAAGCAGCTAGTCTCTCAATAAGTTTTTTTATCTGCTTCCTAATTTAAAATTAAAAATTTTGCAGACATTTGTTTCATAATTCACAGCATCATATTTTGGATTTTGAAGGTATTTTAAAACACCAGAAATTTCTTCACATCGCCTTTTTTCCATTCTTGTTTTTATAGCTTTGAACATTTTATTAGCAAAGGAAGATTGTGTTTGAGCAATCTGCTGGAATAAAAATATAAGTACTGCATCTGCAGTGCATAGATTAGCATCTCGTCTGCATAACGCATCTACTGCTAACTTGACAGGTGCAAGTACTTCTATTATTTCCGAAAGAACCACAAAATCACTTTCGTTTAAGGAAACTGGGTGGTTTAACGCAATTAAAGCTTTCTGTATACATGTTTTTAAAGCAAGGAAACGCTCTAGCATCGATAGAAGAGAGTTCCATCTTGTTTTGCAATCCAAAATGAGCGAAAGCTCGCTGCCTTTCTCTTCTTTGACATATTTTTGCAAGACTGCATCATTTTTTGTCGGGGATCGTTTAAAAAGAACAACTACCTTACGGGCTTTTTTCACTAGCTCATTGATATTTTGTTCATTGGTGAGTAAATCCGTATTTGCTATCCCATCATTTGTTGGGGAAAGAAAGCCTAATCCTATTTCCTCGTCGATATTTTCTTCATCTTCGTGATCATCTGTTTCATCAACAATATCTTGAGTTTCCTTCAATGGTGCTTCGGTGTCGGACATTGGCGTACTTTTTTTATAACTTTTTTTATAAAGAACATCACAAATTGCAAGGTGAATTCCATGGACTAAACACAACTGGTGTTTAGTCCATGGAATTCAGCCTCAATAATTTTTCCCACGCCAACCATTACATTTGGACCATCCGTAACAATAGCAACAATGTCTGTATCAATACTAACATTATGCTCCTTTAGGCGTGTTTTTAAAACATCAATACATTTCTCAGCATTCATAGAACCATATGCACGAATAAGACTCAAATTCCAGTGCTTATTTGGGATATGTAGATTAATATTCATGTATCTTTTATTTGTTGTAGAGGTCCATTTATCAAAGCTCAGAGAAAATCGTGTTCCCAAAGCTTTATACTGATAAATTTCTTTGGAAATTAACTGTCTAATATTTAAGCTGTAACTCACCACTATCCTTTTAATTGAGTTTGCTGACTAGGGCAAATTTTCGAAACCACTGGTAATTAGTAATTGCCTTAAATCTTTTGAAGTTATAAATGCATTAAATTTTAGCCCATCTAAAGCTGTCATTCGAGCCAGTGTTTCGTCTAAGGTTTTTTTTTTTCGGATGCAAAGTAACTTGTTATTCTTCGTTTCGTAGGAGGCTTCTCGTCGGTTCTGGCATCATTCAACTGTTGACTCGAACTAGGTAAATTTTTGTCGGCTGAAGTTACTTTCAAATTATGCTTAGTTGATAAGTGCGTATGAAGGCCTTTTGTAGAACCACCCAATGTTTTCAAAATTACACCACATTTCTTACATTTTGCTGCCAAATTATCCGCAGACTTCAAATAATGTGACCACACTGAAGTTGGGTCTTTATCTTTTTTTGTGTAAAAAAAATGATGTTCCCTTTTCACTGTTTTCATTCATGTTTAGAAGGATATTTTTTTAAGGTGCATTAGTAAACAACATATTATTGCGGTAAACAACAAAAGATTTAAAAAGGTTATCAGTTCAAAACGTTCAAAACGATTCATTACACAGTCAAATTTTGTATGTATTCACACTAGAATTCCTTCAAGCGGAATTAATTGTCAAGGGCATTATAATGTTGCAATAACTAATAATTGTACAAACATAATTATACAAATCGCTAGAAATATCCCAAAGGGAATTGTTATGTAGTAATCATTAAATTTTTTTAGATATAATTTTTTTTTATTACTTGTTTATTTTTATTTTTTTCATTCTCTAAAAATATTTTTTGAAATGAACAAAACGACTTAATAAACTCAAGCAATCACTTAACCTCAAATTCGCTCAACAATTTTAAAATTTATCTTTTTAACGCGAGAAGTCTTGCCAACAAACTTAACGATTGTTTTTTATACAATAGTCAAACAAACCTGCCTTAATTTGTGTTTGTGAAACTTTTTTCAATGATAAAATCCCGAACTCCATGGTCTATTCAAAAATTTGTTCCATTTATCGTAAGGATAAAGCATAAACAGGATAAACCTGCAAAGCAGCATTATATAACTCGTTATAATTCAGTATAGTTACCAACTTTGAACATTTTGTTTTAAAAATAATTTAATTAGTTCAATCCTTCTATAATCCCAAAAATCCCGGGATTTTGTGTTTAGAATCCCGGGATTTTCGGGACCCAAAAACGTCCGGGATCCCGGGATTGCAATCCCTAGTAATTACTCACAAACATTTGGTTTTATTTTCTCCATACTATCTGAAATACAATATTTTCTATTATCATGTTGAAATACAGCTATCTGAATGTTTTCTTTATTAGATTGTAGATGCTGCCAAACATAAACTATCGAATAATTCAATCATTTAGTGCAATGTTTTATTAAAGTCTTCAGCAAAATTTTAAGTTCCGTGAAATGTTTTGGGTTAACCAAGATGGCGGCCGTTTTTTAAAACTGTCTTCAAAAAAATCACGTGACACCGTCTCCTGTTTATTAAAGCTCCTTGGCGCTATCGCATATTCCCTATATTTAGAAATATTACCTTTAAAATTAAAAAAACAAACAATTAGAATAATAGCTACAACACACATTAAAAGTAAATATACACCATTAGGTACAGAGATTTTAGCATACTTTAGATAGTTAGGAGTACTGATTCTCAATTTATAAAAAAAGATAAAAAAAAGAAATACTAAATGAAACAAAAGTACTTTTTGCTGCCTGCAAATATAATTTAACTGCCCAAACTCTTATTTTATCCAGAAATGCTATTTTCAGTGGTAATCCTTTAATATGTATGTATGTGTGTGGAAAGACTTCTAGAAGATCATATAGATCTTATCACAAAGCCCTGTACAATTTATAGTTCCAACAATATTTAAATAATATAAATTTACAATTTACATAGTCAAGTTATATGGATTACAGTAAAATTAACAAAATTAAAATAAAACTGTTTGAAATAATTATAAGTCAAATTAATAAAAGAATCTATATTAGGTAAACCTATTTTGTTCCATAGATATGGACCACGATAAGAAATACAAAGTTGAGTATACTTATTCCAACAAAAGGAGGCATTAAGATAATCAGTACGTTAATCATACTTATTTTTGGGTTTTATTACACAAAGATTTTTAAATACACAAGGAAATAAGTTTTGTTTACATTTAAACATAAAGCATAAAATGTTATATACGTTTAGTTGGTAAATATTTAAGACTTTCATTTTCTGCAGAAGTGGCTTAGAGGACGTAAAACGGTTTTTAAAATTTATTGCGCGAGCTGCGTGTTTCTGATGATAAAGAGATTTAAGCTTTGTTTTATTATTGCTACCCCATACTGTATTTGCATAATTGATGTGGCAATTAATAAAGGAATAGTATAGCTGCGTTAGTTGTTGTTTGTTAAATGTCTCTAGCGTTATATATAATGCCAATAGATTTTTTGCAACTTTTTTTTTTTTTTTTTTTTGTTTTTAGTTTATATATATTTGCTGTTTATATAATAAGAAAATATAATTACAAAGAAACATTTACATACAAAAAAAAGTTGATTTATAAAAACAGGCAGGGGCTCAAAGAAGATACGGATGACTAAAGTCACCGCAATCTTTTCATAGAGCCCCTATGTGGGCTTTACAAGTTTAAAATGGATTAAGATTGTTAAAAATACAATTGTACAATTCCAATGTATAATGAAAAGATAAAAAAAAAACTTTCATAAATATTTACATTTAAAGAAAGAAAGGAAATAGTATTAATATAATTTTAACAATAGTCATTTAAAAAATACTGACATTGTTTTAAATATAAAAAAAAAGACACAATTTTTTTTTTAAACTAAGAATAATTGAATTCGATCTTCATTTAGAAAAATTGCAAAATTATTTATAATGTTTAAAAATTTCATTTTTTATTAGAAACTTAAAGGAGTTTAATGATTTTACCGCATTTAAATGTTTGGTTTTTTGAAATGTGTCCCATAGTTTCGGTTCACGGTATGCTGTTTCATATTCAGAATACTTGCTCCTAATTCTAGGCAATTTATAAGTATTCTATTGTTTTTTTCTAAGAAAGTAATTATTGTTAACATTTTTCGTAAATTTATTATTAAAGGTTTTCGGAATGAGGCTGTTATTATATTTATACATAAAAATTATTTGTTAGTAAATATTAATTTCATGTATACTCATCATTTGCATGTCTCTCATTAGTGGTTTTGCATGTTAATATTTTTTTCCTTATATATTAGTCTGCTTGCATGTTTTTGTAGAGAAAATATTTTTTCAAGTTTTATTGGTTGAGTACTAGCCCATATAATATTAGAATAGTAAATAAAACAATGTATTAGGCCAAAATATACTAGTTTCAGACTTTCTGATGTTACAAATGGGCGAATACGGTACATCAAACCAATTGTTTTACTAATTTTTGATTGGATATAATTTATTTGAGAAAGCCATGATAAATTTTCATCAATAAGAATTCCTAAGAATTGTATTGACTCATTTTTTCC
The DNA here is from genome assembly GCF_022113875.1 of Hydra vulgaris. Taxonomy (NCBI): domain Eukaryota; kingdom Metazoa; phylum Cnidaria; class Hydrozoa; order Anthoathecata; family Hydridae; genus Hydra; species Hydra vulgaris. Next base: position 20,879,929 of record NC_061170.1, on the reverse strand, counting down.
AATTAGTTTATCATCTAAAATTAAATCTGGTAATTTTAAGGGAAGGTTTTCCTGTTGTGATTTTTTATGGAATAGAGTATACTTTAATTTATCTACATTAAGTGACAGTTTATTAGCGTTAAACCATTCATTGACATTCCTTAATTCATAATTCATGTCAGAGTAAAGTTGCCTAATGTCACTGTTTGATAAGAAAAAATTTGTGTCGTCAGCAAACATTATGGCGTTAAGTTTTGCTGAAGCATAATGCAAATCGTTTACATAGATCAAGAACAGCAAGGGATCAAGTGTTGACCCTTGTGGAACTCCACATATAATTTTTAGTTCACCTGATTCCTTATTAATAACATATTGTTTTTTTTCAGTGAGGTAGCTTTTTAACTAATCATATATTTTACTTATTACTCCGTTGTGTTTAATTTTTTTTTAAAAGAATGAGGTGATCAACCGTATCAAATGCTTTTGATAGGTCAATAAATAATTCTAGAGTAAAGTTTTTTGAGGAGGTACTGTCAATATGATTTTTCCAAGATAGATTTTCATCAATATACACTCCTAAAAACTTTACAACTTTTTCTCTTTTAATAACGATATTGTCAATAAAAAGGTCAGGCATTAGAGTTGGCAAATTTATTTTTTTTGAGCGTGGATGGAAAAGTGTCCATTCAATTTTGTCAATGTTTAGAGATTATAAGAAACTTTTTTAAGCTCGTTTGTCATGTTATTGAAAAGTATATTTGATTTTTCATGAGATAAAAACAAGTTTGTGTCATCAGCAAAGATTATTGGTGTTAAGTTTGAGGTTTTATTAAGATCATTAATGTATATTAAAAAGAGAAGTGGTCCAAGTTTGGATACTTGCGGAACACCACATGTAATATTCATTAAAACCTGAGAGTCAGAGTTTTCATTGTGAACATATTGTTTGCGATTAGTTAAATAGCTTTTGAACCAGTTTAATGTTTTATCTATTATACCATAAGATACTAGTTTTTTTAACAAGATCTCGTGATCAACAGTGTCAAAAGCCTTGGACAGGAAAGACTCCTAATATAAATTGACCGTTTTTAAAAGATTCGGAGATGTTGCGTGTAAGTTGGAGAATAGCGTGCTTAGTTGAATTGTTCCTTTTAAAACCAAATTGATTTTCATAAAGCAATTTATTTTCAATAAGGTATGTATAGATTCGGTTATACATTATCCTTTCTATAACTTTTGAGAAAACTGGAAGAACTGAAATAGGGCGATAGATATTCATATTAATATGTTTGCCGGTCTTGAAAATAGGAATTATCTTTGCTATCTTTAGATAATCTGGAAAAGATCCTTGAATTATAGATGCTCTAAATATTTTATAAAGAATTTTTTTGATAACGTCGTAAGAGTCGATTATAATATTTCCATTAATGGCATCATATCCTGTTGCCTTTTTCTTTTTAATGATTTAAAAGCATCATCAAATTCGTTATAAGTTAATTAAAGTATGATTTATCTTTAAATTACTGAGATTTTGTGCATCATTGACGTGTTTATCGTTTATATTTGGAATACTGTAAGATAATTTTGTTCCTATAGTTGTAAAATGTTTATTCAATTCGATTGCAATATCATTTAATTCAGTTAATATAGTTTTTCCAATTTTCAATGTATGTGGTAGCAAAATAGCATTGTTTTTTATTTTCCTTGTAATTTCTTTTATTATTTGCCATGCGCGCACAGTGGGCCAGAATGGTCAATTTCGAGACAAAATTAATAACTAATTCAATATTAGTGCTACATTCACTATATTTGGCATGAGTACCAATATAAGGTCAGAGCTTCTTATGAAAATGTTGTTTTTTATTTAGTTGCTATGGATACCTATTTTTTGGCATAGCAACAATCAACTTTTTGTAGTTGCAGATTTGTTATGTGCGCTATATACACTAAATTTGGCATGAGCACCAGTGTAAGGTCTGCGCCTCCTATTAAGATGTTATTTTTTATTTAGTTGCTATGGATACCGAAATTTTGCATAGTGCTATATACACTAAATTTTGCATGAGCACCAGTGTAAGGTCTGCGCTTCTTATAAAGGTGTTTTTTTTTATTTGCTTGCTGTGGATACTTATTTTGGCGTAGCATAAACCTACTTGTAGTTGTTTTTGTGTGTCATACACACTAAATTTGGTAAGAGTACCAATACGAGGTATGCGTTTTATATTATGATATTTAGTTTGGTTGCTATGGATACCTTATTATGCATAGCAACATCTTATATACTTTTATAGTGACAGTCAATTTTATACAAATTCTTGACTTATTTACTGCAAATTATTAAAAAAACAGAATTTTTAATGCTCTGGTGTTCCAAATAAATGTATGTGGGAAATTTTTAATTTATGCTAATTATAGAATATTAACAGTTTTAATTTACAATGCATAAACTTAAATTTTAATAATAACTAAAGAAACCAAAAATTAGCCTGTAAAATTCCATAAAAAAAACAACTAAACACTGTTTTTTAACAATTGCAGAACACCTTCTGGCAAAACCTTCTTCTTAGTACTAACTATTGTTCTTAGTGAAGAAATGACTGGATCACTAGAACAAAATAACCACTTAAATAAATCTTCATTACATTTGATACGGTCACACTTGCGTGTAAAATGCTCACGATACTTTTTAAAATCTTTATTCCGAGCCTCTATAGCTTCTTCACTTAAGAGCCCATTTGGTAATGTCATGTAATCAACAACACTGGGAGTATGAATTAGCATTTTGTGAATGCTCTGCGGCATATAATACCATGGATAGCACTCCACGTAAAACCTAGCTGTATGTGTACAGTATTCCCTGAATAAAACTGCATCAAGCTCAAAACCACATGAAATACAAGTCAGAACAACATGGAACATTTTTATAAGTTCAAAATTGAGTCCTGTGATTTCAGAAAACAGTTGTTCATTCTGAAAGGCTCTTCTGGATGTGTTGCCATCATTAGATGTTCCTGAGCCGCCAGCCTTAGGCCTATAGACAATCAATCCCATCTTCTCTTGAAAAGCAAATGAATTTTTTTCATTTGCATTTCGATTTGTTGCTTGTCAGCTTGCAATCTTGCTGACCATTTTTTAACTGGCAATTTGTAAGCAATATGTTCATTGAATAGCTTAAGCATTCGAATGTTCGTATCTATGCATGTAGAATTGAAATCCCATATTGTAATCCATTTTGAGAGTGCAACTTCAGTAACACCTGTAATAAATATAAACTGCATTTTAAACTAATCAAATATTAAAAGGTATACAAATATATATGTATATATATATATATATATATATATATATATATATATATATATATATATATATATATATATATATATACATATATATATATATATATATATATATATATATATATATATATATATATATATATATATATATATATATATATATATATATATATATATATATATATATAAACAAATTTTAAAATGTAATAATGTTCTTAAAAGAATAAATTAAATTAGAAAATCGCTTTACAAAAATTTTTCTTTTAACACTGTGTTTTATTAATAAAGACTCATCAGAAATGATGCATTTCTGATGAGTCTTTATTGATAAAACAGTGTTAAATAAAAAAACTTTGTTGAGTTATTTTCTACTAGTTTATATATACAATATTTTCTATATACCTTGTCAATATCATTCATTTCTTTAGGACTAACACCACAAAGAGAGCAACACTGTGATGAGTCAGTTACATCAGATAATGCAGTATGGGCTTTTCCATCAATCATAGTAATTTCAATTTTAATGCCAACATCAATAGGCTTACCATTAAGTATGATATAGCTTGTTTTAGTTAGCTGTTTGATCTCATTTTTTAATGTCAATTCCTCACTACGAAGAAGGTCTGCAGTTTCCTCTACAAATTTAAATCGCAAAGGTCGACAGTACAAAGTAGATGATGGTTTAGAGTTTCTCTAAAGAATAATCTTTTTATCATTAACAATAGATGAGAGTTCTAAAGGTACAAAGCATGTAATAAACAGAGATTCTTCACTCTTCAGATTCCTAGTACACTCATTATCATTACATGTTTGTTTATAAATACTATGCCCACTTGAGCCATCAAAACCAGCTTTGTATATTAGAACTACTCTATTATACTCATTTGCATTTACAACACCAGTCTGTGTCTCCAAAAGCCTTGTTGTAGTGTGATCCAGTAGATCTTGAAGTGGAACACTAGCAGTATAATCAGTTACACATATATTTTTAGGATAGCATCGATCTTTTGCCATTCTAACATTATTATATGCTGGGTAGAGATTGCATTCCTTTTCATCAGCTTTGTTTTTCATCAGTTGATAAGATGCTTTTGTTAAATTACAATCTAAAATAAGGGCCAAAGCTTCATCACTAGACATATAAAATGGGGATAGTATCCACTAACAATTTTTCTACTAATTTAGCTTTTTTAGGCTGATTACCTTTTCCAAATTTCACTTTAGTTGCAAATAATAGTTGGCTAGCAGAGTATTGATCCATTTCAGCAACTTTTCTATACTTAGATCTAAAAGAGGACTCATCAAAATTCAAAGTAGGCCTTCCAAGAGGAGTGGTAACAATTGTTGGAGTAGCAGGAAGAACATATGCAGAAGATATAAAGTCAGTATCCAACCAATTTGCATACTTTTTCTCAAAAGCTGCAGCTTTGCGACTAACATCATTCCAACGAGTCTCCAAGTTTTTTAAGAATGCAATTAATTTGTTTCTTATAATTTTAGAATCATCCAAGTCTAACTTGACAACTAATTGATCATAAATTGTGGGATTTTGTATAGACATATTATTGGATCTAATGCAACTGTATATATAATGGTACTTCATTGCTATATTATTATTTATTCTAAAAATAGAAAACTCAACCTATATATATATATACATATATATATATATATATATATATATATATATATATATATATATATATATATATATATATATATATATATATATATATATATATATATATATATATATATATATATATATATATATATACATATATATATATATATATATATACATATATATATATATATATATATATATATATATATATATATATATATATATATATATATATATATATATATATATATACATGTCTATATATATATAAAGTTTATATTATATTATATAATATAATATATGTTAAATATAGTTATATAGGGTTTTTGTATAATCAATGATAAAGAGTAACATAAAAAAAAATGTTTTATTGACAGTTGTCACGGTATAGAATCATGTGTAATGTTTTAGTTACATATTCTACATCTGCAAGTATCTGCAACCAAAACTGTTTTTAACTCATTAAATATATTTTTTTCAGTAAATATCAGCTATAAAAACCCTGGCCAAACATGGCCGAAAAATTATAAGCATAGTATTAGCAAAAAATAAACGCAATTATTTCAACCATTAAACACACTATCTTTGATAGATCATAAAAAGAGTCAAATACGTTCAAGACGATAAACATAAATGCCAATTGATAGCCAATATATGTATTAAAACTACAATTCAAACTCGTAGTAATATAAATTGCCTAACATTAAATGGCAAAACATATTAAAAAAATATTTTTTAAAAATTTTTTTAGAAAAGCGCTTGACCGTCAAAAATATTGTTCAGGGTGACAACTTAAAATTAAAAAAATTTGGCGAAGGCGTTTTTTTTGATCAACAACCCTTATGTTTTTATGTAAATCAATATGTTACGTTCATTGAATAGTAATTTTTTATACAAAAATTGAATAAAAGTAATTTTGACTTTTGGCACACCATGGCCCACTGTGGCGCTCTGAATCATGTTTGTATTTGTTAAACAAGTCAGAATAGTATTTTTTTGTGTGGTTTTTTTGCGAAGTTTTTCGAATAGGTTTTTGTAGGTTTAGTAATGTATTTTGTATTTTTCGGATTTAGATTTTAAGTACTTAACGTATACTTTTTGCTTGGTTTTTTAAAATTTTTTAAGACCTTTAGAAATCCAAGGATATAATATGTCTTTTGTTTTTAGAATTATTTCACAAAGAGAAAAATTTACATTATAGACTTTATAGAATGTTTTTAAAAAAGGTACCCAGCAAACATGTAAGCGTTGAATCAACGTTGAAAACCAGTCGCAGCGTAGAAAAAGCGTTACAGTCACAAAAACAACGTGCTTTCAACGTTGAATCAATGTCTGTTTTTGTATACTAAACCGTGGTAAATTGAAACGTTGAATAAGCGTTGAAATTGTAACGTAATTTAGCCTCTCAAAATAAAACGTTTATTCAACGTGGAATCAACTTAGGCAAAAAGCCACATTAAAACCGTTTCGAAGTATATTCTTTATCAACGTTAAAAACAAACCGCTTTTTAAACGTTACATTTTCAACGTTGAATAAGCGTATAAATTTAAACGTATCTTATCTTCTCAAAAAAATGCATTTATTAAATGTTGAAAATAAGTACGCAAATAATCACTGAAAAAACGTCGCAAAGGTTGTGGTTTATGTAGTAGTTTATCACCTCCACCTGATTTATCACCTCTTCCCATAAAAAACTCAAAACGAGATTGCGCTTTTATTTTATAGCACTTAAAGGAAAGACAAGGTCAACAATTCTATAAATAAAATTTACTCGGTCTGTTGCGATGTTCCAACTCCATATTTTGAAAGGTAATTAAAGAAAAAACAATAGCAATATAAATTATACTATAATTTGTAAATATAAATTAACTAGTTATGTATTGTTGTTGTAAATACTTGAGGATTTGAACTATATGTGACTGATTTATCACCTCCCCCCTAATAAATTACTTGTCTTACGTCTGATTTATCACCTCAACCCTAGTAAATCACTAAGCTTGAGATAGTGTGACAATGGTATTAAGCAATAGTGATAGAAGTTATACAACTATAAGTTAATTAGTTATGTATTTTTGTTGTAAATACTTTAGAATTTGTTTTATATGTGGCTGATTTATCACCTCCCCCTAGTAAATTACTAAGCTTGAGATAATGTGACAATGGTATTGAGCGATAGTGATAGAAATTATACAACTATAATATAATTAGTTATGCATTTTTGTTGTAAATACTTTAGAGTTTGCTTTATATGTGACTGATTTATCACCTCCCCGCTAGTAAATTGCTTGTCTTACGTCTGATTTATCACCTCCCCCCTAGTAAATCACTAAGCGATAGTGATATGAATCACTAGTGATAGAAGTTATACAACTATAAATTAATTAGTTATGTGTTTTTGTTGTAAATACTTTAGAATTTGTTTTATATGTGGCTGATTTATCACCTCCCCCCCTAGTAAATCACTAAGCTTGAGATTGTGTGACGATGGTATTGAGAGATAGTGATAGAAGTTATACAATTATAAATTAATTAGTTATGTATTTTTGTTCTAAATACTTTAAAATTTGTTTTATATGTAGCTGACTTATCACCTTACCCCTAGTAAATTGCTAAGCTTGTGATAGTGTGACAATTGTATTGAGCGATAGTGATAGAAATGATACAACTTTAAATTAATTAGTTATGTGTTTTTGTTGTAAATACTTTAGAATTTGTTTTATATGTGGCTGTTTTATCACCTCCCCCCCCCTAGTAAATCACTAAGCTTGAGATTAAGTGACGATGGTATTGAGAGATAGTGGTAAAAGTTATACAATTATAAATTAATTAGTTATGTATTTTTGTTGTAAATACTTTAAAATTTGTTTTATATGTGGCTGATTTATCACCTTACCCCTAGCAAATTACTAAGCTTGTGATAGTGTGACAATTGTATTGAGCGATAGTGATAGAAATGATACAACTATAAATTAATTAGTTATGTGTTTTTGTTGTAAATACTTTAGAATTTGTTTTATATGTAGCTGATTTATCACCTCCCCCCTAGTAAATTACTTGTCTTATATCTGATTTATCACCTTACCCCAAGTAAATCACTAAGCTTGAGATTGTGTGACAATGGTATTAAGCGATAGTGATACAAGTTATACAACTAGAAATTAATTAGTTATGTTTTTTTGTTGTAAATACTTTACAGTTTGCTTTATTGTGTCTGATTTATCACCTCCCCCTTAGTAAATTACTTGTCTTACGTCTGATTTATCACCTCTGCTCTAGTAAATGACTAAGATTGAGATAGTGTGACAATGGTATTAAGCAATAGTGATAAAAGTTATACAACAATAAATTAACTAGTTTTGTATATTTGTTGTAAATACTTTAGGATTTGTTTTATATGTGATTCATTTATCACCTTCCCCTTAGTAAATTACTTTTCTTACGTCTGATTTATCACCTCCCCCTTTGTAAAAAGGTAATGCATATATGTATATATATATATATATATATATATATATATATATATATATATATATATATATATATATATATATATATATATATATATATAAATCTGTTTTTTTATAAATTAAAAATTTTTGCTTTACTTTCTAGATAATATTTATGTTTAGTTCATGTTATGTTTAGTTATGATCTTCATAAAACGCAACGCAAACACTGGTGGATGAAACAAAAAAGGATTCATGATTAAAATAATAACTTAAGAACGTTACATACTCCATAAAAAACAGTTTGATTTGTTGTGAAACGTGATGCATAGCCCACAAAAAAAGTTTTTGCATGCGTTTGTAGTTGCTATTGCGGTAAACCCACGTCTTTACATATATAATAAAAACTTTTCACTGTTTGAAAAAAATCTGTTGTTAAGTTCGGTCAATGATGATCAGCATTGAAAAAAAAGAAAAGTATTTCGAAAATATATTTTAATACTTATCAGAAAACATTTATCCGGCTGGTTTTCAGAAAAACAAAAAACGAAGCCTTAGAGATTTATCTCGAAGTTACTCTGTGCAAGGTAATTTAATTTCAGAACATTTAGTTAAATAAATATATCGTTCCAAGCTACACAAAAAATTTAATATTTTCTTTAAGATGGAAAGCTAAAACGGAAAGTCACGCTCTACGGAAACTCATATCTCGCGGATGTAATCTTTTGTAAACAAGAACAAGTAAAGATATTTTCAGAAGAACACGGAAGCCCTTTGGGAGGTCATTGTGGTGAAACAAAGTCAAAGTCAAAAATTATGGAAAAATACTTTTGGCCAAACATGACAAAGGATATTGTAAAATGGGTAGGTAATGAGCAATTACACAAATAAATCAGTTGAAATTCTGAAACTGAATAAAAGTTGCAACTTTCTTAACAGGTAAAGGAATGCAAATTATGTCAAACATCTGGTACACTTCTTATATCAGTAGAGCCGTTACGTTCAATAAAGGTAAGAATTCTTTTTATAAGTATAATAAAAACAGTCTATATTAGGCTTTCTCAGGATACGCGTGCGGTCGCACGCCTTGAATAACCACGCATGTTTGTTTTTTTGTTGTTAACTTGGCCACGATTTTGTTGCATATAATATATGCAATAAAATCGTGAATGACCACGCATGTTTGTTTTTTTGTTGTTAACTTGGCCACGATATTATTGCATATAATATATGCAAAAAAATCGTCGCCAAGTTAACAACAAAAAAACAAACATGCGTGGTCATTCAAGGCGTGCGACCGCACGCGCTTCCTGAGAAGGCCTGATATATATATATATATATATATATATATATATATATATATATATATATATATATATATATATATATATATATATATATATATATATATTATATATATATATATATATATATATATATATATATATATTTATATTTATATTTATATATATATATATATATATATATAAATATATAAATATATATATATATATATATATATATATATATATATATATATATATATATATATATATATATATATATATATATATATATATAACAATGTATATTCATTTAGACCAATGCAATTAAACATTAAATAATACTTATCTTTTTATTAACGTTTATTTAAGTAATAACTAATTGATATTTTCGGAGATGCCTCCCCCCTCCCTTCCCCCCTTCCCCCCTCATACTTTGTTCGTTGGAGACGGGAGGGGGGGCAAGCAAATTTATTTAAATTTTATAGTAAATCATATTATTTAAAATCACTTTATTTTCTTAAAAAAAATACTTCACTTGGCAATATGATTATTAAAATCGTGATATGTAAACATAATAAAATATAATGCAATAGTTAAATATAATATATAAATCATGTTATTTTTTTTCTCTTCTTGCATATTGCTTTATATGCTGGCTGCAACTGTTCCTTGGTTCCTGACCTACGGAGCTGATCTCGTCTTTGCTGCACAGCTAGTAAAAGTTCTTGACGATCATCCTCGTTGTGAACATTATTCACAAACTTTAATACAAGTTTTACAGCCCTTTCAGAACTATCGTTCACTACTTCAAGTTTACTTACAAAATTGGAGAATGTTTTGAACTCGTCAACATAGCACCACATAGGAGCAGGAGAGTTTAACCAAAGTTTGTCCTCCATTCTTGTCAGGTTTAGCAAACTGAAGATGAACCAAGAGTTCTCTCCGATTAATCGAGCAAGTCCTGGTGGCACTTCTTGTTTAAAATTTAACTCTTTGATCAAGTTTGACTTCTCTGAATGCTGAAAATGATCAGGAACTGGTATGGAGAATAATGTTTTTGCAATGTTTTCTCTCTCCACATTAGAAAGGTCAGGGTGTAGGAGAGCAAGTGGAACTAAAGTTTCATCTTAGTACCAGGTGTGTCTCTTCATTGACATCATTGTGCTTTTAATTCCGTTTAGAACTCTCTTGGAATCAGCGTTGTGTTTCTCTACATGTTCTTTGTACTGCACCATTTGCCAATAAGCTTTTACATCTTGAAATGGTGCAGCTGATGGTGATGAGGTTCTCAGAAACCAGACAGAATAGAAAATCGAGATAAATTCTGCCATTGCCTTTAACTCTTTCCTTTGGGAAACAGTCAAATCATAGTGCAGATGTGTACTCAATATCTGAATTTTCAAGTAGTAAATGGCTTTTGACATAAACCTAGCATGAGAAACACAGCCTGGAGCTCGAACTTTAAAAAATATTTCAGGATGCAGATACATCAGGGTAAGTTCCAATAACTCCCTATAATCCCCTCTGGGAACAATGTCAGTGTTTAATGCATCCTTGCAAAACTGGATAGTTTCCTCAACCTGGGTAGCCAAGAAAGTATTGCTGATGGAATTGATATCAAACCTTATTAAATTAGAAGGATCAACAGTTTCCTTGAGGCAATTCCAGTTTGTCTGAAACCGTTTAAACATTAAATTTTCTGGAGCTGCTGTTTTGCCTGAGGTAATTTGCTCCCAGAAATGTTTAAGATGAAGCTCATAAATATGCCTCCTGCAGGCAAGCTTTAACAAAATAGATTCCTGTCTTTGACTGAGCCTAGTATTGGTTCCTGAATGTCTTCTAGTATTTGAGGCAGTTGTGTCAAAACATAATCCCTTCACATCGTCACATATTCCATAATCTTCCAGTACATTATTCAAAGCTTCATACTGAGCAGCTCCAGTTCCATGCTCCATAGCTAGAATTCCAAGAAGCTTAATGTCTCCATCAATATTAACTGAAACAATAAACCTGTCTCTTTTTTCTTTTTTCCCATTAGTGAAATCTTCTATAATTTTTCCATCAAAGTGAGCTATTATGGGAAGTGCTTTCTCAGCAGCTTTTTTAACCTCCCTTTTGTGCTGTGCAGCATTTTGATGGATGGTTTTCTTTTGTGCTCGCCAAATAGTTGATTGAGACAGTAAAAAGTTTTCAACATTTCCACCTGAATTAACAACCAAATCTGTACACACATGCAACAAATCTCTAGAGGAAATATTTTTGGAAACTGAAGTCATGGCAATATCTTGTACAAAATTCTTGGCTAACTGCGACGTATCATTACTTGGACCTGGCTGTTCGAAATCAAAACAACAATCTGAGTCCATGCTGGTACTTGTATCACTAGTTTCAGAAGAAAACTGAAGCTCAGTAGTCAAATCATCTCTCTGAGAAAACTGTTCAACACTATGTACTAACTGTGGATGTTTCAATCTTCTCTGTTCTCTCTTCTCAACCCTCCGGTTATATAGCTTGTCTTTTTTACCCAGAGTCATTTTACGTCTGGCCTTTTGATCTCTCAAAAATTTCATATCAGTACGATACGAGACCTTATTAAGGCTTGTCTTCTTTAGAATATCTTGGATATTTGGTTTAGCAACCCAGAAAACCTTATTTCCTTTTTTTTTGAAATCTTGTCAAGCTTTTCCTGCTTCTTTCGAGTTCTTACACTTACTTTTCTTTAAACTCTCCCAGCTGTTGATCAGATCAGTGATATGCTTCCTATAATAATATATAACTGGTTTAGAAAATAATATATTATCCAAAATTTTTGTAGTGTATTTTATGGTAACCTGTCCATTAAATATGAATTAAATTTTGTTTAACCTACCTTATAAATGGGTCAGTGAGTATCCCATCCTCGTATCCTCCGTCTATCCAAGGTTTCTTAACTGCAAACATAATGCAGTTTTCAGGACAGCTACCAAGACCAGAACACTTTGCTGTTTGATGACCAATGGTACAAGCAATCAGCTTTTTTGTTGGAGTTATTTTGTCTCCAGATCTTCTAAACTGAAAGTAGATAATAATGTCTTTATTTGTTGAAAACATTATTTCTGGTAGGTTTTCTATAAGATCCTTTTCTTCAAAAAGATAAGCCTTTGTTTTAAGTCTTGTTGATCTTGGCATCTTGGTTTCTAAACAGTAATTTGGTTAAAGAAAACAATTCATATTCATTCTTTGATTTAAATGACGTGTATTTTACAATAACAATTTTGTATATAACCGCAGATAGTATACCTTTTATAGAATGTTATGGATACACCAGATACACAGAACACAGAGCAGAGAATTTAAAATTACGACAATATGTCTTCCGCAAATACGACAATTTGTTAGTTTATAAAATTACCACGGAAACTAATAAAAATTCCAAAATATTCAGGCATCAAAATGTTATCATAATTTAATATTTATATTGTCTTTTTTTCTAAAGAAAAAAAGTGATTTTAAATAATATGATTTACAATAAAATTTAAATAAATTTGCTTGCCCCCCTCCCGTCTCCAACGAAGAAAGTATGGGGGGGGAGGGAGGGGGAGACATCTCCGAAAATAGGGTGAGGGGGGCGGATAGCTATTGACATGCCCCTTCTATATAAACATTATTAATGCTTAGTCCTAACATTAATTTTCAAAATTCGGCCTAAATATGAAGAATAAACAAACGTCAGTTGTACAAAGTGGTGCGTCATTTTATGTAAAAATTCGTTTTTTTCGTCACTTTCTCCACACTATGTGGAATAAATACCACCATATTTCATTTTGGTCCTACTCTATTATAAATAAATAGTCCAAAATATACCATATAAAAGAAAAGTTGGCTTTCTGAGTTGATTTTAAAGGTCCCCACCAGACCCCTAAAGTTTGATACGTTTTTGTACACAAATTTGACCGGCGGAGACCTTTAAAGTCACGTGACATTAAAATTTTAGGGTTTAAAATTATTTTTATATTGGTGGTCAACCATTCCAGGTAGGACCAACTTGATTTTCGAAAATTTGTCAAATATGAATCACCCTAATATATATATATATATATATATATATATATATATATATATATATATATATATATAAATACAATGCAGATAAACATAAATAAAATCCTCTAATTAGCTATAATAATTAATAAATAATAATGAAAGAATTTAAAAAGTTTGTAAAATTGTTTTGTTTTAGAACATTACAGATGCTCAAAACAAACAAAAGCTACGCTACGATAAAAGAGTATTAAAATGTACAAAAAAGAGTCCATTGGTTTCGAAGATAAAGTATTGTTACTTGACATAAGAGGTCGACGTTCAAAAGGCACCGCATTCAAGCCACGCTTTAAGGGACCGTTTACTGTATCCCATGTAACGCAATGTGGGAACTTTAGGTTAAAAGACGACAACGGTGTGCAAATATCGGGGTTGCACAAAAAAATACATGTAAAAAAGTTCATTGAAAGTAATGTAAAAGGTAAAATGAATATGTTTTTTTAAGTAGTCATTTTTTTGTTTCATTGCTAGTTAGCTAGAGATTTAGGTGTTATGCAATTCTGTTATGGTACTTTTTTTTAGATGATGTCAGTGTTATAGATTTGGCTAATAACGATATTTCGATCGACAGAACACAGAGTAATTATCAATTTATGCCGGATATACATAGCTTATTTAATTTAAAAAGTTAAAATTAATAGAGGTTTTTTTTTTAGAGGTTGCTGATTCAAAGGTACAAAGGGCAAAGATAGCCAAAGGTTAGGGAACGAACAACAAAGTTTCAAAGGACGCAAAATCCGATGAAAAATGTCGTGTTATCGAAAACAGTGAAGGTATATCGACTAGTAAGTATATCGTAGCTTTGCATCTTAAGTGGGCAAAATTGAAAATTTTTGTTTTTTAAATAAAGATTATTGTTTATTATAATGGTTATTTGTAAAAATTAGTAACAATAAATTTAATCTCCATTACATTTTAGGATTTGGAATAATTGAATGCCTAAAACCAGTTAAAGCAATAATGGTTTTATTTAATTAAATGGGAGACAGTAAAATATATGACTACTCGCTGAAAGAAACTTTAACTGATTGTCTAAGTGATGAAATAGTTTACATTTATCTGAGGTTACTTGCGAGCAAACAAGATAAGGTAAGATTTATTCAAAATGACGCAGTTATGTATTAAAATCATTTTATTGTGTAACAAATCTACAAAATAAAATCCTCAATTGTTAACCGGTTTACAATACTTTGTTTTTATAAAATAAACATTGCAAGGTAAGTAACAATAATTCGTAAATAAAGTTTTTTTTTTACATGTAAGAATGCAATTGAAGTACTAGCACCAGCTGAATTGCTGTCGTTGGAAAAGTTACCAAAAAAAACTGCTCTGATTCGAAGGAAACATATGGTATTAAACAGTGTCACTGAAAAAAAATATATATATAAACTTTATTAAATTATTTAAAGCTTTAATTGAAGTATAAACATTGACACAAAAAGGTGAATAGTTTGAAATACTTTCCCCCTTTATTTGCGTAAATTTATGCACATATGGCCGTTGGTGCAAAGGCTGGGTGCAAGTATTATAAAGAACCAATTAACATAATATTTGGGACAGATCAAAATATATTTTACATAGTCACCTAATTGTGTCACTTTTTATTTATAACAATTGCGGCATATAAATATCATTTTTATATGCAGGATGAGTTATTCAAACTAGATATAATTATGTGCTGTGTTGTTGCAAAAAATCATTGGACGCTAACAGTAAGTCAAACTTTCCTAACTCCTCATTAAATAAGATTTGTGGTATATTACATCAAAATGAATAAATGAAATGGGTTATAAACAATATATAAATATAAATATAATATATATAACAATATATAAATAACATAAACAATACAAATCATTATTTTATAAAAATAATATAATTGCATTTATTTATAAATATAAAACGAACATGAAATTCAAGTGAAACAATAGTATCATTGCAATATTATAAATACCTTTTGTTCCAGATAATCAAACCAGAGGAAAAATGCTTGTATTATATAAATCCTACTGTGAACTATTACCTACATTACAAAAAGAAGAAATAAAATGGAAGTATGACATTATTCAATGAGCAACGCATTTATTTAATAAAATTTATGTTGTTCTTAAATATTGATTTTGTTATATTTAAATAATAAAATTATTTATTTTTTAAATTTCAGTAGCTATTTGAAACAGATATATGGAATTTCAGAAACATTTAAAATACTGACATTGCCACATGCACTGCAAAAAGCTTTTCACGTGGAGTCTTTTGTCTTAAAGTAACAATAAATTAATACTTGATTTTTTATTTTGTTCTATTTTAATTATTTTTAAGTTTCTTACCAAATAGATATAATTATTATTTACTTGTTTTTTGCTATAAAAACTTGTTACAAAGATATCTTTGTTTCTGCATCACTTGCGTTAACAGTGAAGTGGTTTAAAGTAGCAGCTGTTTAGCTAAATATATAAAATAGCAGTCGTTTAGCTCAAGTGGTAGAATATTTGTCTCAGACTCTAGCAATCTGGGGTTCAAAACCCAACTCCGGACAAGTCTTTATAAATCAATTAGGAAGAAGGTGTAAACATCTCAATGCTTCTCCGCGATGCTCTGTAATAAGACCGTAAAGACTTCTTAGGGCACCTAAAACAAATTAAAAATAAAGTCACAACATATCCATCTAATTATCAGATTTTCTGTTCTTTCCAAACGAAGGACATCATAAACCTTAATTGTCTATGTTTCACTGAAATGCATAATAATAATCTGAGCACATGTGGTATATATCTCTCCTTTAAACTTTAATGAAGCACCTCTTTCTGCTAGTAGTAAAGATAATTCTCTTAACATAGCCCAGGCACTTCCTACACACTCCACATGATCACTTCCCAGTATTTACTTTTTGCTCATTCTTGACTTTAAAATGCATAACTTTTGTCTTAATCTTGTTTACCTGAAGCCCTTTTGCATCTATTTCCTCTGTATCTGCCTACAATTAGGCATAAATCATTAGTATAGAACAGCTCTCATGACAAACCAACTCAGCATTTTTTGGAAATAAAACAATAATAAAAAATTAAGTAGTGATTACTGAACCATGATGTACAACAAAACTAACTCTCCATCTTTTCTTTATGGAAAATTATAAATTCCCCTTTTTTTTAAGTGGCTCAAAAAGAATTTTTCCGTTTTCTGTTTTTGTAGAGTAGTTACTAAAAAAAAGAAATTACTTCCTCCCCCACTTACCCTACCTTCTCTTAAAACAAAGTCTACTACTATCATTTCTGTTAGAAAAATATTTTGTATACGCTGCTGATAGGGTAAAATTTAATGTAATTTTTATCGTGTTTATTGTTACTACTAACAATGCAACGGTTCATACATACAATGTTACATAAAAAAACGATAAATGACGCAAATTATTATTATTATTATAGTAAATATTATTGTTATTATTATTATTATTATTGTTATTATTATTATTATTAATATTATTATTATTATTAACATCATTATTTTTATGTTACAAGTTTTATTTTTGTTATTATATATTGTGAAAATTAGCATTATAATTATTTTAATTAAATGTTAACATTAGTAGGTGTTTACTTTATATTAATAAATTTACTATTTTTAAACAAAAAAATGTAAAATCTTAATTCAGAATTAAAATGATTGATTGATTGACAGAGTAATAGTAATCTCAAAGTCAAATATTCCACCTTTGATTTATGGGAATGATCTTATTGCCTCTCCCAAAGGTAAAGATTGATGCCCAAACGTCCCCTGCTTAATAAAATACTTATTATAATAATAACAAGAGTTTTATAACAAAACATAACAAATATTACAAAATATAACAAAATTTTATAGTTTGCTGAAAACTTTATAAATGGCGAAGACCTGGTAAAGACCTTTTCATTAGAAGAAGTAACCATATATCGAAATGTCATGATGCATTTTCTTATTAGCAGATGAGGTTTGTTTTGTATTTAGTTAACTAAAAATTAGAAATGAAATTGTAAACAATTATAACAATAGACAAAACTGAATTTCAGGTCAAAAGAATTGGAAAGATGTTCTATGTCGCCTATGCGAAAAAAAAAAAAAGGACCAAAAACACATAAAAAACAAATATTAGACTAATGGGTATAAAATTTAAATTATAAAAATGTCATTAATCTTATAATCATATTATGAAACAACTACTATATATGATTTATTTATAGATTAAGTGTGATAAATGCTTACCAAGTCGATGGTATCATATGGACTGTATTCCAAATGTTCTAGATAGCAGCAATTTATTTACTTGCGCAAACATTTCTCCTTAAAACAAACAAGTAGTAAATGTTGAAATAAAGTTGCATAACTATAACATCTTTAATATAAAAACGGTTTTTAAATTGATTTTAATAGTAACTTAGACAGCATTATTTTAATATTTTATCATAAAATATTCTAATTTCTTATTTGATTCTGGTAAATCCAAAATTCTTTTATCGATATTTTAGATTTTTGTATTGCAGTTAAAAGAAACAAAGAAGAATTTGTAAAAAAGTATATGTATCATGTTTATTACTGTAAATATAAAATTATACAAATGTGTTGTTTAGAATCCTTTCTTTTTATTCCTCTTCAGTAAACTACATCTCTTTTATAAAGTAATTTTATTAAAATCTGTTTAAATAAAATAATACAATAAAATTTTATAAAAATTACTGCAAAAAAAAAACAAAACATTCATGAACAATAAGGTTCTCAAAAAAAAAAAACATTTGAAAAACCAATGTGTGCAAAATAAAAATTATTATCAAAATGTATACGTAGTTAATAGCAAAAGTTTCAGCTCTCCAAATCAAAGCTAAGGTTAAAAAGATGTTTTAAGGCAATATCCCTGTATATTAAATAGGCACTTTGCCTAAGGATATCGCATAAAAACACCTTCTTTACAATAGAGTTAAAATGGAAAGATAAAACTTGATTTAAAAATGATAAAAACACTTTCGCAAAATACCATTGTCACTGTTTACTAGGGTGGAGTTATAAATCAGACGTAAGACAAGTAATTTACTAAGGAGGAGGTGATAAATCAGTCACATATAAAACAAATCCTAAAGTGTTTACAACAAAAATACATAACTAATTAATTTTTAGTTGTATAACTTCTATCACTATCGCTTAATATCATTGTCACACTATCTCAAGCTTAGTAATTTACTAAAGGGGAGGTGATAAATCAGCCACATATAAAACAAATTCTAAAGTATTTACAACAAAAGTACATAACTAATTAACTTATAGTTGTATAACTTCTATCACTATCGCTCAATATGGTATTGACACACTATCTCAAGCTTAGTGATTTACTAGGGGGGAGGTGATAATTCAGTCACATATATAACAAATCCTAAAGTATTTACAACAAAAATGCATAACTAATTATATTATAGTTGTATAATTTCTATCACTATCGCTCAATACCATTGTCACACTATCTCAAGCTTAGTGATTTACTAGGGGGAGGTGATAAATCAGCCACATATAAAACAAATTCTAAAGTATTTACAACAAAAATGCATAAATAATTAATTTATAGTTGTATAACTTCTATCACTATCGCCTAATACCATTGTCACACTATCTCAAGCTTAGTGATTTACTAGAGGGGAGGTGATAAATCATACGTAAGACAAGTAATTTACTAGGGGGGAGGTAATAAATCAGTCACGTATAGTTCAAATCTTCAAGTATTTACAACAAAAATACATAACTAGTTAATTTATAGTTTATAATTAATTTTTAGAATTGTTGACCTTGTCTTTCCTTTAAGTTGTTGTTGTTGAAGTTTATTGCGCTAAACGGACGTCGTAGGTACAATTCTAACAGCTATAAACTAAAAGCGCAATCTCGTTTTGAGTTTTCTATGGGGGGAGGTGATAAATCAGGCGGAGGTGATAAACTACTACATTTATCAACGTTAGACATTAGCTGCTTTTTCAACGAATTTAAACTATTTGAAAAACAACTCTTATTCAACGTTATTTCAACGTTGGTTGAAAATGTGGTAATTAAAAAACGTTGAAAAAGTGTTACTTTGCCAACGTTAATAAAACGTTGGTTTGACAATGTTAAGGAAGTGGCACATTAAAAATTTTTGTCTCAATAACTAGCCATTACAAAAATAATTTGCCGTAATGGAAAGGCAAGGAAAACTTGATAGAATGCATGCATAAGGTATAAAAATTTTTTTAATAAAGTTATATTTTATAGCCTATTTTATTGCGACTAATTTAAAACTTTTAGATTTTATTTCAAAATGTATATAAAGTACGTAAATCTCAGGGTAAATTCGATTTATTCAGCTTATTTTTGTCAATGTTTTATTTTGTTTTAAGTTGACGATTTTAATAAAATGCTCAACTTTTTTAACAATTTACTTCTTAGTTAAAAATAGTATTTAGTTTTAATACGATTCACATTTATAAAATATTATCAAAATTAATAAAACATAATAAGTCAGACTAAATTAAGTTTGTTAACAGAATAAATTTTTAAATTTATTTAAAAATTATCACTTATACATACATACATACATACATACATACATACATACATACATACATACATACATACATACATACATACATACATACATACATACATACATACATACATACATACATACATACATACATACATACATACATACATACATACATACATACATACATACATACATACATACATACATACATACATACATACATACATACATACATACATACATACATACATACATACATACATAGGAACATATATCGTTAAGCGCGACCACCTCTTCAGCCATTACAAACGGATCCGATTTTAAATTTTTTTTTGTTAACTTGAAGAGTTTTAATTGCTCTAATCTTGAATACAAATGTATAATTATACTTTAACAAACTCGAACCAAGGGTTTTAAGGTCTTAAATTGTAATTTGCCTGGAAGCGTATAAACAGTGAAATCAAATATATGTATTTATCGAAAAGTTAGTATAAGCGGATCCAACTATATACGATACTGATTTGAAAGCTTTTGTTATATCATATACTGAATACTGAAAAAACCATACCCACATACTCATCATTGTTGAATTATGTCACGGTTTGCAGTTTTACTGCTAGGCGCGTCCAGAAGCGGTAGTAGACGTTTTTAAATGCAAACATTTCCTTACTTACCTTACTTAAAGAAGAAAGGAAAACTGTATATATAAAAAAAGAAAGAACGAAGAAAGTCCGGCAATTGTTATTTAAAAATTAGTTTTTCTTTTTTAATTGACCTTTAAAACAATTTGACGTTAATTTGACCTTTAAAACAATTTGACGTTAAGATATTAAAAAACACAATAGAAGCATCTTGCAGTTTAAAAGAATAATGCGAAAACACATCGCAGCATACAACTAAATAAAAAAACAAAATAAAAATTTCTTCCTTTATCATAATCCGTAAGAATAAAAGATCAAAGTCATTAAAAGTGATACTGTAAGTTCTTAAAAAAATTAAAGGTTAAATTTTATATTAATCTTTTTTAAATCGCAAAAAAATGTTTAGAAACTATCATTGTTTAGTAAATATAGTTAGTTATTTTTAAAAATGAATTTCTTACAGAAATTAATAATATATAATAAATTAAAATAACTAAAAACTCCTCAACTCGAGCTTTTTACTATTTTTTGTACGATTCTGTACAAAATGAATGTGGACAACTATTTCTTATGCTCTATAACAACTTATTTTATTTTCTAAAGTTTGTTTTAAAAAACCACCGCTAAAATGACAAGTTTCTGCTTCGATGAATGTCAAAGCCAAAATGCATAATTATCAAATTGCGCTAAAACTTTATTCGTTGTTAATTAACTTAAAAATAACAAAACTACACTATAAGGAATTCGTGTAATTATCAATATAGAACTGCAAGGTATAAAAGATAAATTACAGCACATGTACTAACTAATTTTCTTTTTTATATGATATTTCATCATATGAAATAAACTGCGCTTAACTTAAACTGCGCATTTTTTTAAAACCAAGTTTATCTTAAAAAAGCAATAACACACACAAATAAAACCCAACTCAAATATCAACCCTACAATTATTACTGGAGTTTTTATAGGTTTCATATCACGAGCCACTAAAATCTGCTCTGAAAAATACATTAATAACGAGGTTCAGTTTGTGGAAAACGGTCATAAATGATCAGTTCTGAAAACAATTGTCACTAATTATCTTTCAAGAAAAAGCGATCCTAACAATAAAGTTGCAATAAAGTTACCTTGGCTAACAACACTTGGACCAAAACTACGAAAAACACTAAAAACATATAATACCAAAGTTATTTTTACAACACCACCTAATTTAAAAACAATTTTTGTAACAACAAAACTAAGTTAACACCAAATAGCAACCCTGGGGTATACAAGCTAACATGTTCATGTGGGGAAATTTATATTGGGGAAACAAAAAAGAGATTTTTACAAAGAAGCATAGAACACCAAACTAATAGCATGAATGGTAATTGGGATACTTCAGGAGCGACTGAACATTGCAAAGAATGCTATGGAATATTCGACTGGTTGCACCCAAAAACGTTATCTATAAATAGCAACTATCATGAAAGAAAAATAAGAGAATCTCTTGAGATTAGTTATGTACAAACATTTCAGGAGGTTAAAAAATTCCCTTTATTACTTAATAGGGTTAACGGGGTTAAAATTGCTTCAAATAGTTGGAGACCGCATTTTTAAAAAATCATAAAAAAACTTATTAACGTCAAATTTATATAAAAATAGATAAATTTATTGACGTCGTCTTTATAATGACTTCTAATAGATTTTAATATTCTATTATTTTATAACGTTTTTTTTAAAATTTGTCATTTTAAGTCTGTTGACGGTCGGAACTAATCAGACCAAAATATTATACAAAAAATAAAATTAGTAGTACGTTTGCTGTTATTAATGTTTTATACCTTATTTTAATTTTTTTGTACAACAAGAAATGTCGCTGAACTCAGCAGCTTACCCTCTGCGGTCATTCTTTCCAAAAGCAAGAGACAACGGATCGTAACAAGCAGCAAATGTAAGACTTGCGGAAAAATCGAGGACAACTTTCATATTTTTGCTTATTGTCCTCCCTCTATTAAAATATGGGAGTACTTTAAACATGTATTTAACTTCTTGACAACTCAAAAGCAATTTTCCCCAATAAATTCGCTATTCCTTCTGGAAATAGTTAATTTATCGGAAAAAAACCCCACTTTGCAGCTGCTGTTGACACTCACTCAAACCATTATGAGTGAAATGGGGAACAGCAGATGCCATTATATGTTTAGGAATTGCGTAATAGACCCCGAGGCAATGATCAGGATAATAACCAGAAAAATAAATAGCGTTATTACTTTAAAATATAATTTTTATGTCCGTAGAAACACTACGGACATTTTCTATAAACTGTTTTGTGTTAACAATATATTTTGTCAAATAGAGAATGGGACTTTGAAGCTAAACATATGAGCTGAGACAAATGTTAGCTCAAAATTACAACTATATGTTGAGCCATTTCGTCACATTCTATGTTAAAATTTTTACCACATCTCTATAATTATTTATGAATATTGGGAATTCACTGCTCTTATAAATATATATTATAATTAGATCATTCTATATGTTTGTCTTGATGTTTTTTTGCATTTACTTTCTAGGAGTGATTATAGATGAAAATATATCATTAAAATATAATACTAAATCTATTAAAAATAAAATCTCTAAAAATGTTTAAATGCTATTTAAAGGTAAGCCATTTCTTAATATGGAGTCTTTAAAAATTATATATTTTTCATTTATTCATAGTTATCTTTCCTAAATTAATATTTCATGGGGAAAAAAAATAAAAACATGCATGTAGGATTATATTTGGCGTTAATACAACTGGTAATGGTGAATCTCTTTTAAAGAAACTTAATGTACTTAATGTTTATAAACTTTATATATTCCAAGTTATGCTTTATACGTTTAAGTCAAAACATGCGTTATCTCCTAATATATTTCACTAATACTTTACCGAAATATCTCATAAATACCCCACTAAATGTTCATTTTGTTATTCAAAGATCTTATTTAAAACTCAGTTCATTTCAAATTCAATACCGTGGACCATTTACATGGAAAAGCTTTTTAAAAATATTGTTAAAGATAAAATTCTTCTGAACTTCTCCTTATAACAATTCAAAAGAGAATCTAAACATTTTATATTAGAAAAAAACTTCGATTTTAAATATTTTTATTTATTAATATTTCTTTTAAAATTACCTAAAATAATTAAACCAGAAAAAGTCATCACTACTCATTTATTATATCTTGATGTGTATCTTATTTGTTTCTTGTAAAAATAAAATATATATACTATTAATTTTAAACAAACAAAACAAAACAAAATTATACGGTTTATTACTTGTTTTTTATATTTGTGGAACTAATATTGTATTTTATTTTAATTTTTAACTTTTTAATTTTGAACTTGTAATATAAATTGAAGATTTATGAAGTCAATGTAAACGGGGCTCGGCGATAAGACAGTTTATGTCTTTTTCTTGCTCCGGCCATTTATTATATATGTATGATCTATCTCAATGTAAATTTTATTATACGGCAAAGAAAAAAATAATAATAATAAAAAAGAAAAAGAAAAAAATTTGAAAAATTTACGAAAAATATTTAAAATATCAAAAAGACGTCAGGTTACGTTAATATTATTATCCGTGTTTTTTTATTTAAAGTTAAATCGTGTTGTAATGATTTTTTTTTCTCCTTTTACAGAATATTAATAATACTTCTTGTTACCACAAAATGTAAAAGTTTAAAGTTAAAAATAAATTTTTCTTTAAAATTAAGAAAAAACTCGTCCGTTCACTTCCGTGTCTATTTTTGAACTCTTTTTTTTTTGCTATGAAAATTGCTCCACCCTAATATCCACATCTTTATCATTGTTGTTCAATAATGTCTCGGTTTGTAGTTTTGCTGCTAAGCGCTAAGAAAATGTACACATTTTCTTATTTATAAATAAGCGAGGAAAACTGTATAAAAAAAGAAAGAACGAGGCAAATCTGGAAATTATTATTTAAGAATTAGTTTTTCTATTTCATATTTAATTAACCTTAAAAAAATTTTGACTTTAAGATATTAAGAAACATAATAGAAACATCTTACAGTTTGTATTTATAATGTGAAATACATCGCAGCATACAACTAAATAAAAAACGAAATAAAAAGTTCTTCTTTTAGCATAATCCGTAAGAATAAAAGTCAAAGGCATTAAAAGGGAATTGCTTTATTTTTTTATTGTTATTTCGAAAATTTTCATACCTTTTTGAAAATTTTAACTCCACTTTTTCTTTTTGGTTGCAAACTTTGTTTCAAGTTAAAAAACTATCTTCGTTTAAGTATTGGCGAGTATAAGCATTTTAATGAGATTTTAAAAAATTTCAACTTTAAATAAGATTAATTTATGTTGGTAAAAAAATAATATAATTTGATTTACTTTCATTTAAAACTACGATCTTTCAAATCTTGCAACAAATAAAAAAAAAAGAAGGGAGGGGGCACGAATGCGCAGTAGCACGTCATCAAAGAGAAAGGTTAGCTAAGAATGATGAAGGAAATGTTTTAGGAATAAAATTTGTACAGCAATAGTAAAATGTAAACGTTTAAATATATAAACAAAAAATTTAGTAAATTTTGAAAAGAATTATGCTCTAGCTTCTTTATGTTCTGTAATTTTATTTTTTCTAAAGGAAAAGTATGTTTTATAGTTTTATAAATAAGTATATATATATATATATATATATATATATATATATATATATATATATCAGGCCTTGTTTTAAATAAAAAAGTGCTTAACGCATTAGCTTAACGCGATTTTGACGTCATAAAATTATCTTAATTTTTTTTTATAGACGTTAAGTGTTTTAACTACCGCAATAAATAAATTACCGCAAACTATTTCAATTTAACAATTAACTTAAATATAAACTATAAACGTTTTAAATATAAACTTATTATGAAAATTTTGTAATGTTTTCAATAGTTATTTTATTATTAATTTTAGTTCATTATTATTTAGTAATATATATATATATATATATATATATATATATATATATATATATATATAATATATATATATATATATATATATATATATTAATTATTTCTGAAATTTGTTTTTGAATAATTGTTTTTAATCGTTATTGAATAAAAAATAATGATTTTTTTTATTTTTAATAATTTCTAGAGTAAACAAAAAATATTAACATTGATAAACGCAAACCCATGTTAATTACTAAACAACGATTTTGTTTCGACTAACAAAGAAAAATTTAAGTTTTTAAATATTTTTTAAATTTTTAAAAGCGTTCAAAAGCGTTTAAAAGCGTTCAAACTTGCGTTTTATAAAAATATAAAAAAGTTTTGTCTGCTTTGTGCATATTTTTGATACGTAGTTTAGAACGCGTTCGCTAGGAATTTAATTCATAAATTTTTTATGTTATTGTAAAAATATTTAACTTTTTAAACAAATCACAAAGAAACAGAGCTATAGAGAAAAATCGTTTTCAACGATTAAATCTTTTTTTTTTTTAATTTTAGGAAATTAAAAAAAAAATTAAATTAAATATAAATGTCTTAACTATGCAAATTCTTTTGTTAATTATTCTTAAAACAAAAAAAAACAAATACTTCTACGCCAAACTTTAATCGTGCAAACTTAAAAAAATACTCAACTGAAATAATTTAAGTATATTTAATAATTTGAATCGTATCTGTTTATAATAAACTTTCGTAAAAATTTGTTTATTAAAAATTAAGTTCTTTAACTTATAAACAAACTCAAAAGTATTTTCATTCTACGTATAATTACAAAACTCTTTTTTTTTTCGTTTGAAAGCAATTTAACTTAATAAAATAAAAAAAAGAATAAATATGAGGTAATCTTTGTTAAGAATAACGTTAATTTATTTATTGAACTATATTTTTATTTTTAATTATATATCAACTTAATTAAAATATAGTAACATGTTAAAATATTTTAACATGACTATATTATTTATAAACCGTTGGGCAGTTGCCCTTATTGTTTTTGGATAATATTTTATTTTGATGAAGATCACATAACTTACATTTGATTTTAATAACGTAAGTCTTCTCTTTTTCTGTGATCATCGCATCGGCAAAGCATCGGCAAAGTCCCAAGATTTAAAAGTTTTTAAAGTAAATCTTTTGTCCTTCAAAATACAATCCATATTCGAACTTTAAACAATTTAGAGATAATAGAAATATACAAGGTTTTTATATACTAATTTGTTTTGTTTTATAAAGAAAAATACATAATCACTAGTAAAAAATGGAGACTGTCATTAAACTAAAACGTGCCTTAGTATTTATTTAACGGAACCTGTAATGTGCGCGTGCATAATAAAACCTCCGTTATATAAATATATTCAACGTAATATTAGTGTCATCAGCGGATGTTGTAGTCTACTCATGATTTCTTTACCTTATATTATAACTTGATTTATGACAAAAAAAACTTATTGAATCGCACGCAGAAGAATTTTAACAAATTGTTTTCATTCAAATATTGCGAGTAACAGGTAATTTTTTTTTCTGTGCCGACCCCCTCCCCCCGCATAACTTAAACTATATACTAATAAACTAATAAGAAAAGCTATATACTATTAAACTAACTATAAGCTATATACTATTAAACTAATAAGAAAAGCAAAGACATTTTTTTTAACATCTCGAAAAAATGTCTTGATATTTTTGTTATCATGATAACAAAAATATTAAGACATTTTTTGAGATTTTATTAAAAAAAAATGTCAATTCTTAATTACAAATTTTTTTGCAAATGTTTTTTATTATAAATTCAGTAAAAAATTCATAAAAAATCTATTATTACAAAAAACTTTTATATTCTGTATTAATAAATATGTAATATAGATTTTTTAAAAGTTTTTTTACTAAAAACTTTAAAAAATTACTACTTTTTATTAAAAACATTGCAAAAAATTTGTAGTTAAAGATTGACAAACAATTTTTCATGTTGCTAAATATTTGGATAAAAAGTTTAGCGTCAATTAATTGCTATAAAAAGGAAAGATATATCGCAATGAAAAGTTACAATAATTATTTTTAAAGAAAATTCTTTTTTTTAATAAATACCTTTACATAACGTTATTTAAAAGTTAATGTGGTTTTTTTGAAAATTAATTACTTCTTTTATGTTACCGCTAATTTAAAAGTTAAAAAATGATAAAAAGTAGCTTAACCAAAACAGCTCTACGCGTACGTAAAAAGCGCTTAAGGCGTACGTAAATCGCTCTAGGCGTAACGCTTTAAAACAAGGCCTGTATATATATATATATATATATATATATATATATATATATATATATATATATATATATATATATATATATATATATATATATATATATATATATATATATATATATATATATATATATATATATATATATATATATGTTTCATAATTATTAATTTACCTAGAATTCTTTATCTTCTTAAATTCACTGTTGAACTTATCTCTAACTTTATGCAACCCTCTTAACTTAAGAAGAGGAAATTTGCTTAACACATTCAAGAAATCATGATGCTGGGGTCTTTTATTTGAAATAAAGTATGCTTTGAATGCTATTTTCAAGTCTTTCATTTCTTCTATTGACCACTTACTCCATGTTTTTTTCTAAAGAAAGTTTATTAAGTAATTTTCTTTCCTCTTTTGAAAAATGTGCGTGTGCGTGCATATGTGTGTGTTTGTGCATATATATATACATTTTATATTCATATATACTATAAAGAAAAATGTACAAAAATGCATATATATACATTTTATATTCATAATACTATAAAGAAAAATGTACAAAAATTAATATTATAGTTTTTAATTTTCTCTGTAATTTATCATTTTGTTACCTTTTCACTATAAACACCATTTTCATCATCTGCTATTGCAATATCAGACTTTTCATTCTGTTTAGGTATGATTTCTTTGATTTGGTTTGTTCTTTTATCTGAAATAAAGTTTGAGATGACAGCTACAGTATACTGGTACTGAGTTTATTTAAAGTCCAAATTTGTTAACCTGGTTAAGTATTAGTGTTTGAAATATACAATTTTAGTATAAATTCTGTATTGTTATTCTTAAAGTGAATAATGCATTTAGGTAAATCTACAGTTAAGCGGTCTAAAATAATTATATTTTTTAGCTTTTAAAAACACGGAGGAGAATAAAGAAATGATATTAAATAGAATGCTATTAAAAAAATGCTATTAAATGATTGAAGTTATATGAGTAACTTTTTCGTGATTTAATTGCTAAAAAAAAAACACTACGACGTTTTTCTTTTTAAATTATAAGACATATTATATTTAAACTTTAAACTTTTTTTAAACTTTTTAGTATTTATATATCGAAGTATCAGGTTTTCTTTTGTTATAACTTTGTTTGGTTTTAAATGTTACTAGGTTAAGTAATTGTAGCAAATTTAAAATCGTTAAATTTTAATAAAACATAAATAAATTATATAAAACATAAATAAGTTATTATTATATTCTTTTAGATGGCAATGCAGCGTGTTGCTCGTGGGAGGCCCAGTGCGCCAGTCCCGTTAGCATCCTCTGTTACTGATCAACAAAACGGCAATTTTCATAGCCACATATCTTTTAAAAATACATAAGCACATGAACGATGATTATATAAATCTATAATTTTAAACTCAAATAAATAAAAACGTAAATAACAAAAATAAAAATAATAATAATAAAAAAAATACAGTTATAAAAATAATAAACAATTCATTTTTTTTTTAATTAACTAATTTGAAATTAATCTGCTTTGTTTCACTAAATATTCCATTATGTTAAAAAAAGTCTCTACGGACGAGAGCGCAATAAGCAAAAAAATATGATTATTTTAGGCCGCTTAACTGTAGATTTACCTGCATTTATTATGCTTTTATTTAAATGTCACTTGTTAAATCCTAGTATAGTTATATTCTCAGTTTTTACTTTTAAAAACTTCATTTGTTATAAATTACTTACCTTCAGTTGGTTTATCTACTGTTACAGAATTGATACCTTCAACTTCATAATCAGTTTTGTCATCATCTAAAACATTCTTTATTTTTTTGTTTTTTAATTTCTTTCCCTTATCTACTGCTGTTAAAACTTTGGCCACTTTTGTCAGCTCTATATGACTATCTTCTTTACGGTACCATGCAAAATGAACATTTTGAGTATGCCCCATATGGTTTGTAAGCCATGTTAGTTCAGCCTGTGATATGTCTAAGAGCTGCAGCATAGTTGCAAGGAGTTTACGAGTTCTTGTAGGTGTGATTAGTTTTGGTTGCTTTAATAATGGTATCTTCTTTGTTAAACCTTGTAAGGTGTCCCATCCCCGGTAATGAAGATCGCTTAAGCCACTTGCAAATACATATAAGTTGTCGCTCATTATGTTTGCAGCTGTGCGATATTTAACTAACATTCTTATCGCTGAAACTGACTCATCTGTAAATAGAATTGGTACTAAAGCTGATTTGCCTTTTTTTTTTTTCCCTTCAACATAGCATAATTTAAGACGACATGCTAGTTTCCGCTCTACCTAGATTATCAGATTATACTAGTTTAAACCAAAATTAAATAGTTTAACATCAGTTAGCCCACACAGTAATAAAATAAAAATTAATTTGAAAAACTACCTCATCTTCAATTTGGTCAATATCATTCCGACGTTTCTATCTGTCATCTTCTACTCCTTCCCCAATCTGAAAGTTTAAGTTTAGAAACCTCCCCTCCTCGTCGTGCATTAAAACTCATTAAGCGTGCAAGTGTAAGTTTTTGTGAATATCTGTATTTTTTAACTTCAAATTTCTCACAAATTTTTTCTATTTCATTGACTAGAAAAGATCTAAAGATAACAACATCATCTTCAAGAAGAAGTTTCTCAGGTGCTTTAGCCTTTTTACACTCACAGGTTGCCCTTGCATTATTTGCAAGTATGAGCCACTCTGATTCATAGAGTTCTATAAAATTTCTACACTTTTCTGTCCTTATGCTATTATTTTCTTTTAGCGACACAGCACGGACAATTAAAACTAGGTTGTTAAGTGAAAAACCAAACTTGCAAAAAGTATTAGGATTGTCAATATCTCTTGGGCCTCTGTAACCTGTTAACAATTTTGCTGAACTTACTATTATGTCAAAATTTTCACTTAACACCATATCTTCAGCTCTGGCATTGGAATTATTTGATTGCTTTCTAAATTCAATCAAAAGTTTTGCCAAGCAACGAAGAGAACCTCGAATATCATGGTATCTGTTTTTTTCTTTCTTTTGCAGCTCAACAGCACCATATAAAAGTAAATTTGTGTCATTCCTTATAATAAGGTGTAATTCATCTCGTTTCATAGATGACAGAAGGTTTTCATGCACCTAATAACAAAATAAGTTTCTTTAATGACTTTAATCACAATCAGTGTTTGAAACATTTTTTTTTAACATTTTTTTTTCTATAGAGGTTTATGAAAATTATTTAATATTACAACATTTTTGCTTATTCATTCTGAATAATAATAAATGCAATAACCAAAAAAAAATTTTAAATATAGTAACTTTGAAATAATCAATAAAATAAATAAAATTTTTCACTAAAAATTTTTTATTATAAAAATGAAACCTAATATTTACTAATTCTAGTGACTAATAGGTTTACCTCTTGAAAATGCCCTTCACTAGATGCAGTACTTAACAGAACTCGCCCTGCTTTCAGAGACTTTTTAATTTTGTTATATGTCCCTCCCAAATAACATGTTTTTACATGCTTACTTATACTTGCTGGCTTCATAAAGAGAAAGCAATGAGGGCATGGAATGTGGTTTGACAAGTCTTCAGATATTCTTTTTCGAGCAACAATGATGTTATTGGAATGGTTTTTCAGAGCTATGATGTTAGCATTATAATCTCCTTTTTTCATTATGCCTGATAATAGATTTCTTCTTTCTTTACTTTTGGTGGGGTATTGAAGAAATTCTTTGACTTCAGTTTCATCTTGATGTTTTCTTTTTAAGTGACGAGGTAGCATCCAGTGCAACTTTTCACAAAACAGACAGTTATGTTGGCGATGCCCACCTGATTCTCTTTTCTTATCTGTAATTATACAAACAGATTTACTTACGAAAATAAGTAAAATACCAATCATGATATTTGAATAATAGTATGTTTTTGTAAGTGCATGTTTTGTATAAAATTAGTATATAATTGATTTTTTTAGTATAAGTAATTGAAGCATTTATATTATTATTTTTTTAATATTAATTGTTTTTAGTATTTTATTTTATGTTTTTATACGCTTGCTTAATTTGATACATACTTTTTCCATAATATTTTCTTACCTAAATTATCAGTAACTTTATTATCCTCTGCGCCATTTTCTAATTCACTTTCAGTTAAATCATCATCGTCATTCGGTAACCCAATAGGTTCGCTTTTTTTAACATTTTCTAGTTCATTAGTTATATCATTTTCTGATTTTTGTTGATCAAACGATATTTCATCAGTCATTACTAACCCTAAACGTTTTTTGTTTTTATTCAACGTTTTTTCTATTACAAAATCAATAGTATTCAAGTCGTGGTTTTCTTTTTCTTCATCATTTTCACTTTCATCATCATCATTTTCACTTTCATCATTGAAGCTTGAACCACATATCTCCTGAATGAATTAAAGTTATTTTATTTAAAAAAAAATATTTGTTACCCAGCCGGCACAACTCAGAAAATAGTTACGCTTGGTTTCTGTTGCTTTTTTAAAACCTTCTAAAACAAAAAGAATAACACGTATCCTAAATGGTTTTTATTCCGCGAAATTAACTGTTACTATTTACCATAAATACCAGTTAAAGTATTAATGGTTTCACCGTTATGGAAACGTAGTATTATATTTTAATAACTTTCCGTAAGGAATGTGAAACCACTGATAAAAATATGGGACATTTAAATTTGACTTTAAAACCTCAAAAAATCACGTGTTAAACTCTAGTAAAACTGCCCGTAATATACACGTGCTTTTGGTTTACGCCTGGATCGTGAAAAACACGTGCCTTTATAGGTTTTATTTCCGAAAAAGAAACTAGATGTGCCGATAGGGTAGATATACAACCTCAGTTATGATTGTAGGCTCCTAAAAGTATAGCATGTGCATACATTCCCACAGAAAGTTGTTTTCATAACAATTACCTCTTCATCTTTTTCATTGCAAGAAAAAGGCTCAAAATCTTTGTCATCATCATCATCCTAAACGGAGATATCTTTCAGTAACTTGTCAAAAAATTCTTAAAATTATTTTTGCACAAATGAATTAGACATTTATATTGTAAAGAAACTGTAGAAACTGTTGAAAGGTTTAATATGATCTGTACCTCTTCTGATGTCTCTGATGATAAATCTGTTATGATCTGCGAAAATGATATTGTTAAAGTAGAATGAATATTTTTAACAGTATATAAACTATTTTTTATAGTATTTATCTCAAAAAACCAGAATAATAATATTATTTACTTCAGATGTTTTTTCAAAACCACTGTCATTAGTGTGATCATCATCATCAACAACATCCATGATCTATTTAAAAAATGAGTTTAAGTTATATTTACAATAATTTAATGTTATGATTTTTTACTGTCATATGAAAAACATGTAACTAAGACAATAGTGAGATTCCAAAAAATATTTTATAAAATTTTGTTGTTATTAGTACCAAGAATTGTTAATGTATGATGGAGTATCCAATGATGGAGTACTCAAGAAGGCATTGAATTGCAAGAATTCTTTAACAAGTGAAGAGACAGAGAAAAACAAAATAACCTCATTTGAAGTAATATTTTTACAATAATTTAATGTTATGATTTTTTCAAATTTAGAATTCTTGAATGTAAGACTTACTTCATTTCTGATTTCATCTTCCACAGGCAAAGGGTTTTTGTTCTAAAATAATGCATGTATAAGTGAGGGTGCACATGATTTTTGTTAACTTTTTAAAAGTATTTTTGGTTATTTTTAATCAACTAATAAAATGAAACAAGGGTTTTTATTTAATGTGTGACTTTATCCAGTTTAATTATGGAAGTAACTTCCTTTAGTTGTTACTGAAATTTTACTCTTCTTAATAGATAGATGAGTATTTGACTTTATGAAAATCCCGGAAGTTTTTTTCTATGAAAATCCCGGAAAATGCCGGAAAATTATTTTATTAAAAATTGATCGTTCAAGACAACAAAAACTTTCGTAAATTTTTATAACGGAATTTAGATTACTTAACTTTTTACAAAAAGAAATTTTTAATATTCGAAAAAGATAATATGAATGAATTAAAAAGCAAAAAAAAAAAAAGAAAAAAATTGTTACAAAAATTTATCTCGTGAAAATTTGAATAATAGAAAACATATTTGTTTAAATGCAAAAGCTGTTGCATTCAAAATTTTATGTAAAAGTATATAACTTTATTTTTCAAATTAATAACAAAAAACATCTGGAAAATTCAGGTAAATTAAAGGAGTTTTAAGTGAATTACGGAATTCCGGAAAGTCCCGGAAAAAACTCATCTATGTTGTTAACTCTTTTTATTAATTGTTAAATCATTAAAATTACATTATTCACATTTTATGTAAAAAACTATTAAATTAACATTGCTTACATTTTCATTTTCAAAATCAAAAAGATTTGTTGAATCAATCTAAAAAATAATGATTTTTTTTTTAAAGTTAAAACTAAGTTCTTTGAATAAAATAAAAGTTTATAAAACTTTAGTTTTATTCAAATACAGAATGAAGATAATCTTAAAGATATCTTATTTCGAAGATTTAGAATTTTTATTGATGCAGATTAGGAGTAAATTATTTTGCGACATCACCATATTTTCAGTAAAAAAGATTTTAGTTTGAATTGCTCATAAATTAAAACTTTATTATTAGAAGTCATAAAATTAACGATTACTTGTGAACTAAAAAAACAACCTCTTTTTTCTCCCTTCCACTGCCTTCAGAGATTTTCTAGAATGAATTCAGAGATTTTCTAGAATGAATTCAAAGACCCATGAAATATTCAAGCTGGATGATGTAAAGAAAAATTTGCTTTATATAAAATATCAACCAGTTAAGTTTCTATATAATGATAAAAAAAAATAATTTAACCTTTTTTAAAACTCTTTCAATGTCTAGGGGTACTTTGTATTCTTTCTAAAAATAATTGTAACTCATCAAACCTCAATAAGCATTTTCCAAATGTTTTGCTGTGTGCTGTCTAGTAGGCATCTGCGTCTCATCTCGGCATTTTGGTATGTAACAAAACGAGCCAATCTAAAACTAGATCTCATTTTGGTTTGTTTGAATTTCTTTGTGTCTATTAATTTGGTTTCTTGTCTCTTTATACCATTTCTAGTTGTGTCTCGTCTGGGTTTGTCTTGTAACAATTTTTCAAAAGTCCAGTTTGTCTTGATTTATGAAACAAGACGAGACGCAGATGCTTACTGTCCAGTCAGAGAAAAAAGCTATTTTTTTTTTTTTTAAGTATTAAATATACCTTTCCTCTCCACCATAATCCTGTGACTCCATAGTTGTATCTAAGCTCTTTCCCTTTTTCTATATTATGCAGAGCCTGAAGACACAAATGAGGAACACCCTTAATTTTAATTATCTTCATTGCACAATTTGGTGTTGACGAATCGTTTATTAGTTTTCCTAATCGGTTGTTAAATGTAGCATCTATACTATGAATAAGAATTTAAATTATTAGATAGTGTGTTTTTACAACTCCAGAAATAAGCACTATAAATTATCCACTGATAAATTATGATGTGAATTTATGAGTGAATAATTTCTAGCGCTTCTTTAATTTATTTTTTAGTGAGTTTGTAAACAGTTAAACAATTTTTTGTTAACCTTTCATTATCCATGTTTCACTAAAAGTTTTTTTTTTAAATATGCGAAGTAGTTACCATAATTCTTTTCCTTGGTACTTAAAAAAGTACAAGTAAGAGCCTTCTTTTTCTTCATCATACTTTGCCTCTCTGACAAAACCTTTTACTTTTTCTGTCAGATCACCTATTTTATTAGAATTATTTGAACAATGTAAAAGTTACAAAATAATTGTTATAATTTAAAAAATTTATTAGAAAGCTCAGTATTTTTTTTATTTAAAAAATCTTATTTAAAAGAATTATTGAATTAAATATATTTGAATCTATTAAAAAATATTTTTAAAATCACCATCATATTCGACAATAAATTCTCATTTACTGATAGGCACAGTTGTGAAAACTCCCCATCCTATGAAGGAAAACATAAGAAAATAAGTTTAGCAATAACAAATTATTTTTTCTTAGATGTATCTGTGTTTAAAGTTTCAAGCAAGTTTTAAAACATTGTAGAATTGGAATGTTTTTTTTTGAAATAAAAATTTTAAAATGGTAAGAGAATTACCAATATCATTGTTAATAAACAATTTTGTCAATGTTGGTTTGTCTGATTTTTTGGCAATCCAAATCTTAGCTTCATCCTCAAAAGATATTCCTTTTTGAACATTAGAGCGTGTTCGTTTCTCAGATTTTGCACTCAATTTAATCTGATAAAAATTTCGATGATTGTAGTTAATTATGGTCAAACAAATAGTTTGGTAAAAGTATGTGAATAAAAAGAAAAATGTCACCAATAAATGTAAAGGAAAACTATTATTATATACCTTGTTTTTCAGATTTAACCTTAAAACCTGGGTATTCCCTTGATTTTCTGTGTTATTGGAATAACATTGCCCCATAACCAGATTTTCAAGGAGAAGGCCCTGGGAGTTAAGTTCATTTAACCATTATGAGTTTTCTTTAAACCCTATACTATTTTCTTTGATTTTAAAAGAAAACCTGTTAACTGTGAAGTCCGTAATTTCAATATTCTAGCAAGATAGAAGCAGTATACCAATAAAAACTGTATAAAATGTAATTACTTCACAAATTATAAATAAATGAAAATGCAAATTTAATGGTTTAATAATTTGCAAGCTAGTTCTTAGAATATTGTCCTTGTTAAAGTTATAAATTAAATTTTCTTTAAAAAAAAAATTTCAAGGAGCTTGACCTGGGAACTAGTTGCTATTTCAAGTTTCCTATTATGTGTTTCTGATTCTTCAAATGAGGTTATTTTGTTTTTCTCTGTCTCTTCACTTGTTAAAGAATTCTTGCAATTCAATGCCTTCTTGAGTACTCCATCATTGGATACTCCATCATACATTAACAATTCTTGGTACTAATAACAACAAAATTTTATAAAATATTTTTTGGAATCTCACTATTGTCTTAGTTACATGTTTTTCATATGACAGTAATTCAAAATTTTAAAAACATAAAATTTGTTTTTTTAGTATATATAAGAAATGTTTTGAAATTTTTGGATTCAACTTATTTTACCTGAGAATTCGGTTGCAGTTTTTCAATTTCCAATGTCACAGCTTCCGTTTGCTTGGATGAAAAGATGTTCTCCATGGATTCAATAACCTGGAAATAAAATATTACTTAGGAATAAAAGCAGAAAAAATTTATACAAAACATTTTTTTTTTAACTTTATTAAGAATAAAATTAAAAAATATATTTTCGTTTTATTCTGAATATATTTACTTTTACGGACATAAGTTACGTCAATAATTAGTATACTGTTTAGTTACCCTTTCTAACTCAGGTCGTTCCGATGGTTCTCCGCTTCATGCAGAATGAATAAATGAAATTATGTTTGTTGCATCTATCGATTCTGTCTGGTAGAGATTTTTTACATTATCCAATATTGGTCTGATGCCTTTGTATAAAGCTTCAGTTAGTAAGTGATCGTTCAAAGACGGAAGTACGTTTTGCCAAGGAAATGACAGATCTGATAAAATTTCGTAAGCAGAAATAGCCCAAGAAAATATATCAGTTTTCTTCGATGGAGTTTTTACTGAACCAGAACAGATTTCGGGTGCTGTATACGATAAAGTCATTCCTTTTGTCGGAAAAGAAGTTGCAGTTGCAGTTATAGTTTCTTTTAAAAGCAACATTCCATCAAAATCAGCTACCTTCACAGATATTTCATTTAAACTTCCGGACACAAGTAAGTTGCTCGGTTTAAAGTCACGATGGACAACACCATTGTTGTGCAAATAAATCAATCCTTTGGTGGCTTGGAATATATAGTTTAATCTCTCTTTAAAGTTGAAATAAGCATTGTCATTAAATATTGATAAAAGTGACGACAGGTTGTGTACTTCTTCCCCATCGATGTTAACGCGGCAATATTCAAAGAGTAGCGCTGACGGTTTTGTACTAAAACCGCAGAACTCTACTACGTTATCATTTTCCAGTTTTCTTAATACATGAGCAATATCCATGATCTTTTTTTTGAAACTTGCCTCTTAAACGCTTTCACAGCAACGTTATTTTTTCTTAAATTGTGAATGTATACGATTGCGGATGCGCCTTCGCCCACTATCATCGATGGACTTAGTGGCAAATCGTATACATTAAGATGACCTATTTCTTCTTCCAGTTTTTTTAAGGATTGGGGTAAAAATGACGCCATGTTCAGCTATAAAATAGAGAAAAGTGATACTGTAAGTTCTTTAAAAACATTAAAGGTTAAGTTTTATTTTAATTTTTTGTTTATGCGACACAATGATCGCAAAAAGTGACCAACGGAGCCGTCCAGTTACGTAGACCTAGGAGATGTGAAAATAAAAACAGATTGAAGATGATGTCATATAGGTAAAAAAACATAAATTAATGCAAAGACTATTTAGTTGGAAGAGTAAAAGTAAGCAACTCAGGAAAAGGGGAATAAAAACTCACACTCTTGTGTCTTTAAACAAATGATGAAATAATGATCTATGAGTAAACAAGTCAATAAAAATCCGCTGGTTTATAATGGTATTCATAACTAAAATAATCGCACCATACAAATGTCTAATAAATGTGGTACTATATATGTTCTAAACTCTAGATAAAAAATTGATAATTGATAATCACCTGTGTAACATAAAAAATATATAAATGTCGTAAATGTAACAAATTCATAATAAAAAGCTCATTAAGCGCAAAAAACATGGGTTTAAAAGGAAAAAAATGTTGGTGCCATAATAACCAATTAGAATAAAGTAGTGGATAAATGATGATCCCCCTCCTCAGGAATGCACTGCGATCACCAATGACGTTTCGGAGAGCCCGAGACCTGCACTAACGCCACTCGTCAGGGGCGTGTCCTTGCAACAGATCTCACCGCCTGCACTCTACGTCATGCTAGTCAATATTGCAATATAATAGGACTACACTACAAAAGCCAAAAAACCGATCCCTATCCCAGTTTTTGAAAACAGCTCCAACATTCTTAGAGATCTCGTGAGGGTGGTGAGGAATGCGCGTGGTGTGACCAAAAACAGATATGTAAACACATATAAATATGAGGTACCCTTACATTAGAAGAAAAAAACTTGTACACATGTACGTATGCGCGTGTGTAAATAAACAATTATAATGTGTAGAAATAAAAAAAAAGGCGAATAGAAAATAGTAATTAATAATTAATAGTAACTTACCGTTTCTTTTATGGCTGAAATATGTATTATAAATATAAGTAAATACCACTCATAAGCATTGATATTAAGTTAAGATGTTTTGTGGTTAGTACGAAAGTAGTTAAACAAAAGTATGATAAAAAATATATAACTCTAAATAGTATGTTCTCATATAAATCTTGCCTGGTAAGTAGAGACAATAGCTATCACACAAAACAGACTCAGAGTAATTAAATAACAATTAGCCAGAGATAAAAAAATATACAAACATCAAATCAGTAGGCAGAAAGTAATGAGGAAATAAAAAGATAAAACAATATATGCGATTTTAAACTAATAGCTTATAACCACTAAAAAATGTAACGTTAAAAACAATATTGTTGACAAAACGACCAAAGGAACGTTAGTGAAGACTGTATAGTGCAAACCACAACAAACTAACTTAGCGACGTCTAATCGAGAAAATTAGATAAAAACAAAAAAACTTAACGAAATCGTGATTTCGAAAAAAAATTGACATAGTCAACGAGCGCTGATCCGATGTGCATTGTGGAGCTTCCGACTGAACGTGTGCGTGAGTGTCAGCGTAGTCATTAGGGTATTGATCGCCGTAACCACATCCAGACGGATAGCCTAATGTCCGTTTTGTCGTTGTGGCGTACATTGGAAAAAGTCGGGGCTCACCAGCCACAAAGAATAAATTTTTTGTTTATGCGACACAATGATCGCAAAAAGTGACCAACGGAGCCGTCCAGTTTCGTAGACCTGAGAGATGTGATAATAAAAATAGTTAGAAGATGGTGTCATTGAATAAAAAATAAAAATAATATGAAAATATAAAATGAGTGATAAGACTTTTGTGAAGGTAAAAAACGAAGTAAATGCTCGGAGGGCAGGGAGAGAACAAGCTAACACTCTAATCACTCTGTATGTAGATCATATGTAACAAAGAAAAAATATTTGATATACTGATTTTGAAGACCGTTGATGTCTACAGGTGTGATGGTGTAGTGCATTAGTACGAACCGTTTGTCGTCTAGTATGGTCTCGTTATGTTTCCGTTCACTTTCAAATCGGGTGAATAGAAAGCTAAACACACTCACTTCTTGCGCTTATGGGCTAGCACATGAGAGCCAGACGTGAGACCTACAGAATGGATTTCAATTGATCGAATGCACACATTAGTCACCGTAGGCCACAAGCCATCACTCTTAGCCAAAAGAGCTACTGCCCCGTACTGGTGTGGAATGATGTGCTATAAAGTGAGATTTCAGATCCGAGCACATAGTCAGCGAGCGCTGATCCGACGTGCATTGTGGAGCTTCCGATTGAACGTGTGCGTGAGTGTCAGCGTAGTCATTAGGGTATTGATCGCCGTAACCACATCCAACGGGATAGCCTAATGTCCGTTTTATCGTTGTGGCGTACATTGGAAAAAGTCGGGGCTCACCAGCCACAAAGAATAAATTTTTTGTTTATGCGACACAATGATCGCAAAAAGTGACCAACGGAGCCGTCCAGTTTCGTAGACCTGAGAGATGTGATAATAAAAATAGTTAGAAGATGGTGACATTGAATAAAAAATAAAAATAATATGAAAATATAAAATGAGTGATAAGACTTTTGTGAAGGTAAAAAACGAAGTAAATGCTCGGAGGGCAGGGAGAGAACAAGCTAACACTCTAATCACTCTGTATGTAGATCATATGTAACAAAGAACAAATATTTGATATACTGATTTTGAAGACCGTTGATGTCTACAGGTGTGATAGTGTAGTGCATTAGTACGTACCGTTTGTCGTCTAATATGGTCTCGTTATGTTTTCGTTCACTTTCAAATCGGGTGAATAGAAAGCTAAACACACTCACTTCTTGCGCTTATGGGCTAACACATGAGAGCCAGACGTGAGACCTACAGAATGGATTTCAATTGATCGAATGCACACATTAGTCACCGTAGGCCACAAGCCATTACTCTTAGCCAAAAGAGCTACTGCCCCGTACTGGTGTGGAATGATGTACTATGAAGTGAGATTTCAGATCCGAGCACATAGTCAGCGAGCGCTGATCCGACGTGCATTGTGGAGCTTCCGATTGAACGTGTGCGTGAGTGTCAGCGTAGTCATTAGGTTATTGAGCGCCGTAACCACATCCAGCGGGATAGCCTAATGTCCGTTTTGTCGTTGTGGCGTACATTGGAAAAAGTCGGGGCTCACCAGCCACAAAGAATAAATTTTTGTTTATGCGACACAATGATCGCAAAAAGTGACCAACGGAGCCGTCCAGTTACGTAGACCTGGGAGATGTGAAAATAAAAACAGATTGAAGATGATGTCATATAGGTAAAAAAACATAAAGTAATGCAAATACTATTTAGTTGGAAGAGTAAAAGTAAGCAACTCAGGAAAAGGGGAATAAAAACTCAAACTCTAGTCGTCTTTAAACAAATGATGAAATAATGATCTATGAGTAAACAAGTCACTTGCAAAACGGTCATATAGTAATATATTCAAGTCATTTATTGTTTCTATCTAATTTTCTCGATTTGACGTCGCTAAGTGGTAGGCTCTCTTGTCAAACCCTTATTCCGACGCTGTCCTTAAGGTCCGAAAATGTAAAAAAATGACTTCTTTATTTAAAAGAGAACCTACCCACCCCAAATCCTCAGTCGTTGTTTACACACTCCGCTGCATGTTCTCTCTAAAAATTAATTGGTGTATGTGCGCACCGCTGCTCATATCCCTATATACCCCGTTTTGCCCTTTTCCTAGAAACACGAGTTTGCGGACGCAAAGGACGCTCAACGTCGGAATAGGGGTTTGACAAGAGTGCGTTCCTCGCTAAGTTAGTTTGTTGTGGTTTGCGCTATACAGTCTTCACTAACGTTCCTTTGGTCGTTTTGTCAACAATATTGTTTTTAACGTTACATTTTTTAGTGGTTATAAGCTATTAGTTTAAAATCGCATATATTGTTTTATCTTTTTATTTCCTCATTACTTTCTGCCTACTGATTTGATGTTTGTATATTTTTTTATCTCTGGCTAATTGTTATTTAATTACTCTGAGTCTGTTTTGTGTGATAGCTATTGTCTCTACTTACCAGGCAAGATTTATATGAGAACATACTATTTAGAGTTATATATTTTTTATCATACTTTTGTTTAACTACTTTCGTACTAACCACAAAACATCTTAACTTAATATCAATGCTTATGAGTGGTATTTACTTATATTTATAATACATATTTCAGCCATAAAAGAAACGGTAAGTTACTATTAATTATTAATTACTATTTTCTATTCGCCTTTTTTTTTATTTCTACACATTATAATTGTTTATTTACACACGCGCATACGTACATGTGTACAAGTTTTTTTCTTCTAATGTAAGGGTACCTCATATTTATATGTGTTTACATATCTGTTTTTGGTCACACCACGCGCATTCCTCACCACCCTCACGAGATCTCTAAGAATGTTGGAGCTGTTTTCAAAAACTGGGATAGGGATCGGTTTTTTGGCTTTTGTAGTGTAGTCCTATTATATTGCAATATTGACTAGCATGACGTAG
The DNA here is from genome assembly GCF_022113875.1 of Hydra vulgaris. Classification (NCBI taxonomy): domain Eukaryota; kingdom Metazoa; phylum Cnidaria; class Hydrozoa; order Anthoathecata; family Hydridae; genus Hydra; species Hydra vulgaris. The sequence goes on along the minus strand of NC_061170.1, from coordinate 20,836,948 downwards.
AGTGCAGGCGGTGAGATCTGTTGCAAGGACACGCCCCTGACGAGTGGCGTTAGTGCAGGTCTCGGGCTCTCCGAAACGTCATTGGTGATCGCAGTGCATTCCTGAGGAGGGGGATCATCATTTATCCACTACTTTATTCTAATTGGTTATTATGGCACCAACATTTTTTTCCTTTTAAACCCATGTTTTTTGCGCTTAATGAGCTTTTTATTATGAATTTGTTACATTTACGACATTTATATATTTTTTATGTTACACAGGTGATTATCAATTATCAATTTTTTATCTAGAGTTTAGAACATATATAGTACCACATTTATTAGACATTTGTATGGTGCGATTATTTTAGTTATGAATACCATTATAAACCAGCGGATTTTTATTGACTTGTTTACTCATAGATCATTATTTCATCATTTGTTTAAAGACACAAGAGTGTGAGTTTTTATTCCCCTTTTCCTGAGTTGCTTACTTTTACTCTTCCAACTAAATAGTCTTTGCATTAATTTATGTTTTTTTACCTATATGACATCATCTTCAATCTGTTTTTATTTTCACATCTCCCAGGTCTACGTAACTGGACGGCTCCGTTGCACAGTGGGTCAGAGGTGCCAATTTTCAGCCAAAACCTCTAAAATATATTTTAATTTTTTTTTTTTTTTATTACAAACGGTGTATTATTGAAAAACAAATTATGCAAAAAAAAATTTTAGTTTTATAAAAACTTGGATTTTTATTGCATAATTTTGAAAAATTCCAATTTTTTAGCCTATAAAAAAAATTCCGTAAACTAGCCAGAGGCGGATTAAGAACATTCGGGACCCGGGGCTATTTTTTTCTGCAGTACTTTATTAGCCAAATTTATATAGCACGATTTGTAAGGGGAAGGTCTTCTTGAATGTTACGGGGCCCCTAAAATTTAAGGCCCCGGGGCCATAGCCCCCCTCCCTTAATTCGGCAATAAAATTAGAAACAAAAATATTATTTAAAGTTTTTTTTGAATCTAGAATAGTATAAAAAGTATACTATTCTAGATTCTTGCAATGATCTAGCAACACTAGATGGTAGAACCTTTATTATTACTATGCACAATAATAAAAAACTATAATGGGTTAAAATAGTTAATTTCTAGCCAAAACCTCATAATAAATTAAAACAAATAAAACTATGATTAAAAACTATATTAATATATTAAGATGTTGTTTTTATTTATATTGAAAAAAAAAATCTTATATATAATTAAACATTTATTGCTAAACACGTACATTCATTGGCAAAAACATTTATTTCTAAGATATCATCAAAAACTCACAAAGAGCAAATGATGCTGGGCTCTTTCAACAGAGCAATTGCATCGGCAGGCAGAATAGCTTTTCTTGTACTGTTTGTTTTACGGTATTGAGCAATAAAAGGATCTGAATGGCATAAAAGGCGATGAAACACGTCCAAATTGGTTTTTTTTCTGTCACATTTTCTAGAGAAGCACTCCCTGTATTTTTTAAAGTACTTATTTGAGGCTTCTTGTGCTTCCTCAGACATCATGCCAAGAGGCAAGCTAAAAAATTCTATCACTAGATGTCCATGAATCAGAACTTTATGTAAAGTCTGTGACATAGGATACCATATATATAACTGTGTATACAACTCTGCAGTCTCAAAACAATATTTTTTAAATTTGTTAGGTTCAATATCAAATCCAGAAGACATCACTGATAATATTGAATGTAGTCTTCTGATAAGAACAGGACTAACACCCATTATTTCAGCAGACTTTTCAGCCTGCTGAAACACACGACGTGCAGTGTTCCCATCATTTGAGGTACCAGCACCCCCAGAGCATGGCTGGTCTACAACAAGACCCATCTCATTTTGGAATGCAACTTGTATTTTCTTCTTTCTGGTGGCAACTATAGCTTTATCATCTACACCTCTTGCTTGCCATTTCTGAATTGGAATCTTGTATGCAATATGTAGTAAACACTCAAAAAGCCTAATCCAGGCATGAAGTGTTGAGATGCCATTCTGCAGATTCTCATTTTTCACTTCTTTTTTTAAAACTATTGGCAGATCATTCATGAACTTTGGTGAGATGCCACAAACACTGCAACACTGAGTGGAAGTTGTAGCAGTGGAAATTATGGTCTGCACTTTCCCATCAATCATAGTGATATCTATGATATGATGTACATCTAATGTCTGTCCAGCAATTATCACTTTAGAAACTGGGAGTGTTTTGATGTCATTTTTAATTGACTCAAATTCTTCTAAGACTACTTCCTTTGTTTCTTTGATGTATTTAAACCGGACAGGTCTGCAAAAAATAGGCGACGAAGGTTTATGATTCCTCCAAACAAGCTGCCGCTTGGCATCTGTAAAAAAGTATAAGTCTAATGGCACTAAGCATGTAATAAATAAAGATACTTCATTGGCTAAACTCCTGCCAGCCTCATCTGTACTCGACTGCTTATACACTGACAGACCAGTTGCACCATCAAATCCTATTTTTGATCTAAGTGTAAGTTTTTTAAAGATTTTAAGGGAATCAGCAGTCAGCACTTCTATCTGAGAATCACAAAGTCGTTGTGATGTGTGCTGAAGTAGAGACTGCAACGGAATTTCTGCTGAGTAATCAGAGATTATAACATCATCTGGATAACATCTGTCTTTTGCACTCTTTAAATCATGGTATGTTGGATAAATAGCTGAATCTAGATCCAAAGCATTGTTGCGGAGAAGTTGGTATGTTGCCTTTGACAGATTAGCATCTAAGAAGAGTGCTAGTGCTTTGTCAGAAAAAAGACTTGCTTGAGGGGTATATAAAATACTTTTGACACTGATAGCCTCTGCATTTCTCCCATCTTTTTTTAATGACCTTGAAGCTGCATATAATATTTCGTTAGTAGAGTACATATGTATAATGTTAGAAACTTTTCTGTCCTTTGATCGTATTGAAGATTTGTTAAAAGGTGTTTCTGGTCTTCCACCATAATTTTTTTCAGGAGTAACAGCTTTTATTAGTTTAAAAGAAATAATAGCATCTAGCCAAGTAGCATATTTATTTTCAAATTGAGTATACTCCCTTTTTACAGTTGTCATTTTACGTTTGTATTGATGAACAAATGATGATAATGTTGGCTTTATATCTAAAAATGTGTTTGGTGAAACATTTTCCACATACTCAACCAGTTTACAAAGTAAATCATTTTTATTACAGTCAGTTTCTTTAATATAAATGTATAACTGTCTTCTATTCATCTAAAATTAAAAAGAACATCTATTAATATAAGAATAGATAATATAATAATATATATAATAATGTGTGTATATATATGTATATATATATATATATATATATATATATATATATATATATATATATATATATATATCATATATATATATATATATATATATATATATATATATATATATATATATATATATATATATATATATATATATATATATATATATATACACATATATATATATACATTTATATATATATATATATATATATATATATATATATATATATATATATATATATATATATATATATATATATATATATATATATATATATATATATATAGAGAGAGAGAGAGAGAGAGAGAGAGAGAGAGAGAGAGAGAGAGTGAGAGAGGGAAAGAGAGAGAGAGTAGATTAAATGTACAAACAAAATAATGAGCATGTGTTTGTTAAAAACTAGGCAACCTACTGTAATATTTTATGCCCAATATGAACAGATATATACAAAAGGAATATATTGTCTAATAATATTTTTTTATTATTATTATTATTATATTTTCTTTCTTATTATTATGTTCTCTTAAATATTCGCCAATAAATAGTATAGTCCGTCCGGACTATAAAAATTATATTAATGAGATAACAACACGGCCGGTTTATAAAAATTACAATTATTACATATTAAAATCATTGCTCACTCTAGACTGGCAAAAACTGGCAAAATATTTTGCTTGATAATAGTAGTACACATCAAGTACTTATGAAAACAGCTGCAACATATCTTTAATATTGCTTAATACACTACTATTTAAACACCAACAAAGAAAAAAAGAATTTACATAATTTAAAAAACAGCCTGTACAGTTAGGCATAAAAAAATACTGTTATATTTTTTATAATGATATTTTGAGGATAAATTATACATCTATATACAAATTCAAAAAATATAGCATAAAATTTTCCTACCTTTTAAAGCAGGAAGCATGTAAAAATAAACGGCAATATTTAGAAAAAATAATGAATAATTTTCAACATTGCTTGCTGACGGAACTGGAGTAGTTTGCGGCCAAGTATTTCTATTTAATCATAATCTATTATCATAAATAATATTATTTTCGTATATTAGACTTATTTAACCTATATTAAAAAAAAAAAAAAAAAAGTTTTTTTAAACTTTATGTTTTAGGTTTTGCCGACTTCTGACCCACTGTGCGTTGGTCACTTTTTGCGATCATTGTGTCGCATAAACAAAAATTTATTCTTTGTGGCTGGTGAGCCCCGACTTTTTCCAATGTACGTCACAACGACAAAACGGACATTAGGCTATCCCGCTGGATGTGGTTACGGCGCTCAATAACCTAATGACTACGCTGACACTCACGCACACGTTCAATCGGAAGCTCCACAATGCACGTCGGATCAGCGCTCGCTGACTATGTGCTCGGATCTGAAATCTCACTTTATAGCACATCATTCCACACCAGTACGGGGCAGTAGCTCTTTTGGCTAAGAGTGATGGCTTGTGGCCTACGGTGACTAATGTGTGCATTCGATCAATTGAAATCCATTCTGTAGGTCTCACGTCTGGCTCTCATGTGCTAGCCCATAAGCGCAAGAAGTGAGTGTGTTTAGCTTTCTATTCACCCGATTTGAAAGTGAACGAAAACATAACGAGACCATATTAGACGACAAACGGTACGTACTAATGCACTACACTATCACACCTGTAGACATCAACGGTCTTCAAAATCAGTATATCAAATATTTGTTCTTTGTTACATATGATCTACATACAGAGTGATTAGAGTGTTAGCTTGTTCTCTCCCTGCTCTCCGAGCATTTACTTCGTTTTTTACCTTCACAAAAGTCTTATCACTCATTTTATATTTTCATATTATTTTTATTTTTTATTCAATGTCACCATCTTCTAACTATTTTTATTATCACATCTCTCAGGTCTACGAAACTGGACGGCTCCGTTGGTCACTTTTTGCGATCATTGTGTCGCATAAACATGCTTTTTGCAACGTTAAGGTTAAGTTTTATCTTAATTTTTTTAAAATCTCGAAAAATTATGTAGAAATTGTTATTGTTTAGTAAATATAGTTCGTTTTTTTTAAAAATGAGTTTCTTACAGAAATTAATAATATATAATAAATTAAAATAACTAAAAACTCCTCAACTAAATCTTTTTACTATTTTTACGATTCTTTACAAAATAAATGTGAACAACTATTTACTTATGCTCTATAACAACTTATTTTATTTTCTAAAGTTCGTTTTAAATTTGTTCGTTTCGAAATAATTATGGTTTAGGATTATCAAATATCCGGTTTTTGAGATATTTTTTTTTACAGAAACGGACTTTTCCATTCAGTTTTTTGAAAAAAATGGAAAATTTTTAATTTAAAATGTTAAAAAAAAAATAGATATAAATTTTTTTTTTTTTTTTTATTCGAATTCTTAGAAAGAAAAAAAAAAAGATTTTTTTTTATTTTTGATTGTAAATCTGGAGCATATATTTCAAATTCGAAAATTTATCTGAAAAATCTAACTCTGCTATATGAACTTTTTTTTTACATATTTTTTAAAACGTTGTCATTTCTTAACTTTTTTCAATTTCTTATTTAGGCATGATAATTTTTTATGATGCATGATTTTTTTCCAGAATAAAATTGATTGATTGATTGATTGAAATCAACCAGTTTCATATTTAAAAAAGTTTATTTTTCTGTGATATTTTTTTAACAATGGAATGTTTTCACTTTGACCCGTTGTAATACAGATTTGAAATACGTTGCAAACTAGCTTCAAGCGATAAGCAAATATTATAGCGTTTTTAAATGTAGCTAAATTCGAAATTCGATTGAGCATACTAAAACCGTTTCAAAACGAAAAATAGGAATATATAAGTTATTTCCCCTTAAACTTTTTAAAACCAACTTTACCAAATATTTAATTACTATCCCGACTGAAATGAAAAACGAATTTAAACAATTATCTTTGAAAATGACTTATTGATGAATAATTATTTAAAAAATTAAAAGAGATTTTTAAAAGAATGTTCATAATTAGTTACAAAATTTTTATAAAAGGACGGATGTGTAACCTAATTGTTGAAAAAATTTAAAATGTTATGGTTATAGCATTTAATATGATGTAATATTATAATATTTTTATACTTTATATTATAATATTATTAATATTTTTAATATAATGTAAAACCACTTGCTGGTTCGTAATTAAAGAAACCAAATTATTAGACACAATTTTAATTTGAAGCAGCGAATAGAGAATAGGGGCACATAAACATAAAACAACACAACATAAAACTTTAAAAAAATTATTTATATTAACTTTAAACTTTAAAATAGTTTAAACAACTTTAAACTATTTAAAACCTCTTATAAATACAGTCATTTTCTCATTAAGAGCCATTTGCCTACAGTTTCTAAACAACCATAGAAGTTCCCAATTATTAATATTAATTCCCAATTAATATTAGGAAGAAACTATATAATCAACATAATTTTTAAACTTACCTTTTCTGAATGTTTTTACAATATTCTATTTAATGATTTCGCAAAATAACAAAAGTAAAAAATCATACATTGAGTGGTATTTTTTTATACCATTTAGATCGGAATAAACGTTCTAAAAAACAATGAAAAGTATTTATTATAATAAAGACTATATGTGTATAAGTGTTCGATTAGAAGCAACGTTTTTGCCGTGCTAAACTATTTGTTTATTTATTTTTATTTTTATTTTTTTTCAGAAGGTACTGATTTTTTCAATGAAATAATTTTATTTAATGAGAGAGAGAGAGACATGCATATAAATATAAATAAAAACTTATCTTATTAGGGGTCGCCCATAAAATACGACACGCATTTTTTAACTGTTTTGGACCCCTCCCTCCACCCTTGTAACAGATCATAACGCATTATTCGCCCCCCCCCCCCAAATTACGCAACACAGTTTTAACCTCCCCTCCCTAAATTTGTTGGTCAGGTTTTAAATATAATAATTAAAATTTTCTTATCAGCTTTTAGTTTATTAATACAGTTTAATTTCGAAGTCTTTATTCGTACGCGTGTACAAATTATAAATCAATATTAAAAAAACTATTTCACAAGCTAAAATAACATAAAATTATTATTTTTGAATAGGGTACTCTTAAGGTGGCCTCGTGGACGCACAGCGAGTCAGAAAGGTGAAAAAAAAATTATATAACTATCATATATAAACGTGTGATATATCAATACTATCGTATTTTCGGTCAAAAAATTTAAATTTGATATTGAAAATATTTTTTACGCGTACCTATGACGCGTACAACGCAAGCTTACGCGTGTAAGTGTCATTTACGCGCTCAAAATATGATTTAAATAAATGAATCGCATTCCTTTATCCTAAATACCATATAAAAAAATTCCACATATTTTTTAATGTAAACTTTTCTTGTGCTTAAGGGTCGTACACGCGTATAAGACTCTAACACGTATACACGCGTATACGTGTTATAGTCTTTTACGCGTACTAAGACTTAATTTAAAAAAATTTAATTCTTCAAACCAAAACATATACTTATTAAAAAAAATTGGATTCAAAAAATTTTTTAATATTATAATAATATTAAAGTATATTAAATACAAAATAAATATTTATCTCATCTAATTTTTCTTTCAAGAAAACAAAAAAAGAAAACCTAAAGTTATAAAAAAGCTTTTTTTCATTATTACAGCATTAACAAAGATAAAACTTCAGGGGTAAGTGTTTTTCCATTTTCAACAAATGTTTAATATTACAGGATCACTTCTAATCAAGAGGTATTGGTACTGGTTTTTTATAACATTCTTTCTTGATATTTTGGCTGTATGGTTTAATCTAGCTTTGCGAATTTCCTTATTTAGAGCCGCTTGTGACTCTTCAGAGTAGTAACCAATTGGCAGTTCTAATGCCTCAGATATCTGCACACCATGTTCCAAGAGTTTATGAACAGTTGGGAGAATCAGATACCAGCAATTGTTTTTGAGTAAGAGCTGTAGTTTCATAGCAATATTGGCCAAAACTTTCTGAGTTTAACTCATAACAGGAGCATACTGATATTAGGATTGTCCTCAATCTAACAATTACATATACTGACACTCCCGTTATATCAGCGGACGTTTCAGCGTTTTCAAATGCCATTCTGGCAGTGTTTCCATCGTAAGTGTTGCCAAAACCCTGTTTATGCATATCAATTATAAGACTTAACTCCTCTCTAAACCTCAGTTGAATGCTCTTTTTTCTACTTTTCACTGATGCTTTTTCAGCGGGGGATTTGGCAAAGTATTTTTTAATGTTTAACTTATATCCTAAATGTAAAATATATTCAAAAAATCTGAGCCAGCAATGCAGAGTAGAAAGAACTAAAGATAAAGTTTTTTCATTAATTGGTTTAGATCTGATCATTTCTGGGTTATTAAGTTCACTGGGTTTAGATCCGCAAATATTACTTGATTGGGAGGACAGAGTGTTAGTGAGGGCATTAACCACTTCACCATCAAACATGGTTAAATCTAGTTTGAACTTAATTGTGATTGTCGTATCCGGTTTGCCTTCCTCTACTTCTAACTTTACTTCAAAATTGACTAGTCTATTCGTTTCTGCTTTTAAAAGTTCATACTCATTTCGTATCAATTCTTCCGTTTCTTTTTGATATTGGAAATGTAAGGGTCTACAGTAATGTGTACTGGAAGGCTTCTTATTTAACCATATATTTTTGTTCGTGATGGTTAATTTAAGTGGAACAATAGCTATCTGGAAAAAACTTTGCTCGTTAACTTGGGCCTCACCAATATTTGTATCAGTATATTTTTGTTTATAGACACTTTGACTGGAGGCACCATCAAAGCCACCTTTAAAGTACACCTTTAAACTTCCCCCCCGCCCCAATTTCTGCAAATATTTTCATAGAGTCTTGGCATTCCGTAAAAGTTAATATTCTTGTCAGAGTATGATTAAACATACCCTGTAGAGAAGTTGAAGCAGATGTTTCTGTCACAATTAAACCCTCAGGATAACACTTGTGTCTCTCATTCTCAATTTCGTGAAGTGAAGGATAAATATCTGCATTATGTGTTATTGATGAATTTCTAATAATTTGATACTGCTCATCAGAAAGGTCACACTGAACTTTTAAGCTCAAGGCATCTTCAGTTTTCATTTTTATCGGAAAATTTATCTCCGTGATATTAACTTTTTCAGAGTTTGTTGCACTTTTCATGAGAACAACGAAATCTTTTTTGGTAGAATCTCTAGTGGCTTTTTTAATTGAAGCTAATGCCAATGCTTCAGCTGGATATTCAGCCAATTTGGCAGCCTTAAACAAGATAATATTTAATATTTAATTTTGTAAACTATTTTTTCAAACTGGGTTGAACTTAATTTATTTATTATTACCTTAGATCTTTTGCTCCTATCACCTAAATCTTCCCAGTTCTTGCTCTTTCTGCCTGGACCTGCTGCAAAGTTTTTTTTTGTCAACAGTTACATCTTTGTTCAATCAAGTTTGCTCGTGTTCCAAAAGTCTAGAGATGGTTCTTGAATATTTCTGCAATTTTAATCAGAATTTACATTTAAATATTATTAGAGTTTTCTTTAGATTTAACATTTTAGGTTTGTCAATACTTTCATAGTACAGACCCTCCAGTCAACAAAACTCACGTATAAGAGCTTCGAGTAAATTATCATGATTAATTCCTAACTCTTGAATTATAGGGACTAAATGTATTCTTTTCATGTTTAATGTAAGTAATGAACTATTGTTAGTTATTTAACACGCAAGTTTGAATTTTAAAATATGCACTATAACATCAAATATTGCATATTTTGGTTTGAGGTTTGATAATTAGCACCATCTGCTTGAGCATGAGTTTTTTTAGTAATAGGAACTAAATGTATTATTTGTGTGATGGCATTCATCACACAAATAATACATTTCAGCAATGAACTATTGTTCGCTACTTTATGCGCAAGTTATAATTAAAAACGGAAAACAAAAATACAAAAAAAAACGAAGTATTTAAAAGGTCTTATTTTAAATCGGGCAAGTTGAGGCAAATGATTTTTATTTTCTCTGCTTTCATATATACCTATTAATGTGAAAATATTAAAACTACCATGGAATCTAGTGGAATCTTTTAGTTTTTGAACTAAACTCATTAAACTAATTAAAAAAAAATTCAATTTATGACATATTTTTGAGATCACTGTGCACATTGAACCCGGACCACTATCTTCACAAGCCTTTGAACCGTCCCACAGCTGTGGAACGGTTCAGAGGCTTGTGAAGATAGTGGTCCGGGTTCAAATCTTACATACAATACTTTTATTTTTGTTTAGTTTTATGTTTTATTTCGAAGTGTTGCCAAATAAACATCCCCACTAGTTTAATAATTTTGAACTTTTACGCCCCACCAACCAGGCCTTAACTGGACAAAAAAACTTGATCCATTTCATAGTATGAAGGTAACAAATTTATTAATGAGAAAAAACTAACAAGTACTCTTTATTCGAATTTTAAAGCTTGCAATATTAAAGTTTATACAGAAACGGCAAAACAACCGTAAAAAACAAAAAAACCATAAAAAACGTATTAAACAAAATTACTTGTAGAATTTGAAGTATTACAATGCAGTCGGCTCCCAGTTAAGCGATCTTGCTTATTTACTTATTTGAAGTTTCCGCTTATTCGAAGCAATTTTCCTTTTAACAAACTATTAGTTTTTTTTATTAGTTTGTTACAATAAATGTCGAAGTTTTGTTTATTCGAATTAATTTTCTGTTCCCTTTAACAAACAAACCCGTCAGCAGAGATGGAAAAAGTAAAAAAAATTTGTACTCAAGTAGAAGTACTGTTACTTGAGTGAAGTTTTACTCAAGTACAAGTGAAAGTTACCGGTCGAAAAATTTACTCAAGTAAAAGTAAGAAGTAGCTTAAAAATGTACTCAGAGTAAAAGTTACTGCGTTACTTTTTTAACAGCCCATCAGATAAAAAAGCTGTTGAGTAAAAAACAAAAATCATGTAGACTATTCTTTTCTGTATAATTTTTTTTTTTTTTTTTGCGCAGAAACTTTTTTTACGGTCGTAAAAAGTCAAAAGAAACCAAGCAAAGCAGTTAAAAGTCCTTATAAGCGCGCTTAACATTCTTTTTCAAACAATTTAAAAGTGTCGTTTTTATTAAAGTGAGCGAAACTCGAAAAAATAGAAAAATTAGCTCATAGTATTTGTGAAACTAAACAATACATAATAAGTTTTTTTTCTTAGTAACGCACATGATTTAAAATGTAGCGAAGTACAATACTTTAGAAAAAAAAACTTAAGTAAAAGTAAAAGTACACATTTAAAAAAATACTTAAAAAGTAGAAATTTACAAAATAACTACTCAATTACAGTAACGTGAGTAAATGTAACTCGTTACTTTCCACCTCTGCCAACCTGATATTCAAAGTTTTTCGCAAAATATCTGTTTAAAAAGTTAAAAAACGCAGAAAATTAATAAAAACAGTTATTTTATTTACTCGCAAACAACCGTCTTCACAATTTAAAAATTAGTTCTTGTCATATATTTATTCATCATTTTACAATTCCCATATTTCAAACAACAGTCATCAAATTTTGCTTACATTATTTATTTTAAATTTTGTTGCGTCAAAAAATCGGATGCTCCCTCCTCCTCGTAACAAATCATCACAAAATCACAAACCCCTCCCCTCCCCCCAAGTGCATGACGTAATTTGTGGACGACTCCTTACGGCTTTATTTAATAAATGGGTTTAATTTGCATTTATGGGCTCAAGCTACATTTTTTGATATTTAATAAGAGTGCTTTGATTCTCCTTTATCGATCATTAAAGAAAGTGCTTTGTATGGGGTTAAAGGCACTTCATTTTGTGACTGAACAGCAGATATATGTTTTAAAGCTCTTGTTGGGGTTGTTAACGTGACATCTTTAACAACTTGAGCAGCATATGCCAATTCTTCTGTAGAAAAAGTAGAACGTACTTCTTAAGAATTTCACCTCTTTAATCTATTACTAGGTAAAGCAAAGAATTGCTAAGGTTGCCCACATGTTCCTTTTTTATTATCATTCTTCACAATCTTCTCAGGTGCTGTGCATTCAGTATTGGATATTTTTGAAAATTGTACGGTGCCCTTCAACCGTAATGTTTTTTTAGAAAAAATTCTTCTTAATTAATGTTAATTCACTAATTTCCATGACCATTGTAAGACATTAATCTATGTTATGTATCACCACGCATTCCTCCATAAAAACTAGTCTTACTATTAATTGGCACTCAATGGGTGCCAGTTTTTTAATAAGTTATATTTAACACTATACACTATCAAATCCTTGTCGAAAGTAGGTGGATAACCGCGGATACATTTTTAAAACTACATTAGAAAATCGAGAAAAAAGTTTCAATTTTTTATGTTTACTTGTCGCGCGATTTGAATATTAAAAAAATTAAAATTAGCAATAACTGTGCATAACCATATATTCTACATGCCTCCAGAAAGTGATTCCATTTTGCCGAATTGCAATTGAAATAGTTTCTTCAGTTTAATAGCACTTTAAAACAGGCAAGAATTTTTGACAGGTCCACTTGTTTAGTGCGTACCGAACGGACGCTAAATGTCAACAGTTGTCCAGGCCACCCAAGAGCAGATATATACCTGCCCGATTTGGAATTTTGTTCTAGGACTCTCTGTCAACAAGATCTGAACGTAACAAGACGAAAATATAAAACTCAAAAATTTGACTTTTGGCCACAAAATCGGGATTTCGTCCCACTGTGCGTCGGTATGATGACATATCAGACAATATAGCAGCAAACCACTCCTTTGAACATTGGAATATCAGAAAGCAAAGACTGATATTTACAACTTTGATGAAGGAAAATATTCCAAAAAAATTTGAATTAGACTGAGAGTTAAATAATTAACTGTTTATACTTTGTTTTTTTTCCTGTAATTTGGGTGATAAAAAGAAATAATTAAATGAGCAAAAACACTGCATTGCAATTGCAACTTATATAAGTATATCGTGTGTAAGATTTTTATAACTATTAAAACCGAGAATACTGAAAAATATTATGAACGTTCAAAATTGGCGTTTTTGCGCCAATCATGAGACATTTTATGCTTAGGACTCTTGTCATTTCGAGACATTTTTTAATTTTAAAAATATTTTTTTCGGTATTCGGACACCGAAATTCGAAGAAAGAGATCGTTTATTTTAAAAAGGCATATTTTGTATTTTTTTTTCTTTTTCAAAAAGAATTAATGGTCAGCGGTTACAAAAGGTTTTAAACATGGAGCAAAAACGTTTTTTTTATATTATATTTCTATATGCGTTCTTTATTCTAAAAAAATTAGATTAAAATGGAGTTCAGTATGGAAAATTGGCTAATTGCCGCAATAATTATTGATATTCTTGTGATAGGAGCTAATCTTTTTGTGATCTTAGTGACCTTAAAAAACGGGAAAATGTCGAATCGGTTTGAGCAGTTTGTCGTAAGCCTCGCTGTGTCTGACTTTCTAACTGGTCTAACAATGTTGTCACAAGACGTATTACTTTTCAAATTTTTGAAACACAAACATTTTTCTCCCAAAGTAGAAGAGTTTTTGGAAGGTTTATTTCTATTTCTATTTTTTTCATCAAGTACAGCTGTTATATCGGTTGGCATCGAAAGGGTAATTGCAATACTATTACCGCTTAAATTTTATATCTTCAGCCGTTTTAATTGCAAATTTTATACGCTAGTATTTACTTGGGGAATCGCATTAATATCTTCACCCATAACTATGTTTATTATGAAAATGGAAAATGGATATACATATTTTGGATATATTTGATTAGTTATTTCGTTATGCATGTTGGCATTATACTTGGTGTTAGTAATTGCTTTAATATCAAAAAGAGTTTCAACATCAGACTATTTATTTAATGCAAATCAAGATCTCAAAACTAGTTTGGTTTGCCTCTTAATTGGTTTTTCATTTGCAGCTTGCATTCTACCAACTGCTCTTAATCACGCGTTTAACCTTTTTCAGTACCCCATTACTACATTGCTTTTTAACTTATACCATTTAATTAATCCCTTTGTTTACTTTGGTCGACAATACATAGGTGGAAAATGTAGAGACAAAAGAATACATCGGCAAGATCATTCTTTGCAAGATATTTAGAGCAATGTGGTTATGGATATTCTGATTTTTTTGTATTTTATTCTATTTTATTGCTCGTTTGTTTTTTTATTTGATGCATATAATGTAATAAAAGGCATATAATGACATTCGACGGCGTGACTTCACTGAGTCGGAACCATCGGGAGCAATTGAGTAATTTTTTTGTCATCAATACCTGTCGGTTTTTGAAGTTCTTCATTAAAAAGCCAATAAAAAAGTTTAATGTTATACTGGTCATTATTTGTGGACCTTATTAAATGCTAAGATGATTTAACCAAGACGGTCTGGATCCGTCCTTGTGACTTCATCAATCAAGAAAATCAATTTTTTTATTTATAAAAAAAAAATTTATTATTGCGTTTAAGCATTTTACTGTAACTAATTAAATTTAATTAAATTTAATTAAATTTTATTATTTATTAGAGGATTCTTATAGAAACCTCTAAAAAGAGGAGGTATGTTTTTTTTTTCAGAAATTACCCGGAGCTTTATTTTTAGCCTCAAAATCCGGAGATCTCCAGGGAAATCCGGGGATATGACAACCCTATTTTTTTTATGATGTTAACAGCGGAATTATCATTTTCCAGTCTGCAATGACTCAATCACAATTAAACATCTCATGGAAAAGTATATCCATAAAACTGTTTAAGATACTATCGCATACTAACTGTTTTCTAAATGAATGTGTGCTGGCAAAAGATGACTACAGTTTTTTATGGAGTCATTGCGCTGAAAAACATGTTGTATAAAAGGTAGTTATAGTAAAACATATTACTTTTTACATATTACTTTTTACAACCCTTTAAATTTTTAAAAACAAACTAGACTAAATTTTAAAAACAGAAGTAAAATCGTGCTTATAAAGAATATGCTTAAAGTTTATTAATCTTGATATTATTTAAACCAATGCAATAGAACGTTCGAAATGGGAAAGAACGTGGTACAATTTTAAAATACAATAGAACGTAAAGTTAAAAAAAAAAAATTGTACTTTATTTATAACGTTTTTATCTAGTTTTTTTATGTTCATACAATTTTTAAAATTGTTATTTGGTAACTACATTGTTTCAGCTTGACTAAATGAAAAATTATTTAATTCAAATATAAATTATTAAATTACAGTATTTATATTATCTTATCAATCTAATTAACAACTAGCAGTAAGCAACCCGTAATACAAATAAAATTAAAAAAAAAAAAAAACGCGTTTAAAAAAGCCTAGAAACCACTTTAAAATAGAAAAGCCTAGAAAATGACGTAACTCGACTAATAATCTCTTTATAATAATACTGGACTTAATAGTAGTAGTAGTAGTAGTAGTAGTAGTAGTAGTAGTAGTAGTAGTAGTAGTAGTAGTAGTAGTAGTAGTAGTAGTAGTAGTAGTAGTAGTAGTAGTAGTAGTAGTAGTAGTAGTAGTAGTAGTAGTAGTAGTAGTAGTAGTAGTAGTAGTAGTAGTAGTAGTAGTAGTAGTAGTAGTAGTAGTAGTAGTAGTAGTAGTAGTAGTAGTAGTAGTAGTAGTAGTAGTAGTAGTAGTAGTAGTAGTAGTAGTAGTAGTAGTAGTAGTAGTAGTAGTAGTAGTAGTAGTAGTAGTAGTAGTAGTAGTAGTAGTAGTAGTAGTAGTAGTAGTAGTAGTAGTAGTAGTAGTAGTAGTAGTAGTAGTAGTAGTAGTAGTAGTAGTAGTAGTAGTAGTAGTAGTAGTAGTAGTAGTAGTAGTAGTAGTAGTAGTAGTAGTAGTAGTAGTAGTAGTAGTAGTAGTAGTAGTAGTAGTAGTAGTAGTAGTAGTAGTAGTAGTAGTAGTAGTAGTAGTAGTAGTAGTAGTAGTAGTAGTAGTAGTAGTAGTAGTAGTATTCACTGCCCTCATGCTACGAATTGCATGCCCTAGCGCTACGAAATTTCGCCCTCGTGTTACGTTTTTGCCCTCATGTTACGCGGAATGCCCTTATGTTACGCAAAATGCCCTTATGTTACAAGTTTGCCCTCATGTTACGAAAAATCCGTAGCATGAGGGCAAAAATAGCCCGGATGTTACGCTAAATAGTAGCATGAGGGCATTCGGCTTAAAACTTTGATTTTATAGGATTAATGTGTAAGCGAGCAAATTGGCAGATTTTAAAATGGCAGAGTTTAATGTATCAGTGGGACGTTTGATTAAGATTGATATAGTAATAAATTAGCATTGAAATATAGTTAGAACGATAACATATTAATAAATAATAATAATGTTGAACATGTATGCAATCATATTTAAAATAATTCAAATAATGATATTGGCGATATATTAATTAATTAAGATTGATAGTAAAGTTAGCTAACTCTAGTCTCTGTTAGTAATCTAATTAGATTAAGATAATCTAACGTTATTATCAAACTTTATTATCTACAATAAACATTTATTGGTACCTCAGGTAGTACTTAATTTGTTATTAAAATGTTATTAAACTTTGTTTTGGCTAAATATACTAATTAATAAATTACTCAAAATACAGTACTGTTTCATTAGTATTGTTCTAAAATAACATAGAACTGACATCAGTGAGAATCTCAAACTTTGAGATCTCATTGACACAATACCTTTGAATCGAATTTATTATTGTCACAATGCCTTTAACATATCATATGCATATAATGTGTGTATCAAGCACACATTACTAATGTCATTAGTAATGTGTGTTTGATACACACATATACATATGATATATGTTAAAGGCATTGTGTAATGTTATTACATACATATGATTTACATACACTGTATGTACATCATATGTATATAATGTAGTCTACATCAATCACTGATGTAGAATACATTACATACATACAACATAGTACCTTGTATAGTATTTAGGTAACAAATTGTTAGTAATTATACTAATTAATAACACCTTTGACAAAGTTCAAAGGTTTGTTCAAAGGTATTATTAATTTGCAATTGTTATTAAAGTTAATAATAATATCTTAAAGTTTGAGATACCTAATGATGTAAGTTCTTATGTTTTTTAGTACTATAATTAATTAAATATCTTAAATAAATCCTAAATCTTCTCAACATAAAAAGGTCATAGGTTTTTGCTTCAGATTTTATGTTGAAATACAAAAAAGTTTTCCATTTGAAATCATTTCAATAAACTTAACTTAACATTTAGTAATAAATACATTCTCTCCAAAACTGATCATAAATAACTTGTGCTCTCAAGTGTAATAATTGTTACGTTAATTTTCTATATTGAATAAAGGTTTTTAAAGTTCGATAAATAATTCTATAAATAAATTATTATAATAACTATTTATATTTTAAGACTAAAGAGTTAATTAAAAATGTTAGAAGAAAATATTTTAACTCCAAAGTGTGTACTGTGTAAAAGAGTAATAGATAACTCATGTAAATGTAACTTATGGAAAAACGATGCTTACAAAATTTGTAAGGCTTGTGCAGGTATTAAATTTATTTTGTTTGATTATTTATTATATTTGCTTAAATACACAAGCTAATCTATTGTTTATCTACAGATTCTTCATGCTGTATTTCTTATCCTGATAATGTTTTAATAGTTAAAAGAGGTATGTATTAGCACATTTAGGACATTGATTGTAATTTGGGAGATATTATCGTTTTTTATTGCATATTTTCATAAAATATTACTGTATATATTACCGGTTTCAAATATATTTAGCTAGAGTTTAGACAAAAATTGTTTCCTTCGTTTATATATATATATATATATATATATATATATATATATATATATATATATATATATATATATATATATATATATATATATATATATTTATATATATTTAAAAAAATAATACCACTTAATCTATAATATAGATTAAGTGTTATTATTTTTTTTTAGCATTTAAAAAATTTACAGCCCAATCAATAGTAGAAATTTCATCTTCATCGTTACTCGTGTCTATTTTCTCTGGTCAAGTATGCGTTTTTTATTAAATTTTAATTAATTTGGAGATTCAATATTCATGTATTTGGCCTACTTAAAACCATTTATGTATTGTTCTATACCTCTGTGTGCATTTTAGAGATTGTTTTTTGTTATTTTTTTTTTTTAGAAAATGTTCAAACTTTTTTATTCTTTTCTAGTTGTATAGTTACAGACACAACATTTATAATTCTGGCGGGAAGGCAAAAAGTAAACATTTAAAGTTTTATATTTTATAATAAGAATAAGATAAATAGATGGTAAATAAATAGTTTTAAAATTTTTCATAGTTATTTATTTATTTCCAATTATATTTTATAGGAAACCTTATAGACCAAGACTTAATGTACCTTTTATCCGAGGATATAAAAGACAATCTTATACACGCTATTTCTAAATCATTTAATAGTCTTAAGGTAAGGAATGAATTTTTATCAATAAATATATACATAATTTTATTCAATATATAATATTGAATATATATATATATATATATATATATATATATATATATATATATATATATATATATATATATTATATATATATATATATATATATATATATATATATATATATATATATATATATATATATATATATATATATATATATAACTCCAAACTTTTGTATGTTTATTCTTGCGTCAAATGAGAGTGTTTTGCAAAAAGTTGTGGTGATTGCAGCTTGGGGACAAAAAAAAACCAATTTTTGGGCCCACCCAGCCCTTAACGTGGGAGCAACAAGTTAATAAAATAATTTTTTTAGTATTTTTATCTAAGTTAATATTCATCAACAAATTTTAAATTTCATCCAATAATTTCTTATTTTTCGAAAATTATGACCATATAAAGTTTTAACCCCCCTCAATTTGAGGAGGCTGTAAACTTTGTAGGGTCATAAAAACTAAAAACTAAGAGGTTATTGTATGAAATTTGAAATTCGTTGATGAAGATAAACTTAAATAAAGATACTTAAGAAATTATTTTGTCAACTTGTTGATTCCAGGTTAAGGGCTGGGTGGGTTATATTTGTAAGTTTACATTTATTTTTCCATGCTTGTGTGGTTAGGATGGTTTTCATAATGACATAAATGCCATTATGAGAGAGTTGAAGCAATGTTTTACAATCGGATGCCCTTCCTGACGTTAACATGAAACAGGTTGTACTGGATTGTATGTTACCAGTAGCAGGATAACCTGACAGTATATATATATATATATATATATATATATATATATATATATATATATATATATATATATATATATATATATATATATATATATATATATATATATATATATATATATATATATATATATATATATATATATACATATATATATATATATATATATATATATATATATATATATATATACATATATATATATATATATATATATATATATATATATATATATATATATATATATATATATATATACATATATATATATATATATATATATATATATATATATATATATATATATATATATATACATATATATATATATATATATATATATATATATATATATATACATATATATATATATATATATATATATATATATACATATATACATATATATATATATATATATATATATATATATATATATATATATATATATATATTCAATATTATTGATGTATTTATGAATGAAATTATTTAAATAAAATTCGAGTTACACTGTTATTGGGTAACGTCTTGTTACTTAACCCTGTTACAGGGTAACGTCTAATATAGTTTTAATAGTTAAAATATATTTTTGTGAAAAATCAGCATGTGTAACTCTTGAAAAATAATTTTCTGTTTAGACTAGTGATTATACATTTAAAGTGTTGCTTCCTGAAGCAATACTGTATCTCTTTGCAAAAGTGGAAGGAATTTCAAGAATTAAAGTATGCTTTTAATGAATTAAAATCTATCCATACAACATATACTATGCTTTATATACATATGCGTATAATATACGCATATGTATGTACTATATATATATATATATATATATATATATATATATATATATATATATATATATATATATATATATATATATATATATATATATATATATATATATATATATATATATATATATATATATATATATATATTAGGGTGGGTCATAAATTTTTTTTTTCTTGTTACAGGCTCTAAACATTGCTAATAGTTATTAATATTGATACTATCAAATATGTGATAGATTTAAAGGGCGCAACTTTATTGGGAAAATTACCGGTACCCTAATATTTTGGAGAAAAAAAGTTTTTCAAAAGTAGGTCAACCTGGTACTCAAAAGAAGCGAAATTTTATAAAAAATTCGAAAATAATAATTGTTTTAAAAAATCATATTGCCGAAAAAATTGTTATTAAAAAACAGTAACAATTCACCTTTTTCACTTTTAGTTAAAAAACTATAGTTATTATGCAATAAAATCTAAAATAATAATTTTTATATGAAAATTTTTTTTTGAATAATAATAGGGCCTGCTAATTTTTGTAATTATAGTTGGGGGTGGAAGACATTGTTCAATCCATAAAAGTAAATACTTTCCAAATTTGTACATAAAAAAACAACTTTCTAGACCATAGCCAGGTTAGCAATTCTAAAAAAAAATTTTATGACCCACCCTAATATATATACATACATATATATATATATATATATATATATATATATATATATATATATATATATATATATATATATATATATATATATATATATATATATATATATATTTATATATATATATATAATTTATTATACATTTATCAAATCAATTATATTTTAGGCTGAAGTATTGTTAAGTACTTATTCTTTACAAAGGTTAATTTGTAATTTTTTTACTATGTCATAATTATTTATAAAGCAAAATTATTTCTTGACCTGCACAGCTATGAAAGAAGTCATTTGTTTGTTGTTCTTTGTAGAGTTAGAATATTAAAAATTAGCATATTACTTTTTTATGGGTTCTACTGCTTATATTTAATAAATTAATTTTAATTGGTGGAATTTGCATCATTTTGCAACTATTTACGAAAAATGGTTCAGGGTGAAAGACTTGTTATATATTAGTAATAATAAAAACTGTTTGTTTTTTGTTACTTTTAGAATCTATAATATATTTTTTTAATTATTTTTTTATAATTTTTTTCTTCTTTTTTCATATCAGAACAACTGAGCTGTTGAATAAATTTTCAGATGATGATATAGATTTTTTCGGTAATTTATTACTGTTTGTTAATTTATAAAAGTAGTTTATGCGCTTTCTTTTCATTTAAATCTTTTTAATTTAATTTTTTTGTATGTATAACATTATTATTTTTACTTTAGAAACAAGTACTCAATTTAAAAAAGGAGAGGTATGCCTATTATTATTAATTGTGTGATTAAATTTGATGATGATGATGATGATGATGATGATGATGATGATGATGATGATGATGATGATGATGATGATGATGATGATGATGATGATGATGATGATGATGATGATGATGATGATGATGATGATGATGATGATGATGATGATGATGATAAAATGATGAAATTTTTTTAATTCTAAAAAGTAACTATTTTGATTGCAGGTAATAGAAGATGGAAATACAAAAATTGAAGGGCTCGAAAAGATAAACAAGCAAGAAAGTGAAACATTGCAAATAGAGCAGGTTAAATAGAAAGTGCTTACCCTCTACATAATGGCATTGTAAAGTAGAGAAATATTTTGTTGATTAAATTATTCATAATTTTTTTTGTAAAGCTACTTACGGTTAAAGATAAAAGAATATGCAAGAACCATGTGCCAAGTTTAGTTATTGAAGATGAAGTGCCAATAGAAGTAAACAAGGTATATGTCTATTTCTAGTGCTGTACCGACCGTTAGTTTGGGCGTTACCGTTTATACCACTTTTTTTTTCTCCCAGCCTCCTTAATATGGAAACCTCTATACCAGGCTCCGTGGAGGAGGGCAGGTATGGAGGCTTCTATATCATGCCTCTTAAAGTATTACATAAAGTAGTCCAGGGGTGTGGTGTTGGCTCTAAAAATGTGACATTTATTGACACTTTTTGATACCCCTTTGCCCTAAGACTGTCACGTGTTATTTGAACAGCCCCTTAGTTAGAAAAATATGATTTTTTCAAATATTTAGCATAGTATTATATTATTTTAGAGTTGTAAAAAGAGAAGAAAAAAAGAATCAAGGCGTAAAGTTGATTGTCCTAAGTGTGGAGAGTAAGTTATACTGATTAGATTTTTATTTTCTTACTGATTCTTTTAAATGTTTATAAAAAAAAAATTAACATTTTTTTATTATTCTGAGCTTTTACTTTCTACTGTTTATTTTCAACTTTATTTTTTCCTTAATTTCCTTTTAGGTCAGTTGCTCAATTAAAAAGACACTTAAAATCGAGAAAGCATAATTGGGATAATATTAAGGCATCAAATGCACGTTTAGACTTTGGGCTAAACCTTAAACGAAAAGTCTTATCACCTTCAAAAAGGCGTTCGAAGGTCCAAAAATACCATAAAAAAACTTGTCCTATAAGTTTTTGTTTAAAGGAAGTACGAAGACTTGACAACCATTTAAGACAATATCATAAAGTCCCAACAAAGGATGTCAAACCTCTAGTTGAAAGAGCTACTTGTGTCTATGAACGATCAACAAGTGAATCAGAATCACTAACAGAATCAGATGAGAGCTTAAGTCTAGAACCTTATTTTGATAAAGAAGTGTTTCAACAAGGTGCAAATTTTTTAGATACATCAACAGAAAGTGATGAAGAGTGGCTAGCTTCACAATATGTGGCTAGTAGATTTAAAAACAAAGGTTAGTTCTTAAAAAAAATACGATGTTTCTAAAATCTTAAACCTAACTATGATATTTTAAACCCTTTTTTTTTTAATTTCGTTGCAGAAAATCTTCCTTGTCACTCAAACGATATTAGTAATTCTGATGATTCCCTTGAATCAGCAGATTTTGAAGACCTGGATGATAAATTCTACATGACATCATCTGCCGAAGAAAAGTTCATGAATGAATTTGTTGATTGGCTTATAAGCATTGATGGAGGCCAGAAACCTAAACGATGTGCTTTAAAGCACAAAAGTGTAATATTAGGAATTGTTAGGTATGAAAGTGAATTTGAAATCAACTACAGTAATCTAAGTTGTTCTTCTTTTCTGAGCTTGTGGATGGAAAAGCTCAATAAAGATAATAAAAAACCGGGTACCATCAAAACTTATCTCGGATCGGTAAAACATTTCTTAGATTTTTGTATTATAAAGGAAAGATTTGATATTATTACAAGCGAAAAACATTCAAAAATAAAAACACAAATTTCAAAGTGGGAAAAAACTCTATGGAAGTCCATTCAAGAAGGTCGGTATGAGAAGGATCAAATTGATCTTGAAAATTTTCCATCTGCAGAAGAAATAGTTATCTTAGATAACTCGGATATTGTTCTTGAAGCAAACAAGATTATTAATACAAGCAGCACAAATAAACTTACAAAAACTACCTTTTGTTTAGCAAGAGATTACTTACTTACTTGTATTACATTTGACAATGCTTCTCGTCCTGGAGCAGTATCAAACATGACTTTAAATGAATTTAAAAAATCAATAGAAAAGAAAGACGGTTTTATTGTCAGTGTAATGAAACACAAGACAAGTTATAAAGGACCAGCTCATATTGTTCTCAGCCATTCGTTATATTTTAAAGTAAAAAAGTATATTAAATTTATGCGAAATATGCTGGATGGGGTTTCAAAAAAAGATGATTCCTATGTTTTTTTAAGTTGGAGTGGAAGTCCAATTTCTTCATCAATGCTTAGTAAACAATTTTCATCTTTTTGGCAAAAAGGTACTGGTAAATCGTGTCTAAACCCAACAATTGTTAGAAAATACACCACAACTTTAGTACATGATAAGTATCCTGAGCTTAAGCAAAATACAGCTCATTTGCTATGCCATAAGGTTACCACAGCCGAAAAATCATATGCCATAGCTGAGAAAAGGAACAAAGTCGCAGAAACTAGTAAGCAAATTCGAGAGGTCCAGAGAGAAACATATGCTGACAATCAAGCACCTTCCTTGAATTTGATTTTTGAATCTGAAATTTTAAGGGGCAGTATAACATTGCCTGAAGTCCGTGAAAAATTTAATCAGTATTCTCTTGGTGATATATCGGATAGTAAAAAGGTGAAAAAAATTCTAGATGATGTGCGCTATTTAATTAAAAAAAACAAAGCATCTGATGATGATTCGGATTTTAATCCTAAGAACTGTTCAGATTTTGAAAATGATAAGTTTACAATTGATAACCTTTCATACAACAAACACAGTGATATTGTCCCATCTTCACCTACTACGTCATTGTATTCTAAAACAAGAAATCGGAAAGAGTATAGCCAGGAAGATTTAACTTTAGTTAATAAGCATTTAAAGCAGTTTATCGATTCAAACACAACATTGTTAAAAAAAGAAGTGCAACAGTATTTAGAATCAGTGCCAGAGTGCAATCCACTACTAGAAAAGTTTGGCTTAAGGTCGTTAATTATTAAAATTCGTACAGAAAAAGGAAAACATTAAATATATTTACCTTTATACTTTGGTTTGGTTTTTTGGTGATATATATATATATATATATATATATATATATATATATATATATATATATATATATATATATATATATATATATATATATAAACTATTTTTCTTCTAGTGTGTTTATAAATATAGAATATATCTTTAATCGGTACAGTTCTTTTTTTTAATTAGTTTTTTAGTTTCATGATGTTAAATGATAATGAAGTAAGATAATTAATAGGTTCCCTAGTTATTGGTCGTGATAGGTCCTCGTCTATGGAGTACATTTTCATAAAAATTGTTTTTTTTTTTCATGTCCCTATCAAATAGAGAAATTTTGAAACCCTCTAAAAATGTAAAACTGTATAATAATAATTTAAAAGCAAATAATAGGCGCGAATTAAAATTCAAGTTTGCATATCAACATTAATAAAAAAGTTAGCTAGACGTAATTATGCAGAAAGCAGCCAGCCAACAATTTCTTTCCATAAAAAAGTTGGATAGGGGGCAAGTGACCCTTGATCTCCCTCTCCCTCTGGTGTCGTCGGCCCTGTCCAAATTAAGATTGATGTCAAAGAATGAATAAAGGTAAATTCTGTGCTCTTCTAAAACCAGCCAGGCGGCTTTCATATGAAAGCTCACTGTAATCGTCTTACAAAAACTTTTTTTTCAAGATTTGATTAATATCTAGGCATAAATGCTTTCATCTGAGAGTTTTTTTTCAAACTTCCTTATCCACGTGCGTCAGTGTTGCCTAAATTTATTATAAACTTAATCCTAAACTTAAGGCCGCAAAGATTGATTAAAATTCTTTTAGACTCCGCGCTTGAAGAAGTCAAACAAAAAATGTAATGTTTTTTTATGTTGAATATTTTTTTTCTTGTTATCTAGATTATCTGGAAAACATCGTTTGAGTTTGGTGTGCTCTTTATAAATCTTATTAGACTTGACTTGATTATGCTATAGCTTGAATTTACTAAAATTAAATTTGTTTACTGTCGAATACGTTATTTTTTTGTTTTACAGTCGCTCACAATAAATATGTTATAACAACAATTCATTTCAAGACCTTCGTTTTTATAACCAGGGCCGCCGAGAGCCGTAACACAGCAGGGGACAGCAGCCCTGATTAACGCCCATATTTATCAAAATTTTTCTATATTATCGGTGAAGTACCTCTTAAATTTATTTTCAGGTACCTTTTTTTTTATTTGGCACCATCTTGGACATCTGCCGCCCGGGGAAAACTGTCCCTTTTGCCCCCTTTTCACGGCAACCCTGTGTATAATCATCTACATTGCAAATAAAATTGAAAATTGTAATAAGTGAATTCTTTTATCTTAGGGGATATATATTTTTTTCCTTTGTTTTTTTAATTTATTAATTTCCATAACTTGTTAGCTGTTCAGCAATCAGCTTTATAAAAGGAGTTAAACAATTTGGTGATGCGCATTACAGGTCGCGATTTCAGGCATTTATATAATGTTGTTAAAGCATTAAACCAAAAAACTATAGTTTCAAAACATAGCAACCTAGGGATTCTCTTTTATTTTGCTAATTCTTATGTGAACAAAATTTTTGTACAATCCTAATATTTGTCATAATTCAACACTTTTACTTTAGAGAGGGGCGGGTTACTTTGTTTTGCATTATCCACTCCTCACCCCACCCACCGTTTTTTTGACTGTTATTATATGTAGTTTAATGGCTTTTAAAATTTCACTTATTAAAAATCCTTAAAAATTAAAAAACACATAAGAAACGTTTCATTTGATTAAAGTTTACATCAAAAAATCTTTAGTATTTAAATGTAAGAAAATACCGTAGCCCTCATGCTACGCAAAAAAAATATTGGAAAATTAATTTAAACACGTTAGCTATTACATATAATTAAAAACTTTTATATATTTTTTGTGCAAATAACATCAAGATAAAAACTTCATAAAAGGAAAACCTTACTTACTTTTGGTTACATAGTTGTATAAATTAGGCTATTTTGCATTGAAAAAATTCAGAACTCAAAATTAAGTTCACCACAACTTTAAATAAGTTTCCGTGAACTTTTTGGACGATGAAAAAATCTAATTTTCAGTAGTAGCAAATGAAATACTTGACTAAAAATCGTGGAATTTTGTGATAAGTGTGGGGAATTTGTTCCTTTTTAAGAAAAAAACAACCTTTTTATGACATATTATGAAAATTCACTAATAATCCGAAAAGCCCTTATGTTACGCATTGCTACAACTACTGTCATTTTGTGTAATAATTTTCTATCGTAACCATAAAAAATTTGATTTTTTTGTTAATATTATAAAATTATAAGATAGATTTTGTCAAAAACATTTTAAAAAATTAGACTTTTCAAAATTTGTCTCTCCCATTTTTACGCTAGACTGTTTAGTAACATGAGGGCTCGCGAGCGGAGTTATAGTAGTAGTAGTAGTAGTAGTAGTAGTAGTAGTAGTAGTAGTAGTAGTAGTAGTAGTAGTAGTAGTAGTAGTAGTAGTAGTAGTAGTGCACTTTCGAGCCTGTTTGACACGATACTCTTGGCAACCATTGCATCCGAGGTAGTGACGAGAAAGAGTCTTACCTTTGCTTTATAAGAAAACGCGAGCAAACGTGAAACTCATATTGTACGTATATAAACTTCATGTTATGTAATGTTAAAACATGCTCAAACATATATCAAGTTCAACAGTTTGATTTTCACTTAAGAACTGCATTTCGTCAACCTTTGCTTAATTTCTAATCTTTTGTGTTTTTATCCGTTAAAAAACAATTTTTTTAATAATTTGAAATCTTCTAGACACTACGTGACAGCGTAGCAGAGTGGTTAGTGCGCAGGGCTTCTGACCAAGGTAGCTGTGGTTCAAGTCCTACTGTCGACGACCTTCTTTTTTATTTTTTTTGCGCATATGTCATTATTGAGATACTCATGTTTTTTTAGTTAAACTTTTCAAGTTTATTTACAACTAAATTGAGCAAGGAAAATTAGTGAAAAACATGTTTATATATAGAATATAAAATCTATATAATTTTTGATTTGCATTTTAAACAACAAAACCGCGTGCCAAGCTGATGAACTTGCCACGCGGCGACCATAACTTTTTTTAAAAATGGTAAGGGGGCTTAAAAAGTATATTTTTATTTAGAACATAATTAAAGATTTTAATTTTATATGTACACTAAATTATTTTATAAAATTTATTGTTTCTAAAAATAATTAAAAGTTAAACTATTTAATATTAGCATAAAACCGATTTCTTATCTTTTACATTTATATCCGTTAAAAACAATTTTTATATAATTTTAAATCATTATGTCTTAATGCGTCAACATAGTCAAGTGAATAGCGCGCTGGGCTTCGGAAGATAGCTGCTGTGGTTCGAGTCCTACCGTTGGCGACTACTGTTTTAATTTTTTTTTAGATTTTTTTAACTACAAATTCAAATACTTTTAAAGTTTTATAGATATTGTATATAGACAACATATGTAAAGATATTAACCAAAAGTTTGATCCTTGCATTTTGACACAGAACCAACTTCGCTAACGAGAGAAAAAAAATCGTTCACAAATTTCAAAATTTTGTTTTTTCGTTGCAAGAAGTGTCTCGCAAATGCCATTTATGTTAAAGTTAGTGTTTACGCAATCAATAAGTTTAATTTTCGTATCTAGGACATTAAAAGTTATCATTTAGATGTTTTCATTTGATTGAGATTTTCTTGCGTTATAAACCGGATAATAGTTCTTATGAACTGTAACCACACGGTTAAAGTGTGCACCAATATCCTAAAGACCCGTATTTTACGGGTCATGACAGCTAGTAATAATATTAAACTAGCAGTAAGCAACCCGTAATACGCGTTGTTAGTAAATAAAATTAAAAAAATACCGTGTATAGAAAAGCCTAGAAACTACTTTAAAATAGAAAAGCCTAGAAAATGACGTAACTCGACTAATATTAAATTAGCGTATTTATATTATCAGATTAGCGTATTCATATTATCAGATAACTTTGAAGCGTAGGCGAATCGAGAATTTTTACCAACCAAAACTTACCGCATTAAGTGTTAGCCTAACGTGAGTACATCTATTTCCGTTACACAAACTCTACTGTAATTAAAAAATTCATTTAAAAAAATCAAAAACAACACCTAATATTTAGTCTTAAAGTTTACTATGTAACTTTTTTTTTACTTACAGACAGGAGTCAAAAGATGCTAATACCCCACAGGCGGAGGCATCCTCCAGTCACTGTCAGAAAAATGCAGAAATCTGTACTAATCAATAAAGTGACATAAGTCAGCAAGATATATATCATATATATGCATATATGATATATATATATATATATATATATATATATATATATATATATATATATATATATATATATATATATATATGCTGTATATATGTATGCACAGGGCCGCGGTCCTGTGCATACTGTGCATACTCGCGCCGGCCGGCCGGCGCGAGTAGGTGTCACGTGGGGAGGGTGCCATTACAACTTTTGCCAACTAAAAAAAAAAAAACATACTCTGAGTTGTAACATACACATACATGCTGCATTTTTTAATTCAAGTAATACCAAGAAACTGCACAAATTATTTATTATTGAAATCACTAATATAAAAATTGAAACGATTGACGTCAAGAAATTGTTTCGTCATCCAAGTTTTATTTTAAAATCTATTGTTTTGCAATCGAGCTTTTCATGTTCTAATAAAATTGCGCTCAAGAAGAAAAAGACGATTTTTTGGAAAAAATTAATAATAAGTATAAAGTACAAAATTCGACCAAAAATAAAAATACTGAATGTATTTTAACATGTATTAATTTGTTTAAAATGGTTTTACACAAGGATCACTTGAAAAAAAAATTTATTAAAAGATATTAATTAGAAAGCATTATTTTTTATAAGTTAAATTAAATCAACTTTTATGAATCCTAACCTAAAAAACATTGTTCCGATCGTATATTCTGACTTCCTTTGTACAATCAGTAATATAAAAGCCTAAATGTTTAAAAAATTAGTTTCAAAAACAAATCCATTGACTGGCGGCGAATCCACATATTATTATGATATCCACTTATAAAATTAATAATAACAATAATAAGTATAAAAAAAACTTAATTGTGGATTTTATAACTTTTAGAAAATTTTATAACTTTAAATCCAATTTACATACAAACGTGTTTTGTAAAAAATTTAAAAACGTGTTTTAAAATATACGAAACGGTTCAAGGATAAAATCCCCCGGGAAAAAATCTCTCCGGAAAAAATTCCCCCAAAATAATTCCCCGAGGAAAAAATCCCCCGAGAAAAAACTCCCCAGAAAAATTTCCCCCGAAAAAAAAAATTATCCAAAAATTTTATTTTTTATATAAAAATTTTTATTTTTTTCCTATTGTTTCGCAGTGGAAGCTATTAAAGTTTCACCACTTATATGGAACCATCAGGCCGTAATAGTCTCAATAGAAGAAAGAAATGTTTTATATAAGTGCTAGAAAGTGCTAAATAAATTATAATAATTGGACAGATGTCCAGTATTGAGATGTAGTATTTAAGAGGGGAGAATTATTCAACGTCAGTGTTAGGTAATTTTGTGTAAATGCTGTGCATTTTAGTAGAGCTGTACTGAGTAGTGGTTGTCTTATTGGAAGCATAAAAAAACAAAGATTTTTTTTTTTTTTTTTTTTAGTTTACAATTATTAATCGTAATATAACAATATAACAATATAACAATATATATAAACTTGGTATCTGAAAGAAGATCCAAATGATCTTGTCGCCAGAACCATATAAAAGATATAATACGTGTATATATAATAAAATAAAATACAATTGATCAAATAACTAATAACAATGTAGAAGAAACAAAAACTGAAAATAATTTTATAAATTATCCAGAGTAAAAAAAAAGAATTTTACATTTCAAAAATATTTATATATATTGCCAGTAGAAAGAATATAGTTTTTTAATTTAGTTTTAAAAACGGAAAACGAAATTGACAAATCAAAATTTGGAACAACAACTTTGTTCCATAAATACGGTGCTCTATAGTTTATGCAAAATTGATTAAACTTTGTTTGACAAAAGGGCTCAATTAATAAATATTTATTTCGTAAAGCATATTTGTTTATAGCTTTATAAGTAAAAAGATCTTTGAAATTGGACAATGGTCGTTCACTTTTACAACGAAACATAAAACATAAAATATTATAGAAATTGAGTTCGTAAACGTTAAGTGCTTTAACGTTTTTAAATAAAATATTTGAATGAGAAAAACGATTTTCGAAACATATTAAACGCATTGCGTGTTTCTGACGATGGTAAAGACTTCGTAACTTACTTTTAGAGGTATTTCCCCAAACAATATTTGCATAATTTATCGCCTATAATGAATAGCCTATGAATATTATTAATAGTGCGCATAGTTACGCGTATTGTTTTATAGTTACGGTACGGTTCTGTATCTGTAAAATACACTTTTTAAGTAGTTTCTAGACTTTTCTTTACCGCGTGCTCACTTACAGATTTCCCTTCAACCTTTCATGGTACGAGTTCAAAATATCTAAGTAGATAATGTTTAGTAGCTTAAAATTATAGGTAATCTAAATTTTTTTTTTAATTTAAAAGTAATTAATTTATTGTAATCTTTTTTAAATTGTAATTTTAAATTTAAAGCTTCGTGTTATAGATTACTTTAATTCTTAATTTGTGTCTAGCGTTAAAATTTATTTATGGGTAGTTTCATGCTTTCACTTAGTTTTGGTTATTGGGATAAAAGCCATGACAACATTTTGTTATAAATTTATCTTAATTTAATTTTTATTGAAAATTTTGTTATAAATAAAATTTGTCTTTAATATTGTTAATACTTTAGCTCTTTGAAAAAAAATATGTTTCTGGCTCTTCAATAAATATAAAATTATTTGTCTTGCATGAATGAATTTTGGTTTAGGATTTAATTGTGTTAGTTTATGTTTGTCTATCTGTAATTTATTTAGGTTATTAGAAAATTCATGTTTACAGAGTTGTTATAAATAATAATCGAGTTGTTAAACCAAGGAAATTGTGGAGGTTTATTTATCATATATACTATATATATTATATAATTATATTGGAGGGAGTAAGTTTAGAAGTCTTTTTAAATTTTTAAAAAGAAATAAAAATACTTTTCAATATATATCTGTTTTCTTTGAGGTAGAATTAAAGTTTCAGTTTTTTAAAACTTTAAATTAACTTTACAATGTTAAAATGGTTTAAACGGATTTTTGTAAATGAATTTAATCCTCAAAGATTAAATTTTTTTTATTATTGAAGAAATTAAACTAGATTTAAGAATAAGTCGACTTAAATGTTTGTTTGTTTTTCTATTTAGATGATGACAATATTGAAGCAAGTAAGTTAAAAAGCATTTTTAAATTTTTAAAAAGAAATAAAAATACTTTTCAATATATCTCTGTTTTCTTTGAGGTAGATTTAAAGTTTCAGTTTTTTAAAATCATATATATTTTAAAATCCTATATATAACTCATATATCTTTGTTTTTCTATTTAGACGTTGGTAATAATATGAAACAAGTAAGTTATAAAGCATTTTAAAATTTTTAAAAAGAAATAAAAATACTTTTTATTATATATCTGTTTTCTTCGAGGTAGATTTAAAATTTCAGGTTTTTTAAATCATATATATTATAAGATTTACAAATGAGTTGACTTGAATGTTTGTTTGTTTTTCTATTTAGACGTTGGTGATAATATCGAAACAAGTAAGTTATAAAGCATTTTTAAATTTTTAAAAAGAAATAAAAATACTTTTCAATATATATCTGTTTTCTTCGAGGTAGATTTAAAATTTCAGGTTTTTAAAATCATATATATTATAATATTAAATTCTTTTTTACTTTAAAAATATATATATTATAGTTACACTGAGTCGTAGGAAAAAAATTAAAGTTTATTAATAAGGTAGTAGTTTATTAGAGTAGATTAAGTTGTTTGATCTATTAATCAACTTAATAACGTACTATTAATATGAAGATTTATTTTGGTTGTTTGTTTGTTAAAATTTAGAGTTTATTTGAAATTTAAATTCTTTAGTTAATCAAGAGAGATCTAATAAAGGTATTAATTACATTAGTTGAATGTGGCATTTAATATGTATTTTATCGATATAAGGAATAAAATAATAAGGAATAGAAAAATTTTAAAAATTTGCTCTGGAATTTGTCAAAAGAGTGTTGGGTTATGCTTCATTTTAAGGTATCTAAAATATATATTCATTAGAAATTTTTAATTTTGTTTTTAAATGGTTTATTCTTTTTCGCTACTTTAGATAAATATATACTGACTGACATAGCTTCATTTTTATTAACAATGTCGTGCATTGTAGTCTGCATTCTTTGTTACATTAAAAATAATTGATGCTAATAAATGTTCTTTTATAGTTGTTAAAAGTTTGCATATATGTTTGCATTTATATTATGATCAAAGTTAAATTTTTTTGATAAATACCTGTATGTGGTGATACTACTCAGGTATCACCGCAGCTTATCTCTATCAGGTACATTGATTTTTAATTCACATATGATGTTTTTCTTTGTATTTACTTATTCATTACATTTTTAACTTCAGATTTATGGTGTATTTATTTGCTATAGAAGAACAAATCATTTTGAATTTTTTAAAAATATCTACACCAATCAACATTTAAAATTCAATGTAGCATATACCAGCTTCTAGGCTTTTTTGATGCTTTTCTTATTCAAGTGGTTTCATAAGCAAGGTCTACAAGCAAATTTGAGATAAAAAGTTTTTCAGCTTTCAAGGAGTATCAATGTTGTTCTCTGTATACTTTAATTTGTTTAAATAGAGTAGTTTTAGTAAATAAATGTTTGTTTGTTCTTGGTTTTTTACTTATTTGTTATCAGATTCTTAAGAATTAGGCAACTTAGCAAGCAAGATTTATTTTATTTTTAGCAAAAGTGCTTTTTAGTTACTTCAAATCATTTGTTTTTATTTTTTAAATAGAAGGGTTAATAATAAAAATATTTAGACAGTCGAACTGTTACTGATTTGAGTAAGTTTAATTTTTTGTTTAATTTTATATTAGATATATATTTTATGTATTTAACATGAAAAACTGACTGTAATTTTTGACAGGTAAGTTTATATACTTAAATGTGTCTATATATCGGAATATTTTATATTTCTCTGAATCTATATGAATATTATCTCAATGAAAAAATTAAGAATAGAAAAAATTTGAATATATATACATACATATATATTACTTTAGACTGACATTGCTTCATTTTTTATACAAGATTCTGCATTTATTATTTTTGTGCATTAAGATTGTGCCTGAAGGCTTTCTTAATTTAGCAAAGAATTTAGAACACAATGCAAATAACTTTGCACTGTGTTCTAAATTCTTTGCTAAATTAAAATAATGTAAATAAATTTTGTTTTATATTTTTCAGTTGTAAAAATATAAAACGTTCATTTATTCAGTTGTAACAGTAGCATAACCACTGGTAATATATATTTAATGATAACAGATTTATAATATTAGGCTCGAAGAAGTTATTAGTGTAAATGGTTATAGGTGACTTGAAATTGTTGTCATATGAAAGAAATAGATCTAGGCATGATAAAATTAATCGTCGTTGAAATATAAGAAATTTTGCTTGATGAACCAAAAACTTACTTGGCAGAATTCAGTGTCAAGCGCTGTTGATGTCTATTATTTGACTTTACATTAGGCACTTTAAAATAAAGCAAAGTATGAATTTTACTATTTATAGTAACAAATAATAAAAATTTCAGTTTTAAATGATTTTTTTTTTTTTTTTTTTTTACTTTTGTAATCTTAATATAATTGTTCATTTTTTTTTTAGTTGTCTTTGTCATCACTTGATTATTTTGCTTACTGTTGAAACATGGTTTTAATTTTGTAAATTCAATATGATGTGAAATTTACAATATTTATCATTTGTCAACAGTTAGAGAGAAGCTGGAAATAAATTAAGAAATGCTGGAAATTAACTTTTAGTTAAGGTAAAAATAATTTTGTTTATTGGTAGCATAATAAAACCAGTTACTGTTATTTATTGCATGACTTTTTTACTTTTTCTAACATGGTGTTTTTAAAACACTTCCTCTCTCTTAGAGACTTAAATAAGAATTAGTATTGAGAATTGTAGAGAGAGAATTGATTGGGGGGTCGTATGGGTTGAATGGGCGGTCGTAACTAAAAACCTTTAAAAATATGGAGAATATTGTAGTTTTGCGCATTAATATCGAGTTACTTAAGTTTTATTTATGTGTTTAACTAATTAGTCAGCTTAGTCTGTATTTGCAACACTTTTGAGGAAAGAAAGAAAACATTTTTATATAAGTAGATCATTGTTTTACATTTTAATATTTTATTTTATTCACCAGGCCACCATTAAAGCAAAAAGAGGGAAGGAACCTCTTTATTAGAGCCAAAATATTTAGAAAAATTAAATTTCGAGTTACAAAAGGAATTTTTAGTAAATGGTGGCAAATTACCGTTTACTAAAAATTTAATGAAATAAAGAGGCCAAATAAATAATATACAAATGGTCTGTGTTGAACAGACTTAACAAGACCCGGGTCGGGTCAGCTTGGTTTACAAATTTTTATGTCTACTTATCTCTTATAATTTTTATTTTAGTTTGTTCTATGATGCATTAATGTATTAAAAAATTTGTTATACCTATGTTTGATCGTAAATTAAATTTTCTTTTGTTTGAAAGGTATTTGTACTCAGTTGCGTAGTATAATAAACTTTGTTATTTTTTATAAATTTATTTAAACGTGTGCATTTAACATTTTTAAGTTAACAATTTTCTTTTCTAAAGAACAATTAATCAAGGGGATAACAAAAAATTGATAACTCCTGTATAATATAAGTTAACTTCATTTTAATCTTAATGGTTCGTGTTATAAAAATTATTTTAAGGATTTAGTTGACACTTTCGTCAATTTAAAGTATAACCAAGTTATTATTTTGCGTCAGTAACTAAAAACGTATTGTGTTAAACTTAGGAAGGTCGATGAAAATGGTTCTGCCTTGACCTGTGCCATTTGTAAATTGTCTGTTATGACCTGTGCCATTTGTAAATTACTTAATAATGTTAAGTAGTAGTTGGTAAATTATTTTACTCCTCATAATTTTTATGTTAATTTTACAGATGGATTAATTTTTTCAAGCTGAAGGCAATTTTCTAAAAGGGTATTAGTTAAGGTTTTGCAAGATTAAATTGTGGAAAACAGCTACTATAAATTAATTATGTAACAGACCGACCAAAACCCGTATTACGGGTTGCCTTTTGCTAGTATAGCTATGAATAAACGAGTAGTAGAGTTGAATTAAATTTTGTTTACTTAGATAGTATCTGATCTTATATAGAATTCCAATACTTTTAGCCAATTTAGTAGAAATATAGTCGATATGATACTTCCATGTAATATTTTCATCAATGTAAATGCCTAAAAATCTTGTGACCGACTCCTTTTTTATTTCAATTTTATCAATAAAAAGTTTAGGCAATTTATTTGGTAAAAAACGCTTTTTAGCAAGAGAGTGGAAAAGGATCCACTTTGTTTTGTCAATTTTTAAAGTTAACTTGTTGCACTTAAACCAGTTGGAGATCTGATTGAGTTCATTATTCATATTTGAAAAAAGCTCATAAATGCTACTGTTTGACAGAAATAAATTAGTATCGTCCGCAAAATTTATACTCATAAGGTTAGAAGCTTTATTTAAATCATTTATATAAACTAAAAACAAAAGTGGGCCTAGAATAGAACCCTGTGGAACACCACATTTTATGTCAATTAATTTTTCATTTTGAAAATAATCTCCATAGAAAACAAATTGTTTTCTATTTTCCAAGTAACTTTGATACCATTTTATTAATTTGCCATTAATTCCGTAAAATTTGAGTTTTTTAAGTAGAATTTTGTGATCGACCGTGTCGAATGCTTTTGATAGGTCAATGAAAATACCTAATGTATATTGTGATCTACCAAATGAATCGGAGATTTCACGAATGAACTGTGTAATGGCTTGTTCAGTTGAACAATTTTTTTTAAAACCGAATTGATTTTTATATAGAAGTTTATTTAGATTAAGGTAATTGTATGTTCTATTGTATATAATTCTTTCTAAAATTTTTGAGAAAGTTGAAAGAACTGAGATAGGGCGATAATTACTAATATTTGATTTTTTTCCGTTTTTGTACATAGGAGTTACTTTAGCTATTTTTAATTGGTCGGGGAATACACCTTGCTGTATAGATGCCCTAAAGACTTTATAAAGAATACGCTTTAAGTTTTCAAAGCAATCTATGACTATGTTGCCATTTATTTCGTCCGCACCCGTAGCTTTGTTTCTTTTGAGAGATTTGTAAGCTCTCTCAAACTCATCAAAAGATAAGTCAGAATGTAAATTATCTATAAAAAGCGAATTATTTATAGGCTCTAGGAAATCACTAAAATTTTTTTCTGTAATAGGGATCTTGTTTGCCAATTTGGTTCCTATGTCAATGAAATATTTATTAAACTCGTTTGCAATTTCGTTTGGTTCATATATATTTGTTTTATTTATTTTAATTACTTCAGGAAGGGAGTTTGAATTTGTTTTTTGTTTTCCTGTTATTTCTTTCAACGTTCTCCAAGTATTTTTTGAGTCGTTTTTAAATTTACTAATTAAATTTGAATAATACTTTTTTTTTTAATTTTTTACGAATTTTTTCAAATAAATGTTGGTAATTTTTATATTTTTGTTGGTTTTCATTTGATTTTGTTTTTAGATATTTTATATATAGTTTCTGTTTTATTTTAGAGGATTTTCTAAGTCCTTTGGTAATCCATGGACTATTTAAGGTTTTTATTTTTGTTATTTTTTCATAAAGTGGAAAGTTTGCATCGTATATTGAGAAGAACGTATCAAAGAATTTATTATATATTGTATTTGCGTCTTCATTAAAGTTAATATGTTTCCAATGCAGAAGTGATAATTGATATTGGAAGGATTTTATATTGCTCTCATTGAAGACACGTTTTTTTATTATATTTTGTCTTTAGGGGTTATTAGAGGATACAGTATGGATTGTTAGAAAAATGGGGAAACGTTTTGGTTTTGGTTATTCTAGTAGGGCGATTAATCAAAGGAATAGCTCCTGCCATAAGTATTTCATCATAAAAACTTTTTATTTTTTTATCTTTATTATAAATTAAGGTGGTAGACTGCTAAAAAAGTGAGAAAAAAACGATTTTTCAAAAATGGCATTGTTTTAAACAGTAACTGATGTAGAGTCTAAAAATATATAGATCTTCGTATGAGAAAAAAAGTTTAGAACTAATAAAAGTGATTTATATTAGTAGGGTAATTTTGTTTCCCCTAGCAACGCTCATAGCAACCGCTAGTTAAGGTTAGTAATAAAAAAAAATTAAAAAACAAAGAAAAAATTTTAAAGCAACTAGGAAAGGGTTTGATAAAAAATACAAAAATTAAGAAGAGCAGTATATAAAAAAGGGGGATTTTAATAAGTTTGTATATTCAATATTTTTAATTTTATATGCTTTTTTCTCTGTTTTATTCTTCTAATTTTCTGGTAAAAATTGCAGGAGCTGTAATTGTCCAATTGACTTAAAATTTTGTACAGAGATTCATTATAATAAGCTTTATGTCCTGAGATAAAAAAAATTTAGAATATAAACTTTTAAAGCAACAAACTTTTTGTTCTTGATATCAGAAATTCGATTATTAATTGGGCGCTTTGAAAAATCTAACGATGCTTTAAAATAAAGAAATTTTTAACAAAAATTTTTATCTCAGGACATTTATCTACATAAAACAAATAAAAATACAAAAAATTAGAACCTAATAAATTATACTTTTTGAGATATCTTTGTCAAGATTTTAGCCTGTTTTTGGCCTAAAATCACCTGTTTTTGCCCAAAATATATATAAAAAAAAAAAAAAAATTAAAAATTATGAATTTTCTTATGTATTTATCATGTTCGAAGTAAAAAAATTTATTGAAATATTGTAAAATACAAAAATAATTTTTTTAGCAGTCTACCACCTTAAACAGTCCATGTTGAAATCTCCAATTATAAAAGTAATTTTGTTTTCTTTGCTGCCTTTGTGAATGATATTTTGCTGTAAAAAGAAACTAAGATTTTCAGACGCACCATCAGGTGGTCTATAACAGCAGCTTAATAGAATATTATTTTTTTTATTGTTTAAAATTTCAATAGTTACGATTTCTTTATCACCGTCAGAAACGCACATATTATTCCTAATGTTATGCGCAATGTGTTCCTTAACGTAAATCAGTACTCCTCCACCGCGTTTATTTGTTTGTTTTTTTAATAAAATTGTTTCAAAACCTGGAAGATGGAAAATAGAATTATTTTTAAAATCGTTTGAAGAAATCCACGTTTCTGTTAAGCAAATTATGTTAAAAATATTTTCAGTTTCATCTAAAAAATCGCAAAACTTTTCAAAATTTGTATTTAGACTTCTAATATTAATGTGAAGGATTCTGATTTTTTGATTTTCAGCGCCATTTTTATTAAGAAATTCTTTTAACTCGTTGGGATAAAAATAAGAACAACATGTGTTCACATCATTAAAAAAGTTGACATCTGGATCTGAATTAAAATTTGATTTTAAGTACTTATCATGAAAATTAAAAGTAATGGATTCGTAGTCATCCATTTTTGTTTTTAAATTTAATTATTAGAATATTAAAAGAATTCCTTTATAATAGGTCGCGCGTAATTAATTTATTGTAAACTACTTTAGCAAACTTACCTTTCGCTCTCAATTCTTTCGCTTCTTTGAAAAGCTTTCTGCGTAAATCCATTGTAAAATCGCTAAAGTCTTCGTTAACGTACAACCGTTCGTTCCATAGCTTCATCGTCGTATATTTGTTTAACACTAGGGCTTTGTCTTTTTAGTTTTGAAACCGAACAATTATTGATCTGTTTTTTCCGTTTTTTTTTCCAACTCGATGGGCTCTATCTCACTGATCTCAAAATAATAACTGGATAGCGTATTCTATTGTTTTTCGTGAAAAAAGTTGAAGCCAATTTTGGCCTACCAAGATGGCGTCGGTTAGAACTGCTAGCAGTTTGAATCGTATAAAAATTCTGACCGAATAAGAAAAGTAAACTATTTTTAAGGAAAATAAGATGACGAAATAAATTTATTTTATTCCTAATTATTAAAATATTCAGCTAGTATACACTTTTTAAATAAGGTTTATAATTTATGCACCTTTTAGTTCTTAATTACCCATTGCTGTGTGCTAGAAGGTTAATAACAGAACTGTATGGTAAGCAGCAACGTTGTCTACCTACAATCTTTAAAGAATTTTAAAATCATGAGTTTTGTAGGTAGAAACATTATTGTACAAATGCTGTATGAACTATTAGCTGAGAACTGTGAGTACACACAACTCAGAGGTTCCTTCTAGGATTATAAAAGTCATTTTATTATTTAATGCATTAACTTTCTGGACTGGAATAATCAGTGAAAATATAAAGCAATATTTATATTCCAAAGTAAAAAATAATCTCTCAATGACTTAGAAGTCATTGTCAAACTCAATTGTGAATAATTATTCCTCAAAGTTTGAAGGATAATTATTGACAGTTTAACACATACATAGTATGTAAAGATGTAACATATGTATGTTACATTTTATTAAGAATAAATTCTCTAGAGGAGGTTTAGTTAAACCAAGCAAATGTGTTGTTTTGGTATGCAAAGGGACAGAAAGATGTTTCCAAAGGTTTCTTACATTAACAAATATTACCCTGCCTAATGATATAGGAATTAAAAATGCAAATGCAAGTGTTGTTTTGAGATCAGTTGATTTATCAAAAGTATTCACAGAACTAACTCATCATATGCTTGATTCGTCTTTAACTGATAAGCATTTATTTTCACTGATTAAAATTATTTCAAAAAATTACTCTTTCATCACCTACGCAAAGAAGTAAATAACAAATTGACTGGAAAAAAGTTTAGGAAGAAGTTGATTAAATTTGTCTTATTCAAAAATCAATGAAAACTTTTGTTTTTAGTATACCATTTTAGTGCACAGATATGGTAAGTACAAATTTTGGTCAAATTGAGATAAGTACACAGAAAAACTTGTTTTTATTTATAGTTTATCGTGCATAAATATGGTATGTGTACGATAAACGATAAAGAGTCTAATAATTGACAATATGTGGTAAATACAAAAACTCTTCTTATTATAATTACGTGTGCAAATGACAGCTTCTATAGTTTTTAATCTTGCACTTACCACATCTGTGCATTATGCCATCGATAAATACACAGTAAACTCCTGATAACTCAAACCTTTAAAAAATTGAACTTCCAGTATTTGCTCGGACACTAAAAGGTTACGACTTATCAGGAGTTATATATGCATATATATAATATACATACAAATATATATATATATATATATATATATATATATATATATATATATACACTTAAATGTACTAGGTGAGTATATTTATGTGTGTGAATATAGTTAGTATATTTATTTGTATTAAAATAAAAATCTATTAAAATTAAACTAAAATAATTAATGATAACAAACTCTAGAAGGAACCTCTGAGTTGTGTGTACTCACAGAGCTCAGCTAATAGTTCATGCAGCATATGTACATTACAAGTATCTGTTTAAAAAATTTTTTTTAAGACTGATTCATATTAAACAGATACTAAGCTGCCTATCATGCAGTTGTGTTATTAACCTTCTAGCACACAGCATAAGATAATTAAGAACTAAAAGGTACATAAATTGGTTATTAAATTTTTTTGAAGGATTTTATTTATCTTATAATAAAATATATTTATACATATTTACAAAATATATATATATATATTTCATAATATGAATATTATTTTTCCTAATATATATATTATATATATATTAGGATAAATAATATTTATATTAGGCAATGTATATATATATTTTTTATGAATATGTATAAATATATTATATATATATATATACATATATATATATATATATATATATATATATATATATATATATATATATATATATATATATATATATATATATATATATATATATATATATATATATATATATAAATATGCCTACTTTTATTTTTAAAAATTGTTTTTTTTTTTAAAAAAAACTTATTTGTGTTTAAAATTATATCTTTATCGACTACGCCTAAGGTTTTTGGATTTTTTAAACGGTACTTCTATACCCGTTGGCAAACTACGCCGCCATCTTGGTAGGCCAAAACTGGCTTCAAAAATTTTCCCGAATGCGCTATCCAGTTATTATTTTGAGATCAGTGGCTCTATCTATTAAAATTTTTTCTTGTATATTAAGCTTTGTATTGAGGAAGTCTTTGATTTTTTGCTCACTTTTTTCCCAAGTTTCATTAGCTTTATCTTTAATCCCAATAAATCTCAAGTTGTTTCTACGACTTCTGTCTTCTAGTTCTGCTATTTTCTCTTTTATGTTATTAGTTCCATTTTCAATATTACTTTCATCTGGTGATTTTTTAGATTCTGTTTTTTTTAATTCTGTAAGTTCAATTATTATTTTATCATAGCTTTTACTTATAAATTCGACAGCTTTCTGTACCTCAGATAATTCTTTTTTTAACGTAAAGTTTTCATCTTTTAAGTTATTAAATTTAATTTCCATTTTTTCTATCCGATCATTAAAAATTTTCATCATAGTATTCTCGTGATTTTCAAGGATTTCTTTAAGTTGTGCTGGTGTAAAGTTTTTCGCCATTATTATAAGTTTTTTAATAAGCTCTTAAAACACGTCCGTTCGCGGTGAAAGTTGCGGTTTTAAGATGATAGCAGAGTGAGGTAAAAGAACAAATGGACAGAAGTCCAGAGAAAATAAATAAGAGTCTCTAAGATGAAAACTTATAAACATAAAAAAGAGATAGTCATAAACAATAATGGTTTGGCAGTGATATTAAAAATGGTCAGTAATAGCTATATTGTAACTGTCACGTGACTGAATGTATATAAAATGCCAAACTTTGAGAGGAATTATTTGTCTTATATCTGTTTCATGCAGTCTGAATTGAGTTGATAATTATATATGAATTGATGCCTCCCAGAACAGTATATATGTAGGAAACCCTCTAGCCTTTATTCCAAATTGGTATCCCACAAAAGTATCCATTTTGGGAAAGCACTAGGGTATCTTTTGACAAAGTATCCTTGTGTGTTAAACTAATAGGACTTGCCCTTGGGGTCCATATAAAAAAATTTTGTTTTTCATATAAGATAATTTTATTTTTCACATAAGAATTTTTTTTTTTTTACATGATGACCTCCTTTAGTCTGTAGGATTTCAACTCTGTTTATGAATTCTTTTTTTTTAAGTATATCTAGGAACTTCCAAAATGTCGGGTGAGATGCCATGCAAAGTGATTGAATTCGGCAATGCCAACCCTCAGATGTGACCTTTTTGACCACCAACTAGACTGTTAGGTTTGTTGAAAATATTAATACGCGGTTAGCGTCCGCAACACCGCTGTCTAATATAAGAAACTGTTCAACGTTTTATGATTGCTGGTAATGTTCTGGTAAAAAAATATAAAAATGAATTTCAAATAATTTTTCAAATTATTTGAAATTCTCTCTAACACAACGGGTTCATTTCCAACTACTTGACTCCTAGTTAAAGCGCTACCTGATCCTAAACATTTTGAGAATTATGGTATAATTTTAATAAGTAAAAATCTCGGTCTCTTCCTCAGAAACCGTTTAGTTAGGTGAATAGGTGG
Source organism: Hydra vulgaris (assembly GCF_022113875.1). Lineage (NCBI taxonomy): Eukaryota > Metazoa > Cnidaria > Hydrozoa > Anthoathecata > Hydridae > Hydra > Hydra vulgaris. The sequence continues at coordinate 20,793,033 of NC_061170.1, read as the reverse complement.
TAGCTTTTTTAATCATTAATGTTCATAAACACTGTTGGTAGTATTTCATGGTCTATTTGAAGGAAACAATGACTTTTATGGAATCAAAGGTTGTACAGTTAAAGCGCTACCTGATTTATGTTGGTAGCATAAATCTGTTTTATGTTGGTAAATCACAAACTGTTTTATGTTGGTAGCATGGTCTATTTGAAAGGGACGATAATTCTTTTGTGCTCAAGTGTTTATCAAAATTGATCGTAGCAGGGTTTTCTTAAAAAAAAGTTTTAATTTTTTTCGGAGTTGAATTATGAGTATACGATTATGAACAAGAAAATAACGTTTTTAAGCTATAACTGAAGTAATTGGTCGGACTTGGAGCTATTAGATGCCCTTTTTAGGTACATTATTGAAACCACACTCCTCCATTGCACGTTTGTTGTTCCCACTATTAAAAAATTTGTTATAGAGGATCTCATGTACCCTCCATGGCCGTGTGCCTAGGTCAAATGTGGCTTAGTTGCCCTCCCTCTGGGCGGCCCTGGTCAAACATGAAAATTAAGTTTTCTCTACTCAATATTTTTTCTTTCGCTTCTAAAAATAACTTCCGACGTATGCTTGCCGTCTCTTGAGAGAAATCTTCATTTACGTAAATATTCAGGCCTTTAAGTTAACTTGTTTCATTGAGAATGTTAGATTTATCTTTAAACCTTAACAACTTTAATATAATGATAGTTTCTTTTTTAAATTCAACTCGATGTGCCATTTCAATTTGGACTCCTTTCACTCCTAAATTTACGCATAATAAATTCTGAACCTTTAGTTCAGTTTCATTAACATTTTCAGTAATTCCGTCTATCCTTAAGTTACTGCGCCTCAACCTGTCTTCGGAAATTCTGCATATTTCGTTTAAAATTGTAATATTATATGGGCTTTCAGATTCTTTAGAATCACTAGCAGTTTTAACTTTTGAGTCGATTAAATGTTCGTGGAAATTTAAGCTTTCTTTCAAGATTTATAATTTTATATCATTTTTTAGCAAGTGTATTATTTTGTTGCAATCCAATGATTTTGTTTCAACATTATCTAGGCGAAGATAAATTATTTTTAAGTTATCGCTAAGTAAGTCCACAAATATTTTTTCTTGTTCTTTAAGTAATATCTGTATTTCTTATTTGTGCTGATTAAACATATCTTTTATTTCTGATAAAGCTGTAGCCATTTTTAATTTTTATTTAAATTTATTTTTCTTTCTTTTTTTGAGCTGTTAGAATTACGTCTGTTCACCATGGCGGATTTTGATGGAATGATTAATTTAAAATAAAAATTAAATTAAAAGTTAGTTTCTTAAAATTGAAAAGTAACACGTTAAATAACTTGAGTTCGGCCTAAAGAAAATAAATAATGTTCAATATTAGATGTTTATTTTATTAGCTCAATAAAACAGCTAATCAACCAATAAAAGTTCCTCATATTTGTTTGATATACCTGGTCACTTAACTCAGTAAGCATATTTTGAGGGAAATGTTTCTTAATTTGTGAAAATTTTAAATATAGAATATTAAATAACATACTTTATCAGTCT
>NC_061170.1:20751472-20786472 GCF_022113875.1 Hydra vulgaris | reverse complement strand
TTTCAAAAAGTGTTCAACAAAATAAGTTAAACTTGTTCCTTCGACTTCTTAATAACAAAACAACTGCAGACATTATCTTTTCACAACTGCAACATCCATTATTTCAACATTCGTTTGTTAGTGATATTCAGGAACTATGCCATCTTCAGATATTAAATTTTCAAAACCTAATTCAAAATAAAAAGAAGGTAAAAATACCACTTTCTAAAAGTAAAATTCCTTCCGAAGTTGAACGAAACTTGAAGTATGCAATAGAGTGCTGGAATGCAAAAGAGCAAAGAGGAGTTTTCAAGCAAATTCTGGAAGAAAACGTTTTTAAGCAAAGTCATCCGAAATAACTTTCTTATTTTTTTCTTTTTACCTTGTAAATTGGGTGTTAAATAAATAAAATAATAATAATAATAAGCTTCCAAGATGCACTTTTTGCACACATATTATGGATATAAGCATAATGGTTTGCGATTTTTTTATATACTGGCATACAATATCCTTTCATTGTTGTATAAACTTTAGTGTTTATATAGTGTAGTATTTGCCAAAAGAGAAAAGGATCAGATGGATGTGTGGTGTGACTGTAACAAGATACAAAAAGTAGGCATAATCTTTGACAGATTAGAAAAAACATTGTATCAAACAACCTTATTTTTTAGAAAAAGTTAAAGTAATTCAGGTATTAACATGTAGAGAGGTAGCAGCTTCAGTATAAAATGGTTGTGGTAGATGTAAGAAAATTTGAAGAGTGTGCCTAACATAGTGCCATAATAAAGATGATGATGATTATCATGATGACGATCAACAACATCAACATAATTTTTATTATCATTGTCAAGCTTTCCGCTTTTATGCTGTTGATGATGATGATGATGATGATGATGATGATGATGATGATGATGATGATGATGATGATGATGATGTTGATGATGGTTATGATGATTATGATGATCATGTTGATCACAATGATGTTCATATATGCATATATATATACAAAATATAGCATGAATTTTAACTTTAAAAGATATACTTTAGGATGTATAAATGTTAATGCAGCCTGGTCTCATACCTGGCCCTGGCCCCGGCTATATTTTATCAAACCTGGACCCGGTCCCAGTCAAATATCAACCCCAGTTGATTACTACAAAACATTTCAAGAATAAAAAACGTCGTATTATTTTTAAAAACAATTACTTATTTTATGTTATTACGATAATCACTCTATATATATATATATATATATATATATATATATATATATATATATATATATATATATATATATATATATATATATATATATATATATATATATATATATATATATATATATATATATACTTTTTTAAATTTAATAATAATCATACATATATATATATTTACTTTTTTAAATTTAATAATAATTCAATAACATTTTTTAAACATTTGCTTTCAGATTGATAATGATACAAGTTTTATTTTTTGATTTAGATTCTGTATCTCAATGATATCCTGGCTTATCGATACGATATCCTGTAAATCCACTCACACACATAAATTTTACTCACACACGCAAATCCTGTAAATTCACTCACACACATAAATCTTAAAAAAGATGTTTATATTTTTATCTATAAATTGTAAATTTTATATAAATAAATTGTATATTTTTTATGTTTTTCATTGTATATTACTATTTGTATTAAAAATCGACTTTGGAAATATTGCAAGTGCATAGTTCAACATACAATTTTGTTTTATTTGCAAATTCAATATACATTATAACCAATTTTAATCACGTTTAATAATATTTTGCGATATTTTCTCCAGCGCATTTGAGCGTTTATTTAACGTTATATTTCAACCTTTACTCGACGTCTTTGAGTCGCGTTAAATCGACGTTTTACTACCAACGTTACAAATCCTTGCAAAATCAACTGCTTTAACAACGTTAAAGTAACGCTTTTCAAGTATCGTTTTTTCAACGTTAAGTTGCGGCGCCTATGCAACGCTTTTTAAGTAACGCTTTTTCAACGTTTAGTTGAGACAATTTTGTAACGTCTTTTAGTAACGTTTTTTCAACGTTACGCTACAACATTTAATCAACGTCTCTTTAACAACGTCACATATCTTTGCAAAATCGATTACTTTGTCAACGTTTCCGCAACATCTTTTGCGACCGGTTTTCAACGTTGATTCAACGTTGACATGTTTGCTGGGTACTGTATATAATGTTTATATCTGAATCAAAATTGATATGGTTCCAGTCTATTAATGAAAGTTGTTTTTTAAAGGAGATTAAATTTTTATTGTTGTATATTCGCTTTTTTATTTTTATTTTTTCATTGTTTAATAGTTTAGAATCTAAGTTTATAGAAAAGAATACAGGAAAATGGTCGGAGACGTCGGTTTTAATTATTCCCTATTTTAGTGATTTGTTGAAAAAATCAGTAGTTAAGATATTGTCAATTAATGATGATGAGGAGTTTGTAATTCTAGTCGTTCGGTTGATTATCGGTATTGCCCCTATTTCGAACAAGTTGTTATAGAGAGTTTAATATTTTCATTTTCGTAATAATCAAAAAAGTTTAGGTTAAAATCTCCGATTAGATAATTTCTTTTCTTTTCTAGGTTAGTTTTTTCTAAAATATTTTTTTGTAAAAAGTTGCAAAAGTTTTCAGTTTTACCAGTTGGTGGCCTGTAGTAACAGCTTATTAACAGGTTTTTTCATTTCTTATTTATCAGTTCGATTGTTAAAATCTCATTATTTACATCAGAAACACTCATATCGAGTGAATTTATACATTAGAACATTTTTTACAAAAAATAGAACTCCTCCTCCACGCCTATAATTGTCTCGCTCTATAATAATCGGATTAAAATCAGGTAGTTAGAGGTTTGAATCATTTTCAAAATTAGAAAGTGAGCACCATATTTCAGTTACGCAAATTAAGTTAAAAGCCTTTATCAGTTTCACAAATAATATTTAAGAAGTTTTCATAATTCTTTTTTAAGCTTCTAATGTTTATATGGATTACATTCAAATAATCATTATTACTCTCATCAAATTTTAACAATTTTTTGATTTCATTTGGGTATAAATAAGTGCATTCAAATTCAGGTGTGTTAATTTTGTTAAAATAATTTAAATCTGGATCAGTGCTTTCATCGAAATTGTAATTTTTAGTTTGAAAAAAGTTAAATAATTTTTTAAAATCATTATTATTTAAATCCATATTAGTATTATCAGCTCAAAAAAGCATGCATTAAATTTAAAACTCACGTTAATATAGTTTGTTGTAGACAACTTTATCAAACTTACCCTTAGACCTTAATTCTTTTGCCTCTATAAACAGCTTTTTTCTTATCTCGATTGTCCGTTCGCTGAAGTCTTCGTTTATATAGATTTGTTGATTCCACAATTTTAGTTTAATGTTGTTTTCTAATATCATATTTTTATCTTTAAAATTTAGAAATTTAACTATAAGATATCTGTTTTTATGTTAAGTCCTTATTATAAGTCCTTATCATTTAGCTAGGTAGTACCAAAGTGGACCTCTTTTATGAGAATTAAATAAATTAAAATCTTTTTTTTTTTAATTCATTTGTTGTTTTTTTTATAAAAATTGCTAGTTTTGCAATTAAAAATAACCTAAATTTAATCGCAAAACGTTCACATCCAATTTTATTGCTGTCTTAGAATTATTGTGCCTTGATTTTATTATTGTGTCTTTTAAAATGGTATATTTAATATACCATTTTAAAAGTACTTTAATATAGAATAAGTTATTCTATATTAAGATATGTCTTTTCAAAAGACTTACGAACGATAAAAACTATATAAATGCACGCCATATACCTATCCTCCATTATATTACTTGTCTCTATTGCCATCTTGTAACCATTATTCACTTGTAACTAACTAAAGTTAATGTATATAATCTTCCTGAAAGGAAGATTATATACATTTTGTTTAGGAACAAAAGTGGTCAGGGAATAAAGAGGATAAAGAAATATTTTGCACAAATTTTTAAAAATAATAATCTTCTTATCTCTATTAATTGTTACTTGAAAATAGTTAACTATCTTTATTTAACACTAAACCTTAACGATGGTTCTTTTCAGCCATACCGCAATCTAGATAATTTTCTAAATTATATACATATTAGTCCTAATCATCCACCGAGTGTAATAAAAACTATTCCTATGAATATTGAATTAAGATTATCAGCAGCAGCGGCAACTAAATCAATTTTTAAAGAAAGTATACCTCCTTTCCAAGAAACCTTGAAAAAATTAGTATACAATTGCAAACTTACATACCATCCAAGTATAAAATTAACAAACGGCAATCATAAACGCAAGATAATTTGGTAAAATCCTCCTTTCATTGCAAATGTTGTAACAAAAATAGGAAAATGTTTTTTGAACCTTACTTTCCAGTTAACCCTAGACTTTGTAAAATATTTAATTGAAACACAATCAAAATAAGTTATTCCTGCATGCCAAACATTAAGCTCATCATCAACTGCAATTATGCAACTGCATTGACAAATTCAAATGTCCAATGAACAACCATTACCTTTCCAAAAACATTGTTTATAAGGGCACCATCTATTCAAACAATCCGGAATATAAAGAAAAAGTGTATTTTAGACTCAGCGAAACATCTTTTAAAGTTCGATATACAAACCACTTAAAATCTTTTAATACGATTAGATATAAGAATGATACAGAGTTATCAAAAAAAGATTGAAAATTAAAGGAAAAAAAACTTTACACCTTTTGTAAGATGGAAAATTATTAAGCAAGGCAAATCATACAGCCCAGCATCAAGAGTTTGCAACCTATGTTTGAACGATAAGTTTCAAATTTTGATGTATAAAGGAGATAACCTACTTAATACAAGAAGTATATATATACTCCCATAAGAATATATGTTATATTAGTAAGAGAACACCAATTAATACGAATTCTCTTAATACAACTAATAATTTATTATTAATTGTATTATTATTCGCTGGATCATGGTTACCAGCATCATCAGCTCGTAAAATTTATACAACAGATTTTTTTTGTAACGTTAGAAACAGTCTAAAATTAACTGACGTCAGCAGTTGGATGGCTTCTTTCTTGCGTACGTAAAAATGAAAAAAACTTCCAAAATTTAGTTTTCACAAACTGCCCGTTATCTAAATTAATTCCGCCATGTACTCCAGGTGAACATTAGAACCTCTGTATTTCAAGAGCTTCGCGCTCTTTTCGATAAAAATTTTTTTGTTTTAACTTTAATTGTTTTTACGTTTTCCCACTTAATTTCTTGTGAGTAAAACTTATTATGAACGGCTATTGCAGATTGATAATGTTTCCCCTCCTTTAAACTTTTATATATAATAAATTTTTGTATTTATGTTGCATTGCTTAAAAAACATACAATATCTCTTTGCGATGTTATATTACCTAAATTAAAATAAAAAAATTATCATGGTTTTTATTTTTCTTTCGTTTAACATGTGGTCAACTACTAAAGCAAAGTACAGTCAAAAACTGCGCTTTTTTTTTAAATGTTCAACTACTAACAAATAAGAAAAGGATATGATCTTGAAATTAAAAATATAAATAAAAAAAATACTGCTTAGAAAACCGTTCTCGTCGTAACAATATAAGAACTGATGGTCTAAAAGATTCGCTAGGAGAAAGTTGGAGTGAATGTGAGAAATCTGTGAAAAAATATTCACAACCTTAAAATTTTAAGCAAAGTTATTGCATCGACTTTTTTTTGTAACGTTAGAAACAGTCTAAAATTAACTAACGTCAGCAGTTGGATGGGTTCTTTCTTGCGTACGTAAAAAATGAAAAAAACTTCCAAAATTTAGTTTTCACAAACTGCCCGTTATCTAAATTAATTCCGCCATGTACACCAGGTGAACATTAGAACCTCTGTATTTGTACTTATAGTTTTATTATAACCTTTAGTTATATTTATACGTCATTGGGTTAAACACACAGAAGATTTCGAAACGCCACACTTAAATGTTTTCAAATCGGCAAATAATATTTTACTCGATAACTTTTCAACCCAGATTCGCAGTTTTTTTAATGGAAATAATTTTAACTCGCGGTTTTTTGATATAAAAACTTTTAAAAATGAATTAAAATCATTAAATAATAACTTAACATAAATATTAAATAAATATAAAATAAATTAACAATATTATATATATTATATAAATTAACAACATTATAAATATAAAATAAATTAACAATATTGATAAACTAAAACATTTTCTTGTAGAATGTAATTTTTTGTTAAGTATAATTTGCTTAACAGAAACCTGGTGTTCTGATGAATCATCCAGAACATAATCAAACCTATTAATCCCGAACTAAAAAATAATATCTAATGAGCAAAAAGTTCAAAAACGAGGAGTTGGAATGACATATTTTAATAAAAATCTGACAACTAAAGTTAGAGACGACCTTTTGGTTTCCGACACCGATGGTGAGGTTTTCACAATTGAAATAATAAACCAAAAGTTAAAAAATGTACTAGTGCCCACCTGTTACAGAAGGTGATATAAATTTTTCAAATTATCTAAAACAAATATATCTAAAAAACAATAAAGGGCTCAAAATATTATTTTGTACTGGAGACATTAACATAAATTGTCTACAGTAGCAACAACAACAGCAATAACAACAAGATATTTATTTTCCTTTTCAAAGTATACATATAATTATATAATAACAACAATAATAATATTATCTATAATAATAAAAACAATATAATTATAATAAAATATTACTAAAAAGAATAAATATAAATAATTATTTGAAAAGGAAGGTGTCGCTCAAACAGAAGTCTGATTAAAGGAGTGACACCAAATAATTATAACAATAATAATAAAAAAAATATAATGTTATCTATAATAATGCAAATATTATGATGCTGTTACCAAATTTTTTTTGATATGTTTCAACACTACATCTTCCCTATATAACAAACCTACCCGGGTAATATCTTCAATCATTGCATTAGGCAACATATTGACTAATTCATTTTATGATTCTTCATTAAATGCAGGTGTAATCAAAACAAATATATTCGATCACTTTCTTATAGTTTTCTTTGTTTTTAAATTAATAACTCTAAAATCAAAGTCTATAAATGAAAAATAAATAAATTTACTATTCAACAGTTTAAAAACTCACTATCGGCAGTGTGGTTTGATAAGATTTACCAAAAATGTAGCCTTGTGCACACCAACTCTGGTTATAACGAGTTTTTAGAAATATTGTTAAAGCACTGTACTAATCATAGCAACTATAATAATCACTTCCCAATTATAGAACAACAATTAAAAGTAAAATACTTAAAATGTCCATAAATTACTAGAGGTAAAAAAAATCTTCAAAAAAAAAAAGCAATAACTTTACATCAAATATCTAAAAAATAGAAATGAAAGAAACCTGAATACTTACAAGTAATACAAAATTATTATTTGAAAAAATAATAAAAATTAAAAGAAAAACTACTACTCAAAGCAAATGCAACTGGTGACATTAGTTTGCCTGCTCGAATTGTCATAAACAGTATAGAGAACAGTGACAAAAATAAAATTGCTAAAAAATTCAACAAGTTTTTTGTTAAAGTTAGCCCTAATCTTGCCTTAAAAGTAGAGTTTCCTAATAACTCGTTTGAATCATATCTGCCTGATGCCCAGAGAGAACTAAAAGACCAAGAACTAAACTATCAAGAACTTAACGTTGCTCTAAACTCCTTAAAATTAAATACTATTTCTAGGTATAGATGATATCTGTAGTAGGGATAATGGCAAATATCTTTACAGCGATAAATAAAACTATATTTGAAATTTAAGTCTTTTATTAAAACAGGAGTTGTACCAGACAGGTTTAAAGTAGTACCAATAATTAAAACAGATGAATCATAATTAATAATTAACTATAGACCTATCGCGGTACTCACTACCTTCTCTAAGCTTCTTGAACGAGTAATCTATAACAAAATCTACGAAAATTTAACCCAAAATAAAATCCTAAATAAAAAACAATTTTGCTTCTAAAAACAAAATTCAACTGAACACGCATTCCTAGATCTAATTAGTGGTATAAGTGATTCTTTTGATAAAAGCAAAAAAATATTGATAAATTGATAAAAAATATGTTCTATCGAACATATTTTTTATAAATTTATACACCCACATTAGTTCATGTTTTTAATTTTAATTAAAATAGCATTTTGTGTTTGATGAATTTAGCATTATAAATGTTATATGTGACTGTTGATTGATTTCTGTACATAATCATATTCAAACATCTCAATTATTCATAATACTTTTTTTTGTAGTAAAGTTAAACATCAGTGCACGATGAAAAAGAGGGATATACACAAATTAGTGCCACTGGGTGCACAAATATGTGAAACTGTTTTTCCTGTCTTCAACAATGCAAAAGAATCTCAATCTTTAGTGGTGTTTGTTATATTGTTTTATAGTGTTATGTTATGTCTTGAATAATAACTTCTTTTATTCATTTTTTTAAAATAATTTTAAAATTGATAACGATTAACTAAAATTAATAATAACTTTTCTTCTTTAAACTATAGATTCAGGAGGGTGTTGATCTATGCATCATTGTTGGTAACGAATTGTCATATAACAATATTAAATTGGCACAAAATCTCTTGGTACAGAAAGTTTAAAGTTTTACTAAGTTGATCCAAAAATATAAAAACAGAAAAAGGTTACCCTAAACAATTTTATGTAAGCACAACGCTATTGTAAAACGTTTTAGTGGTCAGACCCAATTGTAAAACGTTTTAGTGAACAGGCTGTTGATACAGCTGTAAACGATATTAGTGAGATGGGACTTGATTTAAAACAGAAATATTTGAACTGTTAAACTGCGCGCTGTTTTATATTGCATTGTTTTCTCACTTATTAAAAAGTTGACTTTCATTATTTGTGTTTTGATTTGTAAGCACTTGAAAAAAGTTTAGTTAAAAGGTTTTATAATACAATTTTCTCATTTAAAGTGTCTATGCAGAATGGAATAGTCTTGCATAAGTGAATTGTTATATTATATATTATATGTATTATTTATACTATTAACATGAGCACTGTTATATTATTAATTATGTTTTGAGAAATTTTAGAATTTGTTTTGAGAAAAAATTAATTAAAGTACTTAATTGTTTTATTTGTTAGCATTCTCAACTCAAAAATATGCCTGGAATTTAGTAGGATCGGAATTAGTACAAAATAATCTTATAAGATCTTACAAATCTTACTAAGAATTCATACTAAAACTTGGAAATCTTACTAAGAAGTTAAGATAAATCTTGCTAATCTAATTATGATCTTACATTTCCTACAAATGTTAATAAGAAACCGCACGTAAACTTAAAAATCTTAATAAGATCTTACATTTCTTACAAATCATATTAATCGCATGAAACTTTCAAATCTTAACAAGATCTTTCAAGTTTTCTTGCACGTATTGCAAGTCTTACTAATCTTAATAAGAATCTTAGTAGGAAATCTTATTAAGATTTGTAAAATTAGTCGCTCTGGGTAGGCATCTTTAAAGACTTGTCATAATAGAACTTAAAACAATAAATAATCCTGCCACCTTGATAAAAAAATAAAAACACCTCATACTTAATATCAACAACTTTATTAACAAGTATTAAACTTAACAATAAGATTTAAACAGATTTATACTAAAATATTTATGTGTATCTATGACTGTATATTGTTTAATTACTTTTAACTTTATACAAAAATTAATTAGATTTATTTAACCATTTAAAGAGGTACACGATGATAAGACTTCTAATACGAATCTCCTTTACAACAACATGTTTATATTTGAAAAAACAATAGATTTTAATTAATTTTTAAAAAAAGACTAGTTTTTATGATAAAAAAACATTTATTTATTTAACGTTATATTTTGCTATTACTGCTAAACTACTTATTCTTATTTTATGTTATAAATTTTATACTTTGCATTATATTATGTGATGGCATTGTAACGTAATGAGGTGTAAATATATTAAAGTTGTAAATATATATATATATATATATATATATATATATATATATATATATATATATATATATATATATATATATATATATATATATATATATATATATATATATATATATACGGCTTTATTAGATTTATTAATTATTTACAAACCAAAGACTTTATCATGTGAGTTTGACCTGTCGGAAATTTGGTTCAATTTTACTTAACTAGTTGAAATTCAAAAATGAGCTTTAATCTAATAATATTGCAACATTACTAACAACCAACGTTTTCTTTACTAAAACGCCTGAAGGGTCAGGGTCGGCGCGAGTAGGTGTTACGTGGGGGGGGGGGGGGGGGGGGGGAGGGCCATTATAACTTTTGCCGACTAAAAAAAAAAAAGGTCCTCGTTCCTCGTTTTCCAAAATTTGCCGACTGTCATGACGACATTTGCCGACTGTCTAACCTATATGGAAAGGGTCCACATTTGCCGACTAAGGGTCCAGTTTGCCGACTAAAAATCATTGATGAGGGGGGGTGTGACAACCCCCCACACCCCCCTATCGCGCCAGCCTTGTGAAGGGTTATAAGAAAATGGTAAGAATGAGTTGTAAAGCAAAATAGTAGATAAAGTCTAAATGCTTTAGTTTAGCTTTTCACACAGAATTAACTATAGATAAAAAGCAAATTTGTTGTAAGTATTTGTGAATTGTTTTTTTAAATTAAATTCAAATATAATAAAAGCATAATTTCAAAATGTCTAATGTATATATATATATACACACATACATATATATACATAGATATACACATTCATACACAATATATTTTACAAAGTATATTTCACTAAACTATATATAACATTATTCAAGAAAAAATTTACAGAATTAGTACATAAGAACACAGTATATTTTTACAATATGTTATAACTTAAACAATAAAGTATTTTTGTTGAAAACACAAAATAAGAAAACTTAAAATCAGAATTTTAAAAAAACATAGATATTTCATCAATTGAAAATATAATATTTTTAAGTTTTCGTTTAAAGGGGCTTTTTTAAAAAATATCAAAACTTTTTGAAAATAAAGCTCCACGAAAAGAGATGCAAAACTTTCCAAAATTTGTATGGTAAGGAGGTTGTCGAATAGCTTTTTCATTTCTAAAGATATATTTGTTCTTTTTTTTCAAAGTAAATAAATTTTGAAAGAGAGATAAACCGTTTTTACATTTATGCATAAAACAAAGAACATTAAAAATATTCAGCTCGTATATGCTAAAAACATTCATGTCAATTAGGAGAGGCTTGGCATGAGTAAAACGATCCCTAAAATAGACATATTGCTTGCGATTACTTAGATAGTTTGTAATTCATTTTAGAACATTACCAGTTATTTCATAATATTGTAACTTTTTTATAAGAATTTCATGATCTATGGTATCAAATGTCTTTGCTAAATCTATGAAATCTCCCAAAGTATATTGAAAATTTTCAAATGATTTAGTTATACTTCTTGATAATTGAATAATTGCATGTTCCGAAGAATTATTTTTTTTAAGCCATATTTGTTGTTATATATGAGTTTATTATTTAATAGGTGATTAAATATTCTATTATAAAATATTCTTTTTAAAACTTTTGAGAAAATAGAAAGAATAGACATAGGACGGTAATTGCTAATATTAGTTATAACTCTTCCTTTTAATATTGGCATAACCTTTGCTGTTTTTAATTGATTAGGAAAAATTCCTTCTCTGATGGAACATGAAAATGGAGCGCCTGTTAAAAGATGTTAGTGCAAATTTAAAAATACTCACTAATCGATTAGATAAAAATGAAAAAGAAGCAGACACTAACAAATCAAAAGTCTTGAGCATAGAAAACGACTTACGCGACTTTGAAGAAAGTCTTAACTTTCAAGAAAGAAGCATCGCGGAAAAATTAAATCAGCCCACACAGCTACCCGCTAGCGGCCCAATGCAGTTCCGCTTGCGACTCCGGTGCAATGGCGGCTGTCGATCACGGGCCTGTATCGTAACGGCCATTGGGCCAGCACTGGCCCGCTGTCATGGGCCAGCATTGGCCCGCAATCGTTCGCCAGCACTGGTCTGCAATCGTTTGCCAGCACTGGCCCGGGATCATTTGCCAGCACTGACCCGCGATCGCTTACCAGCGCTGGCCCATTATCTATTACCAGAACTGATTCGTGATTATTTTCCAACAATTGTTCGTGGTCGCGTGCCATTACTAAAGCGTTACTTTTTACTAATACATTCGGACGTTATTATTAGCTGTTTCTGTACAAATGTATTATCCATGCATGAATCAAACAAATAAGTACTTTTCAAAATTTATTCCAACTTATATCAAAAAAAAATAAATAAGTATTTTCAAAATTTATTCCCAACCAAAAGTGAGTTAAAAATAATGAAATAAAAAATAAAAAAATGTTGTTAAAAGTTCAAATTGTTATTTATGCAAATAACTTTTTATACAAAAAACGTTCCTCTCGAGCTTTTCGTCTTTTAGTTAGTTTATGTAAATAGGACAAAAAACATGCTCAAGCTCTTTGCCACAAATGCCCAAAGTCGATAACAATAGCTTGTATGAACCACAAATAATAGCTCATAAATTCAATAAATATTTCACTGAAATTAGATCAACTCTGTCAAGTAAAATACCAAAAACCCAAACCTCATTTTATGATTTTTTGATACCTATTGATAAAAATATTTACTCTGAAAAATTATCTGCCGAACTATCATTTGATGAGTTTAAAAAAGCTTTTAAATCTTTTTAAAAAAATGAAGCACCTGGTGCAGATGAAATAAACGGAAATATTGTTATAGATTGCTACGAACAATTAAAAAATATTCTTTTTAAAATTTTCAGAGCATCTATCCATTATAGTATTTTTCCTGAACGTTTAAAACTTGCCAGGGTTACCCCTATCCATTAAGAAGGCGACAGATCCAATATCAGTAATTATTGTCCCATCTCTGTTCTTTCTATATTTTCTAAAATTTTAGAAAGAATTATCTTCAATAGGGTATACTATTATTTTAATTACAACAACTTACATAGAATCAGTATGGTTTCAGAAAAGGGAGTTCAACTGAACATGCCATTATTCAATTTATACATAACATTTCTGAACCTTTTGAAAAATCCCAGTATACACTAGGTATTTTTATTGACCTACAAAAGCTTTTGATACGGTCGGTCATCACATTTTAATCCCATTCTATTACTCTTTCTGTTTTTAAAATTAAGTTAAAAAAATTCATTCTCTCTATGGACAACATTCTAAAATTCTATTAAAAATGTATGTGAATGTATTTGTTAAATCTTCAACTTATTATATATTAAAATGTGTTGTATCTTCGCATAATGCAAATACGTTAAATTTTCTATATATATATATATATATATATATATATATATATATATATATATATATATATATATATATATATATATATATATATATATATATATATATATATATATATATATATATATATATATATATATATATATATATATATATATATCTACTATAGCATATTTATATGTGCAATTGCTCACTTTTTTTGCTAGCCTAAATTAAGTAAGCGTTTTTAGAAAACGATGAGGGAAAACGAAGAATAATGAATGAAAAGGTTGCTGACCCATACCAAACCCTTAGTCGATGTAGCAGCACTCCACTGCAAGTCAGGCTATTCGTCAGTCGATGTATGTACTGAAGCCCCCGGCAGCAGGCTATTTGACATTAGGTGAGTATATTACAAATAAATATTTTTATTTTTTAAGGTTCCGATGATAAGATCCTTATGATCATCTTTCGGAAACCTAGTTTTATATTGTTACTACGATTTAAATGTATTACGACTTATGTTTATGTATTACGACTTATAAATTTTGTGACACAACTATCATTGTAAACTAAAAAAAAAAAAAAAAATTATAGTATTTAATTGAAGACTTTTTCTTTAACGTTTTAAAAAAAGTGTTGTAGACTAAGTTTACATCATCTAGAATTTTAATATGTTCTCAATGTAGTAAAGATAGTTGTTCCTTAAATGATGTTAAATTTGCTTCATTAAAAATACGTTTAATATGATATTAGTTTGTATTTGGTAATAATTTATTATTAGTAATAATCAAAAAAAATATCGGAAAATGATCTGAGATATCATTTTTAATTATGCCCTTTTGAATAGTTTCATTTAATAAATCTTTTGTTATTATATTATCTTTAAGAAATGTTGTTGATTGAGTGATTTTAGTTGGCTTATTAATTAGGGGAATGGATCCAATTTCAAATAAAGCATTATAAAATATTTTAATTTTTTTTTATGACGTGATATTCGAAGCAGTCGAGATTATATATTATATTGTGAAATAGAAATGGGATTGTCCATAAAGTACGTACGCTCTTAGAGGAAGAGAGAGTCTGTAAATTGGTTATATGAGAAGGAAGAGGGGGGGGGGGGGGTTAGTAGGTCAATTATAAAAGTATTGAGACACTAAATAAAAAAATATTATAAAATGTTGGGTTGGTAGGTTATAAGCGTAAATACTTTTAGGAAGGTAGAGAGTACTCAAAAAAGCGTACAGCAAAATGAAGGAGAGGGGGATAGGCAATAAAAAAGCGTACGTACTTTACGGACGACCCCAATGAACTAAAAATTTCAATTATGCAAGATGGTGGCCGATAGCAACAGCTAAGTAAAATGTTTTTAGTTCTTTTAGTTGGGATTTCAATAGTTAAAACCTCTATATCGTTGTCAGAAGTACTCATGTCATGCCTGATAGAAAATTGTAAATTTTCCTTTAAGTAAATAAGCAAACCACGTTTTTTAATTTTCCGCGCTAATGGTATCAAATTAAAACCTTGCAAATTAAAATTGGTACAAGCCTCATAATCATTACACCACGTTTCAATTAAGCAAATTACGTTAAACATTTTGGTAATAGGTGAAAGTTTACATGTATTACCAAGGACGTTTAATAGATGGATCAAAGGCGCCGCTAATTACTAAAATTCAATGCGGGTTCAAATTCTTAGCGTCTTTTTTACGTCCGTGCCCACAGGGTTAAAGATTGTTTTTTGTCTCACAACGTTGTTTTGATATTTTATTTGAATTATTTTTACTAGTAGAGTTCTATAACTGACTTAGAGATACATCTATTAAAACGAGCTTAGTATTACCAAGTAAATAAAGCTGTACTTAAATGGTTCAAACAAATGAGAGCTGATAATTTCCCAATTAGTGGTTTAAAAGAAAAAGCTTTATATTTTGCGATTGAGTTAAGCTTCAAAATTTTTCAAGCTGTAGATGAATGGCTAGATAAATTTAAGAAAAAGTAAATTAATTTCTTATTTTATTTTATTCAATTTTTATGATTAACGACTTTACATATGTAGGGGAGAGCGGGGTTGGTTGTCACGCGGGTTGGTTGTCACAAAGTTTATTACAGGAAATGTAAATAAGATATAGAAATTTCAAATTATACAATGGAAATGTTATATAAAAAAAACATTTTTACAGTAATTTTTATCTTTTTTTAGCGTGCAGAAGAAAAGTTATTAGTTTTTATAGGTTTTTGATATGAAAAAGTAAAATTTCGCCTACTCAGAAATTTTCTTTTACCAAACGAAAATTATTTTATTGTGTTTTGAATGTAGATTTATAAAGTAATTTATTCATTTGAGTAACTTAATCCGTAAAAAATTATCATGAAATTCTCACGCTTTTAGGTAAATGTACAGGTGTCCAGCAACTTACTCAGAAGGGGTTGCTTGTCACAAAATATATGGGGTTGGTTGTCACACTTGCCTCGACTCCATGCGCTGCAAATTAAACGCCGCTTGCTGGCTTAGTTTATTTTCCGCATTATTGAGGAATATTTTAATGTTTAAGATATTATTTAAAAATCTAAAGTCAAAGTGTTATATTTGTTTAACTAAATATCTGTAATCTAAATTATTTTTATTTCAACGTGCATAACTTTAGATTCCGATCCAATGTTTAGTATAATTATAGAAAAAGGATTGCAGAAGTTCAACTGTTTATTGTTTTGTTTACAAACTAAACAACTAGCTGTTGTTTAGTTTGTAAAACTGTCTGTTGTTTTGTTTGTGCATTGTTTATATTTAGTGGGTTTATATATATTTATATATATATATATATATATATATATATATATATATATATATATATATATATATATATATATATATATATATATATATATATATATATATATATATATATATATATATATATATATATATATATATATATATATATATATATGTATATATATATATATATATATATATATATATATATATATATATATATATATATATATATATATATATATATATATATATATATTAATGTTTTGTTTACATTATTTGCAAATATTTTTATTTGCTTAGTAATAAACATGGTACGAAATTTTAAAAGAAAAGCTAATAGAGGTTATACTTCTGGAGATGTCATAATGTGTGCTGTTAAAGATGTAAAGATTAATAACATTTCTATTAGATCAGCAGCAAAAAACCATGGCATTAGTTACAGAACATTAGCACGTTATTGTAAAAAAATTATTATTACTAACCCATCACATGGTTCTATAGCAGATCTAATTGACAAAATTGAAAACCCCACCTTCCTGAATGTTATAGGATACAAAAGTCGATTGATATTGCCAGAAAAAGTAGAAAAAGAACTGGTCACCTACCTGTTGCGAGCAGCAGATATATATTTTGGTTTAACTCCTACCGAAGTAAAAAAGCTTGCTTTCCAGCTAGCAATTAAAAATAATATGAAGGTTCCCAATTCTTGGGTTGTAAAGGAACAAGCTGGTAAGGATTGGTTTACAGGATTTATAAAGCGCCATTCAAATATTTCCATTAGGCAACCTGAAGCTACTAGTTAAAGTCGAGCGACAAGTTTCAATAAGCAGAATGTTGCATCATTTTTTAGCAATTTGCAGCACTGTATGCAAAAATACTCGTTCTCACCAAATGACATTTGGAACATGGACGAAACTGCTGTAACTACTGTACAGCAACCTAAAAAGGTTATTGCGAAAAAAGGATTAAAACAAGTAGGAGCCATCACGTCAGCTGAAAGAGAAACTCTTGTAACATTAGCATGCACAATAAATGCTATTGGAAATAGTATTCCACCCTTTTTTATTTTTCCTCGTAAAAACTTTAAAGATCGTTTCCTAATCAGTGCACCAACAGGAAGTGCAGGAGATGCAAATCCAAGTGGTTAGATGAAAGAAGAATACTTTGTAAAATATCTAAAACATTTTTTAGGCAATACAAAATGTACTAAAGAAAAGCCTTGTTTATTGTTGCTTGACAATCACGAAACTCATCTTAGTATTGAAGGATTAGATTTGGCAAAAAATAATGGAATAGTAATGCTTACCTTCCACCACATTGCACACATAAGTTGCAGCCCTTGGATAAGGCAGTTTATGGTCCTCTCAAAAACTACATAAATAATGCTATGACATCATGGTTAGTAATGAATCCTGGAAAAACTGCTACAATATATGATATTCCAAAAATAGTAAACATTGCATTTCCTAAGACTGTATCTCCCCACAATATTTTAAGTGGTTTTTCTGCAACAGGTATTTACCCGTTAAATCCTGATGTGTTTACTAAAAATGATTACTGTCCTAACTATGTAACTGATCGCCCTGACCCACCTTGTTCACAGGCTGATTCAAATAAAAAAGACTGTGAAAGATTCACAGTCTTTTCAATTTTCATTCAATGCAACCAGAACCATCAAATAAAAGATTTAAAGAATCTATTCAGAAACCAGATAATCAGGTAGACATAACAATAGAAGATCCAGTTGTATCAAATAAAACCTCTAATCAGAACCCAATCACAACATTAGGTTTTAACAATTCAATCATACCACCTGAGAGTATTAGGCCTCTGCCTAAAGCAGGCCCGAGGTTAGCATCAAAAAGAGGTAGGAAAAAGCGGTCAACTATGATTCTTACTAACACGCCTTTCAAAGCATGGCTTGCTAATTATAAAAAGAAGAAAACTAATAAAAAAATTACTAATAAAAAAAAATTACTAATGGAAAAAAAAAAGAATTAATAAAATCAAATCTTGCTACGAAAAAACCTTCTATAGTCTTAAATTCATCTGAAGATAAAAAGTATCTGTGCATCTATTGTTTTGAATCATTTTCCAACAGCCGATCAAGAGAACAGTGGATTCAATGTCAGGTTTGCCAAAAATGGGCTCATGAAGAATGCACACCAGGCTTACAACAGTTTATTTGTGAATTGTGTTCTTCATCCAATAATTTTTAAAAAACCAAAACTAAAAACATTTATAGTGATAAACTAAATTTGTTAATTGTGTTAGATTTAAAATATATATATTTCAGTTTATAGTATTTTATTTTTATGTTTTTTTAGTAAAACATAAACGAAATTAATTTGTACTCGTTTTACATTAAATTCTTATCTAAACTTGTCAAAATCCAAATGTGACAATCAACCCCGCACCATGTGACAACCTACCCCGTGAGCGGGGCTAGTTGTCACACAGAAGTGGTCTTTGAAAAATGATTTTACAGCAATAAATATTTCACTCAATGTCATAAAAATATTATAATAGTTACTGGAAATAGTTAAACTAGCTTTGTGCAAAGTTTGGCATTGATTGGATGAAAATTAAAAGCTGAGCAGCCTAAAATGTAAAAAGTGTGACAACCAACCCCGCTCTCCCCTACATACATATTTACTTTACATATTTACATGACTTATATATGAATATTTTTCAGATTTTTTCTTTAATTGTTTTAAGCAAATAAAATAAATATTTTCTGGAATTGAAAATTGCAAAGATGTCGAAGTAACATTCAAATCTATGTTTAAGTTATGTCTTAGCAATTTATTTATTTTTGTAGGTATGGGTAATGAGAGAGGAGAAAAACTCAATGTTTGTAATTGAAAAATCGAAGGTGAAGTCATAGGTGTGAAAAATATTCCTTGTTGCTATCGGGTCCAACCAAAAAAATGGATGTCGGCAAAATTATTTGATCTAAAGACTTTAAAATTGATTAAATTGTATATAAAATTGTTTTTAAAATTGAGTAAATTGTATATAATTGTTCTGCCTATCCTAACGAGCATAAACTTGGTTAGGTGGAGCTTATCTTTCTTCAACCAAATACAACTTCACACAACCTATAGATAAAGGAAATCACAACCTATAGATAAAGGAAATCATCCTATCTCTTAAAGAAAAATATTGCTCACTTGCAGCGAAAAAGCAGATCGCTGCGTTGAGAACAAGACACTTAAGTTTCCTTTCTAAACTGCTATGTTTATGCTAACAAAAGCAAGGAATTTCATTCCAGACCAGACCTTTACATATTGTTTTAAGAAATCAGGAATATATTATAAGAAGCAGTAGAAAAGCATATATATGACAATAACGATCGATCCCATCTGTGGCTTATATGTAGAGGAGGCTGTAATGGAAAACTTGAAAGACGATCATTTAAGTTTTTCATTTCAAAGCAAAATTGGATTAAGATTTGAACCTCACGGTTGACGAGTTAGTTTCTGAACGTGATGCCATTGAAACTGAAAAAAAAAACCCGTTGACGAGCACAAGTTTGAACGAAGCAATGCATGCTATTAATGTACTTGAAAATTACAGTCTTTATTCTAACTTTGAAGACAATCGAACTTTTATTTTTCCCATTAAAATTCGAATAAGAGAGATTGTAGTGTATTTTATTTTCATTTTTTATGGTAATGTCATGGTCATGAATTTTGTCTGCAGAAATCTTGTATTTAAAAAATAATAACCTTCATGTATTATACATTACGTCAGCTGAGTATTTTTAAACAATATTATTTTTAATATGCAAAAATTATAATTTCAACTTTAGAGACAATTTTAGCGGTGTTTTAAGTCGTTTAGAGAAACATTTTTATAAAATACACTCATTCCGGTCAAAACTAAAGAGTGGGGAGGGGATATAATTTTTTTAGATTAACCAAAAAATTTCCTGTAGACACCCCTGCCATTAGCTAAAAACATGTGAAAAAAACAAACAAATATCTCATACATTAAAAAAATTGTTTTGGGTAGAAGACTGTCAAAATAAAACAAATAAACGACTTTTAAAAGCAATATATAAATAAAATTTCGAATATAAAAAAAGTAAAAGGCTAAGTACCCAACAAAAACCACTGAATTTAAAATAAAAATAAATACATATCTTTATAATTTTAACAAAGTTTACTAATAATATTAATAGATTTTAGTACAATATATTACGCAATAATTTCTTGATCTAGATGTCTTAACCACTCATTTGTAGAAATAACAAATCAGGTCTGTTAAGCATGCCTTTGCAATAAAAAAGATGAAAATCTCCAAACTAACTATGGCCGATTTCTAAAAAGCAAAATAAAGCGTTCTATTTTATTTTTGGGACGATTCCATTCTTTTTGTAAAACAAACAAATCAACTTTGTGTATATGTCCCTAAATATATTCATTTAATTAAATTTACACAGTTCACGTAAGAATATTTACTTTGCTTATATTATTTTATTATTCTTTCTTAAAACATTTATTAAAATATATTTTTTATTTCAAAACAACTTTTTTTAAATTTAATTTTTTTTTAAGACCGAAAAACATAAAAAAACCATTATTTTGATAAACATAAAAATTCATTATTTTGATTTACACGCTTATAAAACATTAGATCTACCAATTTATATGATGTTTAATGTAACAATATTTATTGGATACTAACTTTATGGTATTAGCAATAAATAATTCGGAAAACATGGTCTCTGGATATGAATGGTATGAAAAACTTTATGTCGATTTTTTCTGGAAGCAGAATCACAAAACTATTATATTAAAATTAGAGATGAGAATGTAACCTTTTTTTTAAAATTTGGATCCGGTCTGGTTGTATATAATGTTCGAGTTCAGTTTGTTTCTGCCTTAAGTGCAATTTGGGTTTGGTTCGGTTCAGTAACAACTAAAATGCGGGTTCGGTTCGTTATCAACCTAATTTTTTTTTATATTAGTTTAATTAATTACATTCACAATGATAAAACACAAATAAGTTAAAGTAATAAGTAGTTAAAGCATTGCAAATTATTTGAAATTTTTTAAATACTGCAACATCAAGAGTTCAAAAAACAAAACGCTTCAGGGTTATATTTATCCGTATTGGGTTAAAACTTGCGAGTAAAACAACCATATTTTTTAATTTGAAAAAATTACGTGATTATTATGTTATGTATATACTATATTTAATTTAGCATATATAAAATGATCAGTAAATACAAAAGAAGCGATAGATATCAGAAATGGCAAAGTATGAAAAACATACAACAGTTAAAGAAGTTAATTTTGTGCAAAGCAAAATTTGACAAATGCTTCACTTGACTGCATCATCAACTATGATGACACAAGTTTGAGAGATGATCTCAGCCAAAAGAAACGTATTTTTAAACGAGACGCTAAGCATCCAGAAATAATTTTAAACATTTATAAAACCACAAGTTTATTTTTTGCTGGAACTGCTAATGGTACTGTTTTAACTATTTACATTTTTTATAAATCAGATCATTTGTGGGATACTTGGTGAAAAGTGAACGAGATAAAACAGTTTATAACAGATTTTAAAAGTGAAATGGTTTTTCTAAATATTTATTCAATAAAAACAAAACAAAGAAGGAAATAAAATTATCATTGATTACAATTTATCATCACACTTTTATCAAAAAATGCATGTAAAGAGTATGGTATAATAATTATCTGGCTTTCAGCTAAACTACTCATAATTAAACATCATTAAATGATTTTTTTACTCATTTATGCGGTTGATTCTTTGACTGTGCGGAAAACACATGAGGGAGAAAAAAAAAAAACTACTAAAATCTGCTTTTCCGCATCTTTTGTCTCCAAATAAAACATGATTTCTGGTTTCAAAATGTGTGACATATATTTGAGCAAAGGCTGTCTATAGTCAAGATTACCACAGTCAAATGTCGATAGCCAAATAGTGAAACGCCAATATAGTAATAGATATGCTAAAAAATTTGCGACATGACAATTGCAAAAAAAATTATCAAAAAACTTCCAGACGGAAACAATGTATCACCAAGAAAAAGAATTAGTGCTAAGGATATCTTGTTTCAAATATCTCCTGTTAGTCCTAAGAAGATAAAAATTAAAAAAAAAATTAAACTTTGTGTAAAATAAAAAAAAAACAGCAAATGTAACTGTTTCCTTTGATATTATAGGAGAAACAGCTGCAGAACTTTTTGCATCCACAAACAAAAGAACCAGATCATCATCATTCAATAACTTAGCTAAAAATCTTCATATGAACTCAGGAAAGCTTGAAACTTTTAAAGAAACTAAAATATATTGTTTCAATAAAATGGAAAACAATAGTAGGAAAAATATTACATTTTCCCAAAAAAAGAAATAGAGATTTAATAAGCAAAGATATGATAGTTAAGCAAGCTCATCTAATTAAAAATGTGAACATATTTTTTTATTTATTTAATAAGGAAGATGAGGAGATTTTTTGGATGTTACATACCCTGTCAAATCTTGAACAAGCTTGAACTTAGTTCTATCCACATTTTGCGACTGTAATTTACTATAAAAGAGGTTTTCTTAACTTATAATTATCTTTCTTTTCAAATAGCCCTAACTTATGGTATATATAAATACCCATGACAGAATCAGGATTTTTTTTAATGTTTAAGAAACATTTGTATGTTTATAATTATGTTAAATAATGAGATTGTGAAAAAATTGCGATGATTGGAGGCTGCAAATGAAAAAGCCCTTTGACTTCATAACTCTTCTCCCCTCAAACGTGAGCAGTAACAATAACCCCCTGAAATTGATAAAAAAGAATATATTACAGTAAAATAGAAAACTGCTTTACTAAACCTAACTAATCATGGATTGAACAATATAAATTATTAAACATATATGTTAAATGAATTTATATAGTTGATGTTTATGTTTATTGTTTATATAAACGACTTACCAAATGAGTTATCAACGAAGTGTAAAATGTATGCTGATGATATTAAACTAATTAACATGATTAGATCATATTCTGATATAGAAAAGACTCAAAAAGATCTAAACAATTTAATGTCATGATCACAATTTTGGCTATTAAAATTTAATGTCAGCAAATACGCAATGTATGATTCAGTGTTAAATATAGTTGAGCTACCAGAAACCAAAATTGAAAAAGATTTAGGAGTTATGATTTTAAACAACTTAAAATGGTCTAGTCAAGTTAATTATGTGTCTGGTAAAGCTAATAAAATGTTAGGAATAATAAAACATTCATTTAAAAACCTAGACATAAACGTAACTAAATTATTGTACACCGCTCTTGTAAGACCGTATCTAGACTATGCAAATTTAGTGTCCTTAATTAGATCAAGATTAAAAAAAATTGAATCGATACAACATAAAGCAACACAAATAAAATGTCTTCAAGGGAAAAACTATGAAAGTAGACTAACTTACTTTAAATTAACGACTCTTGAAAAAAGACACGAACGTAATGACCTAATTCAACTTTACAAAATAGTAAAAAAAATAGATAATTTAACATTGGAATATTCACCAGATTTAATAGCTTCAAATACGAGAGGTCACGATATGAGGTTTCATAGACAATTAACAAAAAATCCAAAGAGGTACTATTTCTTAACGAACCGTGTTATTAACAGCTGGAATAACTTAGATCAAAACATTGTAGATTCTAAAACACTTAAACAATTTAATTCAAAGTTGGACTTATTTTTAACATAAATCAGCTGTTAAAGCTTAGATCAACTAGGCTCCGTACATTGTCATTGTACATGTACACAGTTATGAAATAAATAAATATAATTAAATATAAAAAGTAGCTGCTGTATGTAACTGTTTACATATTGTGGATCATAATGAGCTGTGTATGCTTATTGTACAGCAAGAATGTACGCTAAATGTAAAAAATTAGATATATAGATCTCAAGAAAAAAAGTGCCAAATCAATAATTTATATCATTTTGCAGGAAAGTCATCTAATGGAGTAAGAGTATGGAGCTCTTAAATGGATTTTAACTTAAAATAATTTTTACTTACTTTATAGAATGTATAACAACATTAAAAGTTTTATTCACACTCTGACTCCTGTAAATTTTGGCAATCTAAATAAAAAATTAATTCAAAATATAATAACTCAAAAACTATATTATACTAATATAATATACTCATAAATTTTAACACATAAGAGAGATAAAAAAAAAAAAAAATTTCTTACAGCATCATGAATTTTTGCACTAAACTTTGTTAGTTGAAAATCCCAATCAGTATACACTTCATCAATAAAATTAACAGTCATGTTCAAACTTACATCTGTAAAATTATAATGAAACACTGTTAAAATTAACAAATATTCAACATAACATAATTACAAATATTCAACATAACGTAATTACAAATATTCAACATAACATAAATATTGTAGGTAATAAATTTTTAAATCAACATGTATTTTTAAATCAACATGTATGCAAAGGCTAGGAGAAATAAACTCCGACTAAAAATTCCCCTGCCTTGGGGCTCTTGGTTGAGTAAAGGCTAGAGATGGTGTCTCGATAAAAACACTCATCTTGGGCAGATGTTAACTGTATCCAGCTAAACATCCCCTGCCTTGGGGCTCTTGGTTGAGTAAAGGCTAGAGATGGTGTCTCGATAAAAATACTCATCTTGGGCAGATGTTAACTGCATCCTGCTACTGTCTTGTAGAAGGCCTCTAGGCAAAGACTTTAGGGGTAAGCAGAAAAATTCTGCTAACCAGCCTCGAACCCCTTCTTCATCTATTAGGCTGGCGTAGATGTAACCTGTGTTACATTGTTTCCTGCTTAGGATGATGAATGCTGGATCTCCTTGACTCTACTCATAGAATTTTGCTTATGCCTCCTTGATAATGGCTATGCAACTCTTCCTGTTATCTCCATATGAGGGTACAGCTCTAAAACTCAGTTTAATGGTTCTGAGGCCGGCTGGTAGAAAGGTTTCCCGAACTCTGTGGTAGCTCTCAGAGAGGCTGATTCCATCAACAGCTGCAAAATATCAGAGTATTAACAGTGCCATGTTGCGCATGGATGGTGTCCCTGTTAATGCTTTTGGTGTGCATTGTCAAGGCCACATAAGGAGCCCTATGTCACGGCTTAGGGTTAATTAACAGGACTGAGACAACTGCATAGCTCATTGATTAGGAGGCTGTGCTCTATCTATAAATGAGTCAAGTTCTCATTAAACCCAAATCATGACCAAAGTAAGCAAAAATTTAAAACCTAAAAAACCATCCCCACCACCTAAATATTTTAATATATCTTTTACAAATATTCGCGGTCTACGAAGCAACTTTCCATCAGTTGAGTCTTACCTCCTGCAAAATTCACCAGACTTGCTTGCACTCAGTGAAACAAATTTAAGTTCTGCAATTCCTTCTTCAGATGTCAGTGTTGATGGGTACTATCCTTTGATTCGTAAAGACTCCAATAGTCACATGCTAGGTTTAGGGGTTTACATACGCATTAATTCCCCTATTTGTCGTGAAATCAGGTTCGAATCCTTTGACCATTCTTTTATGTGCTTTCGCCTAGCACCTCTTCACTCTATCACCTTTCTCTTCGTTCTTTATCATTCTCCTTCTTCCCATGATTGCACTCTTTTAGATGTTATCTCTGATCAAATTGACCATGCCCTCTCTCTTTACCCCTCTGCCAATATTGTTGTTGTTGGTGATTTTAATGCCCATCACACTGAATGGCTTGGCTCTAACACCACTGATCCTGCTGGCACTAAAGCTTTTAACTTCTGCGTTTCTCAATCTCTTACTCAGATAGTTAACTTTGTGACTCGTTTTCCTGACAACCCTAATCATTTACCTTCACTCCTTGACTTATGTCTTGTCTCTGACCCTAGCTTATGTTCAGTTTCTCCCTCTTCTCCCTTAGGTGGTTCTGACCACGCAATGATCTCTGTAAATCTTTCTTCTCGTACTTCTTTTTTGGGCTCACCTTATCATCGCACCACCTACTACTACCCTAAAGCTGACTGGGATTCCTTTCGTGATTTTCTTCATGATGGTCCTTGGGCTGATGTTTTTTCTCTCTCAGCTGACAAATGCGCCTCCTACGTAACCTCCTGGATTCAGGCTGGAATGGAAGCTTTTATTCCTTCTCGTCGGTTTCAAGTCAAGCCTCATTCTACTCCATGGTTTTCTCCTTCTTGTGCGGCTGCTATATCCAATCGTAACCATTTTTTTCATCTTTTTCAAAAGAACAACTCTCTTGAGAACAAACGGCTATTTATTATTGCAAGAAATCGATGTAAAAAGGTGCTTTCTGATGCTAAACTCCATTATTCTCAGTTCACTAAATCTCGCATCTTATCGCAGAAGTTAGGCTCTAAAGACTTTTGGAAAATCTTCAACAACATTCTTAACAAGGGTAGATCTAACATTCCATCTCTCATTCATGGGACTGATCTTGTTACCTCTCCCAGGGATAAGGCAGAACTGTTTGCAAAGAACTTTTCTTCTAATTCCACTCTTGAATCTTATGGACATTCTCTTCCTTCCATTCCAGTCAAACAGGTTGACCCATTGTTAGACATTCAAATCACTTCGGCTTCTGTTGCTAAAGTCATATCTCAATTAAACTCGTCTACAGCTTGTGGTCCAGACAACATTCCTGTCACAGTCTTGCAGAATTGTTCTCCAGAACTTTCTTCAATTCTCCCTAAACTATTTAACAAGTGTTTGACTGAGTCTTGTTTTCCTGCTTGTTGGAAAATGGCATCTGTGGTTCCAATATTCAAAAACTCTGGAGAAAATTCTGACCCCTCCAATTATCGTCCGATCAGTCTTCTTTCTGTTATTAGCAAGGTCTTTGAGTCTTTGATCAACAAATTCCTCACATCTCATCTTGAGTCAAATAAACTGCTGTCAGACAATCAATACGGTTTTCGATCCTCTTGCTCTACGGCCGACTTGCTAACTGCTGTAACTGAAAGATTTTATCGTGCATTAGATGGAGGCGGTGAGGCTAGGGCTATTGCTCTCGACATATCTAAAGCTTTCGACAAAGTTTGGCATGCTGGTCTTCTTCATAAGCTTGCTTCATATGGTGTTTCTGACCGGTTTATTAAAGTCATCCTTGAAGGCCAACACTCTTCTTTATTTCCAGTAACTTCTAGGGTTCCCCAAGGTTCCATCCTGGGCCCTGTTTTGTTTCTTATCTACATAAACGATCTTCCTGACAACCTTTCATCTAAAGTAGCTCTTTTTGCTGATGACTCAACTTTATACTCCTGTCTTGACAAAAAGTCTTCTCTTTTCGATCGGCTAGAACAAGCAGCTGATCTTGAGTCTGATCTCACTTCAGTAATAGATTGGGGTTTACAGTGGCTTGTGAATTTCAACTCTAAAAAAACCCAATTGCTTACTGCAAACAACTACCGTAATATGGTCAACATTCCTATATTAATGAATGGCAATCCTCTTACTGAGTCGTCCTCTTTAGGTCTTCTTGGATTATCGCTTACTACTGACCTTTCATGGAAACCATATATACAATCGATTGCTAAATTAGCTTCTGCTAAGGTTGCTTCTCTTTATCGTGCTCGCCACTTCCTTACTTCTGATTCCATTCTCTACTTCTACAAATCTCTTATTCGTCCCTGTATGGAATACTGTTGTCATATTTGGGCTGGTTCTTCTAACGATTCACTTTCTCTTCTTGACAAGGTCCAAAAACGCATTGTAAATGTTGTTGGACCTGGATTATCTGCTAAGCTTGTACCTCTTTCCCATCGTCGTAAAGTTGCATCTCTTTCTCTTTTCTACAGATACTATCATGGTCACTGCTCAAAGGAGTTATCATCTCTAGTTCCATCAACTAAAATTCATTCTCATTTTACTCGTCATTCAGCTAAGTCTCATTCGTTTACTGTATCTGTCCCAGCATGCTCTAAAAACTTTTATTCATCTAGTTTTTTTCCCCGCACTTCAATCCTTTGGAACTCTCTCCCATCTTCATGTTTTCCTGACTCTTACAGCCTTCAACTTTTCAAGTCTTCTGTCAACCGTTTCCTTGCTCTATAACTCTGTTCTTTTTTTTCCTAGTAACTACCAACTTAATAGTGGTTGCTTGCAGCCTTGTTGGGAGTGAATGCAAATAAAAACAAAAAAAAAAACAAAAAATTTAAAAATTTATTACCTACAATATTTAAATAAACATTTCACAATAAAAAGATAAAACCAATTTATTACTGTAATAAAAGAGTGCTTTATCAAAAATGGATATATTTAAAATGGATAAATATTTTGTATACAAAAAATTTTTTTTATACAAAGTCATGCTCTTCTTAGTAGTAAAGCTGAGAGGGCTTTACAGCTAAGAAGAGTAAGACCAAAAAGGCTTTACAACTAAGAAGGCACTTTTTTGTGATTACAACTCTCTCTTTCTCTTAACTATTTAAAACCGAAACACTAACCTGACAAACAAGGTCGCAATACAGAGAAACAAGTTGTATAACACAACCTTGTTTAACACAAAGTATAACAATACAAGTTGTGTAACACAACACATAGGTTAGAAATTGACTAATCAAGTTTTGTTTTGGCCCCCAAAAATTCACCTAAAACATTTTATTTAGGAAACCTTTAGAGTACACAAAATCATAAAAATTAAAATCACAACCCACCATAAGGAGATTTAAAATTTTACACAACCATATCTTCTAAACAACATGAATTAATTATAATATTTGAAGTTTGTCAAAAAAATTATTAATTTAAAAATTTACAAATAATATTCAGACTATTTTTTACCTTATTTGTGGCAGGTGACTTAACTATTTCTTTCTTCTTATGTTTCAATTGTAGCAATTTTTGGAAAACTCTTGTCATTAGTATGTATGACTATACTTAAAATTACAGTATACAAAATGTTTAAAGACCATAATACGCTTCAATTTAAAATCATTTAATAAAATCAGACCAATAAATTATTACTTGTTCATGTTAGAAAATGTTTCAGCCATGTAATTACTTCACCATACTTTGTGTTAAGGTTGGATACATTAAATATATTTAAAATTAGGCTTAGTTTTTTGGTGTGTAACTTTTGTCAATAGTAAATTATGTCATGATAAAGAGTAACTGTGCTTATTTATGAAGACTCCTCGATGAGAACATATTGTATGTAGGTTCCATGGTCGCCACTGAGACTATAATAAGATAATGTATATAACAAAATATTAAAAGTAAAAGAAGTTATATCATACATATAACTTCTATTGAAGTTTGAATCATCTGGTAAAGATAATATGAATACTATAAGATTCTGAACAAAAATTGTTGGAAAAAATTGTCAATAATTATAACAAAGTTCTTCATTAGATTACAAATGCATAAAATGGAAAATTTCCTTGAAATGTTTGTTCTATATTCTTAGTTAAGTATCTATAGTCTTAGTAATGCTTGCACCAAAACCTTGACAAAAGGGTTTATTCTACATATTCTAAAAAGGTCTACAGAGTTTTTAAGATAATTAGATTTCAGAACAGATATTAGAATAGATTTATTAATAAAACTAGTTAAAAAATGGTGATTAGTTTGAGGTCTGATGTTAGAGAATAAATTCAACTAAGAAGTTGAACCTTCTCAACTAGTACTGTAGGGTTATGTGCATATTTTAACAGTTCAACATTACGATAGCAGAATTTATCAAAAAGTAAGTTCTTTTATTACTTTCATTACTAAATCTGTTTGTTTGGGTAGAACAAATTAGAAATAACTTTTATTGAACTTTTTTTCTCAAAAATTATTATAGCTATTTATTATATTAAGAATTAAATTAAAGACAGGTTTGGAAGCATTTATTCATTCTTTTCAGTTCCAAGTCAAGCCTCATTCAAATCAATGTAAAAAGGTGCTGTCTGATGCTAAGCTTTATTATTCCTAGTTTACTAAATTTTGTTCTTTTCTTCTAAGTAAGGCTCTGGAGACTTTTGAAAAAATTTAAACATTCCAGCTAACAATTCATAGGACTGATCTTACTACCTCTGCCAAGGACAAGGCTGATCTATTTGCAAAGAACTTTTCTTTTCATTCCTGTTAAACAGGTTACTCATTGTTAGACATTGAAATTACTCAAGCTTCCGCTGTCAAATTCACATCTCAATTAAACTGTTCTACGGCTTGTGGTCCAGACAACATTCCTTTTCCGAGTCTTACAAAAGCCCTCCACAGCACTCTCTTCAATTCTTCTCTCTAAACTATTTTATAAGTGCTTGACTTAATCTTGTTTTATTGTCTATCGGAAAATGGCATCTGTTGTTCCAATTTTTAAAAACTCAGGTAAACATTCTGTCATTTCTTCAATTATTGCATGATTAGTCTTCTTTCTGTTATTAGCAAGGTCTTTGAGTCTTTGATCAACAAGTTTCTCACATTCCATCTTGAATCAAATAACTTACCGGCAGACAATCAATATGGTTTTCGATCGTCTCACTCTACAGCTGACTTGCTAACAGCTGTGACTGAAAATTTTAATGTGCATCAGATAGAGACGTAGAGCTCAGAGATATTAGGCTGAAAAATTTTATTGTGCATCAGATAGAGACAGAGAGGCTAGAGATATTTCTCTAAAGCTTTCAACAAAGTTTAGCATGCTGGTCTTCTCCTGAAGCTTGAATAATATGTTGTACTCTGGAAAGTTTTTTGAGATTATCAAATAATTTCTTTCTAAGCACTTTATCAATGTCATCTTCATAAACCAACACTCTTCTTCATTTCCAGTAAATTATGGGGTACCTCAAGGTTCTATTCTTGGTCCTGTTTTGCTTCTTATTTTTAATGATGATGATTTTTGTTTTTATTATTAATAATCTTCCTGTCAACCTTACATTTAAAGTGGCTCTACTTACTGTTGTTTCAACTTTATATTCCTGTCTTCTCTTTTCGATCACTTAAAACAGGCAAAAACAGAAAAAAATCAGAAACCGAAATAAACCAAAATTTCTTATATTTAAATTTGGTACCAAAAACCGAAAGCGACATTTCAGCAAATATTTTACCGAAACCAATAACAAAATTTTAACCAGCCAAAATTAGAGAAATTTATTTAAAAATTTTACATTTGTTGTTTTTTTTAACTCATATTATGTTTGAATTAATTACATGTGCATCCAAAATTGAGATTTAATTCATAAATTGGCAATATAAGTTAGTTGCAAAATTTAACATGTTCACCTTGCCTGAAGGTCCTCAAAAAAAAAAAAAATTTGAACTGAGCCTATTGCAGAGAAATAACTACTTAAAAACTGAAAACTGGTTTTACAAAAAGTTGCGCGAAATTTAAAATTTCCTATTTCATTGAAAAAAAAAAATAGAAAAGCAAAGCAATTTACAAAAATTAAAAAAGAAAACTAGTTTTATATTATTATACTGGTGGACAACTTCTTTTTTTTTCCTTTTCATATATCCTAGCTTTGGCGTATATCTTTTAGAAGAAACACATTTAGAAGTTGATTTAGCAGAATATTTAATTCCTTTTTAGGGCAGTACTTATAATCACATTTACAAATAATTTTCAAGAAGTAAACATAAAGAATCTAAAGGTATTGCAATAAAATGTAGAACATGAGATTTTGCTAGTCGTTGATTTACAAAGTATGAGTTTGAATTGTTGTAGTAAAATTTTATTTAGTTTAAGTTTGTACAAAAATACTTTGCAATCAACCAATTACCTCTTATTTATAGTTGGTGGTCAAAAAAAGTTGTGTCTTTTATAATGCCAGAAAGTAAAAAAATCTTTTTTTTGCAAATCAACCTTATTTGATATTAATTTTAGTATGTAAAAAATCGAAGCTTCCAGTCTTATAAACTTGCACCTTTTCAATCGTCAACATTATTTGTGGCAAAATAAACTTTTGAAATGTAGCTATTTAATTTGTGTGATTTTGTATACATTTGTTTTGGTTCATAAATTATACTTAAATAGCCAATATCTGACCAATAAATATATAACCATAAAAGTGGTAAAATGTTTACAACCCACAAAAAGTGCTTATTTTATGTTTAAAACCCATAAAAATTAGTTATTTTATGTTTAAAACCCATAAAAAGTAGCTTTTTATGTTTAAAACCCGTTTTAACAAAATATGTACAAGCTTGACAATATTATAAACAAAAAACTTTTTACATCTCAAACTTTATGAAAAATAAAATTAAAAAATTGAACTTTTAAGGCATTTGCTTCAACAACCCTAAAGCAACTATTAAAATTAACATTATTTTAGTATATTAATATATAAAATAAAATATAGATATAAATATTTAGTAAGGTAATTTAGTAATAAAAATAGTAAAAATAATTTAGTAAGGTAAACTAAAATAAATATAAAGTTAAACTAAATCAAAATAGTAGAAAATAATGCTACCTAACTACCCTGAAAAACAAAGAGTGTAAAATAATCGTAAACAATCTTGAAAAATATTTTTTGCAACAACATACTTATGCAATTTTGCCAAGTACAATATTCTAAGTCTTTAACACTTCCAATGCAATCCCAACCACCAAAACGTGGCATAGGACTTGAACAGCTACGAAATCTTGATTTTACACCACCACCACATGGCTGACTACATAATGACCAAGAAGACCACATTGACCAATTACCGTTTACTATAAAGAAAAAAAAACTATTATTGTTCTAAACAAAATTCAAAAGTAACCAATCAATGAATTAGAAGCCAATAAACTATTATAAATATTGTTAATGCATAAAGTGTAAGTAATAACAATAATTAAAATATATATTCTTAACAAACCTGGACAAATAATATCCTCATTACAGACTTCAGTATAACTGCTGACACCCAAACAATTTTTACCATTGAATGATGGACGTGGATTATTACAACTTCTGTTATAAACTACAATTCCACTACCACATGTTTTCGAACATTTTGAATTCTCCCACTTTCCCCACATTCCATCCTCTAAAAAGATTTGTTGCATTTAGTCAGCTTTATTTCATTACTTATTGATACTAAAGCTTAATGATTTCGTATTTAAATTTTTTGATAAAAAAAAATGTAGAAAATTTTCAGATATTTTTGTGCAGTTTCAAATTTATTTCTGAACTGAACTGCATTCTTAAAAGTCTTTCTCCTTTAAACAAACACAAGTTGTGCTATTTTAGCTTTTTAAGTGTAAACATTTTTGTTTTAAATTAAATTTTAACATTTTGGTTTAAAGTTTAAATTTATTTTTTTTTAAATTTGATTATGTATATATTTACTTACATATATTTGATTATTAGTTAAATTTTTAAGTTTATCAAGAGATTTTTCAGTTTTTTGTTTCTCATTGTGAATAAAAATACATTGTAGTTTAAGTGGGTTTGATTAACAAACCTTTGTTTGTTGTTGGTCTTTTATTCTAACTTACTTAATCTGTTTAGATTATTAAGAAGGTAACATTTTAACTAGTAAATTAGTTTTTTGTTACTGCATGATTTTTTTTAAAGTTCAGTTTTGTTTACAGTCTTTCTCAAAACATTTTAATTTGTTTGATTTTAATTTTAATTTTCAAAACATTGTAAGTTTTAATTTTCAAAATATTTGATAAACATTTAGTTGCTAATAAAGCAAGTTCTTTATTTTATATTTAACAATTGGAAGGAGATGAAGCTCTTTTTAGTTTGTTCAATTTATTACCTTTCCATTAGAGTCTACCCTTAAAAGTGATTATTATATAATTATCTAACACGCCACATCTTACAAAAATTTCTCAAAAATTCTTTTCCATACTCTTTTAACTATTACACAAGGAAATTTTGTATTTTTACCTGCTACTAATTGGCTTCTGTAGTTTTAAAAACACTGGAGAATGCATTAACCCCTCTAACTAACGTTAAATCTTCTTACTTTTGTTAGCCAAGTCTTTAATTATTTATAATATTTAATAATTAAGTTCTTTTAATTATTTATTAATTTTTAATTTCATTTTGAGCCTAACAATTAACTTTTTGACAATCGTTTTAACCCCTTTTGCTCTACTTTTGACTTGTTAATCCTTAGAATGGAAAAGTGTGCATTAGATGGATGCAGTGAGCCAACAATATTACAATTGACATAACCAAGGCTTTCAATAAAATCTGGTATGCATGATAAAATCTGTTATGATCTCTTCAACTTTCTTATAATGTATCTGAGAAAGCTTTTAAAATTATTGAAGTATTTAAAACTATTTTTGAGTACTAAAATGTTCTATTTATAGTCTTGTATTGTTTTTCATTTATATTAATGATATTCATGATAATCCAAGTAACTCTAAGTATCTCTATTTGCTGAAGACATAACTATGTGCTCAAATGTTTATTAATTCTTGTTTAAAAAAAGTTCAAAAATGTATTTTGCCTCTCATTGTTGTGAAGATGCATCTCTATCTCTATTTTACAAGACTACCACTGCCTAAGCTATTTTCTCTGGTTCTAATAATGAAAACTCAATTTTACAGGACTTGTCATATAGCAAAGTTGTATTCTTTTACTTTCACTATTCCTATCTGCTCAAAAAAGTTTTATTAATCTAGTTCTCTACATCAAACATGAATAATTTAAAATTAAAAAAAATTTGTCTAACAAAAGTGCATACTTTTCTTTGTATTCAGGTTTGTTTGAACTCATTGTGGCACAGTAAATGCTATTAAATAAGAATTTATGGCTCAGTGGTTCAAAATAGAATTTGACATTACTATTAGCTATTAATTTAGTTGTCTTATTATCTAGTTAAATTTTTTTATTATTTTTTAAAGTCCA
>NC_061170.1:20743972-20746472 GCF_022113875.1 Hydra vulgaris | reverse complement strand
CTATGCAACAAGATAATGACCCAAAAACATACAAACACTGTAAAAACTATGGCTGTCAAAATCAACAGACTTCCACTCTAATTGAGTTACTATAGGAAAAATTAGATTGCAAGATACATAAAGAGTGTCCTAATCAACAACTTATTTGAGATCAATTTTACAAGTGTGAAATGTGAAATCTTATACTTTCAATTTATTTTGTTAATTTAATTAAACAATGCCAAAACTTGCATGTGCAGTAATTAAAGCAGAGAAAAATTTATTGAAAATTTATAAAATTAGTATTATTGGATAACTTATTAGATAAATAAACTCATTATTTATTGAATAAATAAAATCAAGCTGATAAGATATAAAAACCTAAAAACTAA
Organism: Hydra vulgaris; assembly: GCF_022113875.1. Taxonomy (NCBI): domain Eukaryota; kingdom Metazoa; phylum Cnidaria; class Hydrozoa; order Anthoathecata; family Hydridae; genus Hydra; species Hydra vulgaris. The sequence goes on along the minus strand of NC_061170.1, from coordinate 20,746,101 downwards.
CATTTTTACATATCCACGTATACGTGTACATACATAAGCATTCGTGTACAAACATATATATACACATATGTGTACATACATACCCATACATATATATGCATACATACACATACATAACAATCGTTGTCGAAGAGAGTATCAAATGCTCCAGTACAATTAAGTCAAGTATTACAAGAAACCAGTTTAAAATACTATATCTTCAAACAGGGTTCCCACGACTAAAACTGGGCTACAATTAAGGAGATTTAAGAAGATATTTCCCTATTATTTAAGATGATTCAGTCGCAAACAACAATTTGAAGTAAAAAGTAAGGAGAATTAAAGAGAAAACAATTACACTAAAAACGCAATCTTTCTTTTTTCAATAAATTTTAAATATAAATAGATAAACTATTTTATATATATATATATATATATATATATATATATATATATATATATATATATATATATATATATATATATATATATATATATATATATATATATATATATATAATCGTTGTCAACATATAAGTTTTTTTTTTAACATATAGCTTCTCTAGTAACTCTTGTTTTTTGCAAGGGCCTCTTTTTAATGCATTACATATTGATATATCAGGTTTAATGTCATCTAAATAGAAATATAATCAATAAGTAATGATATTACATTTAGTGATATAAACTAAAAAAACATTTATATTCAAGGCATAAACCTAAGGCTATTCTTTTTTCAGCGCGGATTCCAATTTCATCAGATGACTTTTTTAAAGTCTCAATCATAGATAATGTCTGTCGAACTTCAGTATTGATAAATTCAATATCTTCTATAATTTTTCTTTTTGCTTCCATTTTCACTGTTTTTTCTACAGACAGGGCTTTTGAACGTTGATCATCAAAATACTTCTTTTCTTTGCATGTTTGTAGTAATCTAATAAATCTTTTGTTATTTCAACTTCATGAGCCAAGAACTTATGAAATATGAGGTAATCTTGGATTGAACGTAAAAAGATAATAGTGTCCGGGGACATATTGTCATCGATCAGAATTTTATTGCTGCTAAATCCTTGTTCAACTTGAGCTTGTACCTGCGATAAAATGAGGACAATTTTGAAAATGTGCTGTAGATTTGCATATGTCTTTAAATCAACACACAAAAAGTAGTCCAAACGATCCTTATCTTTATCGAAAGTCAAAATGCTTCTTTGTTATCAACGACCACACTTTTACAAAACTTGGAATATTCTTTCTTAGCTAAATCACCAACAGAAGCTCTTATTTTCTTGAAAGTAACAAGTTTCATCAACAGTTTGTCTAAAAAATAATCACACTTTTCTGGATATTCAACTATAAATGATGGGGAAATACATACCAGACAGTGAGCAACCAGTGAAGACAAAGGGCTTTTCTCAATAATATGAGTACACATTGATACAAGAAAATCACACACATATTTTTTTTTTGAATTTGTCAATTTGAACATTAGTAATCTCTCTTAAATTGCTGGAGATCTTATTACAATGAAAAACTAACATCAATTTGGCTGGTTGGAAGCCGGTTTGCAAAATTAAACAAATCTATTTTTAACAAAGATGTTGTAGTTTTGGCATTTAAAAGAACATCTAATCGAATGAACTTCGCGCAAAAGTTGCGTAGAAGTTCATTAAGTGTCACCACCAGAAACAAAGCCATTGGTTTATCAGTTTGAAAAGAAACTAGAAGAAAAAAAAAAAACAGCAAGATTGAAAACAACTTTTTGTGATTTTTTCTCAAAATTTTAAAAATAATATGAAAAGAATATCTCAGAATATTTTTATACTTTTGTAATAAAGCAAAATATATTACATAAAGAGCAATAAAATCTGGATCAAATATTAGGTACCAAGAAATGCATTTAGACTGCCACTAATTTCTTCAAAAAACATCAACTTTAAAGGAACTAAAACTTCATTTATTTGAGCACTTTAATGTTCAAAGCTGGTGTTTTACCCTGATTTACAAAATCCAGGTTGCTTACTCTTTGGTAAAGACTTCCAGTAGTCAACAACTAATACTACTTTTGACCAAACCTCAATTGCTTTCTTGGCAACACTTTGATTTTCAGCCCATCAAGTACCACAATACATGTAAGGAAAATCTGAACTTGTTGC
>NC_061170.1:20733972-20738972 GCF_022113875.1 Hydra vulgaris | reverse complement strand
GAAAAAAAGAAAACAATGAACTAATTTTAAATATAAATATTATGCAGGTTTAAACTTTCAATAAATAAAATTATAAAAAACAAATGAAAACAATATATTAGATTTTAATAATCTAATATATTGTTTTCATTATTAATTTTATTAACAACTCTGGCAAACCCGGTTCTGGCCGGAATTCAAAATTTTTAACCTGGCGCACACCTAGCATTTATTTTAAAAAAATACAAGAAAATAAACTATTTAAACCAAAAATACCACTTTGCCAAATTTTTATTTATGTATATCAGCTTTTTAAACTTTTTTTAAACTATTTTGTTTACTTAATTATTACAGAGTTCATTTTTATAGTTTTTATTTAAATTAAATAGAAAATTTTTTTATATAGACTGTTTATTGAAAACAATAACAAGATTAGGGCAAGTTTGTTATTCATCCTGGTAAACAGAATGGATATTTTATTTATTTACTGATTTCATAATATTAAAGTTCTTTTCATAATTAGGAAAAATATTATTTTTGATTTAAAAAAAAATACTTTTAAAAACTATTTACAATTTTTGCTATAATTTTACTAAGGTCAGTTCAAGGTTTTACTTGAAGTTTCATTTTCAGATATATTTCAAGCTCATCAAAAAACTCATATATTTATTGTTGAGCTTTTATTTTGTAAGCAAGAACCCCACTAAGTCCCTGTTAGTACCACACTTAACTTGTTCCTTTCTGCAGCGCCTTTGATCGGCAAGGCGATCATATTTTGAATTCATTTTTTAGTTTTATAATTTAACAGAAATTTGTGTTACCATGACATTCCATTATGTCAAAGTTGAGACCATCACACTGGTTTATTGAATTAGACACATTACAACTTCTTGATCTGTTCTTAAATCCATATGTATCATTACAAATCGACCAATTGCTCCATGATGTCCAAAAACCTTTAGTAAAAATGGTATATGAAAAAAAGTAAGTAATCAGGGAAATTTTTATTTCAATTTTACATTATTTTTAAAAATAACATAACATTTTTTATTGTGAACACGTTTTTTAAACTTCTATATATATATATTTTCAAAAGATTTATTCTATAATAAAAAACGCGGAATAAATATTATTCAAACAATAAGAAAGCCAAAATAATAATTGTTCATGTTAAGAAGATGGTAAAATAAAAAATTTGTTTATTAAGTGATGGATTTTTCTATCAGATGTGGAGCATTTTTTATACTGTTAACTTATGTTTGGGCGGAGCAGTGTCACATAATAATCAAATTAAATTAGTAAAGTAACTTTTAAAGTCAGGTAAATTAATTCATTTCAATATTAACGCAATTCAAGTCCTTTTTTTATTGTATTTAAAGTATATGCAATTAGCTCATTTTAGAACTACTCAACTTTTTTAAAAACAAGATTCATTCAAAAAGACTTTTTGCCTAGCAAACTAATTGTCAATAATCATATCAACATATTGCCCTCACCTTTCAATTAACTTTGTACTAATAATGAGGCCTTGTTTTAAAGCGTTATGAGCGATTTACGTACACCTTTTTTACATAAAGCAGTAAGCGAATTCGGTTAAGCAACTTTTTATCTCTTTTTATCGTTTAAATTATTCTGTAAGCGGTAAGATAAAAAAAGTAATCAATTTTTAAAAAAATCACCTTATCTTTTAAATGATGTTTAAAAGTTTTAACGACAATTATGTTTGACATAAGCGCTATTTACTAATGAAAAAAAATCTCAAATCAAATTAAAAGTTTATTTTTCTTTTGTTTTTATTTTATTGCAATGATTGATTTTTTAAGCTTAAAGCAAAGATCATAAAAACATAATTTAATTCTGATAAAAAATAAATGATTTAATTTAAAACTAATTTAATAAAAATATATAATTTTATTCTAATAAAAAAAAAAAAAAATTTAATTTAGATTTTGAAAATGTTTAATGTAATTTTGATTTAAAATGTATATTTAAGTTTATTAAAATTAAAGTTAATGCTTGGGTTCAACTTAACTGCCAAATCTATTTAAAAATATTACTAAATATGGTTCAAAATTTAAATTTTATTTGTTCTTAAAAAAAAATCAGCTTATTTTTATCATAATTGTTTTTTCGGTTTGCTTCCTAAACATTTTTTTTTTTTATAACGCATATTAAATTGCAACGATTACTTTTTAATAAATGATATACACAGCAATATAATTTTAATAGTAAAATAATAAACTAAAAAACTTTTAATAAGTAAAGTAAATAAATTAACTTTATTTTTTTTTTAGTTGTTATTCGCTCAATTTTTTCAAGTAAAAAATCATTTGTAGTTGCAAAGACTCAATATGAAACTTAAGAAATAATCATTTTAAAAATTCAAAAATTAAACATAATTTAATTCATTTATGCAAATGTCAAGAAAGGAAAGAAATTTATTATGTGGTATTGGTGTTGTGGTAGAGTGCTTGCTTCATAAGCAAAATGTTTTAAGTTCAATCTCCACCATGCCCCTAATAGTATCACGCTCAACTCGTTTCTCCGCGCAGCTGTCTTGTTTGTCAAGGTTCGTGTTTCAGAGCTATTGAGTTGAGAGAGGGTTATACCACAAATAAGTAGCCTCCTTGTCTGCAGTGGCCTTCTCGGCCTTAAGAATGTGAATTAACAAAAAAAAAAAAATCAAACATTTTAAAAAATCCAATATTAAGTTTAATTATTTGATATTAAAAAAAAATAAAATAAATATTTCTTTATATTAATAAAAAAAAAAAGCTGTTTAATAATATTTAACTTATTTTGCGGTAATTAATATTATTGCAGTAATTTAAAAAAGTTAATGTTTAAAAAATAAAAACATGTAGAGAACTTTATAACATTGAATAAACTGTTAAGCTAATGCATTAGGCATTTTTTATATAAAACATGGCCTAATAATGTTTCAATTGCCAACACACTGAACAAGGCTTTTCAATCTGCTTTTACTATTGAGCCTCATAATCAAAATCTACTTCAATTCCCTCAACATAATTCTGCTTCTCTTTTTAATATTTTGCTTTTTTATAAATCTGTTTAAAAACACTTTAAGGCACTTGACTGTTATATATCTTCTGAAGAAGATTAAACAAGCCATTGTGTTCTTGAAGCTTGCACCAGCACATTAGCAGCTATGCTTGCCATGATTTTTTAAATGTCAGTGGAACAAGCAATTGCACCAAAAGCATGGCTTGTTGCTAATGTAACTCCATTGTTCAAAAACAGATCTAAAACAGACCCAACAAACTACAAATACTTTTGCACCTCATTGAATTATAGAAAAAATGGTTAAAGATAAGGTTATTTATCAATTAATATCAAACGATTTTATTTCTAATGTCTACACAGATTTGTCAGCAAAAAATCCTGCATTACAAATTTACTTTAAACTATGGCTTTTTTGACCAAAACTGCCTAACAAGTTACCTGTTGATGCCCTATTTCATGATTTTGCAACAAAATTTGACAAAGTTCCTCACAAAAGATTACTAATAAAGCTTGACTCGTATGGGATTAAAGGCAATATCTTAAATTGGGTAAGTGTTTTTCTTTCCAACAGAACACAACATGTCATCCTTAGAAATGGTTGTGGTTGTTTTTTTTAAAATATACTTTTGTTTATAAATTTTTGGGTTCTTTTTCAATTTTTCCAACTAATTTTAAAGCTATCAAGTTAAATCATTTAAATGAGACACTTTATTAACAATACTTAATGATAATAAATAAAAGTCAGGGTCAAACATTTAATAAAGTTTATGTTAATCTCAAAAAGCCTTGGTTTTCACACAACCAATACTATGTAGCATGTTTCAGAACCAAGCCATTTGATAATTTGTTTTTTAAACTTGATATATATGCATTTTAAAGTATGACATTGAACGAATATAATACAAATAATGTTGTATTTGTAAATTTTATATTTTTAATAACTTTTGATAAGTATTTTTATGTGTCATATGATATGGTAATGTATTATTTAATATGTGTATTTATATGTTATATAAGGATATATAGGTTTATATTTTGCAAGTGTTCATGTAAGTGTTTCTATATGGGTGCTGTTATTAGTTAAAATATGTACAATAAACTCTGAATAAATCAATAACCCTTAATAACTTATACTAACTTTAAAATTCCAGTTAAGCCTTTATTTATGGATTATAGTCTCAATAACTCTTAAATTATCTAACAAATTAATTTCTTGGTCCTTTAGAGGTTTGAGTTATTGAGAGTTTACTGTAACATGTTAGGCTATTTGTTAACTATGTGATGTCATTGTTGTGATGTTTTGTGTTGATAGACGACTCGGATTATCTTCATGTCAGAGTCTATTGTTACAAATAATTATTGAGTTGATTCATTACTGAAACTGACAACATATAATCATTCACTAAAAGCCAAGGATTCGGTTTTCAAATAAAAATATAATGGTTTATCTTGTTGTGATTATTTATTTTTAGCGTTTCTTTTTTAAAAAGAGTTTATAATCTAAACTTGCAACAATTAATTTTGAAACTTTCAAGATTTCAACTTTTTCTTGAAATAGTACATAACATATTAATGTGTAATAAATGTTTCCAATGAAATTTTGTTCCATACTTTTTTATATTAAATATAATATTTCTTTATAACTTTTTTTTTTTATTTTAATTTTTTTTTTAACTTTATCTCAAAAAAAATTTTTTATTTCTTACATCAATTTGTATATTTTTTACCACGTTTTTATTAGATCGCTTTCTTGTTTGTTTGTTTGTCCGGGTGAAATTTTGCAACTCAATTTTAACCCACTTTTCAATTAGCTAGAGCTCTGAAACTTTTACTATAGCTCAGAACCCGATGACAATGCAATATTATACTACTTTTACCATGATTTGCCGAGTTTCTTGAACAATTTTAGCAAAATAAAATTTATTATGGCGAAACTTTTGGAGGCATCGCCACAATTTGACGCGTCGCTTTAAATAAAAAACTTTCAAACAAAAAAA
>NC_061170.1:20713972-20731472 GCF_022113875.1 Hydra vulgaris | reverse complement strand
TCAGAAATATATTATTTTGCTTCTTGCAATATAAATTAAGATAAACTTAGCATCATACCAAAACATTCTTTTACTTCGATGTTACGACCATTACACTGATCCGCAGAATGAGAAACATTGCACTCCCTTGTTCTATTTATAAATCCATAAGTACCATTACAATTTGACCAAATGCTCCATTGTGACCAAATGACTAAAGTAAGAAATCACCATAGTTCATGAAGCAAGTAATATATGGATGATTAATTAACAATTATTAACATATTTAGAAACAAATGTATTTCTAAAATTATTAATTATTCCAAATTAATCATTATCACCACATTGGAAGTTCCAACATGGTGACATGTTGGAACTTCCAATGATTTCTTTTATATAAAAAATGAGAAGAACACAGGAAAATTTAAACCAGAAATAAATTTTCATCAAGGTATATCAGCTATTTTGTTTATACTATTTTGTTAACTGATTCTATTTTTATAGTTTTAAACTTTCATTAAATAGAAAGTGTTTTAAAAAAGTTTTTAATAATTTTTTAGTTGCATTTTTAAAAAAAAAAGACTGTTTATTGAAAACATTAACAGGATTAGGGTAAGTTTGTTGTTCATCCTGATAAAAAGAATGGATATTTCATTTTTTTATTAATTTTATTTTATTAAAGTCTTTTTAAAGTAAGAAAAAATATTGTTTTAGGTTAAAAAATACTTTTAATAATTATTTACAATTTTGTTAATATGATTTTACTGAAGTTTGAAATCATTTAAATTTTTATTTAAAAATTCACTTGAGATCTATTTAAAGCTTTTCAAAAAATCCCTATATTTTTTGATGTTAAGCTTTCATGTCATAAGCCAGATTCCCACCAAATTTTTGTTAGTGCCGCAGTTAACATCTTTCTTTGTGCAGTGTCCTTGTTTGCTAAGATTTTTGTTTTTAAATTTAAAATTGAGAGAGGGTTGTAAACACAACATTAAAAAAATTGAAAAAATAAATAGTAGCCTCCTCAACTGTAGTAGTCCCCTCGATCTTGGGGAGGTGAATAACATTTAAGACAAAAAAAAAAGATTATCTAATCAAAAAAATTCCAAAATTGTTGCCATGCAACATAAGTTGTTACAAAATAAATATAAATATTTGATTAACTATGTTTGTTTTTTTTGTATTATGATTTTACAAAAAACTTGTGATACCATAACATTCCATTATATCAAAGTTGTGACCATCACACTGATTTATTGAATTTGACACATTACAATTTCTTGATCTGTTCTTGAATCCATATGTATCATTACAAATCGACCAACTGCTCCATGATGTCCAAAATACTTTAGTAAAAAATGTTATATAAAAATAAGTAAATAATCAGAAAAATTAATAAAACAAACTATAAAACAAAACTTGTTGGAATAAAATAAAAAACAAAACTTTTGTTTAAAAATTTTATTTTGCATTACAATATATATTATTTTTAAAAATAACATAATATTTTTTAATGTGGACACGTTTTATAAGTTTCTATATACTATTTCATAAGATTTATTCTACAATAAAAAAAACTCAGAATAAATATTAGGCAAATAATAAATCACTTTTCAAGTTAAGAAAAAAACCTCAGAATAAATATTAGTCAAAATAATAAACCACTTTTCAAGTTAAGAATGTATTTTTAGTAAAATGAAAAGTGTGTTCATTACGTAATTGATTTTCTTATCTGGAGCATTTTTTAAACTTTTAACTTATGTTTGGTTGGAGCAGTATCTCATTAGAATCACAACTGTTAAGTGTTCTCTTAAAAAACTCCACAAAATCATGTTAAAATAAATAAATAACAAATAATGTCTTTCTAATATCAGAATTATTTTATTGTTTTTTATTTTTTGCTTTGCTTTGTTTACCATTTAAATAAAAAAAAAAACAGAGTGGAAAATTGTTTTGATGGTCAAAATTTAAATTTTTTTCTTTTTTTAAACTTACTATTATTATGAATCATCTTAGTAATAGTTCTTCATGACTCAACTTTATAATAAAAAAATAAGTTAATGCTTGAAAATTAATGAATTCAGATTTTATTTTAAAAATAATTTTATATAAAATGAATGCTTTTTTTTTTAAAACGTGCAAACACGATTGATAATTTTTAAATTATTTAAAAGTAACTCATTTTATTGCAATGAATTGGCAAATGGTGAAAAAAAGTAAATAAAAAAAAGTACAGTTGAGATAATGTTCATAATTACATACAACAATTTTGAATAAAAGAAGAACTTTAATCTCTAAAGTTAAAGAGAAAAAACTAGCACACATTTTATATTTCTTGGTCATTAAAATCATTTCAAAATCGCTAATGTTAATTAGTTAATAAATATGTTACTAATTCTCATTTGTAGATACTATTTTAACTGAATACTTAATACTAAGAAGATGATTGTTTTATTAAACACTGCTGTAAAAATTAATGTTACATAAAACGAAACTTTTACTAAATATATATATATATATATATATATATATATATATATATATATATATATATATATATATATATATATATATATATATACATATATATATATATATATATGTATATATATACATATATATATATGTATATATATATTTATATATATATATATATATATATATATATACATATATATATATACATACATATATATATATATCATATACATCTATATATATATATATATACATATATATATATATATATATATATATATATACATATATCATATATATATATAAATATATATATATATATATATATATATATACATATATATATATATATATATATATATCTATATATATATATATATATATATATATATATATATATATATATATATATATGTATATATATATATATATATATATATATATATATATATACATATATATATATATATATATATATATATATATATATATATATATATATATATATATATATATATATATGTATATATATATATATATATATATATATATATATATATATATATATATATATTATATATATATATATATATATATATATATATATATATATATATATATATATATATAATAACCCTATTATAGGAAAAAAAGCACAAGCTTTAAAAGTGCAAAAAGTGTTCTTAACTACATACAACAATTTTGAATAATAATGAAATAAGAACTTTAATCTCTGAACACTACTGTAAAAATTGCAAATATTACATAAAACGAAACTTTTACTAAATGTATATTTTTAATAATCCTATTATTGGAAAATAAGCACAAGCTTTAAAAGTGCAAAAAGTGTTCTTAATTACACACAACAATTTTGAATAATAATAATATAAGAACTTTAAAACTAGCGCTCATTTTATATCTTTTGCTCATTAAAGTTAATTTAAAAACCGCTTATGTTAATTAGTTAATAATAATATTATTAATTCTGGTTTGCTGATACTATTTAAACTGAATAATTAATACTAAGAAGATAATTATTTTATGAAACACTAATATAAAAATTACTGTTACATAAAATAAGATTTTTACTAAATATATATATTTAGTATATTTTTTTAATAATTCAATTGTAGAAAAAATGCACCATAAGCTTTTTCTTCTTAAAATAAATCTGTGTTTATTCTGAACATTTATTTGTTTTTCTTTGTTTTTATTATAATCTTCCTTTATATAAAAAGTTTTTTCAATACAAATGTTTCATATTTCTCTTTGGGCTTTCATTGCTCAATATAGTTCAGGCACCACAGATTACCTGCATCAAATAGAATTATTATTATTTTTTCAATTTATTTCCTTCTGTTTGTTCTTACAAATTTTAATTGTTTACAAATAATTACAATTTCATACAATGCAACTGTTTCAAAAAGTAGTTTAAAAAAAAAGGAAAACAGCTATCAACTACATTTTTTAAACAACTTAAAAGCTTTGCCTACTGCTCATAACTTAGTTTTTCGATTTCTACTTTCTACTACTCATAACTAGTTTTTCGATTTCTTTCTTTCAATTTCTCTGGTAAATTAAATTTATTCAGATAGATACAGACAATTAAAAGTATTTTTATGAAATTAAGAAGATTGAAATATTTCCAGGCCAATTATATAAAAAGAATTTGGCTGGCAAACAAGTAAGGTTACTGAATTTCACAAGTTAAATATGTTTACTTTGCTGCTTAAGAATCTTACTAATACTAAAAAAAACCTATAACCTTTAACATTGACTGGATTTTGTGCATAGCTTTGATTTTAACTCAAAGTAAAATGAACCAACCATATACTTAAGTATTTAAAACTTCTTTGTCATCAGAGGTTAAAATCACTGAAATGCTATAAATTGATGTTAATAATTGTAAAATTATTAACATCAATTTTTTCAATGTTTCAGTTTTGTTCTTTGCAAATCAAAACAAAATCTTTTAAGTTAAGATTTTTTTGTATAGTTAACATAAACAAATTGTATCTTTTATTTTGTCATTTATACTCTCAACATATTTTTTTTTAAACATAATATTAGCTTAAAAATTTAAACTTCTTTTTATTAAAAATTTATGAAAATTTCTAATTTTACTACACTTTTTATTAGGATCACTTTTTTTTTTCACTTTTTCAAAATGTATTTTTCTGGATGTTTTATATAACGAAGGGTAAAGTTACAATTTTTATTAATACAATTTTTTATGATGTTATAAATTAATGTTGTTTGCTGTAATCTTGGTTTCCGCAAAAGGTCTTTTTAAAGCTTATGCAATTTGTATATGTGCAAATAAAGCAATGTTTTTCCAATAAACTGGAAACCTACAGAACCCTAGGGTTTACTAAAATCTATACACTATTTTAATAACTATTTGTAAATGTGTAGAAAAATTTTACACATACATTTAGTACACTAATCAAAACTTCAAATTGTCCTATCACCATATCACCATAGGCAGCTCTGATAAACAAGGTTCAAGGAAAATGTGTTTGCTACAACAAGATGCAACATGTGTTAGTGTTCATTCCATGCAATTTATCAGGAGCTATTCAATACAGTTCAAACAAGTTGGTTATTTATTGTAATGAAATTGTTTTTGTTTAAAACATTAGTAGCCATTTGTAGTAAAATAATTAGTAGTATTGTATATATATATTGGATGAAAAAGATAAAAATTAAAAAGAATAGACAGTTTGTAGACAAATGAGATGAGTAAAAAAAGTTTTTGTCAAAACCTCCAGCTCAGAGGAACTTGATTAAAACAAATGATATTGTGCTAAACAATTTCCAGCACTTAAAGCAATATTAAATTTATAATAACAACTTTAAAAACATTTAAAAATCAACTGTGTATTTGAAAAGATAATTATTTAGTCTCAACATAAAAAACAAGATTTTATGTTAAATACAATTTATACTCTTTCTGTTTTCTCAAACAATAGAGTAATAGAATCTTAAGTCTTTCTTATCTTCTATAGGTTACAAACTAGTGTTAATGGTAATGCTATTAAATAATTACGTCTTGTAATACTTAAGACGAAGAAGAAGCAATTTAATTATTATAAATTGAAATAAATTATTTACAACTCCTTAAAAGTGAACCCATTAACTTTTTGAGAAAATAAACTTTAGCCGGTAAGACTAGAGCCACAGGTTTAAATTTGTGAAGAACTCTGTTCAACCTAACATTAGTTATGTAGGTGTTTGCTTAGCTCAGCTTAGAAATTAAAAAAAAATTATTTACTACTAAAAAAACAAGGTTTCATGATAATGAGTGACAACTGAAAAACAAGACTGGTTTTAAAGACACGTATATCTTTTAATGAACAAGGTTAAGTAAAAAGGAAAAATCTTTTACAAAGTATTTTTATTCTATTTTTAATTTATATTATCAGTTATTTTTGATTAAACCATGCCTTCTGACTTTATCAATTATGCCTGGTATAGACTGAGATATATTCTATGAGCTCAATATCAACTTTATTAAGGCAATACTTAATTCTAGAGCAAACTTTTTGAAGATTTTCTGCATACCAATTAATCTTATAAAAAGAAATCTATTTAAACAAGTGATCTTTTAAAATACAAAAAAAAAAAAAGACTCATCATTATTGATTGGTTTACAGTTTCTAAATTTCTTATACAATCAACTGCTTTTTTTTTTTTTTTTAATTCACCTCTCCAAGGCCATGAAGGTTACTACAGTCGTGGAGAATACTTTTAGTTGTGGTTACAATCCTCTCTCAACTCGATAACTCTGAAACACAAACCTTGAAGAACAAAGTCACAGCGCAGAAAAACAAATTAAGCATGGTACTACCAGGGATGTGGTGGATAACAAAATTTAGAGCTTCTCACTTGTGAGGCAAGCGCTCCACCACTACACCACTACCGCACTTAGTACTAGCAATTGCTTTTTGCTGGTCAGAAGGTTTTATATAGTCATTTTTTTTCTTGGATTAATTTTTGTCTTTTTTTAAAAATGTTTTACTAATGTGATGCTGAGTGCAGTTGAACTTTTTTGCTGCTTGTTATTAAGAAACTTTCGGGTTTTTTTTGTTTTTTTTTTTAATTATCTTCGCTTCCAACAAGGCTGCAAGCAACCACTAATTAGTGTTGGAAGTTACTGTAAGAGAAAATATGAAGATTGGAGAGCAAGATAACGATTGACAAACGACTTAAAAGATTGCAAATTATATGAATCAGGAAAGCAAGTTAAAGGAAACGAATTCCAAAGAACTGATGTTTGAGAAAAAAAACTAGAACTTTTGGAGCACTTAGGAACAGTAACAGAAAAAGGATGAGACTTAATTGAATGACGAGTAACACAAGAATGAATTTTTGTAGATGGCACAAGCAACGCTAGCTCTTTCGAGCAGTGCCCATTATAGTATTTGTAGAAAAGAGAAAGAGAAGCAACATTACGACAATGTGACAGAGGTTGAAGGTTGGCTGCAAGAGCAGGTCCAACTATGTTTACAATGCATTTTTGCACCTTGTCTAAAAGAGAAAGGGCATCATTAGAAGATTCGCCCCAGATATGGCAACAGTATTCCATACAAGGCCGGATTTGAGATTTATAGAGATAGAGAATAGAATCCTGAGTAAGAAAGTGACGAGCTCGATAAAGAGAAGCAACTTTAGCAGATGCTAATTTTGCAACGGATTTGATATAAGGTTTCCAAGAAAGATCAGAAGTAAGAGCTAATCCTAGAAGATGAAGGGTAGGAGACTCATCGAGTACATTACCGTTCATAAATATAGGAAGGTCTAAATTATTGCGATAACGATTGGCCAAAAAAAATTGAGTTTTATCTAAATTAAAGTTCACCAGCCACTGTGAGCCCCATGCTGTAGCAGAAGTGAGATCCTTTTCAAGCTTAGATGCCCCCTGCAAGCAATCAGAGGGAGTTGGCTTTTTATCGTGACAAGAATAAATGGTAGTATCATCAGCGAACAATGCCACCTTAGATGTGAGAATATCTGGAAGATCCTTAATGTAAATTAAAAAGAGCATAGGGCTAAGGATTGAACCTTGGGGAACCCCTGAGGTAACAAAATAAGAAGAAGAGTGCTGTCAATCAAGGACAACTTTTATACTACAATTGGAAAGAAAGGATTCAATAATCTTAAAGTTATTTCCAGATAAACAAATGCATGCCAAACTTTATCAAACGCTTTAGAAATGTCAAGAGCAATGGCCTAAATCTCTCCACCTTTATCTAATGCGCAATAAAACCTATTGGTTATTATTGATAGCAAATCAGCCGTAGAACAAGAAGATCAAAATCCATATTGATGATCAGAAAGTAGGTTATGAGATTCGAGATAAGAGATTAAGTGTTTGTTAACTAAAGATTTAAAAACCTTGCTTATGATAGGAAGAAGACTAATGGGACGGTAGTTAGATGAATCAGATTGCTCTCCAGAATTTTTAAAAACAGGGATAACAGATGCTGCTTTCCAGCAGGCTGGAAAACAAGACTCTGATAAGCACTTGTTAAATAGTTTTGAAAGGATAGACGACAGCTCCGGAGAACACTTCTGCAAGACTATAACAGGTATGTTGTCCGAGCCGCAAGCTGTAGAAGAGTCTAAGCGGGAAATCACTTTAGATACAGAAGCTGGAGTGATACGAATGTCGAGCAATGGATCAACCTGTTTGACGGCTATATCAGGTAGAACGCAACTAGTGGCATCAAGAGATGATATTGATGAAAAGTTCTTGGCAAACAATTCAGCTTTGTCTTTAGGTGAGGGGACTAAGTCTGAACCATACAAAAGAAGTGGAATTACAGACTTGCCCTTATTATTGATACTATTAAAGATTCTCCAGAAGTCACGAGAGCCTAATTTTTGTGATGAAATACAAGATTTCATGATTTGAGAATAGTGGGCTTTGGCATTAGACAAAACCTTTTTACAATGGTTCCTAGCAGTAATAAACAGACGTCCGCTTTCTAGAGAATTGTTTTGCTGATAGATATGGAAGTAATGGTTTCGATTGGCAATTGCAGCAGCACAATGTGAGGAAAACCATGAAGAAGAGTGAAGCTTGACCTGGAATCGTCGAGAGGGAATAAAGGATTCCATGCCAGCCTGAATCCACGAAGTTATGTAAGAAGCACATTTGTCAACAGGGAGACGAAAGATTTCTACCCAGGGGCCATCACGAAGAAAATCACGGAAAGAGTCCCAGTCAGCTTTAAGGTAGTTGTAAGATGTACAATGATAGGGGAATTCTGATGGTAAAGAAGTGTGAGATAATAGTTTTAGAGAGACCAAATTATGATCAGAAGCACCTAAGGGTGAGTGTGAAGAAACTAAGCACTGACTAGGATCAGAAACAAGACATAAGTTGAGTAGAGAAGGTAAATGATTTGGGTTGTCTGAAAAGCGAGTTGGAAAGTTGACTATTGACTAAGTTAGGGATTGAGAAAGGCAAAATTTGTGGGCCTTAATGCCTGCGGAGTCACTGACACTAGAGCCAAGCCATTCAGTGTGATGAACATTAAAGTCACCGACAACAACAATATTGGCTGATGGATAAAGATTGAGGGCTTGGTCAATATAATCAGAAATAACATCAAGAAGAGTGCAGTCTTGGGATGAAGGAGAGCGATATAGAACAAAGAGAAAGGTGATAGAGTGAAGTGGTGCTAAACGAAAGCACATAAAAGAGTAGTCTGTGGATTCAAACCTAGTTTCCCGACAAATGGGCGAATTTTTACGAATGTAAATGCCTAGGCCAAGCATGTGACTATTGGAGTCTTTACGAATTAAAGGAAGATAACCATCAACACTAAGATCACAAGATGAGACAGCTGAACTCAAATTAGTCTTTTAATTTAAAAACTAGAATAAAAATAATTTTCAAAACATTTTTCCTTTTTGTTTTATGTTATACCTTAAAGAAATTATGCATCTTTAAATCCATCTCATTTTTTAGTTGTCACCTGTTACTTGTACTTGTATTATTAGGAACATTAAAATAATATGAATAAAATAATAAACTATGTATAATGATAATAATATAATATACATATCGTATAATAATAATAACAATATTATAATATATAACATTACATTACAACAATATAATACTTAACAATAAAGAATATTTTACCGAATTCTAAGTTATATCCAGAACACATGTTCATACACTCAACTGTTTTATTTGTAACTCCATTGGAAGCAATAAAATCAGACCAATTACTAGTTTGCACATAATCTGTAAAATTTTCATATATATATATATATATATATATATATATATATATATATATATATATATATATATATATATATATATATAATATATATATATATATATATATATATATATATATATATATATATATATATATATATATGTGTGTGTGTGTGTATGTGTGTGTGTGTGTATATATATATATATATATATATATATATATATATATATATATATATTTATTTATATATACATATTTATATATATATATATATATATATATATATATATATATATATATATATTATATATATATATATATAAATATATATTATATATAAATATATATATATATAATATATAAATATATATATATAAATTTATATATATATAAATATATATATATATATATATATATATATAAAATATATATATATAAATAGAATTCTATTTCAAATAATATTTATTTAATCAAATATATTATAATGAATGCCAAGAGTAACTACACTCTGATGACAAAAAAGCCAAGATTGAAGCCTACAAGCCATTGCATTTATTAAACAGGACAATCGCTTAGCAAGCTGAGATGCTCTCTACATTTGATCAATAATTTTTAAATAATCCAAAAATTATTGCATAAAGCATCAAAGTGGTAGAAGAACAATTCTAATAGTTCACAAACTCCAACAAATTGGGTATGCCGCTAGTATTTGTACAGTCTTCAAAATACAAATTGGTGCTGATTTGGAATTGAAATGCTTAAGATGGATGGTGAATCATAAAATTAACAAGTCAGACTTTCTTAGATATGCAAAAAAATGTGCATCTCTAATACTAATTAAAACACACAAATACATTTGATTAAAATATATGTATACATTAGTAGAAAAAAACAAAATCCTGGAATGTAACATCTACTGAGGTACAAGTACCTTATAATATTATAAACCGCATTTAACAAATAATATATATTAAATGCAGAAGTATATAGAAATTTGTTGGATGATCATTTGAAGGATATTTCATAAGAATTTTGAAACATAAATTTTGTTTTTGAGCAAGATAATGTTTAAAATTCAATCCCCGGTAGTAACGTGCTTATAGTGTTTCTCTGCGCAACGGCCTTGTTCATCAAGATTCGTGTTTTGGAGTTATAGAGTTCAGATGTGAGTTATAAGTACAATTAAGTCCTCATCTGTACTGGCCTTCTTGGCCTTGGGAAGGTGAATTAGCATTAAAAAATACATACATATTCCATGGTTCACCAGCTAAAAAATTAAATTATTGGAGCGACCAGCACTCTTACCCAATTTTAATCCCATTGAAAACATATGGGGCATTTTAGCAAGACATAATTATGCAGAAAGGAAATAATATTCAAATGTCAATAAATTGAAAAAGGCAATTGTCCATGTTTGAAAGAACATATCTCTTGCTGATCTCAGCAAGAGATATGTTCTTTCAAAAACATTCTGAAAGTATGCCAAATTGAATATTTGAGGTCATTCAGAATTGTGGCAATAAAACAAAGTATTTATAAATTCAAATTAAGATAACACATCATCAAACTTTGATGAACAAAATTGAAATAAGGTTATAATTTTGCACCATCATTTTTCTCAACTTAATTTACAAAATAAAACTAGACTGTATTACAAATACAATATTAATCAAGTAAGATGCTAAGGAGTTAAAAAATTTAGTAACAATCACTAATTTATATGATAAATCTGTACCACACTGTATATTCTTTGTGCTTATGCAATGTAATCTTATTGTCAATATTTCTAAGAATCTATTTTTTTGTTTGTTTGTTTTGAAACTTTTAATTTTCTATAAAACTTCATTTACACTGGAACTTAAAAACTTTTTATTTTTGTAGGAAAAATATCTTGATATCTTGTTTATAGACATTTATAGACATTTATAGACTAAATTATTTAGAAAAAGACAAAGTGAGCCAAAAAAAAAAATACAAATTTATAAGTGGGCTGGTATGCATAGATTGACAATGAGTCAGTGTATAAATTCTCTACAACATAATAAAAAAAACCATAAAGTTTAATATCAGGGACATCAACTTGTCCCTAATATTAAACTCTGTGAAGATCAACTTCCAGACCTTTCACACAGAACTAAACCACATTATTGATAAACCAATAATGTAAGTGAGAAAACAAAATGCAAAAAATACAAGAATTAAAATTAAAAAGTGATTCACCTGGATTGTAGTTTTTTATTATAAGATTTCTAATATATCCAGTTTGCACATCATTAACTGTATCTGAAACAAAAACTGTAACATTTGAAAATTCTCTTGCATGTTGGTTTGTCAAACTTACAATTTTTTGACGATTAAGTTCAATTGAGAATATGTATTTTCTTTCTGAAAAAATTTGTGATACTTCAATTGAAGACCAGTGTTCTTGTTGAATAGGTTTTGTTGTTATATTAAAAATAGTTTTATTTAAGTCAAAAAGAATTAGCAAAGTTCCATTATCTTGATTGATAAAAACTGATAGAACTTGACATCTTTTGCATGTATCTGTACCATTAGTTAAACTTATAATATTTTTCTTTTCAAAAGATTGATTAAAAGCTGTTGGTTTGATTTCAAAATACACTACGTGTTCTTTATAAAACTTTATTGAAGTAGCAACCAATTTTCCTTTTGACAGTAAAGTTTCTTTTTCCATTAATAAAGTTCCTACAGTACAAGTGATAGCAAAAACTTTTAGAAAAAAAACTAAAAATTGTATATATATATATATATATATATATATATATATATATATATATATATATATATATATATATATATATACATATATATATATTTATATATATATTGCTAATTCCATAGTTCAGTGACGCAACATGCGATTTTCTTTAATAAAAATTTTTCTGTAACTCAAAAAAAAAATTTTATTACTCCAAAATAATCTTGAATTAAAATTTTATAATATAAATTAAAAACAATTTTATTGTAACAACAATGACACAAGACATAAATTAAAACATGAGTTCAGTGACGCAACACAGAAAAAAGTGTTTTTTTATCAGCATGTTTTCAAACAGAATTTTCTCTGAAATTTTAATTCTTGCTAGACTAATTAGATTTTGTTGTTGTAATTTATTCATTTGGCAATAAGCCAGTCTTAAAAAAAGCCATAAACAACGAAGTTTTTATATCAATTTATTTTACAGAAAAAACTATCAGTTCAGTGACGCAACGTTCAGTGACAAAACAAAAAATGGAATGAAAATCATGTTTAAAAAGTTATGTTATTTTGTAATAAATTTTAATTATGTTCAGGTGAAAACAGCATGGGAACAATGTTATCATTCTGAATATAAAAATAATGTGACTTAGATATATCTTTGATTTTTTTTGAATAACTTAAAATTGAACTGAATCCAAGTTCATTTTTTTGTTGTCTATGAATTACAGATACTTGCAAATCTTTTAATGCTAAAGCAAAATCAGCTGCTGACTTGATCACGCATTGACTAGATTTAATTCTCAGCGCTGCGATTCGCTTAACAGTAGCTCTACTCCCGTCAACCACTCCTTTCCCGTGCATTGCTGCAAAGAAATGCTAGAAGAATTTTTTTATTGAAATGTTTTTCAAACACAACTATTGCAGCCATAATGCTTTTGTTTTTAAACTGAGAAGTGGCATTGTCGCTGAACATGTGTACTTCTTTGACTCGATTAGGAATAAAGTTTAGGATTTTGTCGATGTACGTTATAGCTGAAGACTTTGTATGATCAGTAGAATCAGAAACTATAGCGAATGTTTTTAACTCAACGTTCCAGAATGCAAAGGTCATGATAGAAACTTGGTTGAGGCCAAAATAAGCCGTTTGCGGTTCATTTTGATAGAAACACCTAGCGTTCTCAGCCCAGTCAACTTGAATTACCGTAATTTCAGAATTAATAATCATCGAAACTTCCTTCAGTTTCTTAAAAATTGTTGATTGGTTTTTTTTTATAAATGCGTGTTTAACAAACTTATCACGCATCGCTGATATGTGCTGGATAAGTTACAGAAGACTTCTTTGAAATTTTTTCAATGTTTGCATACGTTTTAGTTTTAGGCTTTCTCCACTCGTCCCAGGATACTTCGAAATGAAATGTATCAACAGTTTGCAAATGTTTATCAAACTGTTTCATACCTTTGCATGCAACACAATTCTCATAGGCGCAATCGCGTGTGAACAGTTCACAAACAAAGTTATTTATCAATTCAGATCCAACTTTGATTGAAGGCCCTTGAATTGATTTTGTTAATGCATCTAAGGCAAATCACATATTTTCATGCAAACTAAAAACACAAACATTATGTGGAAATTTTGTGACAGATTTCACATTGCGTGGACGATTTTGATGTGCTGATGCTTAACCTTAAATAGCTCAAAAGCTTCTTTTAGCGTATAATATAAATGACGTATTGGAATATTGTTTGTTTTTCGGTCAGATAATTGAATTCGAGTGACATCTTTTTTGTTTGGTTAAATTTGGGAAACTTCATCTTCATTATAAAAGTTTACAACTGCTAAAACATCACTTTCAGAAAGACCATACAGCTTTGAATATGATGGTATCCCGAATATCCGGTAGACCCGGATTTTCTTTACATGCAGAGCTGTTTGAAAGAATAGAAAGAATTTCAGCTTGTTTTTTCTTTGAGTTTGGTAGTGCTTTTAAAACCTTTTTCAATGCTTTTCCTCTTCGTTGAACAGTTTTAAAAGATGAGCTTAGTCTTTGAGATTGATTTATAAGTTTTCTTTTTAAAGCGCGAATACTTTTTATAACTCTAAGTTTTGCTTTAGCAAAATAAGCTGCTTTTTTATTAGGGTCGGCTTTCAATTTTTCTTGATATCTCTTAGATCTTTCTCTGGACATTTGTTTCTTTTTATCAGGATTCTGAGAAACATAATACTACTCTGCATAACGTTTCATAATACTACTCTGCATAACGTACTCATAATACTACTCTGCATAACGTTTTTTTTTACTTCTAATTTTGATTCCATTTCTTAAAAGTGTATAACTTTATAAGAAAATGCCAACATAAATAAATAATTTACAAATATTTAACGAGAGCCCTACACAAAATTAAAATGCAAAATTTAATCGACCAAACCCACAACAAAAACTGAATTTTTAGATGATACTTTGACTTCCTTACCGCGTTTTTTTTTATAAACGTTAATTATTCCGTTGATGGGTTCAGTGACGCAACAGCTTTTAAACATTAAATATAAGTTAATATAATGCTTTTTAACCAATTTTTTTTTAAATAGTGATAGAAAGTTCACACTATAATATAAAATATTTAAAAAAAACTCGCTCTAAAACCTCATTTCATAGTGATAAATAAACTTTTTTATCTTTAAGTTCAGTGACGCAACCTAATTTTTGCAGATGTGTATGTGCTAAAAAAACATTGAATTATTTTCAAATTTAAAAGTGTGTAAACTCAATTCATTCATATAATCTCAAAGAATTTTTTTAAATAAAAATATGGATATATTTTGCTTAGAATGTTGCAATAACTTGCCCTTAAATTTTACTAACTTTTTCAAATAATAAAAAGAGAAAACAACTGCTAGAATTCATCAAGTTTATCGACTCGGTTCAAATATTTGCTATTCAAAAATTATTTTAACAATAATATTAAGGTGTTTAAATTACAATTAAAGAAAAAAAGCATTTAAAAAAAAGAAATTTTTAAACACGAAATTTATCCCTTTCATTGTGGAATTAGCCATATATATATATAAACAAATTTAAAAATGTGTACTACAAAATAGAGTGCTTAATGTTCTTAAAGAACAGAGCAATTATAATTTAGTAGAAAATTTTTTTTTCATTTTACACTGTGTTTTATCAAAAAAGACTCATCAGAAATGAATGATCAAATTAATTTGGTCATTCATTTCTGATGAGTCTTTGTTAATGAAACAGAGTGTAAAATGAAATAAAGTTTTTGTTACGTGATTTTCTACTAATTTATAATTGCTCTGTTCTTTTAAGAACATTGAGTACTCTATTTTGTAGAATACATTTTTAAAAATGTTTATATATATATATATATATATATATATATTATATATATATATATATATATATATATATATATATATATATATATATATATATATATATATATATATATATATATATATATATATATATATATATATATATATATATGTATATATATATATATATATATATATATATATATATATATATATATATATATATATATATATATATATGTATATATATATATATATATATATATATATATATATATATATATATATATATATATATGTATATATATATATATATATATATATATATATATATATTTATATAACCATTAACTAGTTATACTTATATACATATATATATTAGGCTGGGTCAAAAAATTTTTTTTCTTGTTACAGGCTCTAAACATTGCTAATAGTTATTAATATTGATACTATCAAATATGAGAATGATTGTGATAGATTTAAAGGGCGCAACTTTATTGGAAAAATTATTGGTACCCTAATATTTTGGAGAAAAAAACTTTTTTTAAAAGTAGGCCAACCTGGTACTCAAAAGAAGCGAAATTTATTAAAAATTCGAAATTAATAATCGTTTTATAAAAATCATATCGCCAAAAAAAATTGTTATTAAAAAACATGTAAAAATGCATCTTTTTTACTTTTAGTTAAAAAACTATAGTTATTATGCAATAAAATCTAAAATAATAATTTTTATATGAAAAAATTATTATTTTTGAAACTTTTATAAAATTTCGCTTTATTTGAGTACCTACATTACATAATTTTAAAAAACTTTTTTTTTGAATAATAATAGGGCCTGCTAATTTTTGTAATTATAGTTGCGGGTGGAAGACATTGTTCAATCCAATAAAGTAAATACTTTCCTAAATTAGTGCATAAAAAAACAACTTTCTAGACCATAGCCAAGTTAGCAACTCTAAATAAAATTTTATGACCCAACCTAATAATATATATATATATATATATATATATATATATATATATATATATATATATATATATATATATATATATATATATATATATATATATATATATATATATATATATATATATATATATATATATATATATATATATATATATATATATATTTATATATATATTTATATATTGCTATGTCAATGCATATACACATTTATAAATATATAGACATATGGTCTGTAACTGTCTAGCACATTTGATTCTGTTACTAGTTAATTTTCCAGCTTTAATTAGACTATTACTATTTGTCATTAAAACTGTACTGAAACAGAGTTGATTTTTTCTAGCTATACTTAGCTGCTCCATTAAACCTCTGCCAGCAACAAGATTTAATAAGCTTCACCCTGGAATTTGTTAAAAAACTGTAATAAACAAATCTAAAAATATATATAAATAAGAAATTTGCTATCATTTTGTTTTATTCAATTTAAGTAATTTCTTGATCATAAAAACTAGGGATAAGGGGTTTCAGAATTTATAATTTCAAAGATAGTCAAAAAGTTAATAATTTGATTACCAGTTGTAATTTGCAGTAACTATTTTTTTTATTGGAGAGTTGTTTTTCGTACTTTCAATTTTACACTACTTATGTATTACGTTACGCATATATCAAGTAATTAAAATTATATCAGTAATGTTAAGGAACTACATATAACTTTTAGTTTTTAATGAATAAATCTTAGAAAAATTTATTTTTGTTTAAATTTTTGATTGATGCAAAAATCCATA
>NC_061170.1:20686472-20711472 GCF_022113875.1 Hydra vulgaris | reverse complement strand
GAATCTTTTTTTTAATTTTTATTTTTTTTTAAATTAAACATTGTTATTCTGAAACTTTATGTTTTACAAAATCAAGAATCAAACACAAGAAAATTTTTCAAACACGTGTTTTTGTTGATTCAATTTGTCTGTATTAAAAATATAAGTTATAAACTAAGTAAAAAATGATGACGATTGTAATGTCTAAATATTATATTACATATTATTAAACTCAAGAAATAAATGTTTACAATATTATATTAGCAATTATGTTACAGAATAAAAACTATTGTAAGTACTTATTTTATAAACTCTTTTACAAAGATAATGTACAATGTCACTTTCTTTTCTGACTTTGAGACTCAAAAAGAGCTTTATAAAATTCCTGATCTATGTCATGAAAATATTTAAGCATTGACTTGAGGTCCTCAATTTTTTCATCTGACAATACAATTTCTTTTGAATCACTTTTCAATGTAGGGAATTCTATAGGAGATTTTACTTGCCCCTTTTTCCTTCTTTGAGGAGTACCTTTTACTAATCTTTCTTCAACTAATGGACCTGAGAATGATAGTTTGAATTTAATATGAAAAGGTTGTTCTTTTTCATACACAATTTGCTTCAGTTTTGAAAAAGAAACATTTTTGAAATATAAACTTTCAGAAGCAATTTTGAAGTTTTTAAAGTCCTCTTTGCTAATTTGAATAATTTTTAATTCTACTTTACTAGTTTTGTCAATAGATAACAATAACTTAACTAAGGTAAGAGGACTGTGAATTTTAACATCTATCAAATTTCTCTCAATCACACTGTGCACAGCATCAATATTTTGCACTGAACTATGACCAGGTTCACAATACTTCTGCTCAATAAGAGTTATTTGATATTCACTTTGGAACATTTTAATTGCCATAGCCATTATTGAACTCTTGTTCTGTGGTACACAAGAATCAGACCACAAAATAATATGATTAATTATTATGTTTGGGCAATCTTGAATTATTATTTTTAATATTTTGTAAATGCAACTTGCAATATCATTTGCTCCTCTACCTGCTATAGATTTATTCCAAAGTGCACAATATGTTTTGTTATTTAATAAACAGTGTGCAGTTAAATTATAGCAATAAATTTTTTTTTTTATAGTAACATACTGACACTGGAGACATTGGGAGGGGGAAAACCTTTTCAAGATCAAAAGTAATATTTGCTGTTTTTTTGTACTCTCCACAAGACACCTTAGCAAGGTCACTATCTCTCTCTTGTTTAGTTAATAATTTACTCTCTCTATGATTTATTATTCTTTCATGGTCATCTTTATATTTGTATTCTTGGCATAAAGCACATAAATCTTTCCAAGGCTTATAAAATGCCAAATTGAATTCATTATTGAAAATTCCATAGTATACATCTTTTTTTACTTTTAACTCAGGGTAGGCTTCTGTAAATAACCTGTGCATTTTAAAAGTGCTCAATGAAGAAGCTAAATATTCTTTTTTAGTGTTTTGCCTACAGTAGTGGGACTCCACTCTTGGGAAACTATTGATACATTCCCTGATCTTATCTAAGACCTGTTCAGAAATTTTCCTAACATTCTTTTTGCCTTTACTTGGACACCTTGGCATACTACTTGCATTGTTAACTACCTTATCAAAACTAAAGTAAATTTTCCTTTCACTGATATGTAAAGTATTGAGAAAGAATAGTTTACATACTTTGGTTCTAACATTATTTTTTTTAAAATGATATTTATATAAAAAGTTTTTATTTTTCTCAAGTCTCTCTGCTTTATTTTTTCTTTTACAACCCCACTTTTCTATATTTTGTGTGTAAAAATAAAGTTTTTTAGAGTCACTTAAGTTTCAGTAGTTAGAATGGATTTCTTTTCTATCATTTAAACTAAACACCTCACCACATTTTAGCTTACATTATGGCAAACATGAAGCACCAACCTTTCTTTCTTGCTTCTCATTGCCTTTTCTATCAGTGTAGGCTTTACCACTCTGCCTCTGATTTTTTCTTATGTTTCTTTGCCATGTGCTTTCATTTCTTTGCCTCTTTCTTGTTAGTTTTCTGCAAAATTATAATAAACTGTTATCTAGAATGTTTTTTGTTTTTCTTTGCAAAAGAAAGTTAAAGCAATATTAATAAAAAATATACAGTACAAAATATTTTAATAAATCAATTAACATATGCATTATTTTTATTAACAATAATAAGAAAATTAATGAATAAGAAATAATTAAAAACAAAAAAGAAGAAGAATTGATTTGGAAAGTATAACAAAAAATTATCATTTGTAAAAGCATGTCATTTTTAATCAAATTTTCAAAGTTATATTTACTTTTCACTCTCAGGAGAAATGATAGTGGGAGTGCTGGTGGTAGTAGATGAAGGATTTTAGTCCTCTGTCACTTGTCCGTGATTTACCGTCTCCATTGTAAGATGGGTATGAAACACACTCTCGTTATCAGACTCCAATATAATGTTTTGAAGAACTTATTTTTAATGGCATTGTCATACAGAGTTCGTCGTGTTTTCGCAACATTAAACCTTCTGTAAAAAACATTATTCAAATTATTATTATTTTATTGTGTTTTCGCGATATTAAACCTTCTGTAAACAACATTATTCAAATAATTATTATTTTAAAGTTAAAAAATCTTTTGCTGCAATTTGTATTGAATAGTTCAAATAACTTTATTGAATAAAGTTATGTAACAACTCAAATTTAATATTGTAATTAAAAGTACAGGTATATATGTATATATATATATATATATATATATATATATATATATATATATATATATATATATATATATATATATATATATATATAAATATATACATATATATATATATATATACATATATAAACATGGGAGCCCACAAAATGTTTTAAGCAATAAAAAATGAGAACTTGTATCTGAGCTAGTGATTTTCCAACTAATAGGCAAGTAGTTCAATATTCAGACCTTATTTTAAAAATATAAACAGAGTTCTTTAAAAATAAGTTCTTCAAAAATGGTTTCAAAAGTATTGATTGATCTTATCAATCTTTAGAGTAAATCCTTAAATCTTTAAAGTAAAGCTTCCTCTGATACATGAAAAGTCTGTAGCCAAGAAATGTATTAGACTTTTTACAAGAGAATTATCTGCAGAAGGCAAATTTAAAAATGCAAAAAAAAAGCAAAAAGTATCTTGATTACAATTTTGACCATTTATTTGATTTGTCATCATTTAATTGTGGACTTTTAGTGGTAGCTTGCAATAATAGATAAAGACGATTTCCTATTATTGTTTTTTCATAAATCATTTTTACTTTAATTAAATTTTATTTATTATAATTATAAAATAATTTTAGGTTTTGCAGTTGTACTTTCTCTTTGATTTTTATTTGGATAACTAAAAAAACTATTTTTTAAATATTTATATTTTTATGGATCTGTGAAGTGAAGGAGCCCTTCAGATTGCAAAATAGTACATTTTTCTTTTCTCTGTAAACAAAAAGGTAAATAAGTTAAAACTACAAATATTATACATATTTAACTTAGATCTTTGTTGAGCATGTAGTTTTCTTTTTTGAATGATAAATACAAAGAATTATTATTTTTTATATCTCTGTCTAATAATCTTTTGAAACCCAGATTGATATACTTTAAATATTTTTAAATAAATGATTTCATAAAAGCATTTATTTAAAAATTAAATAAATGCTTTTATGAAAAATTAAATAAATTTAAAAAGACTCGTAAAAAATTTCATAAAACATAAGATTTATTTGATTTGTTTGTAGCAACCCATAAATTGTTATTATTTGAATTGTTATTGAATTAAAATAAATATTTGTTGCTTATTTTTGTTTAATTTTTTAATTAACTATTTTAATTAACTTATTTTAAATTAAATTCAAAATGTTTCCATAGTTAAAAATATTTGCAATCAAGCACACAAGTTTAACAGTTTTCAAGAAGAATTTTTCATAATATATTCTAATAGTTCAAATAACTTTATGATGACTTTTACTTGAATATATTTCAAACTAAAGTTAAATTAATAACAACAACAAATTTAAATCAAGAAGCACTAAAATTGTTATTTAGATAAGTTCCCCATTTAGCATCCTAGTTAGTGCAAACCATCTTTTATGTTTTAAAATTTTTATTTTGTTAAATACATCTTGTGCATACTGTCTTTTGAGCATACCTTGTGTTACTGAGGAATATAAGTTATAAGTTCATCAAACCCTTTAATTACTTTTTTTGCAAACAATAAATAAGAAGTTGGGAAGTCAAAATAGCATTTTTGTTAAACAGAGAGAGGTATGCTGATAATACATAACTATTTACAAGCATTAACACCAATTTGCAATGCTAAAGATTGCTCTTGAGGGCATTATATTGAACACACATAATCATTCTAGTTGACAATGGATTTCACTTTTAGAAGCGTGAAATAGCACGCCAGGCAAATTTCTTTATTACAACTTCTGTAAACATTTAAAAAGAACACATCTGTTTAATTTACTTTACACCCTTTCATTTTACATTTATTTAACACCCTTTTATCTATAGATGATCTTATGAAAGCATTAAAAAAGTGTCAAATTTTAAAACAATATATAAAATATTTAATATTTAAACTTTCATTTAATATATAAATTTTTTGTTATTTTTTCTATAGTTTTGAGTTTTATATAAAACAAAAAAAACTAAAAATTAAAAATTTTAAAAAGTAAATGCTGCTATTTTAAAAAAGATATTGATGACTTACGATATTTTAAAATGTTACACTCCCTTGTTCTATTCATAAAATATCCATAAAAATCATTATAACGTGACCAATCACTCCATTGCGACCAAACAGCTAAATTAACAAATTAACTACAAAACAAGTATAAAACATAAAAATAGACACAAGAATGTTTTTCATAAACTTATTTTATAAAATCTAAATACATATATTTTTTTATGCTACAAGAGCAGGCTTAACGATGTTTACATTGCGCTTTTGCACCTTGTCTAAAACAAAAAGAACATTATTGAAAAATCCAAGGATTGAACCTTGAGGAACCCCTGAAGTTATAGGATATGAAGAAGAGTGCTGTCTATTGAGAACAATTTTTCTACTACGATTGGTAAGGAAGGAATCAATAATCTTAAAGATGTTACCTGATACACCAAAAGATGAGAGCTTATGGAGAAGACCAGCATCCCAACCTTCATCAAAAGTTTTAGAAATGTTGAGAGCAATGACCTTAGCTTCTCCACATCTATCTAATGCATGAAAAAATCTACCAGTTATTACCGTTAATAAATCAGATGTAAAACAAGAAGATCGAAATCCAAAATGATGATCAGAAATTTGATAGAATCAAGATGAGAGATTAAGTATTTGTTAATTAAAGATTCAAAAACCTTTCTTATGATAGGAAGACTAATGGGACAGTAGTTAGACGAATCAGATTGTCTCCAGAATTTTGAAAATAGGTATAACAGATACCGCTTTCCAGCATGCTAGAAAACAAGACTCTAATAAGCACTTGTTTAACAATTTTGAAAGAAAAGACAACAACTCCAGAGAACACTTCTGCAAAACTTTAACAGAAATGTTAAATAGATTACAAGCTGTAAAAGAATCAAAGCAGGAAATCACTTTAGATACAGAAACTGGAGTGATACGAATGTCAAGCAAGCGATCAACCTGTTTGATAGCTATATCAGGTAGAACACAACTAGTGGAATCAATTTTTATAATTTTTATTTACATGTTCATTTATCAGTTAATTAATATGTTAAAAAAGAACTTTCGGTCCAAGATAATTAAATTTCAAAGATAAAATGTATAATACTTACAATTATATTCATGATTGTTTGAACAATCATGAATATAATTGTAAGTATTATACATTTAATTTCAATTGTAATTAGATTTTCATTGTTTAATATCAAATTTTTTTATTGTCATTTAAGTCAAAACTACAATTGTTTTTAATTTTTTCAATATGTTCAAATTGTAATAAACAGTAACTTTTAAGTTATAATATTGTTTAATTAGATACTGCGCGGCTGTGGCGTAGTGGTTAGAGTTTAGAACCAAGAGTTTGTGGCTGGCTCTAAATCAATTGGTGAGGAAGGAGATTTCAACTTTTTTGATATAGGTTATATATTAGATATCAAGCGGAGATGACTAAGGATTTGATTTCATGTTAACTTGAGTCAAGACTTAAAAGGTTAAATGGTAATATAGAAATCTTGATATATCATTGTTATTTACAAGTAATGTCCAGCCTAATTGCATTAAACATTTACTGTTAAATAATAGTTTTAGATTCCCTGCAGACTGCCTGTCAGTACTTGCAATTGAAACTGATGATAGCAATTGAAATATTTAAACAGCATTATAAATTTGTGTCATATTGAGTATTTATTTTTGTTTTATTTATGTTTTTTTTTAACAATTATAATAAGTTATATAAATATTAAATAGTATTAGTATTTTGTTTTTAAAGTTGCTTTGAGGTGATTAATGTGTAACAATAAACAATAATATTAATGAAAATTATTCTTTAATCTGGCTATAGTTATCTTACATGTTTAGTATTTATATACTGTATTGAGTGAGCTTGTGTTTTTTACTTTTTTTTTAGGTTGCCTAAGGGTTGCTTGTTATGTGTAAGATATGACACACTGCATGGTATGTCTATAATAATCTTATTAATAAATATTTCTAATCTACGTTTCTTTATATATACTATGTATTATTATATTATTCAAATCTTTATTTTTACTTTATAAAAATAGAACAAAATTGGATGAAAGCACTAAAGAAAGAAATCGATAAAAATTAAAGCAGAATTTTGCTATGCGATTATGTTGGCGTAATAAAAAAACTACTGACAAAGAATTAAACTATTGTCTAACAGTTTTAAATCAAATTATTGTATAACAATAGTTTTTTGTTGTTTAAAAATATTAAGCAACTGTTTTAAAATCTGTTTTTTAAACTGATTCTTACTAATACTCATGCACCTAATACAACTTATTACCTTTATAGTGAATTTAATAAAAAAAGTACTTTAACTTATTTTTTTGAATAAAAAGTAAAAAAAAGTTCAACTCTCGAATCTGCAGAAATAAAACTTTAAATAATTAAGATAACGCCCGCTATATGGAAAAAATATCTGGGTTCAATAAAGGATTTCCTGTCAAAAACCCAAACTAATCTAGACATAACCCAGACTTATGGGACCCAGTTATATCCCGATGACAAAACCATGGTGAGACCAATGTGGGATACCCATGTGAGCCCCACCATTTTCCTAAGTTGGGTCTCAGCTGAGACCCAATTGCGCTGGTATAATGGGTAGGTTATATAGAAGACCTAAGTACATTTATAATAACATTTAATTTCTATATTTAGTAAAACTAAAATTAAATATTGAGTTAATTAATTAGTTAAATTTATATTAATTAGTTAAATTCAAATTAATTAGAATTTTATTACATTTTCATTATTTTTTTTCAACATAAATTATTAAATACGAATCTAAACTATTTATAACTATTACAAACATAAAATTATAATTACAAAATTATTAAAAATTAACAAATATTTTATAAATAGAAGTTGCTTACTTGTAGTTTTAAACAAAAAACCTTACCTGAACTTTCTATCACCTCAGAACTGATACCGTAACACTGATCACAAGTAGTTAAATTGTTACATTCCCTTGTTCTCTTGACAAACTTATATGAATCATTACAACTCATCCAATTGTTCCATTGTGCCCAAGAAGCTAAAAACAAAAATATCTTTTATTTTATTCATGGCCTATTATAGTGACAGACCATGTAAACATACCACTTTTGAAAAAAGTAGGCATGTTTTTTTACGAATGTAGGTGAGTAAACTGTAGTCACTAAATAGTAAACTTTAAGTGAGTTATTTTTTTATGAATGCACTACTTATATTTTGGTTTTTAATAAATAATGAGTTGTTAAGAATAGCAATATTTTTTTATAACTTATTATTTATTAAATTATTCAGTAAGATATAATGTGATAAAAACATTTTTTTCTAAACAATTTTTCAAAATAAAAATACAATTAGTTAATATATATATATATATATATATATATATATATATATATATATATATATATATATATATATATATATATATATATATATATATATATATATAAAAATCTCTATATATTTATATATAGAGATTTATATAAAGTTCCGTGGTGGTTCCACAGACATTAATATCCCCTTGACAATGTTAGATAAAAATGGCAGTCGAATTCCTATTGAAGATGTATCCGTTGAAAGAACATTGGGTGTTCTGATACATAATAAACTGAAATGGTCAGATCAGATTAGTGAAAGATGGTCAGATCAGATTAGTGATGTTCGTGAACCTCTATACAGCATATGTAAGACCAATTTTGGAGTACTGTGCACCAATTTGGTGCCCTTTTCTTCTAAAGGACATTAAAAAGTCGGTCCAACAAAGAGCTACCAAACTCGTTCCACAATTTCGCAGCTTGAATTACAAGAAACGATTAGCATATCTTGGTCTCAGCTCTTTAGCTGAACGTCGAACAAAAGGAGATGTAATTCAATTTTTTAAAATTTATAAAAAATTAAATATTGTTAACTGGCAACAGCAGATTAACAGAGCAAGTGCACTCCTATGTGATGGTCCTGCAGGTCATCTTCGTGATGCCAAGCATAGAATTGATCAAGAATTATCGAAAAACTCTCAAAGACATAACTTCTTTAGAAACCGAGTGGTGTCATCATGGAACGCTTTGCCTGCTTCGCTAGTTGCTGCGAATTCAGTTGATGTATATATATATATATATATATATATATATATATATATATATATATATATATATATATATATATATATATATATATACATATATATATATATATATACACATATAAATCTCTATACATTTATAAATCTCTATATATAATAATGGTTAGGAGGGATAGTATTTTTAATTTTTTAGTTGAAGTATCTTCAACTAGAGGATCTTCTCTACTGACATAGAGGATCTTCTCTACTGATTTTTCAGACAAATTGCTTTCAATAACTGGAAGATTATGAAACAAATCAAATAAAATATCATTATGCATTACATAATTAAATTTGTCACACAAATGGCATGGTGAAACTTCTAAACCATTACTTTTTGTCATATTTGCTGAATATTTATAAAATAGGTACCACCTAATTCTCATTAAAAAATGTGGTGTCGTCAATATTTTTTTTGGATAGATGAGTTTTTAAAGCGGCTACAGCAAAGATCCAAAAATCAAGAAAAAACGGAGTCAAAGAAAAACCAAGAAAAAAACTCCGCCGGAGTTAAGAAAAAATTTGAGTTTCGATAATATTTTGTTATAAAATAAAAAATTAAACTATTTAATTTATAATTAAACATTGTTCATGTATTTTTATTTTTTTAATATTACATATTTTAATTTATGGTTCATTAAAAATTAAAAAAAAAGACTTATATTTCTTTATTTCTTAGTACTTAAGTATTTTTTCAACCACAATTCTTTCACAAACAGGTTTTATCTACGAAATGGCTTGAATTCTGTGGAGGGCAATTTTTTTGATCAAACAATTTTGCAGCAGAAACTTGATATCTTTTTTTGAAGCATGAAAAAGTGTAATTTTTTTTTTTTGGATACCAACATATGTTTTTACAATTTTTGTAACTGGAGATTAACGCCTCTGCAAATTTAGAACTGATGTCAGTTTCTACAATCTTCAATTTGCTAACTAACGTTTCTTTAACAATGTCACACTCCAAAACTATTGTATTTTATTTTTCCAAGTGAAATGCAGCAATGACTTTTAATAAATCAATGATTTCAAAAAATCAATTAACATGTTAAGGCAGTATAGTTCCTTGGTTGTCTTTTTTTACACCTTCTTAGCTGTGAAAAAAAAATACATCCAAAAATACATCCAAAGAACTTCAATGTTTCTTTAAAAGTTATTCAATATTTTTTCATATTCAATCTTTTCCTCAGAATAATTAATAAGCAATTCTCCATCAGTCTCTCTATCAGTTTCCACTTCTGCTTTAATATGCAGAGCAAATTACGTAATATTTAAGAAAGGTGAAATTTTCATCTCCCTAATGGCAATTTCACCTTTCTTAAGCAATATGTGAAGTCATGGTGAACATTTAAATAATAGTATCTTCTACCTCTATTGTTACACCCTTCTTCACCTGTTAATACTCAGATATTTATTTTTAATTTAATTAAATTAAATAACTTAGCTTTGAGTTAGCTAATGTAAATACACTTATGTAAATACATTAATGTAAATACACTTTAACTATAAGATAAATAAACTTTATACTTTTACTTTTCATTTTTGTTTGTTTTTGAAATTAAGTTTTTAATACTATAAAATTCTATTATAAAATGATATTTTTTAAAAACTTTGTTGAAGTTTTGTTGAAGTTTCTTGATTTTTATCGAACTCAGAAACTCTGAAAAATCAAGAAAAATCTGACGAGACGGAGTTTCGAATGGATCCTTCAGTCATCACAAAATACTCTTAAACAAGTAAACACATTTGGACGTTTAAATAGTTTAGGAAAAATTGCAGTTTCATTAAGTTTACATATTTCTACTTGAAAAAGGTTTTTAAAGGTCTGATCATTTTGCAGTTCTTGAAATACCTTTGTATATTGTTGCCAATAGATTTTATTAAATGAACAAAGTCATATAGAAGGAAAATGTTATCATTAGTGCACTATGTACTACAGAGATTAAACATTTGAAAAAACTTTTTATTTTACTTTGTTATTGTCACAAAAAATAACAACAACAGAAACAATTTTTTATTGTTTCAACTGTTTGCTTTGTTTGATCATATTAAAAATTAGGGTCTAAACCTGTTAATGGTAATGCTTTATAAAAAAACTGTTTTCCACCAAATAAAGAACAAACCATAAAACCTAAAACTGTTTTGGCTAATTAATTTGGGGAAATTACAGATTTACCAAAAACGTTACCTCTTTGATATGTTAACTGTAAAAATCATCCCAATCATTTCTAACTTTAGAAGTCAACTTTGAATCAAAGATATACTTGGTAGTTCGTAGTAATCACGTAACCAAGAGTAAAGTGTTCTTGACAATGAAAAGTACTCAAAGGCCCTGACAAACATATCAGGAGAATACTTTTTTTCACCAATAAACATTGAGGAGTTTATACTTAATCTGTTCAATAATAATACTTTTCATGTGGTCAAATGGTAAAAAATTCAGATGTATTGCAGCATAGAGACGACTTATACAGTAAATAATATTCATATAATTATAAGAAAAAGGGTTCATGGTGCACTTTACACCACAGTGATAGCTATTAAGGGATGAATCATTTTTTATTTCAAAATAAACATTGGAAAACCCAAGTTGTCAAATATATCAGCAGATTGAAGATCTAAACAATTTTCATAGAGAAGTAAAAAAATTATTTTTAGACAATATTTTATTACACAAATCTTCGAACAATGAAAAATCATCTGCTCTCACAAAAAGTCTCTGTTTCATCAGGCATGTTACTTAGTAAAGATGGAAATTATTTAGTAGTTTGACTTGGTGATGCCAGTGGAATCGGAATTTAACTTGGATTTACACAAGACAATACAGATGGAGGATGTTATGGTTTAATATTCTGTTAACTAAAACTTTTTTATAGTCCTATCAGGCTTTCATAAGTAAAAGTATCTTCACAAATAAAAGTATTTAAGCTATATGGAATATTATCTCAAGGTATAGCACTCGTCCATCTTTTTTGTTCATACACAATTTTTTTATTTGAAAGACAAACACTTTCACAGACTTTGTAACATATCATAGTTATCTCTGCATCCAGTGTCACAACACTTAAAAACTACATTATTTAAATCTAAATATTTAGCTCTAAAAAGAAAGCAAATTTAATATACATAAAGTTCATTGCAAAATAAAATTAAAAGACCACTTTTTTTTTGGAATGCGTTATATTACAAATTAATAATTTGAAATTTATATTAAGAAAACATGCCTACAATTTTATTTTAAGCTTTAAATTTACTTGGCCTGTCAGCCATGATTTTATTACATTTTATTTACATCATATTTCATCATAATAAAATTATTTTTTTTTTAATTAAATAGGAAACTAATAAGAGAATATTGAATTAATATAATTGGCTCAGCATTATAACTTTTATTCATAATAAAAAGTAACTTGACATGGATATTGTAATGATAACTTATGTAATACTTTATTTACTAGGTAAATATTGTAATGTAGTCAATACAAGACAAATTTTTTAAATTATGGAATTTTACTAATTTCAATAATATTGATGCAATGAATATTTGTAAGTTTTCTAAAAAACCTCTTCTTTCATGTTACACATAAAAAAAAGAGTCAATACCTCTTTATTTGGTTTAATTTAACTCAAACAAAACTTATTATGATAACTTATTTCTTGCATTGCGTGCATAAAAAGCATATTACTCTTATAACCCTAAACACTAAAAATAATCATAAACTGAAATATTTATTGCAATGTAAACAAACACATAATACTACATGTAACATATACAAGTTATTGTAAACCTATACATAATAAAATGATACAAGATTTATGAAAAACTTTAAAAATCAAAATTACCTTGATATAATTCACATAACTTAACCTCAGTAAAGTTTCCAGAGCAGTTAAAGAATTGATAGTTGCTACAATTACGAGTTCTAGTTATGATGCAAGATGCATCGCACAGAGACCACTCACTCCATTGTGACCATAAAACTATGAAATAAATCAAATAAATAACAAGCTAAAAAGTTACTTCAAAATTTTTTTTAAAAAGTTTAAAAAAAAATTTTAAAGAAAAATTTGAATTAAAGAAAAAAACGTTTGTAGAGTTCCAAAGCATCAAAGTGTGAGGATAAAATATAGACGAATAAAAGTTTTTAGAGAATGCAAAGAGATATACAGTAAAAGGATGCAACTTTGATGAATGACTAGTCAAGCAAGAATGAGATTTGATTGAATGAATTAGAGATGATTGAACAGCGACCATGAATTCTGATTGATTGAATCATGATTGCGCCTTTAAGCAGTGACCAAGAATTTGTAGAAAAGAGAAAGAGATGCAACTTAACTATAATAAATAAGAAGCTCATAAAGCAGATAAAGCAGGTCAAACTATACTTACAATGCTTTTTTGCACATTGTCTAGAAGAGAAAGAGTCTCACTAGAAGAACCACCCCAAATGTGACAACATTCCATTAAGGGAAGTATAAGTATATGGTTTCCATGAGAAATCAGTAGTAAAAAATAATTTAAGAAGTCATAAAGAGGAGAGCTTGGTGAGAGGTTTGCTGATGTAGGAACATCAACAATATTACTATAACTGAGTTTTGTTGGAGTTAGAATTCACAAGCCACTGCAAGCCCCAAGCTGATTCAGAAAAGAAATTCAAGATTGGCTACCTGTTTTAAGAGATCAAAAAGAGAAAAGCTTTTGTCAAGACAAAAGTATAAAGTTGAGCAGTTAGCAAATAGAGTCACTCTAGATGTTCAGGAAGATCAACAATGTAAATGAAAAAAACATTACAGGACCAAAGAAGAACCTTAAGATACCTCAGAAATTACTGGAAATGAAGAAAAGTGGATGACTTTAATACTGCAGTTAGAAAGATTTAGATTTGATAAACTATTTTTCTCCAGATACACCATATGAACCTATGAGTTATATGATATGAGCTTATGGAGAAGACCAGCATGCCAAACTTTATGGAAAGCTAAAGATAATTCAAATACAATCGCCACCTCCACCTAATGCACAATAGAATTTTTTAGTCACAGGAGTCAGCAAGTCAGCCGAAAAGCTAAAATATCGAAAACCATTTTAATTGTCAGAAATTATTAGATTCAAGATAGGATGTTAGAAATTCATTGATCAAAGACTCAATGATCTTCCTAATAACAAAGAGATGACTGGTTTGAGGATATATAGAGAGGTCAGAATGTTCTCCAGTTTACAGTCAAAATAAATTTTAAGGCTTGATATTTAAAACATTGAAAACTAGATTTTAAATCAATTCTTTTTTTTTTTTTACTGTTATGTTTACCTAACAGTTAATATAGTTCATAGAAATGTGAATTTACGTAAGTTATATTGAATGAATTTCAGCATGTAATTTTTTTTATCAAGGAAATATAAAGTTTCATATTATATTTCATAAAAACAAATGCACATGCTGATATATGCACATAAATTTATACCTCTGTTAGTCATCATCATAAATTTCTGTTATGCAAGTTATTAGGCTATTATTAAAGTTATTTTTTATGTGAAAAATGTGTTATTTTAAATCTATTATTGATCATATTATTATTGATGTATTATTATTATTATTGATATTATTGTTGATCTATTATTAATCTATTCAGCTTCTACATGTTAAAAGCTCTTAAATACAATTTAAATTTACTTTTACAGATGCAATCTACAGAATTAATAATTTTGCTTAAGCACAATTAATTTTCAAGAGCTTTTGTGTGTAATGTCTAAGTAGATTTTTCACAAAAAATTGTGTAAGCAAGTTTTAAAATGCTAGTAAGTAAAAATTTAATTTCGACAAGAAAACTTGATGTGGACCACATGCGCTATTAAATAATGACTACACTTGATCTATGAGATAGTATAAATTTGGGCTATAAGCGGCGATGGTATTTATACCATTTAGGTGGTAGTCACATATGGCCCACATGTGGGTATAATACTTAAACCACTTAAGTGTAACAAATACCATAACCACAAATGAGCCATATCTATGCTATCCCATAAATTGAGCGTGGTTATCACATGTACATAAAATCTTATTGTCCAGATTAAGTTTTTTTTTTTTCAGGTCCTTTCATTACTTTTATTACTAATTTATGTTTAAAAAAATTTTGTACCTATTTTTGGTATTGTTATAAAAAATTTTATTTACCCTTATTTATTTTAACTTTTTTATTTCTACATAGTCATAGTATTTTTATTATTTTTTCATGGATACGCTTAAATTCATATTGTAAAGTTTATTATTCTCATTTTATTTAATTTTTTATTATTATAACAAAACTGAAAAGAAAATAGCTGAAAACTGAGAAAAATTTTTATTGATGAAATATTTTTTTTAAAAAGTGCAACATTAAATAATTTTAAAATTGCAACTGTTTATTGAAAAACTTTTTTTTTTGTCAATTCCCTTAGTTTTTTAAGTTTTTTAATTGGAAAACTATAGTAGGTTACTTAACAGGCATTATAATATTTTGACGATTTAAACCTGTTGGTTTTGAATTATAATAATATCCTAATTATAGCAATAACTAACAAAAATCTGTTTTATTTCTTTCTTTTTTATTCAAACTATGAATTTAATAATTATCATTAAATACATTATTTAAATAAAGGAAAAAAAAATGCCGTAGGAAAAAATAAAGCAGTAAAAATTAAACAAAAATTCATATTGTTTAAACTAAAAAAAAAAAACATTACACCTAAAAATGCCATAAAAATCTCAACTTTAATTAACTTTTGGATTTTGCTTTTTTATGCAAAAGAGGAGAACATTGATCTATATAAATATAAATTATATTTATATAGATCAATGTTCTCCTTTTTTTATAGAAATTTATATAAGATATATATATAAATTTCTGTAATATGTATAAATAAAATTTGAAAATAATATATAATACATTTAAAAAATCATACAACCGATATATTGCTTATATTTTTTTAAAAATTATATATAACAAAATATATAAAACAATATATAATATAAGATAAAAACAAGCAAATAAATAAAATTAAAAAAATTAAAAAAGCATTTAAACTTAAAAATAATTAAAACTAAAATAATAAAAATTATTAGTAGTTATAAAAAAACTTTCATCTTTGACAATAACTTTAAAAAAATATTATTTATTGCATTATATATAACTTAAACAGTATTAACAATGCTAAGGTATAATAAAAATGATTTTTTTTTTTACCTTCAAAATTTTGTTCATCAAAACACTCCATTATATCAGTGCTGTTACCAATACAAAAATCGGTAGCATTTATCAATCTACATTTTCTAGTTCTGTTCATAAATCTATATCCATTAATATGATTACAACTTGACCATGTGCTCCATTGTTCCCAAACTAGAAATAAATTAAAATATAAGATTAAATTTAAAAAATTGTCAATATTATCAAGCTCAGTTTAAAATTTCAAGCTGAAAATTACATTTTCAAAAATTAATCAAATATGGATTTCTTAAAAGTGAAACATTTAAATCAAAATAATGTAGCTATGCCAGCCCATTAAACTTTTTTTTCTCTAACATCTAAATATATTATTCACAAATAAAATACACTACTGAAAAATTTTTTTATGATGAAAGATTTTAAATACTCATTCACCACACCTTGAAAAATACATGATCAACCTCATCTGAAAGGACCAAAAAAATCTTTCTATTGAAGCATTATATTGACCTTATGAGTCTTTTACAATAATGGTTACATGAGTGTTCTACTATGTAATACCAACAATATTTTATTATAATTGTTTTGTCGGTACATGTACCATTTTTATTTTATCAAACCAAAATATTGATTTGCTATTTAAAGTCTGATTTGGCTTATGCATAGCAATAAAACCACAGCATTTTTTAAGGTATAAACTACTGTCAAAATGCATAAAAATGCTAAAAAATGGTTGAAAAGATTTTCTAGGGACACCTACATAGAACATAAAAAATACTTGTTTCTTATAAAACAGAAAAACTGTGAGAAAATCAAATATATTTTATATTGACTTTAAAAATTTAGATCACTAAGATAACTGAATTCTGAAATAATTGGAGGACCTGGGTCCCATGAAAAATAATATTTACAGATAAGAGTTGTTTTGAAACAAAATTTTTAAAAATTTGATAAAAATAATTGCAGAAGCAATCTCAAAACTAAAAAAAAAATACAGTGAAAATTGGCCTTTAAAATTAAAAATAATTGTTTCAGTCACCAATAAAAACCAAAACTTTCAGTGTAAACAGGCTTTAAAAATTGTCAACCAAGTAAATCTTGAATTGTCAAAAATGAACTTTTGGTTAATTTCTCACCAAAGTATAAAACTTATATCAGCATATTAAATCCTATTGAAATAATGATAAAAAAAGCTGTTAGAAAATGCGCATTTCACTGCAAGCCACGCTATAATTAAATAGATTTATGAGCATTTTGTAAAAAATGTTAGTTATTATTGTATGTATTTTAATGTTTGAGGAGCTATTTGCAAAATGCACAAAAATAAGAGCAAATTGATTTTCGAAAAGCGTTGAAAAAATAAACTAACCATGGTTGAGTGTCAACAAAAGTTATTATTTTTTTAGGAAATTCAGAACAATTAATTTTTTTTTAAACTTGTCACTAACACATTTAAAAAAAAATTTTCTGCAAAATTACATTAAGTAATGACAGTATTATTTAAAAATAAACAAAGTCAAATAATTTCTCTTAATAAAATGTCATTGAAACAGTTAGAAAAACCTAAAAAAAATTCTGAACAACTATCTACAAAATTTTCCTGCATCTTTACTTTCAATTGCTAAAGCATCTGAATCTAAAGCATCTGAAAAGGTGAGAAAATTCTCTTGTGGCAAGCAATATGCAGCTGCAGTCATTAACCTAAGAAGATTGTAGAGTGGTTGGAGACATCAAACTCATAGCCACCAAACTGCCCACAGTTCCATTTCATTGAGAAATTTTGAGAAAATGGCAAGAGATATTTGCATAAGAGTGGCAAAACAATAAGTACAGCTAAAGATTTGATTAGAGTAAGAAAATGAGTAGGAAAAAAAAATTCCAAAGACACTGTTCAAAAGTTGATATTGCTAATTGGCATAAAGGTTCAA
Source organism: Hydra vulgaris (assembly GCF_022113875.1). Classification (NCBI taxonomy): domain Eukaryota; kingdom Metazoa; phylum Cnidaria; class Hydrozoa; order Anthoathecata; family Hydridae; genus Hydra; species Hydra vulgaris. The sequence goes on along the minus strand of NC_061170.1, from coordinate 20,693,484 downwards.
AATAATGAAAAGTATTTTATAATCATTTTTATAATCTTCAAGTTCCTTAGATTAGAAGTGTTTGCATTAGTTTAATTATTTTTTTCAATTTTTTTTTTTATTATTGATCCAAATTTAGTGATTACATGCTTTATGCCAACTGTAAAAGACCAAGATCAATATTAGTGGTTCTTGGTTACCACAAGTACCCAAGAATCACTGATATTGATCTTAGTCTTTAAAAAGAAGGAAATGAAGTACTCCACTCTTCATTTGATTTAAAGTCAATACAGGTGAGACCTGATAAAAAAAAAAAGCTGATGTGTTGCTGCCGAATTGGTCATTCAAATTTGCAAGAAAAAAATCCTCTTAAAGAGCAAACTGTCATTGATAAAGAATGAAGTTTACATTGCAGCACATGAAAAATGTTTACCCCACCAATTTTCTCAAACTAAGTCGAGGAAAACCTTTACCAGCAAAAGATACCAAAGCAGCCAAACAAGATGCATCTCAAGATATTTCCAATAAAGAATTATCTCAAAAGGAACTATTAATAGATATATAACTATATCTGCCAGGCCTCCAAAAACATGAACGCTCCAGTAAACATTTTACTTAAATAATTTTTATATATAAATTGAAAGAAAAACTTGACTATTAAGAAATGAGACTAGATAGATTTTAGGAAGTATATTTTTGACAAGTTTTTAATCTTTTTAAAAACTAATATTTAAAATTTTTACACAAATTCTCTCAAAGCCTATTATAAACATAAAATATGTTTTTGCTTTAAATCAAAGTAGTGGCCAGCCACCATCAAGTACTCCATAATTGATCAAGACCACCTTGTAAATGTATAACTACAGTCTTTCACAAGAATAGGTGCGATCGCACGTCTTTATATGACCACGCAAAAAATAATTTGCTTTGATGATTTGACCACGGCTTTTGACATATTTTCAAAATTTAAAAATGTGCTACAAAAACTTACCTAAAGTTATCTAAAAAAAAAACTTTAAAAAATCTTAACAAATTAGAAAATTAAAAAAAAAATAGCCCAACTAAAACAAAACTCATCAAACTAAAACTTAATTTACGCATTAAAAAACCATTTCATTCTTTGTTTTAACATTTGTACTTTGTTTTTTTTATTTAATATGTTTCAAAAGATAAACTATTCTCATACAAAATACATGATTATATAAATCAAAAACAACAGTTTATTACTACTAATTTAAACATTAGAAGAGTTTTGTTACTTCATTAGAAGAGTTTTGTTACTTCATTGAAAAGCATTTTGATAATATAAAAGCATTTACGATCAAACTTATTTAGTTGTAACAGCTTTCTAAAACATTTGTCTTTTTCTTTTCAACAAAATTTTTTTTATCTTTTTAAATGTTATTCTTATATTAAAATTTGTTAAAGAGACTTTCGTTGTCGCAAAATGTCATCGTTTATAAAAACAAAACAATTTTTTTATTTTTTAAACAAATTATATATTATGAATTAAAAAAATATATACAACTGTCAACTATATTTAAAAAAAAAACCATTATCAGTAAATTCTTACTTTATTTAAAGGCGTTTCGCTAATATAAAAACATTTGTTAAAAGTTTTGATGTAATTTATTTCACATAAGGTGTAATTCAGAATATTTTAAATTATTTTTTTAAATAGCCGTGGTCAAATCGTCATAGCAAAATGTAATTTGCCTGGTCATATAAAGACATGTGATTGCACATCTTCACGTGAAAGACTGAATTAAATACGGGCCTGTCAAACAATGGATTGAAGAAACTTGTCAGAACTCTAAACCAAACATCATGCAGCAAGATGGTAGAGCCAAAATTTAACATAAGTTTTTAAAGAGCAGGTCAACACTTAAGTGGTTCCTTCACCAGCAGTGACTTAAAAATCATTGACAGAAAATGAGATTTTCCGTTGTTGTTTACTGCAATGACAGTTCAGTTGTTGCTCACTGCAACGATTAATCAAATCTTTTTACTCAACCTTTGTAATTAAGTGCAGTGAAAATAATATTGGAAGTAAGAAATTCACAATATACAATACCACATATGCCCCACCATCCTGAAAGTATTTTTTATAGAAAAACTTCAAATCAGTATTAGCTTTTGAGTAGAACTATTGTGCTTTCTGGCATAAAGTACCTACTTCTCAATAACTGATAACATTGTTAAGTCAACTCATAGTATGCTTCTTAAAAAAGAAAAAATAGTCTTAACGCTGTTTTTGGAAATTCGAGTCAAATCAAGAGGAGTCCAAACTCCTAGTTTTAAACCACAGCCAAACCATATAGTAACGTAAACAAGATTTATTACATTACATACATAATTTCTGTTATTATTACATAACTGAGTAACATTTTACATGATACATAACATTGTAATGTAACATTACATGCAAAATGTTTGTTCGTTGTATTTAACTGAGATGCAATATTGTAACGTAACAAGACATAACATAATAACATAACGATACATGCAAAATGTTTGTTATTTTTACATAACCAAGACAAAACATATTATATAACAATATGTAAAATTTTGACCTAATCTTCAATTAACAATTAAACCTAAACTAGAAACACGGACCAAGGTATAAAAAATATATACTAATGAATCTTTTAATATACTTTTAAGAAAATCTCAGGAGTAATTTAATGAAACCTGTCCTTTAGAAGTCATAAAAATTAAAATAAATAAGAAACATTGACCACCTCTACTTAAAATAGTAATTATAATAACTAAAAAATAAATAATAAAATAAATAAATACTAGTAATAACTAATAGTTATTAATATCAATAATTAATAATTATTAATATCAATTATTAGTATCAATAACACTGATATACTCTGTGAATTATATGAATTAGTATCAATAATTAATATTAAAAACACTGATATATTCTGTAAAATATAAATCTCGGAAGAGTTCAATAAATACTTTATAAACATTGGTGCAAATCTTGCTAAAATTATTCAAATATCTAATTCATCTAGAAATTACCTGAAAACCCGTAAATTACGCAAATAATATATCACTATATATATATATATATATATATATATATATATATATATATATATATATATATATATATATATATATATATATATATATATATATATATATATATATATATATATATATATATATATATATATATATATATATATATATATATATATATATATATATATATATATATATATATATATATATATATATATATATATATATATATATATATATATATATATATATATATATATAATATATATATATATATATATATATATATATATATATATATATATATATATATTAATATATATATATATATATATATATATATATAATATATATATATATATATATATATATATATATATATATATATATATAATATATATAATATATATAATATATATATATTATATATATATATATATATATATATATATATATATATACATATATATATATTATATATATATATATATATATATATATAAATGTATATATATATAAATATATTATATATATATATATATATATATATATATATATATATATATATATATATATATATATATATATATATATATATACAATGCTTCTCAGGAAAGACGTGTATTATGATTATCGGCAACAAAAATTCATAAAGTCAAAGCAAAAAAAAAAAAAAACGGTTTTAGGCGTTAAAAAGGATGACTTTCCCTTATTTAATGTGTTTTTTCTTTTGAAGAGGAAAAAGAAAATATGTATTGTCATCTGTTTGTAAAATATATTTGTATAATTATAATGTAACAAGTTTTAGTTCATGCAAAGCTGTGTACTTTGTTTATAAGGAGCAAATTATTAAAAGTTTGCTAGCGAGAAAGTTACAAAAAACAAAACAAAAACAATAAACTTACGACTACAAAAGTAATAACACTTTAGTCACTAACTGCATCATAAAAGTAATAAAACTATAATAGTGTTATTACATTTATAAAGCACTTATTACTTTTAAAGTTCATTCTCTGTTCAAACAACATTATTAATTCCAAACATTTATTAAAGTAGAAAAGCATCTAGAAAAAATAAAGCGGATATTCAAATAATATTAAAAATTTCAGTAACTTTCACATATCACTTAAACAACGTTATAAAAAAGTACTTTATAAAAAGAATAGCATTATGAAAAACGTCACGTAAAAACGCGCGTTAATTTTAAAATCAACGAATGAAAAATTTTTATTGGTTAATTTTAAAATTAACGCGCGTTTTTATGGTCCATTAGTAACATTTTTCATAATACTAAACTTTTACTACGATACGTTTTCAAAAAGTTGTTTGTCACAATTTTATAAGTTACTTTAGTTTTAATATTATTTGAACATCCAATTTATTCTTCTAGATAATTTTCTACTTCAATTAAAATTTGGGAATTCTCATGTTGCTTGAACAAAGAATAAATTTTAAAAGTTATAAGTGCGTTATAAAAGTAATAACACTATTATAGTGTTATTACTTTTATAATGCAGTTAGTGACTAGAGTGTTATTACTTTTGTAATCGTAAGTTTATTGTTTAATTTTTTATTTTTTTTGCTAACAAATTTAAGTTGATTCACCCCTTAAAAACAAGGAACACAGTTTTGTATAAACTAAAATTTTGAATACTAGATATTTTTCCAAATTTTGCGTTTTGCATTAGCTTAATTCAACCCTTGTTGTTACATTAAAATTATACAAATAAATTTTACAAACACATTGCAACTTGTATTTTGGCTATCCTCTTAAAAAAAATTAAGTAAAGGAAAATCATTATTTTTATTGCAGACTTCAAACTGTTTTTTTTTTTTTTTTGCTTCGCCTTATCTAATTTTGTTGCTGAATGTAACTCTAAGGAAACAAAAATAAAAACAGTACACAAGTTATTTAAATTATTAATTTGTTTTTTTTTTTTTTCTATTTCAATCTCTTTTTATTTTGTTTGTTTTGTTTTTTGTTTTTGAAATTTTTTCAGAATTATTATAAAACTTGCAAACGGCTGTGTTCACATGATATACCTATGTATATGTAGATTATTTGTGGTATATGCAGTAGTGGTGTAGTGGTAGAGCGCTCGCTTCATAAACGAGTGGTTCCGAGTTCCATTCCCACCACGTCCCTAGTGGTACCGCGCTCAACTCATTTCTCCGCGCAGCGGCCTTGTTTGTCAAGGTTTGTGTTTCGGAGTTATAGAGTTGAGAAAGGGTTATAACCACAAATAAGTAGCCTCCTCTGCCTTGAGGAGGTGAATTAAATTTAAAAAAATTTAAAAATCTGTAAGGCATGTGCAAGTATTAAAGCTATAAATATAGCTTTCATAATTATATTATTATATTATAAAGTATTAAACTATAATATAGTGTATAAATATTTATTAATTATAAAAACAAGAATCAAATGAAATTGATAATAAGACTGTGTCAGGTAAATAGAACAGACAATTAGCTAAATTTAATTTTTCTTAATTTAACCTTAGCTTAATTTTAATAGTTAAAAATAATATTTTATTCGAACTGTCAATAACTTGAGTTTTTGTAAAGTTAAGTTCTGAAAGTTTAAAAGAAATTGCTTCCTCACAACTATTAAAATCAAATTTTCTGGTCGAATTATTAACAACATATTTATATAAATATTGTTAATAATAGTAGGTGGGGAGGGGTTAGACATAAATTAGCACCTTCTTCACATTTAACTCATCTTTATAATATTTAGTTTGATAAATAAAATAAAAAGACATATTTGTATGCAGGATAGATGTTCATGTTTTATATAAGAAATGGTGCAATAATAAAATAAAAATTTGTATTATTTAATTTAAATAATAAAATGTTTAAAAATATTTTTCAACAACAACTTTTCTTAAAATAAATTTTTATTTTTATTGTGTTAAAGAGTTTCGATGATAATTAACTTTAATAAAAAAAAAAAATTTTTACTTATTTTAATCATGATGTATTTTACCTTTTACATACATTTTATACGCTAGCCTTAGGGCAGTTTTTTGACCAGAACTTTTATATGTTATCTTCATATGTTTAAGAATAATCTTTTTAATATTTAAAATTGTATGAGGTATGCTTTTGTTTTTAAAAAGATTTATTTATAAAATATTTTTCTTTATTTTTTTAAATGAAAATTATGTCATCAAGGTGTATGTGCCAGAGGCCATCATATATCCTTTTCCAAAATTTAAGCAACTTTTAAAATTCAAATACTAAATATATATATATATATATATATATATATATATATATATATATATATATATATAAATATATATATGTACTGAAGCCCCTAGCAACCGGCTATTTCAGTATGACATCAGATTGCTTACCAAAGTACGCAATACTAATTTTATATATATTTATATATATATATATATATATATATATATATATATTTATATATATATATATATATATATATATATATATATATATATATATATATATATATATATATATATTATGTATATATATATATATATATATATATATATATATATATATATATATATATATATATATATATATATATATATATATATATATATATATATATATATTATACATATATATATGTGTGGGTGTGTGTGGGTGTGTGTATGTGTGGGTGTTTAGATATTTAGATACTTATTTTAATCATGATGTATTTTACCTTTTACATACATCTTTTTAATAATTAAAATTGTATGAGGTATGCTTTTGTTTTTAAAAAGATATATTTATAAAATATTTTTATTTTTTCAAATGAAAATTATGTCATCAAGGTGTATGTGCCAGAGGCCATCATATATCCTTTTGCAAAATTTAAGCAACTTTTAAAATTCAAATACTAAATATATATATATATATATATATATATATATATATATATATATATATATATATATATATATATATTTATATAAAAATATATATATATATATATATATATATATATATATATATATATATGTACTGAAGCCCC
>NC_061170.1:20269715-20685472 GCF_022113875.1 Hydra vulgaris | reverse complement strand
ACTAGATAGGCGAATCACAAGCAATCCTTCAAAAATAAAAAACTCACAAATGCAACCACGCTTTCTAAATATATATGGGATACACTAAATAAAACAAAAAGAACACCCAATTTAAAATGGTCCATCATAAAATATGCCCCCGCGTACAACAACGTAACCAAAAAATGCTTGTTATGCTTATACGAAAAACTAATTATTTTATTGTATAAAAATCCTCAAGAATTATTAAACAAAAAAAACAAACTAATATCTAAATGTCGCTATGAGAACAAGTTTTTGCTGGACAACCACAAACCAAAAGGTTAGATTTTTTAACTCATTTTCTTTTGTACAGATTTATTATTTTTATGAGAAAAAAACATATTTACACCTGATGATTGCATTTAGCATGAAACTAATAGTTGTGAAAAATATTCAGTTTTATTTATAAATAATATATATAAATACAAATATAAATAACATATATATAATATATATATATATATATATATATATATATATATATATATATATATATATATATATATATATATATATATATATATATATATATCATTATATCATAGTAAAAAGAGACTTTTAATGTAAAATATATATATATATATATATATATATATATATATATATATATATATATATTATATATATATCATTATATTATAGTAAAAAGAGACTTTTAATGTAAAATATATATATATATATAAATATATATATATATATATATATATATATATATATATATATATATATATATATATATAATATATATATATATAGGTATATATATATAATGTATTACTTATATATAGTATAATTATAAATACATGTATGTATATATAAATGTATAAATATATATATATATATATATATATATATATATATATATATATATATATATATATATATAATGTATTACTTATATATAGTATAAATATAAATACATGTATGTATATATAAATAAATAAATATATATATATATATATATATATATATATATATATATATATATATATATATAATATATATATATATTTATATATATATATATATGTATACATATATGTATGTGCATACATATACATACATATATGTATGTGCATATATGCAAAATAACTATAAAGCTAATTATTTCTAGTTATTATAACAATAAAAAAATATTTTACCAGCATCTGCATTAATAATAAGTAGGTCAGACATAGAACAATTTTGTGCATCAAACCAAGGATCGGAAACATAAACTTTCATATTTACAAAATCGGTTGCATTCAAATTTTGAATAGCATGAATATTGTTTCCATTTAGATCAACGAAAAACCAATAACTACCATTGTGCAATTTTTGATAGATTTTTATATTTGACCATTTATTTGTAATAAGCTTTGTACTTGTGTCAAAATAATAACGTGAATCATTACTTAATGCAGTATGAATACGAAGCTTTCCAGAAGCATCATTAAGAAACCATACACCAGGATTTCTATCGCCATAAACATTCATATTATTACCCAAGGTTATATGAAGAATATTTTTAAATCCAGACTTGTATTCAAAAGGCTTCACATTAAAAGAAACAATGTATTCCTTTCTTAAAATATTTAAAATCCCAATTATTGTATCCTTTTCCGGATTAAACTCATTTTTTATGTGAACGTAATCTAAAAAATACTATAATGTTAAATTCTTTTGCAACACATGCATATTTTTTCTGCTTTTTAACATATATATATATATATATATATATATATATATATATATATTATATATATATATATATATATATATATATATATATATATATATATATATATATATATATATATATATCAGCGACATACCCAGGCCGATTTTGATACCTGCATACCGGTATGAGCCCCCAAATGTCAGCCCAAACTCAATTTAAAACAATTTTATATAAGCATTTGTTATGATATTAATGTCGCTTAGAAAATCCAACTTTTGAAAAAACGACTTTTAAAATACATTATAAATGTATTTTAAGCCAACTAGAATGCTTAATTCTAATTCACTTTGATGAAATATAGAATATGTTGTAATTAGATTAAAATGTAAAACGCACGTCTTGATTGGATTAAAATATGAAACGCTTAGCATTTTTAAATAAAATTTTTAAAGTATATCAAATTGAGTTTTTCCTCTGCTTACGCTTTCATAACATAATTTAAAAAAAAGTAATAATTTTTGAATAAAGTAATTAAAATTTCAAATGAATTTACCTCGTTATGCAATAAATACGCTTTGTAATAAATCTTTTCAAGTCTATATAAAAGAGACATACAAATATTGTTTATTAAACGTTACGTCACCTAGCATTTGCCTTGAAAAGTGAGTTATAAATTGTAGTAGGACATTTGAAGATTATACTGGATTATACATGTTACCTAGGCAATAATGATAGTCCTGATCCTGACCAATACTGAAATATTACTACTTTTATTATTATTTTAGGTTGCCAAAATTTAATGAATTTTTTTGGTTTCAAGATTTTATACTTTTTCATAGCTGATGAGGCCACAGTCAAGATTTTCCATTGTTGCTTGAATCTTTTTCATTAACACCAAACAAACCACCAACCTTGAGTGTTATAGTATTGAAAATATATTTTGAAAATAGCATTTTAGTGAACAATATTTTTTCTTTAAATTTGCTCGCCATATTATTTCTTCTTGTTTTTCACAAAGAATTGAACAAAACCTTGTTTTCTAGAAAATCTAGTTTTGTGGCAATGAATGTTAAGACTTTTTAAACATTGTCAACCTGTAATATAATTTAACTCAATTTTTTTGCATTCCTTAAAAAAAAATCTGATCAAATTTTGTGTACAGTGTGTAAGGTAAAATAAGCTATATACAAAGCATACAATCAGATGACAGTAAATATTAATTGGTATGCTAGATTTAAAGAAAAAAAGAAATGAAAAAAAGAGTTTTAAAACAAACAGTTAGGTTAATTAGGATGTAGTTAGTAAAAACTGTATTAAAAGGCTAGATCGAAAAACACTTGACAATTGAGGTAAAAATAGTTGTGGTTCAATTCCTGAAAGAGTTTAACTGAAGTAAAGAAACTTTATCTGCAGTAAAAAATGTTAGTAGACCAGCAGAGCTGATAACCTGTAGTGAAGTGAGATCAGCTTATTAGAGGGATCACTTAAAAGCTTTATGAGGTGTAGGTATTGCAATTCAATTATACATATAGGTAAAAATCCAAACGTTGGGAAGAAAAGTTGAATGGCAACTATTAATAAATGAAATGCACCAAATATTTAGAATTTTATGCTCTTCTTGGCACTATCCTATTTTCAAATTAAGATTGAGTATTTTTAGTGTGGTACTACAACTAGGAAGATTACCATAAAAGTTTACTTAAAGGGTAATCAAATTGTTTGCTCCTCTTAACCACAAATAAATTGATGGTTTATTTTTTTTAATGCAGGTTAATCACACCTAAGAAGACTCAGAAAAGCAGCCCTAAGAAAACATAAATGTAATTATGAAAATATTTCTATATAAATGCTTTATAACCTGCCCTAAAAAAACAAAAATGTAATTATAAACACAATTTCTATTATAAAAAAATTAAACTAAACATGTTTTTTTATTACATTTTGTACTTTTATTCTGTTTTTATGAGCTCTCAAATGTATTTAAATTCTGCTTAAACTAATTGAAATGCTTTTTTTAGTATAAACTTATTTCAGAGAGATTCATCAGTTCTATATATATTTATTTTGAAAATTAATCAGAGATTTATGTAGGGTTTTATGTTAAATATAGAAGTTATTATTTTTAATAACATTTTTTTTCTATAATTTTATTGCAATCTGCAATAAGTAAATTATAAAACATTTTAGAATTTAAATACAGTTTCAGCAACTAAAAATAGCTACTTTTAAAATATGCAGGTTGCTTATATTAAACTTTTTTATCATTGGATAATGTTTTCTTTTGAATATTGCATTAGAACTTGCAATATAAAGGTTTTCATGACAACATGACTATTACAATTTTACAACTTTGCTTTGTTTGATCTTTCAAATAATCAATTTTATTTTTGACAAAAAGATTTGATTTTGATAATTTAAGATAAGTAAAGGAGTTTTCCACCTTAAACACTGATACGAATCCCAACTTATAGCAAAGTAATTCATTTAGCAAAAAACTAGAACCGAATAAAATGCATAATAGTATTAAATAAAAAGTTATTTTGCATTTTTTAGCTATTTTGGAATCATTTATTTCTAATAGACTAGAGCAAATAACATCCAGCTAATTTGTCAATACTGAGAGTAAAGGGATTTTGGTTTCATTTAGGTTTGGAACTATTTAGTACTCTAAACAAAAATAAAAAAAATTATATGACTGCTGCTGTAAGTAACAATGCATAACTTTCTACTTTATGAACAAATACTTTGCTTAAACTAATAATACTCTTCTTAGTTAACAGAGATTCTTTCATCAGAGTTGTTATTCTTCATAATTCAAAAAACTAGTGCATAAATTGTTTTTCTTTAAGCTATTTATAAAATATGTAATTTAAATAAAAAAATAATATTTTAAAAATATATACTGAAAAAATGTTTTAAAAAACAAAACACTTTATTTGTTACATAATTTTTAAAATTCAATTTTTTTTAATTTTCTATGATTTTGTAAAACATTTACAGTAAGCAATAATCAAATAATAAAATGGATGAAATGAAAAAAAAAGTTCGTATTTTAATGCAAGTTTGTGATATTTTTCATAACTTCGCATAAAAAAATAATTTAAATAATCTGCAATAAATTTTTAAAAAATAATAAAGAACCATAATAAAAATAAAAACAATATAAAAAAACTTGGGTAAGACCATAAAATGGGTAAGACCACTTACTAAACATCTTGAGAAAACAGATTTAAATACCTTTACAAAAACTTGTATTCTCAATACTATCTCCAATGCAATATACCCATTGATTATTGCTGCAGTTACGAGTTCTAGTTATAATACAAGATTGTTTGAACTGTGACCACTTACTCCAATCAGACCATATAACTAAAAAAAGTAGATTAAAAATAATGTTGAAAATAAAAGTAAAATCTTGAATACTTTAATATTTTTTTTTTTCTACTTAAAATAATAAAATTAATCATATTTCTGCTAAATCATTTGTGTTTATATTAGTAAGTTAATATTAACACATATTTTTTCAAAAGATTTTTATATTTAAGGATCATTTACAAATAGTATAAACTAGTCTAAAGTAATTATCTAATGTAACATCACTGTCATTGATGGAATTTCTAAATGAAAGACTGATTTTTATGAAACATTTTTTTTATTAATTTAAATTGATCCCATTACCACCTGGTAATGGCATCAATTTATAATAAAAAAAATAAAAATAATATTTCTACATATATGTTTACAACCGCAATAATCAATTATGTATAAAATGTCATGAACATTATCATAAAATTTCAATCTAAATATTTCACAAAAATAAACACAATCAAGTTTGTTATTTATTCAATATTTTATTGCCATAAAATAATAGAGGAGAAATAAATTAGGTTAAATAAAATTTTTCACAGACGGTGTGACCGCTCTTGATGGCCCTGTATATATATATATATATACATATATATATATATACATATATATATATATACATACATATATATATATATATATATATATATATATATATATATATATATATATATATATATATATATATACATACATATATATATATATATATATATATATATATATATATATATATATATATATATATATATATATATATACATATATATATATATATATATATATATATATATATATGTATATATATACATATTATATATATATATATATATATATATATATATATATATATATATATATATATATATATATATATATATATATATATATATATATATATATATATATATATAATGTATATATATATATATTGATTATTGATAAGATTATCGATAAGATTTTGTATAATTTAATTAAATGACATCATTATAACTTTAAGGACAGTTTCATCTCGCATTTTTCATGGTGCAGTAGTTACAAAATATTTTAATATATATTAAAATAATTTTTTATTAATTCAAAACATTCTATTTCAATCTTTTAGTGGCCAAATAGGACAAGACATGAAAGATTTTTAAAATTGAATTTAAATATTTTTTGCATATATTATGCTGTGAAAAGTTATTTATAGAGCCTTATTGAGGGCAATAATAAATTTATACTTTGTTTCTAATTTATTTATACCTGAGAATACACATCAAAAAAAAAGATTTTAAGTTTTAAGTCAGAGTTCTCCAAATATTTTTATGGGACTTTTATTAGTGTCTCTCCAGGATACTGTATTTAGAAGCTTAAAAATCTAAAGGTAGCTATTTAAAAAAAAAATTATTTTGAAAAAATTTCGTTAAAAAAAACAACAAAAATTTAAGTGCATCGGAATTTTTTTCTAAGGAGAGTAAAAGGGTTGAATTTTTTTAAAAATATGTTTGAATACTTATTACCCTAACTCATATACTTGATTTACTATTCAACATCACGGCAAAATCTTGTTTATACTGTTAGCTAACAATATAAACAAGATTTGTTTATACTGTTAACTAACAATTTAAAAAAAGTATTTGCAATCATCCAAAGTTTTAAATTTATAGACATAAATATATAATACCTCATTTTTTCAATCTATAAATTAGTAGTTGAACCATTCAACAATTCTTTTGCTTCTAAGAGAGTGCCTTGAACTTGTTTGTGAAATATTGAACCGTTGGATTATTGGCTTCATTTTTGAATGAGTGGATTCAGATACCTGTTTATTGTATCGTCCAAAAGAATGGCCAGTAAGTTCAATAAACTGTTGCAAGTGAGTTAAGATTAAGTGTATTTCCCACTTTACTGTAAGTAATAATATGCTAGTATAATATTAATAATAAAAAAATCATTTTAAAAATAATTTGTTAAAAATGAATTTGCTTTAAATTTTTAATGAATTTACTGTACCTTTAAACACTACTCCTGTGTTGCATTGTAGGAACAACTAAAGTCAGTTAATAAAATAATTAGAGTTAAGATAACTTCCAAAGGTTAATATTGACTTGTTAATATTGACTTTTTATAAAGAAAAGCTTAACTTTACAACTCTGACCCCCTCCCCTTTCATACAAAATTTTACAAAATTTTAAATTCATTTTTTTCAAAAATGGTAGAGTTTAGAAAATTGAAAAAAAAAGTAGCCCTTTTGACTTATAAGCTTCTAAATACAGTATCCTGAAGAGTCACTTATAAAAATTCCATAAAAATATTTGGAAAACTTTTACCTAAAACCAATTTTTTTGATATGTGAGGAGGGTCAAGATTTTGGAGAGAAGACAGAGATACCCTGGGCTTGTGTAGTTATTCATTTTACTGTGCTGTTAATGCCATCATAAGCTGACTTACCATGGCTAGTAGCAAAAAAGTTTTTAAAGTTTTTATATTGTGCAATTATTCATCAGTGAAGTATTTAATAAAACTAATTTGTAGAATGTTTGCGTTAATGTAATTGGTAATGAGCTGTTGTTTATTATATAAAAATATACATCATGCTCAACGTCATCAGAACCTGGATTTCACGAGAAGACTTCAGATCCAAAATCATGTAAGTTGACCCTAAAAATTATATAATGTGCTTGTCAAAGTGGTCAAAATTCAGCAAATAAAAGTCAGAAATAGATTCCCTGACCTTAAAAATCTATTCTTTAATGTATAATACAATTCTATTTAAATGTTTTCTATTTTTTCTAACCTTTAATGTATTCTTGCCGACCATGCACTGTTGTAAAAATTTTCCCATCATACAAGCTGTTGCTCAGCTTGTATGATGGGAAAAATGTTATATCTTTGAATCATACAAATTTTTGATTCTTTGCAGCAAACAATCATTTCAATGGTTATGTATTTCAAGGCCTACACACTCAACATCAATTTCATACTTTATTGCAAACAAAATCAAACAAAATGTGTACCTTTAAGGCCAGCAAGGATACACCATTTTGGCCAAAGACTGCAAAATTGGGGAATCCAATTTAAAATCTGGTTGCTTTATCTTATATGCTGCATAGAGCTCCTCAATGGTACATTTAATCAATTTTTACTAATACTAAAATAGCCTTTTTTACCAGGCATTTCAATTGTAATCACATTAAAGTTTTAAAAATTCTAAAATATATGATTCATTGCTGTTTTCAGGGTATGCTATGATGCCTTTTTTGTTGTGTAACAACTTTTAAATTTTGATTTTGGAAACTGACAACATTTTTACTGCTTTTCTGATAGATTAAGATTTTGAAGTCAATTTTTAAAGTTGTTGCTTTTTGTTAGAAACTTGAAGTTTTTTTCATACTTTCAACAAGAAAGTGTTGAAAATATGAAAATCATCAGCTTTGGTTTGAATCTCATTAGCATTTCTATGTTATTTGGTGCAACAAGATTTAATAACTGCTTCTACAACTTATTATAACTTTCTCTTTCCAAAAATGAAAGATAAGTTAAAGAAGATTTTAAAAGTTTATTAGAAGACTAGCTTAAATAAACCTTTAAAGGGGACACTTCAAGTTCACACAAAATACTTTTGAGCAATGATATTATTGATTCTATTATAACTTCTTTCTCCTTATCATCTTTAATAAATGTCGTCTTCAACTTGTTCTCTTTTGATTTTTCACTTGATGCTAATTTATGATTACAATTTGGACAAAGCTTATTATCTGGTACTATGAGCTTGTCTTGTTGTACCAGATAAAAAATATTGCATAGTGAATTGCTGTATTCAAGTTGATTTCACAAAGATTGCTTGAAAATCAATTGAACTTTATGAATATCTTTGTATTAATAACTTATTTCTCCATGCTGAAATTTAAAGTTGAAAGAGAATGAGTTAAATAAAAATAAAAAATACCTCCTCAATCTTTAATCTTCCTCAATCATAGTATCTTTAGTCTTGGGGAGACATAGTTGCATGCAAGAATAAATAAAAAGAATATATAAAATCTATTTTCAGAGGTTAGCTTAAAGCTGTTCAAATGCAACACACTGATAGAAGTACTAGATAGTGTCTCAAATCCAAAGATCTCTTTAAAGCAAAATATACTAAAAAATACTTTTTTTATACACCCAGTATAATAGTTCTTGGTTTAATATAAAATTAAATTTATTACTTTACTTTATATAAATTATTTTTAATAAAAAGTTTCTGTTAAAGATAACTATTATACTAGTTCACAAGCCCCTGAATAACTATCCGACTAGATAAACAACTATTACTGAGCTGTAAATAGTTGTTTATCTAGTTGGATAGTTATTCAGGGGCTTGTGAACTAGTATAATAGTTATCTTTAACAGAAACTTTTTATTAAAAATAATTAATATAAAATAAAGTAATAAATTTAATTTTATATTAAACCAAGAACTATTATACTGGGTGTATAAAAAAAGTATTTTTTTGAAATCCAGGTTCTGATGACGTTGAGCATGATGTATATTTTTATATAATAAACAACAGCTCATTACCAATTACATTAACGCAAACATTCTACAAATTAGTTTTATTAAATACTTCACTGATGAATAATTGCACAATATAAAAACTTTAAAAACTTTTTTGCTACTAGCCATGGTAAGTCAGCTTATGATGGCATTAACAGCACAGTAAAATGAATAACTACACAAGCCCAGGGTATCTCTGTCTTCTCTCCAAAATCTTGACCCTCCTCACATATCAAAAAAATTGGTTTTAGGTAAAAGTTTTCCAAATATTTTTATGGAATTTTTATAAGTGACACTTCAGGATACTGTATTTAGAAGCTTATAAGTCAAAAGGGCTACTTTTTTTTTCAATTTTCTAAACTCTACCATTTTTGAAAAAAATGAATTTAAAATTTTGTAAAATTTTGTATGAAAGGGGAGGGGGTCAGAGTTGTAAAGTTAAGCTTTTCTTTATAAAAAGTCAATATTAACAAGTCAATATTAACCTTTGGAAGTTATCTTAACTCTAATTATTTTATTAACTGACTTTAGTTGTTCCTACAATGCAACACAGGAGTAGTGTTTAAAGGTACAGTAAATTCATTAAAAATTTAAAGCAAATTCATTTTTAACAAATTATTTTTAAAATGATTTTTTTATTATTAATATTATACTAGCATATTATTACTTACAGTAAAGTGGGAAATACACTTAATCTTAACTCACTTGCAACAGTTTATTGAACTTACTGGCCATTCTTTTGGACGATACAATAAACAGGTATCTGAATCCACTCATTCAAAAATGAAGCCAATAATCCAACGGTTCAATATTTCACAAACAAGTTCAAGGCACTCTCTTAGAAGCAAAAGAATTGTTGAATGGTTCAACTACTAATTTATAGATTGAAAAAATGAGGTATTATATATTTATGTCTATAAATTTAAAACTTTGGATGATTGCAAATACTTTTTTTAAATTGTTAGTTAACAGTATAAACAAATCTTGTTTATATTGTTAGCTAACAGTATAAACAAGATTTTGCCGTGATGTTGAATAGTAAATCAAGTATATGAGTTAGGGTAATAAGTATTCAAACATATTTTTAAAAAAATTCAACCCTTTTACTCTCCTTAGAAAAAAATTCCGATGCACTTAAATTTTTGTTGTTTTTTTTAACGAAATTTTTTCAAAATAATTTTTTTTTTAAATAGCTACCTTTAGATTTTTAAGCTTCTAAATACAGTATCCTGGAGAGACACTAATAAAAGTCCCATAAAAATATTTGGAGAACTCTGACTTAAAACTTAAAATCTTTTTTTTTGATGTGTATTCTCAGGTATAAATAAATTAGAAACAAAGTATAAATTTATTATTGCCCTCAATAAGGCTCTATAAATAACTTTTCACAGCATAATATATGCAAAAAATATTTAAATTCAATTTTAAAAATCTTTCATGTCTTGTCCTATTTGGCCACTAAAAGATTGAAATAGAATGTTTTGAATTAATAAAAAATTATTTTAATATATATTAAAATATTTTGTAACTACTGCACCATGAAAAATGCGAGATGAAACTGTCCTTAAAGTTATAATGATGTCATTTAATTAAATTATACAAAATCTTATCGATAATCTTATCAATAATCAATATATATATATATATATATATATATATATATATATATATATTATATATATATATATATATATATATATATATATATATATATATATATATATATATATATATATATATATGTATATATATATATATATATATATATATATATATATATATATATATATATATATATATATATATGTATGTATATATATATATATATATATATATATATATATATATATATATATGTATATATATATATATATATATATATATATATATATATATATATATATGTATATATATATATATATATGTATATATATATATACAGGGCCATCAAGAGCGGTCACACCGTCTGTGAAAAATTTTATTTAACCTAATTTATTTCTCCTTTATTATTTTATGGCAATAAAATATTGAATAAATAACAAACTTGATTGTGTTTATTTTTGTGAAATATTTAGATTGAAATTTTATGATAATGTTCATGACATTTTATACATAATTGATTATTGCGGTTGTAAACATAAATGTAGAAATATTATTTTTATTTTTTTTATTATAAATTGATGCCATTGCCAGGTGGTAATGGGATCAATTTAAATTAATAAAAAAAATGTTTCATAAAAATCAGTCTTTCATTTAGAAATTCCATCAATGACAGTGATGTTACATTAGATAATTACTTTAGACTAGTTTATACTATTTGTAAATGATCCTTAAATATAAAAATCTTTTGAAAAAATATGTGTTAATATTAACTTACTAATATAAACACAAATGATTTAGCAGAAATATGATTAATGAAAGTTAATGATGTTAAAGTAAATCTTATTACAAGAAGTTGTATAAAAGCATAAGTTTTTGTTTACATACCCTTTTCCAAAATGGTTTTTTTCATAGAACAAACTATTACGCCATAAAAAAGCATCATATGCAAACAAGGAAAAAGGACAAAACAATTATAAAATATTTTTTGCAATAATACTTTTTTACATTAAAATTGAGCCCTGTACATGATAAAATATAACTAAATTATATAAAATATTAAACTTTATAAAAATTTTGAACGGATTACATAAATACAAACAAAATATAAAAAAATAAAAACTTGGTTTGAAAAAAAACTTCATAAAATGCAAATATATATAAACTATGCACAAATACCAAAATTATAAAACAATATATACCTTGTGTATTACTGTATACTGATAAATTTTTAATTGATGCATAATCACAAGAAGATTTCAAACAGCAATCAACAAAGGTATACAAAATACTATTAGAGTATATCATTGGTTGAATACTATCATTGTAAAATTCAACAGTTCCATCAACAGCAACAGTAATAGAATAAGTACTGTTTTCATTAACAAAATATTGAGAAACTACAATTGAACTCCATGTATTAGTTGTTATTTTGATTTGAAAAATATGATTGGATGTAACAATATTTAAAAGACCATCAAAAATATCAAACTTTAACACATCCCTATTATTATCCAAAATAGCTATAATTGATGAGGTTGAATTGCCATTTGATAAGATAACAAATGATATTACAAATTCATCATAAAAGTCCTTTAAAATTGTGCTAGTGTAATTATTTACGATTTCTGGAACAAATATTGAATCTAGAAAATAAAGGAAAAAAAAATTTTATTGTATTTTAAGGTAGTATTTTGTAGCCCAAATTTATCTGAAAATAGTGTCTATTTGCCTAAAAAGTACAATTTAAAGTCATTTTGAACTTATATTCACTTGATTTGTCCGATTTAGTTAAAAAAATAAGATGACTTATGGTAAGTCGAATAGTATTTAAAATATTGAGAACTTATTAAATACTTTTCGACATTCTTTACTCATCTTTTGACTTTATCAGTATTTCAACTAGTGAACCTTTAACTTCTGCAATTTATAGCACATAGGCATTATATAAGCATATTTATTTGACTCTTAGGGGGAAAGAAGGTATTAAAAAAAATCTGCTTTATTTTTCATTTATCTAGCTCACAACAGAACACAAGAGCAAGATAGCATTTGTGAAAAACATGTTAAACAGCATGCCCTATAAATTTGGAGTTTTAAGTTAAATAAAAAGAAATGATAAAAGCTTTGAGAGCCAAAATTAGTAACCTAAAAAAAACTAAATATGACATTGAGCATATTTGTAATTTTATATCTACAAAAAATATATTAAAAGTAAATTTAAAAAAATCTATAACAAATAAAGCTCAAATATAATATCAATATTAAAGCTATTCGGTGATTGGTAACTTGAAAAACATGTTTCAGATGTTGGAGAACAAAATTTAAAAAATGAGTAAATCTGTCCAACAACATCTGTATAGTAGTCCAAGATCATCTGGTCATTTTTGTCCAAGATCATCTGTATTTTTTTTTACTCTAACAGCATCTGTCCAATATCATCTGGAAATTCAATAGCCCTTAACAACATCTTTAGCAAGATTTAACTATATCTGGTAATTTTTCTACTAGTCCATTAACAAAATTTTTCAGATGTAGTTACATCTGGAGGAAATAAATAATTTCCTCCAGCTGTAACTACATCTGAAAAAAAACTTATATGTAACTAAATCTAGTTAAGATAATGCATTTAGCTATATTTAATTTTTTTAAGATGCAACTACATCTGAAAAAAATCATATATGAAACTAAATCCGGTTAAAATAATGTATTTTTATTTAATAATTTTTTCTAGATGCACCTACATCTTAAAAAAAAACCATATATGTAACTACATCTGGTTAAAATAATGCAATTTAATTTAATAATTTCATAAAATCTTGTAGTTATATTTAATGTAATTGAAAAAATGTAACTACATCTGTAGAATTCACAGATGTAGTTGTACAGATAGTACAACTAGATATTCTCAACATAATTGAAAAGATGTAACTACATTTGTAAAATCTCCAGATGTAGTTGCACTGATGTTGTTATACTTAGATAATTGAAAAGATGTAACTAAATCTGTAATAATCGTATACTTTTTACAGAGATGTTATTATACATCAATGAAATTTCAGATGTTGTTGTACAGATGTTATTATACCTCAGTGTATTTACAGATATTTTTGGATCAATGTAGTTATATGTCATTATATATACAGATGTTGTTGGACATATGTTATAAGACATTTAAAAAAGAGTCTAAAAATGACTAAATAAAAAAAAGTCCTTTAAAATTTTCGGGGGCCCCTAAATTTGTGGGGTCTGGGGCTAAAGCTCCCCTAGCCCCCTTGATCCGGCACTGCCATGACCCAAATATATCAGAGAATTAAAATACATATTCATTACAATTATTAATAAAAATTTATAATATCTTGTTATGTAATGTCAGAGCAGATAACCTTTTATCACTTATAAGGAAAATAGGTCACCATATAGCTATTATTTGCTGATGTTCCCATCGTAGTACTGTTAAGAAAAAGAGTTATGAACTACTAGTTCATCAACCATTTTTTCTGCATGCAGCTATGATATAATGCTAAGATTGACAAGGTAATATTGGAGCTACAAGCAGAGCTGGAAAATGAATTCTGCCAGTTAATAACTTCCAAATTATTTGGCAGTTATTAACTGACAACATTTTTGGCAAATAACTGATTTATGTGACTTGCATAGCAACTTAAACTATTCTAGTTATGAACCAAAATAACTAGAATAGTTTTAGTTTAAATAACGAAACGATTGCATAGCAACTAAAACTATTTTAGTTATGAACCAAAATAACTAGAACAGTTTTAGTTTAAATAACAAAACGATTGCATAGCAACTAAAACTATTCTAGTTATGAACAAAATAAGATTTCAAAATGTTAAATGTGATCCAAAAGGTTTTAGACAGTAACAAACTGTTGTGATGTATAATTGTAGATAATGTGGGTGTCCATGTATCATTTTAAGGTATCTTCCAAATTGCTTTCATACTTATTTCATATTTATGAAGCATTATCATAATTTAAAACATTTTCTCAACATCGTCAATAAAATGAACAAGTTTACAGTGTTTAGAAAACTTCTTACTGGTCCCCAGGTAAAAAATATTCAAATATGTCACCCTAAGCCTATGGAATTACAATGCTTAACCTGTTATTACGCTCAGCGCAGAGTGACCAAAGTCATCACTAAATGGACTAAAGTAATAATTTCTAAAATGTTTATCAATTTTTTTTTTCTTTTTAATTTTCCACATAACTATCAGGTTGAGTATTTTTCATATTATTCATTGAATAGTTTTTTATATAATTCATCAAAAGTAATTATTCACCACTAATAGATCGTTTACTTGGTTGCTATGTGTTCAAAATGCATACCAACAATACCTTTTGGTAGTAACCATGTTTAAGTGACTTTTTTAAAACCTCTAAGTTATAAATTAGACTAAAACAAAATTTTAACATTGACACCTCTCATTAATAGTAAACTAAATAACGTTTTGATGTTGTTGTTTTTTTTTATTCTATCTGACAGTGTCTGAGGTAGATTAATTTTTTTTTTTTTTTTTGCGCTTCGACCTTTAAAGAGATAAGGGGTCGTCCTGCTTTTTTTGTTTTTTTTTGTTTGTTGTTTTTTTGTTTGTTTGTTTTTTTTGGGGGGGAGGGGGAGGTGTTAGCGACTCAAACGGAAATCGTTACTAAATTGAGGGGTCAAAAATGGTCAAAAATTGCTTGATGTAATTTGTGGACAACCTCTAAGACGCTTTTTTAAAATAGTAAAGAAGTTATCAATAACTGAAGTTAAAGAATTACTCGATGCACTCAAAAGTAACATATTAAGGAGTCTGGGTGATAAAACTGACAAACTGAAGGAAAAAATTGAAGTATTGAACTAAAAGATTTATTTATTAATTTATTTGAAAACAGCATAAGATCTGAAGGCCACTAATACTAGAGTATACATTAAAATTTCTACTGAAATAATAAATTGTATTAAGTGATGGAATAAGTTTGAACAAAATTGTATCAAGTAGAACAAAGCAGTACATCAAGATGGTTCTTAAACACAATGCACAGACAATGTAGACACCACATTCTCCAATAAACTATTTTATACATTAACAACTTAATTAGAAAAGAAATATTTGGTTCTGTTTAAATTGCGCTGGAGTTTATACAGTGTAAAGTTATGACCACGATTACCCAAGTAAGAATTGAAAATAATTTATTTCCATTCTGTTTGGCAATTTCTGCGGCATCTTTGATAATTTTGTCCACACCAACATCTCTCAAATTCTAAATGTAAGCCTTCAATCTTTTCATTTTTTTGCTCCGATGTCAATAGAAACATTTTTATACTAAAGCAGTTTGTTTTCCCGGTCAATTAATGAAAGAACTTGACACCAAAAATCCAATAAACACAAAAAACTGAAATAAATTTGAATGATAAGATCTTTTGCACTGCATATTATGACATCATTCGTCATGGGATTGTGGATAATAGATTTCAAAACTTGAAAAACTTTATTTTTTGTGAGCTGCACAAGGAACAAATCTTTCTGACTCACAAAGAGAATTGATAAGAGCTTCCACGCCATTGTATTTTTCAGATATATTGACTCCATTGTTATAACCAAGGCCGCGGCAATCAGAATCTTCAGACCGTCTTTCTCTAACTTTTAAGTGATCTCAGTTGCAAGACGTTTTCCGATTTTTTTGCGACACCCAATAAAGCCAGCAAAGCTTTCCCCAATTGTACAGGTTTCATCATTGATGTGAACATACCTAATTATTTGGATCATCTGCTCTTTATGGGAGGAATGCAGTCGAACAAAATAGAGTAATATTTAGATTCTTTGATGTTTGACAATATTTCATTTCTGACTTTCTGCCCGAGTAACTCAATCAACTCATTTTGAATTCGAGGAGAAAAGTAGGACGTTGTAGTTTTCTTTGCTTTAACAGATGCAATGTGTTCAGCCACTAAAGGATAATAACTGCTTATTAGCTCAATCAAGTTCAGAAAAATGCCACTGTTTTGTTGACCGATGGCACAGAACAAAATTACATCAACAATCACTCTCAAGATGTCTTCCACTTTTTCATTTCTCCTTTGATAACTCTCTGCAGATCAGAATCCATGGTTTTTCCTTCTTTGAGTTTTTTTTTGAGAGTTTTCCAATCAGAATAGCATCTTTGGTGTTCATAGTTGTTTTCATGTTTAGGAACTCTTGAATTTAGTTTTTTTCCAGTCACAAAATTCTTTTAAAATTTCTGAGAAATTGTTGGTTTTTGCTGATGAAAATAACAAACAGCAAAAACAAAACAATGAATCTTTTTTATTCCTGTACATCAACCAATTCGAATAAATTTTTCACCATTGAAATGAATTTTTTCATACCATTTTGTTCTGAAGTGTCGCTTTCTGTTGTCAAAATCACATAGCGTGTATGGGAAAATTGTCTTCTTTCTTGCTCTGGCCCATGTTGAATCAAAAAGCATTTTATGTTGTTAAACGTTAGTTTAGGCCATGTTGCTAGATCCCTGTATTGAAAGTTTTTTCCTAAGTTTGTCGGAATACCTGATATTTCTGAATGAAGTTCATCGTGATCCATTTCAGTCCGGTCAGAAAGCTGGGAATTTTCATACTCTCTTGTTGTTTCTGAATTATTTGTGTAAAATTTTTCTTGACTTTGAAAATGAAAATCTCCTCCTCAGTTAATTCCAAATTATGATCTGAACTTAAGTCATTAATTTGAGCTGTTTTAAAAACTTTATCTATTGAACTTTCATTAACTTTAATACTAACATCCTCTGAAATAATTTGCGATTCCTCTGCAGAGTTAGTTATCAACCACTTCTTAAAACAATTTTGTAGTTTCTCATCACTTTCTAGACGCTGTTTTCTTTTCTTCTTAAATTAAGCACCAGATAATTTTTTGGTGCGATTCATTATAGAAACTTAATGTTCACTATAATTGATAAACATAAATGTTTTAACTAAGTTTTGAAAACCAATAATGCGTTTTTTTGCAATATTAAAAATCATCCTAATGAAATGTGATTTTTCCATTTTTTTCTTTTTAAAAAATTTGTAAAATGATTTAAAGTTATATCTTATGACGGGATTTTTCAATTAACTGTCCCATCATAAGTAATAACTTTAAATCATTTTACAAAATCTATAGACTATATCGACAGAGTCCATATAGTCTCAAAATATAACAAATATAAATAAAATTAGTACTGAATGATCTGAATAAAAAGAAGATAATTTTAAAAATATATATATAAACTATTTTAGAGTTAAAGACATAAAATCATTTTTATAACATAAAACCCAACTTATAAAACATGAACTTACATAAACTCCAACTTATAATACATACACTTACATAAACTTCAACTTATAAAAACTCATTACTGAATAAACCTGTTCAGTAAATTCAGTAAAGGAGTTTAGGCGCAATTTTAATTTATTTTTTATCAACCTCAAAGAGATGCTATAAAAATTTGTTTCCAAATGATAATAATATATATTTTTTTTTTTAATTTTTTTTTAATTTAGTTTACTTTTAATTTATTTTTCGGGAATTTTGCGCCCTCCCAAGTTTGGCACCTCGGGCCGCGGCCCGGCTAGCCCCGTCCTTGGTACAGGCCTAATTGGAGCTGATGACCTAAATTGTGACATAATAATAGATTGTTTTGAATATTTAAAATATATCCTTTTTTTCCAGACTAGTTGAAAATTGCTGAAGTTATTCCAATATATAAAAATGGCGATAAAACAAATGTTAGTAATAACCGTCCCATTTTTTTCTTCCTACTTTCTCAAAAGTCTTTGAAAGAATAATTTATAGTAGAACTTATAAATATTTCGATTACAAAAAAATTTTATACAATAATCAGGATTTAAAAATATTAGTTCAACGAAACACGCGGTATTCAATTTGTCAATTTACAATTGGTGTTTTTGTCGATTTTTCTAAGACATTTGATACGGTTAATCATAATATTTTGCTTATAAAATTCCAGTACTATGGCATAAAAAATAACCTATCAAAATGATACCAAAGTTATTTAACAAATCGAAAACAATACGTACCATTTAAAAATGGACATCATAACGAAATGATTGGAGTAACATGTGGTGTTCCACAGGGCTTGATTTTAGGATCTCTTTTATTACTAATTTATATAAATGATATCTACAAAGCATTAAAACTGAAAAGCATAATGTTTGCAGATGATAAAAATGGATTCTTAAATGCTAACATTAATGAACTATTTTCCGAGTTAAATAAAGAACTTAAACACGCATCAAACTGATTTAAATGTAAAAAACAAACCATGCACATTAAAGAAACAAAATATATTCTTTTTTACTCTTTAAAAAAAAAGTTCTTATTGCCTAGAAACTTACCTAAACAATTTATAGACAAGGCTGAAATAAAATTGATCGACCACAAAGTTTCTAGGAATTTACAGGGCCGACGACAACGGGGGGGGGGGGATTGGCTGGGGGGCAGTTGCTACTTTTTGTCGAAAAGACTTTTTTTTTTTTTTTTTAAGAAAAATATTGATATAGAAGACTTTTTTCACAAATTGATAATTGTGCCCCCCTACTTCAAAACCCGTGTTGCCACTGATTTATCTCGATGAAAATACTACGTGGAAACCATATATCGATTATATTAGCTCTAAAATTGCTAAAAGTATTGGAATCTTATTCAAAACTAAAAATTATTTAAACAAAGACAATCTTATGCAAATATACTACTCGTTTATACATTGATATATTAACTATGGAATTACTGTTTGGGAAGTACAGGAAAAAGTAAGTTGCGACTTTTTTTTCATTGCCAGAAACACGCAACTCGCCTAGGAAATTTTGTAAATCGTTTTACGCATTTTAAATAATTATTTAAAGACATGAAAATTCCTTATGCATACGATTTGAACATCTATAAAATTTTATGCTTTATGTTTCAATGTCAGAAAAATCAAGAATTTCTCATTTTCAACGCATTTTTTACATCAAAAACAAAAAATAAATATACTCTTTGGAATAATAACTCTATAAATGATCATTTTGTTAAACAAAATTTAGTCAGTTCTGTATTACTCACCGAGCACCTTATCTTAGGAATAAAATTGTTTTGCCTAATTTTGATTTGTCAATATCATTACCCATTTTTAAAAATAAGGTAAAAGAGCTTATTCTTTCATTGGATAATATATTTATATATTTTTAGCAATAAACGTTATTATTATCTAATATTTTTAGAAAATATTCAATTTTGTGGGTATTTTTATTACTAGTATATTTTTAACCTAGGCAACCTAATATATGGTTTTTATATTTTTTTTAGTCTTATATTATATTATATCACTGTTTATATGACCTGTAATACGGCTTATAAAATAAAAAAGTGTATACATATATGTTATGTGTATATATGTATGTGTAGTAAGAACGTACTGAGGCTTGAAATCGACCCGGGAATTTTACATTTGCCGGACCACATCAAATAAAAAGAAAATATAGAAACGGGTTAAAAATTAATAAAACCTGAGAAAATATTCGAACTCTAATTAGATAAATTTTTTTCAGCTCCTCCTTTTTTCATATCGGCCCACCGGGAATTCTCCCAGTGCTTCCTGAGGCCAGTCCGTCGCTGATGTGTAGTGTGTTGTGTGTATGTATATAGCTTAAAATAAAATGCAATGTGTTGACTATGGGTTGCTTGGAAATCGTTATCGATTACGAAAAGGATTCGGTAAGTTGAGCAACTGCGAGGAGGAAGTTGAGCAATCAACAAATAAATGAAAATGCCTGATATGGAGCTTGAACAAATCATCAATAAAACTATCGTTTCTCTAATTCATAAACTTTTTATTTTATACTCTTTAATGACGTAAACAACAGGAGTAAAAAAGTTAAATAGTAAGAAAGTCATAAAATAAAAAGACATTATTTTATACAATTATATTGAACTTTGAAACCCGATTTAAAGATTACTAATTTAAAAATTGATTATTTAAAAAAGCATATAGAAGAAAGCGGGGCAACATGGCGAATGAGGCAAGATGGGTTTTTATAAAACAACTCAACAAAAAATCTTAAAGTTAGGTGAAAACTAAACTGTATTTGCATCTTGTATTTTAAAATACCAATTGGTTTTTTTAAATATTGTTAACGCAATTTTAAACGCATAAGTTTACTTTTTGCGCTTTAAAATTGCGTTAACAATATTTAAAAAAAATTGCTAACTTTCGGTTTCTCAAAATAGATGGTGTCCTTCAAGTTTAACTTCTTTAGAAGTAGTTTTTTGCGACTTGTGTTTATGTTGTGTTACTTTAGTTAGTGTTAATAGTAGTTTTTAAAAGTTTATAAAACTGAAGGCAATTTAACCTACTTGTTGTAAATGACGTCTTCTGTAATTGTTAAAGATTCTATAATGCAATACATCTTATATAATCACAATAATAATATCGTAGTTATATTGTTTTAATTATAAATTAAAAATAATTTAATATGACACGTGAATATGACACTAGGGATGGCTTTTTTACTTACTTTTTTTTTCTTACACGAGTAAGTTAATTTTTATCAAAAAGTAAACTTCATAAGTAATTTTAAACGTTTTCTGTAAATTTACGTTTCCGTAAAAATAATAAAATTTTTTGAAACGACTATTGCTTTATAATGTAAGTTTTTTACTTTCAAAAGTAAATTATGTAAAACAAGATTACATCAAAAAATAATTTACTTTTACATGTAAAAGTAAGTCCTATAAAAAAGCTGTGTGCTTTCAAGGCCGGCGCGATAGGGGTGTGTGAGGGTGTGTGACACCCCCCCCCCCCATCAATGATTTTTAGTCGGCAAATTAGACCCTTAGTCGGCGGTTTAGGCTAGTCAGTCGGCAAATGTCGACCCTTTCGTAAATGTCGTCATGACAGTCGGCAAACTTTGGAAAACGAGATTTATTTTTTTTTTTATAGTCGGCAAAAGTTGTAATGGCACCCCCCCCCCCCCCACCACGTGACAAATACTCGCGCCGGCCCTGTTTGCTTTTACATTGAAAAGTTGAAAATTATATTACGTAATATAAAATTCCTCAAACTGTAATTTACATTTACCTATAAAAGTATTATTTTTAAAAATAACTTGCATATGAAAGTAAATTACATAAAAGTAATATGCTACCAAATATAAATTTACAAATAAAATATAAATTAAATTTACAAATAAAATAATACATTTTAGTTTGGAATTTTTTTATATAAAAGTAATAGCAAATCTTTATTAAAAATAAATTGTATAAAATAAAATTTAAATTGCATAAGCTTACATTTTATATAATTTGTAAAGTAAATTAAAAGTAATTTATATAAAGTAAGTAAATAAATTAACTTATATTTTACAATAAGTTTGACAAGATTAACAAAAGTAGATTAACAAATGTAGTGCAAAAAAGTAAAACTTTAAGTCACTAACATTTAGTTTGCCGCAACATTTGATTTGCGCGGTTTTAAGTATTTCTTCCCTGTAAATACCCGTTGGAGACTCAGAAAGGGTAGTTTCTTTGAAAGAAAAATAATTGGCATAATTGTTAATTCTTTTCTGCAAGTTTTTTGCGTAAATGTATCTATTATTTAAAAACTAATGAGAGAAAGTTTAAACCTGTCCTGAATTATGGGGGCTGTAACACCATGCCCTGAAGATTAAGGAGCCCCGAACTTTTTAAAAGGACGCTTTATTTTTGTAAAGATTTTTTGCCACTTTAATACGAAAAAAGTCCACCTGCTCAAGAATATTGTTTGACTCTAAAAGTCGTGGTTTAAACAATTACGGTACTTTTAAATTTGATCATTTTTAGATTTGAGCAGCCGTACGCAGTGTTTTTGTTTCTGTTTCACCTGCCTCATAAACAAAGGATCCGCGTTACAAACCCCATCTCTGGGAAAGTCTTGTGACATCGGTTAGAAAGGAGGCCTGAACTTCCAATTAAAACTCATCCGCGGTGCTCTGTGATAAGACCGTAAGGATTTCTTGGGGCACCTAAATTAAATTAATATATGGGCATGAAAAATTTAGAACTTTTCACGTAAATATCTTTATCTGCGTGTCATATCAGCTACCAGTATGAGCAAAACTTACGGTCCTACAAGCAACTTAACCTAGAGCCAACTCTAGGTTCAGTTGCTTGTAACCCGAGCTGTGGCTAAGCAATTATTTATACGTAAATTAAGAAATAAAACTAGTGGTGATTGGAGCCTGGAAAAAAAAAATGCCCTAAAACATTTACCATCTCTACCCCAAAAGTGAGGACAACAAATTTGTAACTTTTATTTTTTATTTTCTTACACAGAGTTTAAGTCGTCAGGTTTTAAAATTCAAAACTCAAAGGTTATGATTATATAAAATTTACACCCAAACCGAATATGGTGGTTGTTTTAACATTTCCTTAAACAATCTAATGTGATATAAACAAGAACACACTATAGTTTGGCACTTAAGTATGTTTTATTTACCATAAATATATTTATTAACCAAAATCATTGGTTTTTTATAAAAATATTAATATTACATCTCAGATTTTACGCAAGTAGTCATTATTATATTATTGATTACCATAAAGATAGGGTTAAAAAATGAGTTTAATATGGTTTTTAAAAACACATTAAAAGACCTCATTTGTACTTAACTATTAATAATACTATTAGTTAAAGATGCTGTTGATTAAGTAACTCTAATCGGTTTGGTGGTAAAAGGAATCGCCGCATTATCAAATTATAAAACCTTTTTACATCGCTTTTGACGTGATATAATACCACACAATAATTGTATCTAAATCAATTTAAAGTTAAATCTTGTATTTTGTTTAATTTATATTTTCATGGATAACATTTTTTTAAACCATTTTATTTATATGTTAAAACAATAAAGTATTGTTTTTATATGTTAAAAAAATAAAATATTTCTATTTTTCTAGTATGTTATTTTTGAAAAAGTTTTATCTTTTTCTAAAATAAGATACTAAAACAGGAGAATTATATATTTCAGAACTATAATTGTCAACTAAAATAAACTTATTAAACTCAAACTTCAGAAAAACACTTGATCATCAATTTTTAATGCCAAGTTTTTAATGACTTTATTATGTACGGATATTTAGGGGCTTGGCAATAAGACTATTTTTGTCTTCTTCTTGTCCCCGCCATTTGTATATTTTACAAAAGAAAAGTAATAATTTTTTAGAAAAATAAAAAATTATAAAAATTAATAATCAAAATCTCAAAATATACTTTTTCACTAGTTTTTGAAATTTGCGAAATGGTAACTTTTTAAATGATTATGCAAAAGTTCTGAAATTTTCACAGATTGTTCTTCATATTATTAAAATTCATTTGAGAAAAGATTTTTTTTCGATGCAATTTAGATCTTGAAATTTTGTTTTATTAGGGTTGTTTAGCTCGCTTACTTTTTAGTGTTTCATCCATAGTTTCAAAAATATTTATTTGTTTTCGTTTCTTTTCTCTCAAATGAATTATGTTACCATGATTAAAAAATGTTCCAAATTCCATGCTAAAATGGCTAGCAAATTTTGAGTAATTACTTCACAAAATTTTGGTTATTTTCAATTTTTTGGAGTAATTGAGGCAAAGATTTTCAAGTTTGATAGCATTTTTTAAAATTATTTTAAATAATGTATTTATGTTGTAAAAATAAAAGTGTGCTCTAGTTCCAATCAGGTTTTAATATATTTCTTGGGGTACTACCTTAAAACAGAATAGTGATTAGATAAGATTTTTGTCTTGTTTTGCATCGATAATAATTTTTTTTTAAAAGTGAATCATCTGGTTTTGCAAGTCCACTTCTCAAATGTTATAAAAATAGTGGCTTTTAAATTTAATTTATATTTGTAAAGATGTAGGAATATTAATACAACAATAAAACATTGCTAAGTCTTTTTTTTTTTTTTATAAGTGAATTATCTGGTTTTTCCACTCGTCTGGAATAGACTAATTGAAGTTAGTTCATTCCAGACAACAGTTTTATGAATAGCTATTAATAAATAAACACACAAAAAAAAATTAATTTTTATTTCTTTTAGAGTGGTTGACCAGGGCCATCATGAACGGGGGTGATGGGGTATCCTCCCCAACCCCTAAGCTGTTATATACGCATTTGAGTTAGCGCATTTATGCATTTTAGTTGGCAAGTTTTAAAGTATAGTTGGGAAATGTCAAATATCGAGGACCTTTTTTCTTTTTATTCTGTAACCTCAGGGCTTCCTCAAGTTTCAATCCTTGGCCCTATGCTCTTTTTAATTAACATTAACGATCTACCTGATATTCTTACATATAAGGTGGCATTGTTCGCTGATGGTATTATCATTTATTTTTGTCATGATAAGAAGCCGACACTCTCTGATTGCTTGGAGGGGGAATTTGAGCTCGAAAAGGATCTCAATTCTGCTACAGCATGGAGCTCACAGTGGCTGGTGAACTTTAATTCAGATATAACTCAATTTTTTTCAGCCAATTGTTATCGCAATAATTTAGACCTTCCTATATTTATGAAAGGTAATGTACTCGATGAGTCATCTACCCTTCATCTTCTAGGATTAACTCTTACTTCCGATCTTTCTTGGAAACATTTAATATTAACTTTGATATAAACTTTATATCAAATCCGTTGAAAAGTTAGCATCTCTTTATCGTGCTCGACATTTTTTAACTCCAGATTCTATTCTCTATTTTTATAAATCTCAAATCCGGTCTTGTATGGAATACTTTTGCTATATCTGGGGCGAATCTTCCAATGATGCCCTTTCTCTTTTAGACAAGATGCAAAAACGCATTGTAAACATAGTTGGACCTGCTTTTGCAGTCAACCTCCGACCATTATCACATCTTCGTAATGTTGCTTCTCTTTCTCTTTCTTAAAAATACTATAATGGGCACTGCTCTAAAGAGCTAGCGTTTTTTATGCCATCTACTAAAATTCATTCTCGTGTTATTCGTCTTTCAATTAATTCTCATCCTATTTCTGTGACTGTTCCTAAATGCTCCAAAAACTCTTATTCGTCTAGTTTTTTTCCTTGAACATCAGTTCTTTGGAATTTGCTTCCTTCATCTTGCTTTTCTGATTCATATAATTTGCAATCTATTAAGTCGTCTGTCATTCGTTATCTTGCTCCACAATCTTCATCTTTTCTCTACCAGTAACTTCCAACACTAATTAGTGGTTACTTGCAGCCTCTCGCGACTATGCGTCGCGAAGCGGAATTAGAATTTTACTTACTTTTCAGAAAAAAAATTTATATTTTATTATTTTAAATATTTTTTAACGGAAATTCGGTACAGTTACGCGGCCTAAAATAATTATATTTTTGCCAGGGGGTTTTGCTACATCGAATATATATATATATATATATACATATATATATATATAATATATATATATAATATCGAATATATATATATATACATATATATATATATATATATATATATATATATATATATATATATATATATATATATATATATATATATATATAACGCTAGATCGACTTTAAGTGGCCTTTTGTCAAAATCTTTACTGAAAGTGGCATTTTACAAAACCTTCGAAATTTTTTATTAAAAATGCTTTTATTAAACAAAACCAAGTTAAAAAGTAATCTTAAATGGATTTTAAGCGAACGAGAGTATTGTATGCCAAAAAAATGTAAAAAAAAAAAAAAAAGTCCACTTAGCGTTTTTTTATCAGTTAAGGATCCACTTAACGAAAATAATAACGTTAGATCGACTTAAAGAGGACTATTTCACATTTACCTAATATTTTATACAATAATCGAGGTAGTTTAATTTTCGAACGTAGATTTCATCAAAATTGTTAAGATGAATAAACATCGGGATTGTTAAGATAAATAAACATTGGCATTAATGGTATGATAAAGAGACTGGGTGGGATAATTCTTTTTAAGTAAGATTTAATGAAAACATGAGTAAACTTTGTCTAATCATAGTCGTGAAAAGAATTCTAATGACCATGGTCTAAAGTGGATTTATTGATAACATAATATAAAATTCGTTTAAAATAGATTTAATAAAAACGCGTTCGAAACTTTGTCTTAAATGGGTTTATTTAAGACGCGCTTTCAAAACTTAATTTTGCTGAAACATGTATAAAATAAAACTTAAAGTGGATTTATTTAAGAGATGTTTAAAACTTCGCCTAAAGTGGATTTATTTCAAAATGTTTAAAACTTTACCCAAAGTGGATTTATTAGAAACATGTTTGAAAACTCAACCAATGTGAATTTTTTTAAAATATGTATGAACTTAGCATAAAGTGGATATATTTAAGAGATGTTTGAAAATGTTTATAAAAAAGATTCATCTAAAATGTGTTTTAAAAATCTCCTAAGATATATTTCTATAAAATTTGATTAAAATTTAGCTTAAAGTGGATTTATTGATGAGATGTTTGAAACTTTGCTCAAAGTGGTCTTTATTAAAATATGTATGAAAAGTTCGCTTAAAGCAGATTTATTTTAAATGCTATTAAAAACATCTCTTAAAGTGGATTTATTTAAAACATGTTTAAAAATTTGTTTTAAAGGGGTCTTTATTTAAAATGTATTTAAAATTCGTCTTCAAAAGATTTTTTTAAAACATGATGAAAATTTAGCTTAAAGTGGATTGATTTAATTCATTTTAACACATGTTTGAACGTTAACTTAAAGTGGTTTACCTAAAATTTGTTGAAAAGTTTTTCCAAAAGTGGATTTATGTAAAACATGATTAAAATATTTGTTATAAGTGTACATGAAAACACGTGTTGAAAATACGTGTAAGTAATACGCGTAATACAAGTTTCCACTTTTATCTTTAAGGTAAATCGAATTTTCTCAAGTTAAAAAAATAGAATTTCTATGCGTTTAGGAATCTAAACAAATGAAAAGTTCTATTTTCAACAGAGTTTTGTTTTTCTTTTAATAATAAATAAAACACAATCTTTTATATCTAAACTTTAGAGAATAAAATCCATTTAGATTTGTTATAAAAGGAAAAACAAAACTCTGATGGTATTTAAAATGTTTTTATTTCAGTTATTTTTAAAACGTTTAGGATTATAAACTGCATTACTGATTGGTCATGTTTACGGAGACTGTAATCTTGGCCATAAAAATTTATGCTTCGACTCCTAACTTTCTATGTAACATGTTATTATAAAAATATTTTTATAATAAATGAGGCGACCCTTTTGTTACATATTATATAATTTATAGTATAAGAAGTACTAAAATTATTAGTATAATTTATACTAATAATTTTAGTATTTCTCAAACGAAGTAAATGAAGTTTTAGTCACTGTTTAAAAGCTGTTCCGTTATTTAAAAGAAATTAAAAAAGAATAGATGGTTTTGGTAAAAAAAAATATATATGTACCGTAGGGGCGTTCGAGAAAAGATCTTGATGATGTGAGGAGAGGGGGATAGAAAGAGGGGCAATGTATCTGTTTTTTGCCAAATAAGAAAAAAACAAATTTTTTTGCAGACTAACGCAGTAAAACCACTTAATTAGGACCCCTTCTACCCCCTTGTACGAACCTGTACACTTTCGAAGACCCCTTCCCCTCCGAGTACGTACGCGATATTTTTTTTTTTTAAATTACTCAATTTTCTTTTCGACTTTTTTTTTTAAGAATATAAAAAAAAAAATTGTGGCTGAAATCAGAAAAAATAACAATTCTGATTTGTTACACACGTGAAATTTAATGTTTAAAAAAAAAATAATGTTTAGGAGAGATCAAACCGCGTACGTACTCATTGTCTTTAACACCACCTCCCCCCCCCCCCCTCTTGTACGCGTTTGGGAAACCCTCCTCCTCCATGCCTGCGTACGTACTTTATGGATGGCCCCTTAGCTAACATTTGCTGACTACAAATCCAATTTTGTTGACTCTAGTGTCAACTTTTAGTACCAAATTCCTTTTCAATATGAAACTTATTTTAATAAAATTTTGGAAAATATTTTTTAATTTTTCACTTACATTTCACATCAATGCAGACCTTCCAACTCTCCAGGTTTTCACTGTTTGATAACAAATCTCACGGTCTCACGGTAAATTTTAAGAATTACATTCGCTCAAAACAATATAAATTTCGAAATAGGTTGTCGTTACAACAAGAGCTAGTAAAAATTGAATGCACAAGATTATAAAACGTGCACCAACAAAGAGCTTTTAACATGGGTTTGTTTATATTATAAATCAAATCTGATTTTTTAAAAAATGGCGACAAAGCAAAAACATAACAGCATATTTAGCTTAACATGGTACTCAAATTACCTGGTTAGGGCAATGATTTTATGATAATCCTTTTAAAGGGACCAAAGTAAGATAAGATTTTCGATTAAATTTTTATTGATTAACAATTATAACTGAAATACAATTATAAATTTTTATTAAAGAATTTAATTAAATAATAAGGGCTAATTCAGCTAATTTTGGTAACACTCAATGCAACTAAGGCTTGATACACGTTTTTCCGAACAAAAATATATATATTTATTCAATTACAATATATGTAAGTTTTTTTTATCAAAAAGTATGACATATTTGGTATTTATAGAAAGATTATTTTAACCACTATTATTTTCTGGTAAAAGTAATGCGACTATAACAAATTGTAAAGCGTAGTTTTATTTAGAAAAGATGCAACTTTTAACATAAAGTACCTTGGGGGCTGTCCATTAATTACGTCAACAAATTTGTGGCAATTTTTACTTTCCCCACCCCCTTGCCAACAACTTGTAAAACTTTCAGTGATTCCCCTATAATATTAGATCAACATTCGATAATTCTCCGCCCCTCCTCCTTCCAAAAATAAACAAATAAAAAAAAAACAATGCAAAACAAAAATTAGGATAAAAAATTTTTTTTTAATTGACTAGTTTAATTTGATTAATTGACAAATTGAATCGATTACTTCCTAGTTTTTGGTATCCAGGATCTCTAATCATATAAAAACGCTTATGGAATACTATTTGTTAAAAAGTTAGGACTATTAGTTTAGAGGAACAATCTCTTTTTGAATACGGAGTCCTTAGGTGCTTAGTATTCTGAGACTCCAGAACTGAAGGTTTAAAAACAAAATCTTTTAGGTCATTAAATTTTTATTTAGCAGATCATAAACCAACATGTTTAGAGCTTTTGAACACCAGAGACCAGGAAAAAATAGAGATACTAAGCCGGAGTTTTTTAGGATTTTGCATTCCTGATTATACTAATATTTGTGCATGTCGAGATAATAAAATTTCGATGTCAAGTTGCAGCTAAAGAGCTTCATCTTAACATCAAACGAATCACAAGAGGCTTGCCAGCTGCAGTTTGTATAAACGTTTAAACAATATAAGGTAGACAATATACTTACATGAATGTTTTTTGTTTGCGCATCAACTGAGACAAACATAACTTTGAAAAATAATAGCGTTACGAGTAAACATCTTGTGCGTGGTTATTTATTTTTAGTTCTGTACGTCGGGTCTTTTTAAAGCCAAAACGGTTTTCACAAAAAAGGAATACAAATAGCTTTATTAAAATACTGAAGGTTGAGCTAAAAAATTATCCATGAAAAACCATTTTTTTATGAAAAATAAAGTTACTATTTTCAATACCACACCTAAATAAGTATGTTTAACAATAATGTCACGTTAGATTTAGATAACCTATGGTAGTGTTAATTTTTCTACCAAAGTTGTTTTTGCATAAATAGTCATAACTTTTAGCCCCATTTAAAAAACCGTTTTCGATATTTAGTATCATTTTTTAAAATACTCGGGACTTATTAGGCCATCTTGAAATAATAAATTATTACGTTAACAATTAAAAAACAGAGGCTGTTGACTTTATAGATAAATAACTTTCAACTCGAGGTCTTTGTTTGCATAAATTAAATACCAATAAATAAAAATTTATTCGGTTTCCCACTAACAACCAATCGGATTTGTTTTAAATTGTCGGCTTTTTTTTTTTTACGAGTTTGTTTGTTCTATGCCCTATTTGCATTGAGCAAGTTGAAACGTTATTAATTGAAAGTATTTGGAATAATCATTTAAGAAAAATTGTACAATAAAATGTCGATTCTGTAGTGAAACAAAGGTTGACCTCCAATATCATCTAAGACCTTTTCAGATACCTTAGGAATAATATTTCTCACAGTAATGCTGAATTGGAAAGGTTGTTTAGCATTGTAAAAAAAGAACGAAACTAACTGAACAACTGATTTGTTCTGATTAACTGAAACAAACTTCAAAAAAAAGCAACATTAATTTGCGATTCTAAACATAATGAATAAAAATGAGTTATTTATTTATCATATACAACTTATCATACCATTTAAATTTTTCTTGTTTAAAAAAAAATACTTTTTAAAAAAAGTTTTACATTTAACGAGATTTACAAGTTTATTTAACGAACCTCACGGTTTAAAAAAAAAAGGTAGGAAGGTCTATCAACGTAACACAAAGTTGAAAACATTATCTACATTAGAGAACAAACTTTAAATGAGTATTAATTTGTAGGGGAAGGTTGCGTAAGATGATCAGGTTCCTAAGATGGTATAACCTCATTTACGGGTAGGTTAATGATTTTTTCGCGAACTTTTTTGGTTAAGCATATTCATACAAGCTCGACGGTGTCATTTATTTTAACTTCTTGGTTTTATAGTTATTATTCTTTGATTGTTTTACTGTTAAAAAAATTTACCATCCCCGTTAAAATTTTTTATTATTCAATATTTTGTAATTACGTCCAAACGAAACAAGATTATCAAAAAATTAATACATCCTTAATATTTTATGCTTATCTGTTAATTCCATGGGTTATATGAGATAATACATAAGCTGTTGTCATTCTATTTGAATTATGATAGTACATGGTGAAGTTGCTTAAGATGATACGTTTTTAGACGCTCTAGATGACATGCGGCTTTTTATAAGGAAAAGCGCGTTTTTTTTAAAATTATTCTCCGGGGAGCTTATTTTGGTATTTCAAGAGCGAAAGTTTTTTCAAAAAAATAGTATCGTTAGAAAGGAAAGATTTATCATTGTTTTTTCTTTATGGTTGAGATAACTATTTTTTACTTAAGTATAGTCATTAAAGATACAATTTTGTTTAATTTTTTTTTGTGATTATTTTTTGTTATTTTGAGTTTTTATGAGTTCCATTAAAAAAAGCTCATCTTAGGGAACTAGTTCCTTAAGATGAAATCATTAGGCGTGTTTAAAATAACGCAATTTTTGGTATAAAGATTTACTATTTTCCATCAATTCATTAATATTCTTTAAGATGAAAGATTAAATTATCATTATTCTTAAAAATATATATATCTTTTTGTAATCTTTTGAGAGCAAAATATATTACACTGAAAACATGCTCAACTTACGCAACCTTCGTATCAAACGAGTTTCGTTCGCTTGCAAATTATTTTTTTATGTTTATAACCTTTTTTCGCTTATGATAATTAAAAACTTAAAAAAATTTCAAAACTATATTGGGAAAATAGAACTCAAAAATAAGAAACTTTCTTTAACTTGCCCATTTGCTTGATTTCTTATATATATATAAAAAAAAAACATTTATGACAGTAAATTGTAAAATATTTTTTGCATGAAATCATTATTTAATAAAATTCAAAAATTTAGCGATAAGTCTGTTTGGTATTCAAATGAGTTGAAGTAAAAAAATTTACCGCGAAGAAGTAAAGAATCGAACATTATATAAAAAAAATAATGATGAAACCCCTATATAGAACAAAACAAACCAACAGCGTCACGATATGTTCTCAATTCTTTGAAATTAACTATTACTATTTACCGAAACACCAATAAAAATGATGTTTTTAACAGTTAAAATAAGTTATTTTTAGGAAAAAAAATGGTTTTCTCAACTCGTCAATATTGCAACATACCTAACTTGTTAGTATGCCATCAAAGGAAAAAATCACCATTTTCACTTAAACAAGATATGCCTGCCTAGTTAAAAAGATAAAATTAAAAAAATTATTCCACTGAACGCACAAAACTTAAAAAATATGCATGAAAATTTCATTTCTGCACAGTTAATAATAAAATCACAATCTTAAATATTTAAAAAGATTAAAAATACAATAGGACATCCCAAAATCAATTTTTGTTGATTATAAAAGCAATATTTGTGCATAAGGGATGTATTTTACTAAAAATAATGTAAAGTCAGTATAGACATGATGGTCTAATCACTTTTTTGCCCTAACCAATATTTATGGAAATATGACCGGTATGCCATCATAGGCGCCTTTCCCCTATGTTGATATTCACTCATATATAATAAAGAAATTTTAAAATTAGCTGATCCTAGTATTTTGAATGCAGTTGTAAATGGCATGGTGCATGCAGTTAAAAATGGCATAATTTCAATTTTGCAAACAATAATTTGCTTACTTTTACAATATGTCTAATTTATCTACTTTTAATAATTTGAGTTTAGTGATATTATTGCTTTTTTATTTGGTTCATAATGACACCTAAAAGTCCTAGCAGTTGTTAATTTTACATAATTACTAGCTTATGTCACTTTCTTAAAACACCAAAATTATAAACTAGACCAATAATGCAGCAAAATGATTAAAAACTGTTTTATGTATTTAAAAGATTAAACACATAGTTAGTAACTAGTTTTTAGATTTTTTACAGTTCCAGGGCTCTTTTTTATTGTTCTTGAAACTACGAGATAATCCATATAAAATGAACCTAAAAGATAAAATTTTTTACTTAACATCATGAAAGTTTCAGTTTATAATAATTTTTTAAACAAAAACTCATTATATTCGGATGATTGGATAGCAGTTTTAGTTTCGTAGTAGAATGGACCTGGACTATCTGCTAAGCTTGAGCCTCTTTCTCTGTCGTTTTTACTTTTAAAATTATTCTCCTAGAAGATTGTTAGTAACAAATTATTTTATTGCTGAAGTTTTTGATTTGTTTTTGTTTTTATATTTATACTGTCTTTATGTCTTTTATCATTTATTGTGCATATAAATGTTTGTGTGACGGGGCTCGGTGATAAGACAACCTGTTTTCTTCTTGCTCCGGCCAGGATTTTTTTTTATTTTAATTTCTTTTTTGTAATATTTATCAACGGCAAAATAAATAATAATAAATAAATAATATATTTTTACTGATTACATACCGAAGAAACAAAAATTATCGTATACAGACCCTTTTTCGCATTTATTTGATTTTATGCTTTTGTCAATCAATAAATAATTACATGTTTTTTTTTCAAAACCATTTGAAACTTTTGAAACAGCCTCGGGTATAATTATGTTTAATTTAGAGTTATTTCTTCAGGTATATGAGATATGGTACCAAGTCTATATTTCTAGATTTATAAGTACCCAATAAAGTTTTCAGAGAATATATTTATTGTTCCGAGAATTAATTTAAAATTAAGTTTTTATCGAATTCAATATCGAGGACCTTATGAAAAACTCCGATAAAAAATACTACTCTCTAGAAAAATTTAAAACAGGTTCTAAAAGAATCATACTTTTAGTATATTTCAATACAATAGACTTTCAATATTTTTTTTAAAAGGTAATTTTAAAATAGAATTTATTAAATTGTTAAATGCATCATATTTTTGTTGTAATAATGTGTTAACTTGTTTTTATATAACGAGTATTTGTAAATTTATATAATGACAAATTTGTTAAAAGTACTTTACGCTTACTATAGGGGCTTGATGACAACACTTCTACTTTATTATTATTTATTTAAATTTTATTGATTAAGCAAACTTAAGTGTTCTACAAATAAATTCATCAAGTATATTTGTATTAGTATACAAAACTTTCTTTATTTTTTTACCAATATAAAAGTCATTTTAATATTTGACCAAAGTTATTTACTTTTTTACGTTATTAGTTATATATAAACACGGACAATATGTAAAAAGGGCTCGGTGATAAGACAGTTAATGTCTTCTTCTTGCTTCGGCCAATTTTTATAAATGTGATATGTCTTTATTGTAAATATATGAAACAACAACAACAACAACAACAAAACTCAGAGATATAAGCGTTATTATTTCGGATTCGGAAATATAAGCGTTGTATATTAAAATAAAACCTTGAAAATATTAAGTTAATTTTTATGTTTTTATTTTGATAAATAACGCTATCTCTGAATCCGAATTAATAACGCTTATATCTCTGAATGTAGAAATATAGACTTGGTACCTCATCTCATCTTGCGCCTCATATCTAGAATTTTCTGAAAAAAAAAGGGCCGACAACACCAGGGTCCCTAATACCTGCTGGTATCAAGGCCCCCGGTGTTGTCGGCCCTGATACCAACAAGATATGGTATATCATTTTGTAAATGGAAAAACACATTATTACCACCTTTTTTAAACACTTCTTAAGTTTGAATTGTAAATATTGCCAGTTAAAAAAAACTTCGACTTCGATCAGTCTTTCAGTCTTTTTGATTAAAAGTTTAGACTGTAGACCGCCCTTTTTTGAGTTGAAGTATTGAATTACTATAGAAAACAGTTTAATGGCCCCACGACTACTGCTATTAGTAGCTACTTTAATACACATTTTTTTTTGTACTTCTAAATCTTTTAAAACAGATGAGACAGCATTTGAAGCAAGTACATGATCAACAATTGCTTCAATTTTTGTTTTTTGTTAGCACATGAATACTTTTTGGCTATTTCAGAATCTGAAAATATTATTTCAACTAAAGATAAGGTACAAATATTTAATAAGTAACTATAATGATGCTTTACTGTGTGAAATGCAATAGTGGCTTCTGCAGGTGTAACTTGATCCTCTGATTTAGAGTTTGGTGTACAAAAAAAGTCAGTCATTTTGCTAAATGACTTTTGCCCTCTGATGCATTTTTTATGTCTATACCATAAGCAAAATCATAACTACCTTTGATTGCAACAGAAACAAATGTGTCACAAGTAAAACACTCCGTCTCATATTCATTTTCTCCTTTTTTGAAGGATGGATGTTTCTCTTGTAACTTTGATGAAAACTGTGTTTTTCTGTTTGGCATTAGTAATTCAATTTGTACATTATTGTAATTGTTCAAATTGTAATATTCCGACGTTATTTCATATCGAAGAAATATGCTGCTAAAATAGATAATTCAAAAACGTCTAGAAAGCTCCGTATTTACAATCCAAATTTACACAGTAT
The DNA here is from genome assembly GCF_022113875.1 of Hydra vulgaris. Taxonomy (NCBI): domain Eukaryota; kingdom Metazoa; phylum Cnidaria; class Hydrozoa; order Anthoathecata; family Hydridae; genus Hydra; species Hydra vulgaris. The sequence continues at coordinate 20,649,063 of NC_061170.1, read as the reverse complement.
TGAAAAGTTTTCAATGAAAATTAAAAGAAAACACACTAATGCATTTAACGCGCTAAAATGCTTTAAAGCTATATCATTCGAACTCACAAACTTAATTAACGATTAATTTCTTTCTCTATTAACAAGTTTAAATACCCTGGTTCAAAATGGAACTTTGATTGGACTGAAAAGTTTTTAGTGAAATCAATGCATAATAGTGCATTAAAGCATGTGATTTTAGTGAAAACACATGCTTTATTTTAGCGAAAAACTTTTTGGTTAAGTTTCAAGTAAAACCCCGGATATTTGTGGCTAATTGAAGAAATTTCCGCGGACATATCATTTAATTAAAAAAAAAGAAGGACAAATCTGGGGAATCCTACTATAATTTTTCAGGAGGTTTACAAATATACTTAAGCTTAAGCATATTTTTTGTATGATACGTTATTTTAAATCTATATTTAAATAAAGACAGTATCTAATAAAAGATTATTCAAGTAATAACTACACATTTTAACAAATATTGTATAAATAAAATGCTCAATATGATGAATGAAAATGACGGTGATTTTTAAGTTAAAGTCAGTTTTTTACGAATTTTTCGGATATTTGACAGCATTCAGTTTGATAAATTTTAGTTTTGAGGACATTTTTTTAATGGAGTCAGTCAGTACTTTGTAAGTATCGCCTCCCCCCCCTCCGCCTTCCATTTTTTATTCCTAGAATTGTCTCTGTATTGTACTGCTTCAAAGCGTATATTATTCAAGATGTTGGTATTTCTGTAAACATTATTTACAAGTTTACGTTTTTTTTCTATTATTGCATTTTGAGTTTTTATTATGGGTTTGATTTGTTATGCAATGACTACGTAAAATCAAGCTTAAATAATTTTAAAATAAAAAATTTTATAATAAAAAAAATTTTAAAATTTTTGCGTTGCACATTATAGTGTAAAGATGCAAAATAGTATAAATAGTATAAATAGTATAAGCATACAGAACAAAAAAATTTTTTTTTTTCTTCCTATAATATCCAACTAAATTGATTTTTTGTCGCATTTTAATAATATAACATATGTTGGGTACTTTTAAAAACTTCAAAAAAAATTGGTATTTAAGATTTTTGATTAATCGGTTACTAACACTGTTACTAATGTTGTACTAACACTAAAAGGGTCTGACTGGCGAGGTGGCATTTCTTCTTCTGGTTTTGGGTGATACTTTCGCACCCGGGCCCTTGCGTGTTACTGTTTTTTGCAACGTATTAGGGCCCTATTTATCTTTCCCCCTCCCCCGGGCCCCTTAGAGCGAGTCAGACCCTGCTAACTTATGTGTGATACAGAGAATTTTTAGACTGAGAATTGACTACTTAAAAAAAATACGAAAACAGTTAAAAAAATAATTTTAATGAAATATTTAAAACTTTTTAACAAAGAGTTTAAATATTAGAGTTAAAAATTTAAACTCCAATATTTAAACTCTTTGCCTATATTGTCTGTAAAAATAAAATAAAAAAATATACTTAAACTTTATTTTTACAGACAAAAGAGTTTAAATAAATTTATTTACCATAAATATATTTATAGCAAACTTTAAAAACCGTTGATGTGTTTTTTGCAATTTTAAAAATGATGCTTTTGCAGTTTTTTTTTGCATATATATTTTAAGATAGAAAATGTTGTTTTATTATACAAATTAGCTACAACATTTAATAAATTGATGTATTTTTAATATCTTACAATAAATAAAATAGCAATTTTTACTAAAAATATCAAATTAATTGTCTTATACATATACTCTAATTTTTTTCCGAAAATAATCACGAGTGATCAACAGTTCCAAATTTGCGAATATTGCATATAAAAATGTTCTGATCATGCATATAATTTGCAAAATATACACATTTTAGCAAAATTTTTTTTTTCAAAAATATTTTTGAAAAAAAATATTTTGCAAAAATATTTTTATTTTGACGGATCTTTTTTTTATTTAATTTATTTCTCAAACCATGGCTGTAAACTTCCAGTTATTTTATATCAATTATTATAATATTAATGAGACTTTTAGAGTAAAAAGGAAAATATATTAAAAAAGTACATTTCTTCCCATAAAAATGTTGAGAAAAAACTACTTTTTAGAGAAATAATTTTTTTAAATGTAATTTTTATTAGTTTCTGTATCTGAAACATACAGAAACTAATAAAAATTACATTCAAAAAAAATTGCCTGAAATTCAAGTCTTCTTAGTTAAATTCGATATGAGTTTTGATGCCGCCCAATAACATTTTTATCCTTTTAAATGTCTCAATTTGTGATTTTATTCCCTTTCTTTTAATAAAAATGACCTTCATTTTAATCAAATTGTATAAATTAATTATAAAATGATTTGCTGTGATTTACCATTTATAAATATGTACCAAAAAAAAACATATTTTAAGGTGATACATAATTTTTTATTCTTTTCTTATAATAATACTTTTAAATAAAGATAAAGATTTAAAATTTTTGTTAAAATTGAAATTTAGTCCAACCTTTTCAAATTATTACAGAAGGATACAAAAGTTAACAGAAATCACATTTAAGTAAGATATTACTTAAATTTGATTTCTGTTAACTTTTGTATCCTGAAAGTTGAACATTATTATTCTATAAAACTTATTATAAAGAACAGCTAACACATCTGAATTTCTGAACAACAACTCTTTACCAGCTCTTTAAGGTGACTTTTTCAAGGTATTTGAATGCTCAAAAACTACTTACCATGAGTAACTGTAAAAAGTGTCATGCTCTGCATATTGAGAAAAACAATCCGAAGCACTAATACTTCATACCTAATATGAATAATGACAATTTAATAACTTTCGAAAAGTCTATATGTGAAAAAAAAAAAGATATTTGTTTTTCGGCCAATCTTAGGTCGCAATTAGCTCTGCGTTTAAGGCGAATCGAGCACTTGGTATGATAAAGCGTACCTTTAGTTATGCAAATAAATAGATGTTTAGTCAAAGTCACATGAAAAAAAATATTTAAGAAAATTTTTAACTTTTAAAAATATTTAACAAACTTTTTAACTTTATAAAAATTTGTAAAATCATTAATAAAAAAGATAGTGTAAATCTAACTTTACATGAATACGATTTATTAGAACAAATAAATATACAAAAAAAAAAATCAAATTTAGACACGTGGACACAACTTAAGATACCGAGCTGAATTTACTAAAAGTGCTTCTTGACAAAATTATCACCTGAATTACAAATTGATCTCCATAATTACAAAATTATTTCCTGAAATGAATTACCGGTAGAAGTAGTTTATTCTTATAACTTAAATTGGTTTAAAAACAAAAGTAAAAAAATACCTTCAGTTTGAAGGTATTTTTTTACATTTATTTTTAAACCTATTTTAGTTAAAAGAATAAACGCACTGAAACATTTTTATAGTTTTTTTGAACTTCTTTTGAAGTTCAAAAAGAACTATAAAAAAATAATTTATTTTTGCAAACAGATGTTTCAGTGCGTCAATCACACTTGCTGTATTTAAGAACAAACATTAGTGTGTTTATTCTTAGGGGCTGTCCATAAATGATGTCAGTAATTTTTTCCTAATTTTTGACCTCCCCCCTTTGTCAAACTCTGTCAATTTTTGGACGACCTCCCCTTTTATATGATATTAGTTTTTATGATATCAAGTTTGATAGTATCTCTCAACGTTCGAAAATTATGACCATATAAAGTTACAAGTTTTATACGGTCATATTTTTAAAACGCTGAGAGATAATACTATGAATGAATATAAGTCTAACTGAGATTAGTAAAAAAAATTTTTATACCAACTTGTTGTCCCACATGTTTGGGGGGTGGGGGGGGGTATGGGGGGATTTTATGCACAGCCCCAATATTTGACATAAGTAGAAATATACTAATGTTTGGAGTTTGCTCCATGTCTAGAAGTTATATCTGATAAATCCTGGTGTAATTTTTTAAATTAATTACTTCTTTTAATTTAATATTATTTAATTTATAATTAAATTAATTATATTATAATTAAATTATAATAAAATTAAATTTAAATTATTAAATTTAAATTAAATTATAATTAAATTAATAATAATTTAATTTAATTACTTCTTTCATTTAATACTAATATTGCTTATTTGTATTTGTTTTATTTTGGACTATATGGATAGTCAAGAAAAAAACATTTTTCAGATATTGCACAATCATAGTATTTAACTTTAATTTTTTAAGTTTATTATTTAATTTTTAAATGCTATATTTCAGACAACAACATTAACATCTTTTTAACAAAATCTTTAAAAAGACGCTGCAGTAGCATCAATTTTTAGATTGCAAAAAACGCTTCGTTGGTTTCTAAATTATATTTGCTGTCTTCTATATATATCACTAAGACTTGATTACGTTAAATTTCTAATATAAAATAAGTAGATAATGATTTATGGATAAATTTTATTATATAAAACTAGACAATATAAAGGTAGGGGGTTAAAGCCACTACTTTTGTATTGTCTTTTTTTTTTTGCTTTATCTTGTTTTATAACTTATTGCAGAGCCACTGACTTTATCATAAAGCTACTTTCATATTATCTTTTTTTATTTTTGCAATGTTAATATATACAAACCGTATGTAAATAACAAGATATATATGTAGCAGGGGAGAGAAGAAGAATAATATGTCTTATCGCCAAGCCCCTTGATAAATTCCGTAAATATAAAGTTTCATTTAAAATAAAAATAGGCACTTCCGTTGACAATATAAAATAAACAAACGTAAAATTGGTAAAGTTATTTAAAATATAACATATAAAATAGTACTTATTAGTAAAAATTTAGTTACTTATTAGTAAAAAAATTTCGTATTTATTAGTAAAAATTAGTTCTTAGCTGTATTAGCTGTTTAAGTTTAGCTTTAAACTCTTTAATCTAAATCTTAGTTTATGCCTTCTTAGTACAATTTTTAATGATTAAATACTCTCAACTCAGTGAGCACAGGACCTAAAAACGACGTTTTTAAACGTCTAAAAGACGTCCAAAACATCCAAAAGACGTTTAAATGTTTTCTTTTTACGTCTCGTGCCTACTGAGAAGGAATCTCACTTTTCTCTTTTTGAGCGGCGGCTTTCGCTGGACTTGAAGGGTTGTTTATACATGGTTTAATTAAAGACGGGAAAACCTTTAACACTTTTTCTTTTGTTTATTAGTTAAATTTCGCGTTACGTAATTTATGGACGATCCAAAGATTAAAAAATTCCTTTGACTGAAAGCGTATTTGAAGCGATTTATATTCCCTGTAGTTAGAGTTTTTTACATACGCACCCAAACATCCGCAAGTTACTTGAAATTGCAGTTATTTAAAAAAATTTATGTTTCCATTGACGAAAAGCCTGTCAGGAATTCAAATTCGGTCAAAAATGTTCTGGCTTGCGTTGTTTAAAACCGGAGAAAACTAAAAAAAAAACCAAACAGTTAATGTTTTCTCCAAAAAGCTCTTTTCAATTGAAAAATCAGTTTGTTTAATATATTCATTATCTTACAAATACTAGTTAACTGTTAACAAGAACTTGACTTCTGTTTTATTATCTTGCAAGTTCTTATTAATGATAATTAATAATATAATTAATAATATTTGTAATTTGATAAATAATAATATTTGTAAGATATTACAAATACTAGTTAACTGTTAACAAGAACTGTTAACAAGAATTTGTCACCCTTTTGGGGAAAAGAGTTGGTAAATAATAATTTAATAACTTACTATAAATTCGATATATTTGTAAACACTGCATTGCAAAAGATGTAAGCAGTGAAGTTAAAATTACTTTTTCTTTTTTGAAACGAATTTCTGTGATGATAACAGAAATTAGTATAATTAGCGGCTATCATCTAATGAAAACGCTATTTAATTTTTTCTTTTTTAAAATATTTTATTATTATCACGCTTTATAAATCCATGGCGAAAAACTTCTGTGCTAAAATTTAATAAAAATTAAAATTTAATTTTTCATAAAGCAAAATATGTTAGCCAGAAATTCGTAGCGCTTGTGTTTGAAAAAAATGCATAGAAACATTTAGTTTTGACTATGTTTAAACGTACTATTTTTGTGTAAAATAAGGATGCTCAAATTACCCAGTGTTTTTATTGACTTACCCAGTTTAGAGTCCTAAAATTGCAGTAGCTTTAATTACTTTTTGAATAAAGGCAAAACATAGTAAAAATTCTAATATTTTAACAAAACTAATTATATCTTTCTGCAACTTATTTTTTAAAAATTTTGTATTTTAAAAAAATAATTATAATATTGTTTTGAGATTTGACTTAATAAATTTAAATAACAAACTGTTGTTGTTGTTGTTGTTGTTGTTGCTGTTGTTGTTGCTGTTGTTGTTGTTGTTGTTGTTGTTGTTGTTGTTGTTGTTGTTGTTGTTGTTGTTGTTGCGTAAAACAATTAGGGGAAAAGGTTGCATAAGTTGGGCATGTTAACATTGCATTGTTTTTTTTTACAGTCGAAATATTATATTTATATTTGTTTTTGCATGTTATAATAATTTAGTCTTTCCTTCTAATAAATAATTACATATTAAAAAAAAAAATCAAGTAAAGTTATCCTTAAAAGCTATAATAAAGAGGATAGAGTTTTTTTATTTTAGCCAACTTGTTTTATTTCTAGAATAAAACTTAGAAAATTAAATTTAATAATTTAATTAATAACTACCAAAATATAACAGGTTAAACTTGTGAGACTATTTAAAATAAAATTAGAAAATTGTGTCGAGTACTTACAGTACTCATAAACCCAAAAGGTTTTATGAGTAAGCATCATTTATAAGCATCATTTAAAAAGTAAATAAAAAGTATAAAACTCAAAGAAAACACAAATTTTTACTTGAAAGAAAAACAAGTTATTAATTAAAACCTAATGTGAATGACATTAAAAAATTTTAAATGTCATTCTTATGCCTTAATATATTGTTTTAAATGTCATTCTGATGCCTCAATAAAAAATAGCTTACGACTAAGCTATTTTTTATTGAGGCATATCATATAATATGTATCATAATTTTATCTCTAAGTGTTATATTTAAATAAGCTTCTTAAACATTGACTGTAAATTTTAGAATAAATAATTTTTTGAATTGTCTATGACACAACAGAGTACTGTTCTACAGTTTAAAGGCTCCTACTAATGCTATATTAGGTTACTCCATACTTATACAAAACAATCGCTTCAACTTATTTTTTTATTAGTTTTATTAAATGAAGTTAGATCCTATGGATTATAGTTTATCATATGAAGTTACGTGCCGATTGACGCATTGAATAACATGTATTAAAAATTAGCAACTTTAAAAAGTAATAAATTACATTGCCATTAAATCATAAAAACCAAGTTCTATCCATTGCAGGTTTAATGATATCAAATAATACAACTTTTTAGTCAAAAATAGCCCCAGTAGTAACTGTTGTACCATATGAAATTGGTTGTCACCACTCTTTAGATGGCTTTACAATTACATTGCATCATGGTGCCTCATGTTTCACGATGCCTCACTCACCCTATAAATCTTTGGATGTTTTGTAAAAAAATTTATTTAATTTTTTATAAAATAAACTTGTAAATGGAGAAAAAAGCCATCACAGAAACTTTTTTAATAGTAAATTTCGATTTTATTTTTAATTACTTTTTCTTTTAACTTTTATTGATTTATTTTTATATTTTGGCTTCCTACATTTGTTATTTTTTGTAAAAGGGATTTTAAAATCTAATGGGATAAGTGATAAAGTTTTTTAAAAAATATATGATATATATATATATATATATATATATATATATATATATATATATATATATATATATATATATATATATATATATATATATATATATATATATATATATATAAGTATAGAATAATATTGAATAAATATAAGTATTGAATACGGTAACAGTCAAGTTATAAAAAGCAGACCTAAAATACTCAAAGAATAAAGTTTTAAATAATTTTTAAAACAAATGGATTTTAGTAGAATTTTTATATAGAAACATTACATAGAACCTAAAAAGCAAAGTTAACTTCTGAGATAAGTATGAAGTATTATGTTATATCTGACTTTTAAAACCATGACGCAACATTTTTTTTTTTTTTTTTTTAGAACCATTTAAATGCAGAGCTATCTAAAAAAAGGAGACGTTTTGCCTTTTATTTTGATTAACAAACTTCTATACCTTTTGTTATTTATTTCATGTTATGACTCTGGTTTAATTTTTTAACTTTATGCAAATTACTTAATAATTAAAGAACTAAAAAAACTCATGTTGAAATACGTAAAATTCATATTTTTTAAAACAACTTTTTATAGTCTTTTTTAACACTAGCAGTAAGCAAACCCGTAATACGGGTTGTTAGTCAATAAAATTAGGGGCCTTCCATAAAGAACGTCACCATTTTTTTAGCCAATTTTTGACCCCCTTTCCCTTCCCTTTGTCACCGGTTGTCCTTTTTCCCTATACCCTCCTTGAAAAGGACGTCATAAAATCCTGAACCCCCCCCCCCTATTTTTAACTCCAAAAAAATTTATCTTAACTCGCAATGATGTTTGAATCTGCTGCTACACCTTTGAAAAATAAAATTAAAAATATTTTCATACATTATCTTCTTAAAAACACATGTTTACGTAGTTTTCCATGTTAATTAAACTAAAATAAAAAATCTATAAAGTGACGTCCTTTTCTGACAACCTCCCCCCTCCCCTTGTCCTTTTATGTTCTTTTTAACTCGACCTCCTCCCCCCCACCCCTATTTGGATGACGTCTTTTATGGATGGCCCCTTAATTATTTTGTCCATATTTAATATACTTTATTAATCTGATATTCGAGTGTCATTAAATAATATTTCTAGAACTTTACTTTTATTATGCAATATAAATTTTACTAATTTGTTTCCTTTATCTAGTTTAGATTATAGCGTTTTATTTGTGAATTACTACTTCTTTTCTATGTAAAGTGTTAATTAAAATACTTTATCTTATTCAAAATATCTCATATTCAATTAGTATCAGTATAAATATACTTTTTTTTTTTACAAAAACATTTGCGGAAATCTTAAACTCACCAAAAAGATTATTAAATGATTCAATAAGTTTCTTATATATAAGTTTATATAAAACTTATTAATCATCTAAGAGAATTTTTTTGTTTGTTTCAAGAAAAATCATTATGTCTATGAAGCAGATACAAAAGAAAACAGTGCAAAATAAAGATGTACCGGAACCAGTTTGCAGATGCTGAGTTCCCGATTCCGGGTACCCAGCACCGGATCAATATTAAAATGTTGGAATAAAATCTTGTAAAATCTCTAGCGCTAAATTGCTTTTTTAAAAAAAACCTGGCTATTTACTCTAAATATATCAAGTTTCGTTTTAAAAAACAATTATATTTACACTTGAGGTCACATTCAAATTACGCAAACTAATAAGTAAACCCGAAGTTCGTAAAACTTATTACTACCGCAAATACACTTTATATTTGGTTCTTTGTAATCAACGCTACTATGCGAGAATGATTCCGTTTAACAATGAAAAATAATAAAAATTATAATCAGCCGGCTTTTTTACTACTCATACTTTAGCTGGTCCCGACAGTACGACTTAAATTTACTGTCAATATAACTTATGATAAACTTGTACATATAAATATTTAAAAAACTATATCATTAGATCATATCACTAATAATATGCTTTTGTTTTAAAATAGATCTCAAAAAGGTATAAAGTTTTTTATTACCGTTATAACTTTATGCAATGTTATTCATAAAATGGTAAACTAATATTATTTCTATCTCTGAGAAATAAAACTGACAAATAAAATTTTTGTTGTAGTTACAAAAATAAAATTTAAAAAAAGTAGGATAGGAAGTAGTAAACAATATTTTAAAAACAATGCATTAACATATTTATTAAAACTTACTAAACAACTTTGCAACGCAGTGTTATTTTATTCATAAAATAAGAATATTTAGATTATTTTCATTTACACTATTGAGCAATAAACTTGTTCTCAGTTTAGAAAATAAAAGGATAAAAAAAGTATTAAAGATTTTTCCAAGTTTTTAAAATTTCTAAATTTTCAAAAATTGTCAAAAACAGAAAACTCTCTGTTACTCTACTGCATTAAAAAAAAAGTTTATTTAAATAAATGATTTTTAGTTTTCTTACTTTCTCAGTTTATTTAAATAAATTATTTTTAGTTTTCTTACTTTCTCAGTTTATTTAAATAAATTAATTTTAGTTTTCTTACTTTTCTCCATTTAAATAAATTATTTTTAGTTTTCTCACTTGGCTTGGTTTTTACTCTATGAGCTCTGTAGCCTTTGCGGCACATTTTTTTGAAAATATTAAAGTGTAGTCTCAAAGAGTAAGAATTTGGTTAACTTATAAAATTTGCATTCATTTACAAAAAAAAAAAATTCTTAAGGCCTTACCAAGCCCTCAAAAAAAAAAGAAAAAATTGCGCCAACTGGGTACCACCACTGGGTAAGTTGGCGCAAACTATAAAAATGATTATTAATGTACAATTAAGTGCAAAATTAATAAAAAGATTTTTAATATTAACTAGTAAACCAATTGTGACTGGAACTTTTACAATATATTTTTTTTCATTTGACTGATTATTTTTTTTTGTAAAGTAAAAAGGAACCGATGTTCCATAAGTTACGTTTTTGTCCGAGAAACACAAAATCTCAACATCTCCCATGCGCATGCACGAATCCTGACAATACTACAGTGAATGATAAAATGGTCAATTAGGAAAGTTCTGTGTAATTTTTTCGCTTTATGATAAAAGGCTCTTACCCATGCGGCCAACTAGCCCCGGTCCTCCCTAATTGAAGATCAGTTAACAAAGTTATTTGATGAGAGAAGAAATTATTAAATTATTCTGATAATAAAACATTATGTTTAATAGCAAAATTATAACAAAAGAGCAAGGCATGTTCTCAGCTGGTAGGACAGTATATTTCCACCAGCAGAAAATATGCGCTCTGTTATAGATGTTGAGAAATCTTAACTAAATTATTTAAAAAATTTAAATAAGGAAACAAAAATTTAAATTTTTGTTTGCTTGTTTAAATTATATTATTTATTTAATTAAATTATGTATTTATTAACAAAAAGTTAAATTTCGAAAATAATTCAAAATCTGAAAATACTGATGTTTCTAAAACCTTATTTTAAATTCAATGAGAAAATCCGCGCCAAATAAATTTTTCAATTAATTAACGTGAACAGTGAGTTCGAACGTTGTTTACTTTTCGTTTAGTTTTCGTTTAAAAAAAGTAAAATTTTTATTCAAAATTGTAAAGTAAGCAGAGAGGATTCTGCGATCTTATTCGAACGTGTGTGCGATCGAACTCAGCTAATTTTATTTACCTATAAGAGCTTTTTTATTTTATCCAAAACTATTATTTTTTTATTTTTAACTTTGAGTTTTCATAAATTTTTAAATACAGTTTTTAACGGTTTGGGGGGAATGTTTCTCCACATACACACAAGGAAAATCAAATTTAACTCATAAACATTAATTATAAGAATATACCCAGCTGAAAAAATCCAGTTCTACAAACCTTGTTTGTAGAACTGGATTTTTGAAGACATTTTTATTAGACATTTTGTAACTTTTGAAAAATAACCCCTCTCTCGTAATAATTTAAAAGCACTCCTGTTTGTAGAGCATGTGTTTCGCTTTAATTTAAAGCAATATTTTATTGGTGAAATATTGTATAACTAAGATAAGCATTTTTACTAATTGTTATATTTCATGATTTTATTTCATGCCAATCCCAGTATCTGACAAAACGACGTTTATACTTTTAAAAAATCGAATTACGAAGCAAAATTTGAAATGAATGAGAAAAAAAACTGCATTGGCATCATTTTTAAGTTTGCAAAAACGCTTTGTGGCATTCAAAATTTGCAATATATTAACGTATGGGCTGTCATCTAAATCGAAATCCATACGATCACGTATATACAAACCTGTTATATATCGTTAATATCTTCAAGTTTCGCTAATTTTTTTTAATTATTTTTTTTTAATTGATAAAATACTTTTTTAAACCTAAATCTAAGGAAAAAAAAAATTAAAAAAAAAAAAAACATTTATGGTGATAACTACCATTATAATATTAGTTATTATTATTATTGTTTTTTTCATTGCAAATATTGTAAGCATACTTTTTTATTACTATAATTTGTATTATTATTATTTTTTTATCTTATATTAGTATAATATATTATTATTGCTATTAATTTTGCTAATATTATTATTATTACTATTACGGTGCAATACCATGATTTATTTTACTTACACTATTTTCATTAAAAAAAAAAAGACATAGGATTTTAAGGAGTCTAGAGTTAAATTTTTTAAAATTTGAACTAAATTAAAGCGTTTTTCGACGTCAACGATACCTGTACACCGCCTGTTTTTTGTAAGTTTGAACTCAAATATTTAAAACCCTAGTAATTAAGTTATAAAAATAGAATTGAAAATAATATTTAGATTGTTCTTGTAGCATTAGTTATATGATAAATAAAGATTATTAGCATATATTTTTTGGTTATGATGATAAATATAATTTATTTTCAATGCTTTTACTTAATCGGCTTTCTGAAACATACTTAAACTTTGTTTAAAGTGTTATTTTGAAACGTTTAAAAGTCCGTTTAAAGTGGACTTATTTACGTTTAAAACGTCACTTAAAATGGACTTACTTAAATTGTTTAAAATGTTGCTTAAAGTGAGCTTATTAAAAACATTAAAAACTGGATTTATTTACATTGAAACGCTTAAAACCTCGCTTGGAATGGACTTACTTAATTTGTTTGAAACTTAAATAAAGTGAGCTTATTTAAAACATTTGAAACTTCGCTTAAAGTGGATTTATTCAAAATATGTTTGAAATTTCGCTTTAAATGGATTTATACAAAACATGTTGAAAAGTTTGCTTTAAATGGACTTTAAATTAAGTGTAAAAATAATGTGTAAGGCTTGCTTTAAATTTAGTTTTACAAATTATTTTATTGCTTTCTTACAGATAAACAAATTTAACTTTACCTTGGTTAATAAATTCTTTTAATTTAACTTATAATAATTTTTTTTTTTTTGAACAAAATCTATGCGTTAGCGACCTCATTAATTGCATTTTTTATGTTATATCTGTAGAAAGAAAGATTTAACATTTCAATTAAGTTTGGTTAGTATAAGGTGTATGATGTTTTATAGAACTAAAAAACTCGATTAAATATTGTAAAGATTTATACAAAAAACCTAGTCTCAAAATGTAGATCCACTTTAAGTGTTTTTTTGTACAGTGACGAAATATACATGGTCAAAATAACAAACACTTAAACTCAAAATTATGCTTTTAAAACAAAACTTCCTATCCGCAAACCTTTATAGAAGCAATAGTCCGATTAGAAAAACTTGCTATTAACTTTTCAACAGCTATAACTTAGTCTAAAAACTAATCAAAAACGTAAAGTGGACTCAAAAAAGTCCACTTTAAGTAAAAGTCCACTTTAAGTTAAGTTTTTACCAATGAAAAGGCCACTTTAAGTCGATCTAACAAAATATATATATATATATATATATATATATATATATATATATATATATATATATATATATATGAATATATATATATATATGGTAATCCTACAGTTACGCGGCCTAAAATAATTATATTTTTGGCAGGGGGTTTTGCTACATCGATATAATAAAAGAAAAAAGATTGCTTCCCCATGCCAAACCCTTAGTCGATGTAGCAGCACTTTCTTGTAGCAGCAGGCTATAAGATAGTCGATGTAGCAGCACTCCGTTGCGAGTCAGGCTATAAGATAGTCGATGTAGCAAAACCCCCTAGCAAAAATATAATTATTTAAGGCCGCGTAACTTTACCATATATATGTATATATATACATATATATATATATATATATATATATATATATATATATATATATATATATATATATATATATATATATATATATATATATATATATACACATATATATATATGTATATATATATATATATATATATATATATATATATATATATATATATATATATATATATAAATATATATATATATATATATATATATATATATATATATATATATAATATATATATATATATATATCTTTTGGATATATATATATATATTATATATATATATATATATATATATATATATATATCCAAAAGATATATTTATTTTTTTGGATATCTTTTGGATATATATATTTATATATATATATATATATATATATATATATATATATATATATATATATATATATATATATATATATATATATATATAGAAGGGGAATTACTGCTTCGTACTCATGGATCCAATGTAAACAGATATGCATAGATAAATGTCCCTCTCTTTATTTTGAACACACACACATACAAATTGTTTGACTATGTTTCACAAAACCATGTAGAGTACCTAAATCATCTGCAGTCAATACATCTTGTATACCAAAACCTAGAAAGTCTTTTATTAAGCTTTCAAACAGGATGAAGCGTAAAAGAACAGAGAGTCTTAGAGAACGAGAGGTGGAAGAACTGCAACATGCTGTCCAAAGGTTTAAATCTAATTCTTCTACTGATGATAGGGCTATTTTATATTGTTCAAATTTGTCATTGCAAGCTCTTTGTAATTTGAAACTTGCAGATAGAACATGGACTGAATTTTTAAATATAGTGACTCATAATCGTCATCTTGTTCCTCCAGGTTTAACCAAGTTAAAGCAATACAAAAAATTGTCATATACAGAACAGGTTGAATATTATGAAACCGAAGTAAAATGTAGTCTTTTCGATATGATAAAGCATTCAATTTCTAGAGTGTTTGAATATCTTTTGGATTATGAAAGTAACTGCATAATGAGTTTATCACAAGAAGAGCGTGATAATGTACAAATTATTTGCAAAGTAGGAGGTGATGGTCAAAGTGATCAATCTGAGTTTCAAAATTCAGCAACTATGAAAAGAGGTGTAGATGATTGCTCTGTGTGTAGTATAGTGTTTGTACTGCTGGAGATCCGAAGTGGAGAAAAAATAATATGGAAAAATTTAATTCCAAATAGTCCAGATGCAACCCGTCATCTTCTTTTTTGTTTTGCAAAAGAGACTGCTAGTTTTATTCAGGAAAAATTTGAACATTTGAAAAGTGAAATTTTTTTATTGAAGAATATTGAATTTAAACTTGGTGAAAGTACTTTTGCAGTAAAGTCTAGTTTGTCAACTATTTATACCACAATGAATGATGGCAAAACACTAAACGCTGTTGTATCAAATATGCTTAAAAAAAAAATTTCATTTCAGTCCTGCCATGTATGCCTTGCAAATTCTAAGGAGTTTAACTTGAAAACTATTTGGAAAAAAAATATTAATTTAAACAAGCATGTTTTGAAACATGGAATTTGCATTCTTCATCTATGGATGCGCTGTATGGAGTGGATTTTCAATACTGCTTGGAAACTCCCAGCTGTTAAGCAAGGAAGAAATATTCCATCACAAAAGAGTAAAGAATTTATTGAAAACAAAAAAAAATTCCAGCATTTATTCAAGATATAACTGAATATAAGGGTTTCTTTTGTCAGGAAAGGATGTGGAACAACCAATAATGGAAATGTTGCTCGCAAATTTTTTAACAACCCTATTGTGACAAGGAGAATTTTAAACTTAGATATCAGAATTATTAAATTGTTTCGAAATTTATTCATTGATATAAACAGAACAACTACAAGACCGGATATAAAGGTTCTCAAACAGAAATCTGAACATCTATTAGCACTCATAACTAATGATAAATTTTTAAAAATCATACCTCACAATCTGTGCATAGAGTGATATTTCATGGTACTTTTTTTATAAGGTATTTTACGTATCCGATAGGTTCTTTGTCTGAGATTGCTATTAAAGCCAGAAATAAGGAAAACAAAACTGCTCGAATTGGTCATGCTCGTTTAATCTCTTTTGCAGAAAACACTAGGGATACAGCTAATTATTTGTTTATGACATCTGATATGTACCTCTTTTCCAAAAAAAAACAAAATGGATAAAAAAAGAGTGAAAACAAAGTAGTTTAAGAAAGCAAAGTGAAAGTTCTTCTGATAACTGCTTAAAATAAAGGTAAAATAGTTTTATTATTAATATTGTTAATAGTTTTGATTGATTTTTTTTTGGTTAGGCAATCTCATAATTTTGGTTAATTAACAATTCAAAGTTGCGTTTTTTTTTGTGTTTTTTTTTTTAATGTTTTTAAAAATAAATTAAAGAAATAATTTAATCAATTTTAACAAGTAATTAACTATTTTAGGAAGTAAGACCATGAAGAACCATACTGATGAGCTGTTCTGCGTTGAATTTTTTAAAAAAGGTTATTTTCATAGCCACAAGTTATTAAAAACATCTATTAGAATAGAACGTTGAGAAACTGTGAAAGAATGCAAAGAGCCAAGTATCATACGATAGCAGAGTTGTTTATTATATTCAATGATAATGTTTATTTTGAAATAGTGTTCATATACATAGTTTGTAAAATTCTATAAAATATAGGCGCCTACTTTTTTTTGAATAAAATCATCCGGACTTGTGTAGTTTTCCGGACAAATTTAGAATTAGTCCGGACTAACCGAAAAAAATACAAATTATTGTTTTATGAAAACCGAATATGATTCTTTTAAATATAGAAATGTAAATAAAAATTCGATGTCTTGTGAAAAAATAAGTTAAATATTTTAAGTCCTTCTTTATTTATATGCCTATTTCCTCATTTTGTATAAGAGCAACCCATAGTGCCTTGTTGGAAGCGAAGATGTTAAATAAATAATAATAATAAATTAAAAAAAAACTTTTTTTTAATAATCGGATAATGTGAAAGTAATTACATTAATAGTTTTTCTAAATTACAACAACAATAACAAAGATTTATAATCTTAATATATATATATATATATATATATATATATATATATATATATATATATATATATATATATATATATATATATATATATATATATATATATATATATATATATATATATATATGTATATATATATATATATATATATATATATATATACTTTTATAAATATTATTTATTTTTTACTCTATAATTTTAAAACGTATAACAAATAGAGACTCGTCTACTTTTACACGTTTTAAATTTTTAAGCGATTAAAAGTTTAAAACGTTTAAAAGTTAAAAATTTATTCGATAGCCCTAGAAAAACAACCGCTCTGACAAAATTATAATTTTTTTTTTCAAAAAATTTTTTAAACAGTCAATAAATCATATAAAATAAAACTTTGATGTCAAATATTTAACATTTCGTCCGCTGAGAATTGGAGTGTTCTAAGTACAAAAGATAGTGTAGAGGTAATCAAGTTTGAAAATTCAACAGTGCTCAAATTGTTCTTTATTAAACAATTGTGTTGTTTGGGGCCATTTATTTATTTAGAAGTAAAGATTGTAAAAAAAATGTATAATTCCAATAAAAAAAAATTATAAGGTCGTTAAACGGCTGACCACATTTGGACATAGATCATTATAATTCCGAAAATTTTTAAAGTTCAAAAAATATTTGTTTTAAGTCCATTTTTTTACTGATACTTTGATAAATTTTAATGAAAATTCTCAAGACTCAAAAGCTAGGAGAGGGATGGAATTTATTTAGGAGAGGGATTGAATGGATTTAGCATAAACAGGATATTAGAATGGCTTTCAATACCAGTACAAAATATTTATCGACAAATAAACGAAAAATCCATTCAAATGTTCACAGAATTTGTATTTTTAAGTTTCTTCACATGTTTTTGGTTACAAAGTTGTCACAAAAAACTGGCGATCAACGAGCGACATGTACTTCAACATTGAGCTTAAACCTTTTTTCTTCTCAGCAGTCATCACTGGTTTGATTGATATCGTGGATACAGTCGGCCGAGCGTCACGAGGAACTTTACCGCGAGCAGGTTTTCACCCCTAGACGAACGTTTGTTTGTTCATCCGAAAACGTCCGTTTGTATTCTATGTGCAGCAAATTGATAGAAACGATTTTGCTATACTTGATTAGCGTGTAAGGCACTTGGTCGTAATTGTAGAATTTGCTAATTTTTTGGAAGTCGAAAAAGTCTGCTGATTTTATTTGAAGGATTCGTAGTTTGCCCGTCTTTTCACCTAGGGCACGTAAATTTCTTACCGACACTGGACTGAACACTTCGGAAAAACGCAGACTCTTTTCAATAAAACTGTGAATGGCGTCGACCTCCTGCACGTTCCCGTGGCCAGGCTCCGAGTACTTTTGCTTGACGCTTTCAATTTGAGGGTTTAGTTTCATAAAAAGTGCCAGACCGCAAGACATGATGCTGTTCTTATTTTGTGGGTCACAAGAATCCGACCACAAGATGATTTTCTTAATTTCCGGGTGCCTCAAAATGATTTTCGTAAGAATTTTAAGTAGAGCACTGCAGATATGATTTCCAGCGCGGCCACACAGCATCTCGTGCCAAACGGTGCAATACGTAACATTGTCTAGCGAGCATTGGCCAGTTAAGTTATACATATTGAGCTTTCTCTTGTAGAAAAAATTTGATACGTTGGCTTTCGGCAAAGCCATGACATTTTCCATGTCAAAGGATACAACCGCAACGGTAGGGTCAATTCCATTTTTGTGATTTTTCCTGTCCCTATCGCGCTCTTCCTTGCACTCTAGCTTTTTAGAAAAGTAGTCCAGATATTTGAGTTCCTTCTCTTCGGACGGTGTTGGAATCAGTTTCATTTCTTCGCAGTAATCACAGCGATCGTTCTTCGGTTTGTGAAAAGCGATGTTAAATTTTGTGTTGAAAATATCTCTGTATTTGCTTTCAGTATCATTTCAGTATCATAATGACATGATCATTAGTGTGGATTTCTTTATAGAGCTGAAACATCTTCTTTAGACTAAGTTCGGTTTCTAAGAACTCTTTCTTTGTATTGGCGCGGTTGTAATGGCTCTCCACCCTCGGAAAAGAGGTAATATCGTCACAAATTTGCTGCACAGTTTCCTGAGGCAAGAATTTCTTTTTGTTTCTCCCCTTCTTTGGAGACGTGGCCACTCCACTATCTGGGCTTAAATTGTGGCCAAAAAATAACTAATTCTTCTAGCACTTATATTGAGAGAATTTAAGAAATAGGTTTTACAAACCTGATTACGTTCGCCACCAACCTCAAAAAAGTACCGGTAGCTAAACTTCTTCCTGCTTTCGTCAGGAGTTTGACGCCGAAGTCGTTCTCGAATTTTGAAATCACGTTGCACAAATTTAGAGTAAAAGTGCGCTTTTTTTTGGTCACTAAGCGACCAAAAGTCTGAGTGAATTTTTTCCCTCTCTATCGCAACAATGTTGTTTCGACATTTCAGATGACAGTTGATAGGGTTTCTTCTCCTATAGTCTTCTCTTGATGTTTTCGGCCTTGAATGTCAACATACTCCTCTCCTGCCTCTCCCAGTCGCCTTCGTACGTTCTGCTTCCAGTTCACTGGCTGCCGAAGCCTTTTTCGCGTAAGAAGCTTTGGAGTCTCCCTGTTAAATAAAGAAACACAAATATAATAATAATAATTAATATAAGTTTTCAATCAAAAAGCGTCATGCTAAAAACGCTTACGTTAGTATTCCATTCTTGACCAAATCGGCAATTTCCCCATCGGCACCTTCGACTCTGTTATCGTTCGTATCAGCAGCGGACACAGCATCTTCTTGATGCCAGCTATAAAAAAAACTTCAATTAAAAAAAAAGCTTCCAAACAAAAATAAAACATAACTCTAATCTGTCATGTAAGGTACAATAAATATCTATGTTATATGCATAAAGAATTAGGTCTGGAAGAGGCATGATAACTTAAACAGATAAAAATTAATAGATTGATAGATTAACATGAAAGTTTAGTGATACAAATGAGTTTACCTTTCGTCAGAATCAATTTCATCTAAAATAATACGAATCCTGGCCTCTTCAGCGGCCATTTTCGACTTCAGTCGAAATTATATGTACCTAAAACTAACTTTTATATTATATTAGTTTATATATTATACCTACACATGCACACATATATACACATACACACACATACACACACATATACACATATACATACATACACACATATATACATAAACAAAATTATTTTAGTCTACAATAAGTAAACTAATTGTAGACAAAAACATAGAAGTTGTTGGTCCCGTTGCACCTACCTCCCTCAAAAGAGGGAGAGGGTGAATACTATTGTAATTGGCAATATCCAGATAAAATCTGTTTATCTACATGCAACACGAACTTGTCAGCCTCAGATAAAAAAATAGAAAGAATGCAGTTAAAAACATGTAACGGTGATTAATGATCTCATAATTTTTCACCGGACGGTGAAAATGTGTTTCAAAATGTGTTGGACGGTGCCATTCTATTGGGTGACGGACATAGACCACTCCAATACTAAACAGGCCCATTGAATCGGACATAGTTTAAACGATTATTGAAGAAAACAAGTGCAAGAATTGACAGATCAATGTGAAACTTATGAACGTAGTACATTTGCATATTGTCAACGATAAAATGCATCTAAGTCAAAAAACTCAAAAAAGGACTTAGAACACTCCAATTCTCAGCGGACGATTTGTTGTCAGTTAATATTTTAATTGCTCGTTAACTTTAGGTGGTACTACGCAAATTTTATTTTTTAAAATAAGATCTTTTTTTTTAAATGATAAACATTTTCGGACAGTAGCTAAAAAAACGAATATAAAAAACACCATCTTTTTACTTGTCACAAAAAAAATGCAGTCACAAGAACATAAATAACTTGAATAATATTTGAGATAAAAGCTTCAAATTTTAAAAACATATAGCTAAATGTTTGGTGGAGGGCCCTTGATAGAATTTTTTTTTAAATACAAAGCCAATATAAAATAGCAGATATTAACCTGTAAAAATCATAAAAAATTGTCCGTGGGGTATGTAAAATTTTAAATTCTGTTCAAAGTAAAAAATGTTTTTTGATAATTCTACTACCAGCCCTTTCTACAACATCAATGAACGAACAAAAAAGTTTAAAAAAAAAAAAATTGTAAATAGTTTCTGAGAATTCAATGTTCAAGTTTAAAAATATTTGAAAAATATTATTCTGAGAAAAACTGCTTTTAAAATAAAAAATTATCATTAACAATAAAAAATGTCTCATTGAAAAACATCCAAACTGATCAGAAAAGTTTTCTTTTATGTCAAAATAAACTTTTTACAATACCAATGAAAATATTTTGAAAATAGGGCAAACACATAAACAGACATGGTTGCTAAGGCCTTTGCTAGGGGCTGAAAATAACCTTGTTACCTTTAAATACAACTTTTAGGACTTGTTATTTTTATTTCTGTTATTTTTTGAAGAAAAGAAAAGTGGTTCTTATGATTTAGGATGTTCAAACTGTTAGAATTTAAAATTTTTTTTTCCTTTTTGCTGATTTTAGCAGGGTAGTACCACCTTAAAAACAAACATGCAATTCTTTTTCATTACATTTGCCGGCGGGAGGCAAATATTTCCGCCTCCGATTTGGCGGTCGCAGCCATCTAGAAGACAGAAGTTATTGGAGGCGACCTCCAAATGGTTTTTCCTCCAAAATATCTTCTGGAGGCGGCCACTTTTGGCTTCCGCCTCTCTATTGGCGTCGGCCTCCAAAACATTTTGCCTCAAAAAAAACACTGACTGCAGCCGCCAATAGAAAGGCGGAAGCCACTGGAGGCGGAAGAAAGAAAATTTTGCCTCAAAAAAAACACAATAAAAGATTATATCTGATAAATACTCCTGATAATCATATAAGTTTTATCAGATAGTTTAAATGACTGATAATTTTTTGAAAACTGTTTTAGTAGTCGATGTCCATGCGGATGCTAAAAATGTTATATTGCGTCGTATTACATAACAAAGTTTTTTTTTAATTTTTTTTTAGGTGCCCCAATAAGACTTAACGGTCTTGTCACAGAGCACCGCGGAGGTGCATTTAACCAGGAAGTTCACGCCTCCTTCCTTACCGTGACTCGAAAACATGTCCAGAGCTCGTTTCGAACCTCGAACTCATGCTTATAAAGCAAGCGCTTTAACCACTGCGCAACGGCCGCACGAAAATACTTAATTACACGTAAAAGTAAATTGTTGTTACTATTTAGTTTTATTTTACTTTGTAAAGTAAGGTAGCAGGAAAAGATCCCCCTGAGAAAAAATCCCCCCGATAAAATCCCCCCAAGGAAAAATCCCCCGGAAAATATCCCCCCAAAATAGAATTTTTTTTTAATTAAAAATTATCAGTAAAATAGTTACATTTCTTTATTTTAAATAGTTTTATAAAATACTTCATTTTTCATTAAAATGTCAAGTTATACGCTGTTCCTTGGTTGTCGGTAAAATGCGAACTGCGAACCGCGAACTGTAACCGGTAAAATGCGTACTTTTTTGCGAACCAAAACATTATATTTTAAAAACCATTACTGCCATGATAAAAATAATAATAAAAAAAACTCTCCAATTCCTAAATATCTATTTTAAAGCTTTATTTAAGATATAATTTTTATTTTTTAGCTGTAAAACATGCGCGGAGTGTTGCCTGACTTGCAACGGAGTGCTGCTACATCGACTGAGGGTTTGGTTCGGGCAGGCAGTCTATCAAATAATTAAAAAAATATATACTTTCATATGGTAGTCATTTACTTCGAGGAATAGCGCTTAACTTGACATTTTGATGAAAAATTATATAAATATTTAAAATAAAGAAAGAAATAAGCATAACTATATATTGATTGTTTTTAAGTATAAAAAAAATTTTTTTTTGGGAGATATTTTCCGGGGGGATTTTTCTCGGGGGGATTTTTTCCAGGGGGATTTTTTCTCACGGGGGATTTTTTCTCGGGGGGATTTTTTCTCATGGAATTATTCCGAGGGGAATTTTTGCGGGGGATTTTTTTCTAGAACCGTAAAGTAATTGATATGTTTATTAAATATTATATTTACGTAAGTTTACTTCATTAATAACATTTTTTACATTTAAAAAGTAAATTACATTTCAATATAAATTTTTTACATAATTTAAACCAAAATTACTTATCAAAGTAATTTACTTTACACTACTTACCATTAAAAGTAAGTTACATTTACAAGTAAAAGTGGAAATGCAAATAATTTTTACTTGTAAAAGTAAATTACTTTTTCAAGTAACAATTACTCATTTAAAAAACTTAACTTAAGTAATTAAGTTTTACACGTAATATAATTAATTAAAAAAAAAACGAAAAATTACTTATAAATATAAAGAAATTTTATATTTTTATATGAGTTATGTAAAGTAATTTACGCTTAAAAGTAATTCGGTTTTTTTTTTTTTTTTTTTTTTTTTTTTTTTTACAACACAAGTATCCGTATATATATCAATAAAACAAAATTACATATTTTTCCATATAAGTACAAAACGTACAATTAAACAATTTTTGTACCATTAAAATTTTTACAAGTCAAAAGAAGTTCAAAATTCTGTTTAGCGCATGCGCGTTGTACAGTGTACAAAATAAGGTAACTATTCGTTGTTTATAATATAAAGTGCTGGCTATTAACCCATGCATTTAAAATTATATGCAAGTCCGTCGTACCTTAGGGCTACTAGGGACTTGCTTGTGGACGTTGTTGAATATATATATATATATATATATATATATATATATATAAAATTATTCTTAATAAATATTTTTCTTTGTTGTAAGGAAACTCGCAGAAGACTAAAATAGTCTTTTCATCGAGAACCTTTAAAACATAAAATAAACTTTAATGAACTAGTTCAACAAATACACATAAGTATTTTGGTACCTACTATATAGTAGAAGTAGTCCCAGTGGGCACACGACGTTATTTCGACGTTGATTTACAGTTGATTTTTAGTCGCGACGTCGTATAACCAAAAATCAACGTTGTATCAACGTTGAAAAATTTGTTTAAAACTTTCGACGTTGATTCCACGTTAATTCAACGTCTATATTACGAGTTCGATCGTTCGTAATTGCAATATGATAACTAAAATACGCATGCGTGACTTAAAATATTTTTATCAACATAACAAATAACAAGTAAAGACTTAACAAGTTACTTATTAGCCCAATAAAAACAAGTAAAGTCACACATGCTAATAAATTAGGTCATCTGTTGCGTTTTTATAAGGTTTTAAATTTGACAATTTAACAATAATACATGGCTTAACTTGTGATGCAGTTAGTTAGGTAAATATTAAATGGATATTTCTTTATGACCGTATTATTTCATGAGTGTGGATTACAAGTAGAGACTACTTGATATATTATATAAATATAAAATATATATTATATATGTTTTTCTTATTTATAAAATACATATATATATATATATATATATATGTATATATATATATATATATATATATATATATATATATATATATATATATATATATATATATATATATATATATATATATATATATATATATATATATATATATATATATATATATATATATATATATATATATATATATACTTATATATATATATGTGTATATACATATATAGTATATGTATATATATATATATGCATACTATATATATGTATATATGTATATATATATATTTATATGTTATATATGTTTATTATATTTATATATATATATATATACATATATAACATATATATATATATATATATATATATATATACATATATACATATATATAGTATGCATATATAATATATATGCATACTATATATGTATATATATATATATATGCATATATATATATTATATATTATATTATATATGCATATTATATATATATGTACATATATATATATATATATATATATATATATATATATATATATATATATATATATATATATATATATATATATATATATATACATATATATATAATATGCATATATAATATATACATACACTATATATGTATATATACATACATAATATAAATATATATAATGGATGATGTTTTACAAAATAATGATTTATCAAGCTTTTTTACCAATCCATGTGATTTAAAGAGTTTAAATATTTTTTATATTAAAAAATTTTTATTAAATTTTTAAAGATTTTTCTTGTAAAATTGTATAAAAAAGAATTTGTGAATGCTTCTTTAGTCCATAATATTGGTAGAAAGATCAAAATAAAAATTTAGCAAATTTTAGCAACTGTATAATGTATCATAACGTACAGTTTATAGTTGTATTTTTCTGTTAGCTATTTTACATGAACAAATTTTTAATATATAAGTATTTTTTCTATTATAATTTCTACTATACTTTTCCAGTTGAAAAAGTATAGTAGGGCATGCAAAATGTTCATTGGAGCTGTTTGGATAGAAAATACAGAGAAATAAAGAGAGAAAATTCGATTGATAATTTTTTGTGCTGCTCGTCATCTTTAAATGTAATAAATTTTTTCAATGAAATGCATAGACCGCATCTAACTAATACAGATTTAAGCTGCTCAAAATTTAATGTCATGGAGATAATGTAATTTTTTTAAAATATAAACTTTAAGTCATTACTTTTTTTCCTTGTTTTTTTAACATGCTTTCATTCTGTATATGTTGTTTTCAGTGTTTAGATATATTCTTTATTATATATTCTTTATTATATAATGTATTCAAAACATTTTTAAATTGAATGAATATTCTTAAATCATGAGTTATGTAATAAATTTGAATTTGTCTCTATAAGTGATACTCAGATAGAATCAGGTTCAGAAAACAGTAACTATTTCAAAAGATACTTAATTCAAGTATTATTAGTTATATTTTGATATTAATTATTATAGGAGCCACTACCATGCTTATGCAAGAGAAAACATAATAACCAATAGAATAGTAAGCAAATTCCTACTCCTGTAACGCAAAAAAAGAAACAGAAAACATTTTTTATGCATACTCCACATACTGTAGCTCAAGGTATTGTCTGTCTGGTAGTTGATTTAGGAAGAAAAGATTCTGAACATTTTTTTCTATGCTTCAGTGATTTACATATTTTTTGGTTGCTAAATTAATACATTTTATTTAATTTATGAATAATGTTTTATTTTATAAATTTTTTGTTCTTGTGTTTCAACACTTTTAGAAATTAAATAATGTTTGGTTCTTTTGTCTTTCTGATATATCTTTATTGTTAGAAAGAGATGTTGGTAAAAACTCTTTCCAGTAATTAAAGTTATATCATGACAAATAGTCCTGAAATTCTTATGTATAACAGTTTAAATGATTCTTGGGTGAGGTCAGAACTGATAGGTTGTTTCAAACCATGACTTTTTGCAGTTTTTTTTATTGTTTTTTGATTAAGTATTTATTAATATCTTAGCCTAAGTTAATCTACTTGTAACTTTTTATAAATGTACTATAAAAATAATGTGGTGTAATTATTTTCTTAATCCTTTAGGTTAACAAACTTTCTAAAATTGGAGGTAAAACCATTAAGACAAATACAAATGCATGTGATGCAAAGGTTTGTTAAAAGTAGTTTTAAATAAAAAATCTTTTGAATCTTTTTTATAGTTTGTTTTAAACTTGTGTTAAAAATCTGTGTAGCATATATTTTTAAAAGTTTGACGTATTCTAATCAGACATAAAATGAATCTTTTTTTAATATGTCTGATTATAATTTTTTTTGTAACTGTTTTCTCTTACTTTTGTATTTCCTTGAGCTAAAGAACAACCTTAAAGTGCAAAGGTTGATTTGTAACGCATACTTAACCTTTTTTTTTACTCTATATATACATACATATATATTTACATAAATAAACATACATATATATGTATGTATATATACATACATGTGCTTATATGAATATATATATATATATATATATATATATATATATATATATATATATATATATATATATATATATATATATATATATATATATATATATATATATATATATATATATATATATATATATATATGTATGTATATATATATATATATATATATATATATATATATATATATATATATATATATATATATATATATATATATATATATATATATATATATATATATATATATATATATATATATATATATATATATAATATTGATAGTGCAATTTAAAGTTTTTTCTTTTGTTTATAAAGTTGTACTTGATAAAAACAAATAAATAAAGATGAACATTTTGAGTATTTATTGATTATTATGATAAATTATATAAAATACAGTCGTGTGACAATTTATTATGGCCACCCGCAATTTTTCAAAATTATCAAGTTTCAAAGTCTATTATATTAGTATTTTTTTGTGATTTATGTACTCAAAGTAACTTTTATTTAAGTAATGGGTTATTTTTTTGACAAATAAAAACATTTAACATATTGTTTATTATTTTATTATTAAAATATTATTAAATAAATTTTATTATTCAAATTAAATAAATTTTATTATTCAAATATTACTGCAAATATATTCAAGATCAATATTTGGTGATTCCTCCTTTGCCTCTATAATTGCAGGAACCCTTTTTGGCATACTTTTAATGCATTTTTGAGCTATTTCCTTCAATACTTTATTATAGTTCCAATGTTGAATAATTCTTTCTATTAAATACACTTTATTTGTAATAATTTTTTCAGATATTTGCTTCTTTAGGAGCGCCCAAACATTTTCTATAGGATTTAGGTCAGAAGAGTTTCCTGGCCAATCAAGTAATGGAATATTTTGTTCTGATAGATATTTTTTAACTGATTTAGCTGTGCGACATGGTCATGCCCTGTCCTGCATGAAGGCTTTTTTTTCACCTGGACTAAACTATTCTGCCAATTGTGACAACAATCTTTGTTCCAGCATTTTTATATTGTAACTGTAACATTTTTCATTCTGCAATATAGAACCTTCCTATTTCTTTTATCATTTCATTGATCAGATCATCACAGAGGTGGGGTGTTTAACAGTTTGCATGATGCAGTCCAATAATATTTTTTCCCCTTTTTTTCTTTTTAAAACTTAAAAGTACTCTCGCCGCTAAAGCATACCTTCAAATATTATACAAGGATTGTTAAGTGAATATTGAATGAATATTTAAAGTTTGGTGTAAGAAAGTGGATATTTTAAATTCATCTAAATTAATTTTATTAATTACCAATCATATGTTAAATTCCTATACTTTTTTGTCCACTCAAGCATTTTTTGTACAATTTTTGGTGTCAGTTTAGGCTTCTTAGCTGGACGTCGTGAAATGTAACCAAGATTGTGTAGGCAATGTTGGACCGTTCTCTTCAACATTTTGACTCCAGATTGGCCCAGCTTATTAGTTATTTTGTTGTTGGTGGCCCGTCTATTTTCTAGAACAATCTTGGTAAGTATTCATTTCCTGCATGGTGTTAGGATTCTCTTCTTTCCACATTTACCAACCCTCTTTGGCATCAAGTTCTCCATATTAGCATTTTTTTTGTGTATATTTTGTACAGATACCCGCGAAATACCATATTTTCTGGCTATTTTTCATTGAGAATGATCAGTATTTATTAAAAGTGCCCTGATTTCAGCAATTTTTTGTGACAAGTTTTTTTTTTCCCTCATAACTAAAATAAGATATCACATATCAGTATCACATAACAGTTAAGAATTTGCTTTGGTACTCATAACTTTAAAATTATCAAACTAAATACAACTATTTTTAATTTAAAATAAAAAGAAATATTCAAGAAATTTTTACTGATTTAAATGAGTAATATGACGATAACCTAATAAAAGAATTCAAAACTCTGGTAATAAAACTTAACAAGTGTACAGCAAAAAGATTATAATTAAGATGACATCATACAAAATGGCTGTCAAAAGTGACAGTGTTGCCAGTAGCAAAAAAAAAGCATTGATTTTATAAGTTAAAACTTTATTTTAATCAGAAGATTAACTTTAAATAATGAATTTTTACTCTTCATATGAAAAAAATGAGATTAAATTTTAAAATGATCAAAACTCATAGGTGGCCATAATAAATTGTCACACAACTGTATATATAAAGTATAAATATTTTGCAAAAACACTTTTATTTGCAATAACTGCTTCATTGCATTGTGGCATGCTTGCAATTTATTTTTTATAGTTTCTGTCAACTCTGGGTTATTATGCTAGATCTTGATAATCTCTTCCATAAGATCTTGCTTATTAGTAAGATTTTTTTTTTCCAATCTCTTGCTTTACTATTTCCCAAATATCTTCTATGGGGTTAAGATCATGCGAGTTGTCTGGCTATAGCAATACATCAACTAAGCCAAAACAGTTTTTATTGTGTGGCAAGTTGCACCATCTTGCATAAATTTAAGATTTTTGACATTATTTTTAAATTTTTTTGTCAATTTTTGACATTTTTGGCTGGACATCAATCCCTCTTCTTTTAGCCTTCTACAAATGGTCTGGTCTGACACAACAACTACAGCTTCATGGATAAGCTTAGTGGCTTTTTTTCTCTTTTCCAGGCAGATATTTCTGATTATACTGTCCGCTCTTGGTGTTTTCTTGCGTTTAGAAGGTGGTCTCCTTGGACCAAACTCTTCCCCTGTATGAATTCTTTTTCTTACTTGCATTACGGTTTGGTAAGAAACCTTTTGCGTTGGGTGAGAAACCTTTGGTAAGAAACCTTTGTGCTATTTTTCATTAAGAATAATTTGTATTTTGTAAAAGACATGTATATCAATTTTTGTTACTATGATATTAATAACAATGTATAATGTAGGTTGTTGACCAATGGTTTATAATCAAAATATGGCTGACGGTAAAGGTAAAGAGAAATTTAAAGGAACAAACATTAGGTATTTACTTGTAAGTTAAGTGTAAAATTATATATTTTTAAAAATCACAGTTCGTTTTTTTAATGCTATTTTATTTTTAACTTTTTGATGTATTTGATGAAAATTACTCAGGCAATACCTTTTTTATAGAGAGAGTTTTGTCAATTAAAGTGACTACTACAGTTGCCGAAATAAGAAAAGGAATAATGAATTTATTAAAATACGCACTCGATAGATCAAATGGTGGTGGTCGGCGCGTAAAAGGCGATTAACCCGATGTATAACATTCATACTTTTTCCTAGTTGTTCTGGAACTATTGATTATAGTTATTATTGATAAATTGATAAATATAATACTGATAAATAAAACTTTTTTTTTTTCAAACATTTTATTTTATTTGCATTGTATATAAAGTCCGTTGAAGCAATTTAGTTGTATCTGATTAATTTACGTGAAATATAATATCCTCTGCGCAAATTGTTGCTTTCTTATTGTGTTAATTTATTGCAATTAAAGTTGAGAAAATTTTTTAGTTAATTGGATTTAACCAAAATAAAAAACAAAAATCAACGTTGAATTTACGTTGTTTCAACGTTGTTTTAACGTCTTATCAACTACGTATCAATCGAATATATCACCTATTCAAAGTTGAAATATGGTTGATATGTAGTCGATAAGACGTTAGATCAACGTTGAAACGACGTAATCATCGACGTTGTTTCAACGTCGTAGTTTTCGACGTCAGATTTTATTTCCAATTCAACCAAATTTCAACGTTGTTTCAACGTGGCATATGGTCGGTTTGCGACGTTGTTTCAACGTTATTTCAACGTCATTGTGCCGGCTGGGGTAGGGCTTTTTATTATTACTATTTTTCACAAATTGTTTAATACATTTCGATGAAGTTGGTTAGGTTAATTATGATATGTTTTAGTTTTTTTTTTAGAGCAATAAGGTTACCCATTTTATTAAGTTCTTATTTTGAAGTATTATTTTGTTATATTACGGTATATTAAAGAAAATCGCGAGAATTTTGTTTGATTTAAATGCAGGGTGAAGTTGCCTGTTCCTCGTTATTTGCTTGCGTTGATATGAAAAAAGGTATCAGTAATGTATTTCGGAACAAGTCCGAGTTTGTATTTTAGCATGAATAAGATATTTTGGTAAATATTTATTTGATAGATATTTAATGCATTCAAATTTTTAAGTAAAGGGTCGGCATGAGTGAATTTATCTTTATTATAAATTAATCTTGATGCATGTTTCTGATGTATGTAGAGTGGTTTTATGGGTACTTCCCCATGCAATATTAGCGTATGTTAGGTAACTTTGAATATAAGAAAAGAAGAGAATTTTTAAGTTGTCTTGGGAAAGCATAGGTTTGGCTTTGTAGAGTACGCCGATACTTTTTGATATTTTTGTGTTTATTGTATTAATATGGGCTTTCCAATAATTATTCTGGTCAATAATTATTCCAAGAAACTTAGTTATTTCAGTTCTTTTGATGTTATCAATTTTTAGTGAAGGTAGAGTGTCTGGTATAAAGTTTTTAAGACGGTTGGAGTGAAACAAGGTATATTTTGTTTTTTCTGTATTCAAAGACAATTTATTAACTTTAAACCAAATGTTGAGGTTTTCGAGGTCAGTGTTCATAGATTCGTAAAGGTCGCTTATAGACGGCGATGAGTAAAATAAATTTGTATCATCAGCGAACAATATTACATCAAGTTTTTTTAGAGCTTTTGGAAGATCGTTGACATATATTAGAAATAAAAGGGGACCCAGAATGGAACCTTGGGGAACTCCGCATTTTGTTTCTAGTAGATCTGAATATTTATTATGATCTGTAACAACGCATTGTTTTCTGCTACTCAGGTAACTTTTGAACCAGTCAAGGGATATATTTTTAACACCATATCTTTCCAATTTTTTAAGTAAGTTATTGTGATTAACTGTGTCGAACGTTTTAGATAAATCTATAAAAGTCCCTAATACAAATTGCTTTTTATCGAAAGAATTACTCATGCTATTTACAAGATCTAAAATGGCATGTTCGGTTGAGTGTTTTGTTTGAAACCCGAATTGTTTTTTGTTTAAGAGGTTATTTTGAAGGAGACATTCGTATGATCTATTGTAAACTATTCTTTCAAGTATTTTAGAGAAAGTAGGCAGTATAGAGATCGGTCTGTAATTATTTAATAAAGATGTTTCGCCTGTTTTAAAAATTGGTATAACTTTAGCTGATTTTAATTTATCTGGTACAGTACCTGTTTTAATTGATGATTTAAATAATTCGAAGATCGGTTTGCGTATCTCCAAAAAGACATCGATAACGATATTGCTACAAATATCATCTATACCTGGAGATTTATTTATTTTAAGAGATTTTATCGCAACTTTAAGTTCTTCAATTTTTAGTTCGCTAAATGCTAATTCATCGTTGTTATTAGTTAAGTATGTCTCAAATGAGTTGTTTGGACAATTAATTTTTGTAGCCAGGTTAGGGCCTATGTTAACGAAAAAATTGTTTAACTTTTCTGAGATTACGTCACTACTGACATACTCTTCATTATTTAGAACAACATAAGTAGGTAAACTATTTGGTTTGCAATTTTTGTTCCCATTTATTTCTTTAATTACGTCCCACGTTTTTTTAATATCACCTTTGGAGTTTTTTATTTTATTTGAGTAATAATTCTTTTTTGAAATCTTTTTGATTTTTTCAAACAAATTTTTATATTGTTTGTAAGCATTTAGGTTTGCTTCATTTCTATTTTTTAAGTATTTGATATAAAGTTTTTTTTTTTTTTTTTTTGAAGATTTTTTAATTCCTTTGGTGATCCACGGATATTTTAGATGTTTTTCTTTTACTAGCATCACTTTTATTGGGAAATATTTATTATAGTTTTCAAGAAAATGTTTTCAAAATTAGTGTAAGCAGAGTTGGTGCGTCCAAGGTTACAGTCTTGGTATACTTTATCCCAGTTTATTGCCGATAGTGATTCTTTAAATTGTTGAATAGCATATTTGTTAATTTTCCTTTTATGAATTTCAATTTTACAGTCGTTAGTAGTTTTTGCATCGTGTGACAGAGAAAAAAAAATCAGAAAATGATCCGATATATCTGTTTTTATAATACCTGCTTTTAAAGTAACATCAAGAACTGTATTTGTTAGTATATTGTCTTGTATTTGTTAGTATATTGTCTATTGACGTTACTGATGATTGAGTTACCCGAGTCGGCTTATTAATAATTGGAAAGATGTAATGTTGGAGCATTTCGTCAAAAAAAAAATTAAGTTTTGGCATGTTTATCGTATTGTAAGCAATCAATGTTAATGTCTCCAATACAAAATAGTTTTTTTTGTTCATTGTTATTTTCATAAAAAATTTGTTTTAAATGATTAGAAAATTTTGTTATATCACCATCAGGTGGTCTATAACATGTGGAGACTAATATGTTTTTTGATTTGTTATTTGTTGTTATCTCAATTGTAAAGACCTCACTATCGGCATCTGAGGTAGAAAGGTTATGTCTATATTTGGTGGCTTGATCAGTTCGAATATAGTTAATAATTCCCCCTCCCCTTTTGTTAGTTTTTCTTTCAGAAGATATTAATTTGTAATTAGGAATATCTAAGTTTGAATTTATTCTGGACGATTCGTCAGAACACCATGTCTCGGTTAAACAAATCATACTAAATAAATAATTGCATTCGGTTAGAAATTGCTTAAGCTTATCAATGTTGTTATTTATGATTCTTATATTTATATGTAATGCAGTGAATTTATTCCTTAAAGTTGTAAGTTCAGTTTTAAAAGTTTCTGTTTCAAAATATTGAGAACCAAAATTTATTCCGCGAAAAATCTGCGCATCTGCGTCATTCAAATCGTTGAGTATAACATTATTTGCCGTTTCAAAGACATTAAAGTGCAGCGTTTCAAAATCTTTTGTTTCGTTATTCGTTACGCTTAAAATGAGAAATTAAAAGCGCTTTATAAGAAAAAAAAAAAAAATTAAGAAAAAATACGCATCGCTACTTTTTAAAATCTCGACTAAATATTTTATTATATTTTAAAATGGCGTATTTACCTTCACTTCGAAGTCGTTTCACCTCTTCCCAAAGTTTCCTTCGTTGTTCAATCGTTTCTTGCGAAAAGTCCTCGTTAATATACACACCAGTTCCTTTAAGATTTTTTACAGCATAAAGGATTTTGTTTTTATCCTGGAAATTTAAGAGTTTAAATACTATTGTTCTAGGTTTTTTATTATTAATTGGGCCAATTCGATGGGCGCTTTCAATAACCACTTTGCTTGATATTTTAAGATTTTTATTAAAAATTTCTTTCAATGCAATTTCACACTCGCTCTAACTTTCTCCTGGTTTTTCTATTAGTCCATCTATTCTGAGATTATTTCGACGTGATCGATTTTCCAAATCTGTTGTTCTTGTGTACAATACGTTGATTTCGTTGTCGAAGTATTTTTTAATTTTTTTAAGTTTTTCTAAAGTTTTTTCTTCTTGGAAATTTAGACTTAGAAAAGGATCTTTAACGTCGTTAAGATCCTTTTCTATATTTTCAATTTTTGATTTGTTTTCTAAAATTTCTTTCTCCATCACGTTAAGTTTATCTGATATGATTTTAAGGTTGCCACTTACAATTAAAGTAAAAGTTTTCTCTTGTCCCTTGAGTAGCTTTTGTGTTTCCTTTAAAATCCTTTTTCTATGTTCATCTAATTTATTTGATATTAATATTTCAATGTTTTTCATAGTGATTTCCATTGCTTTTTTATTTACTTAAAACACGTCTTACTCCCGTAGATTATGCCGAAAAACCCTTTTTTTTTTGCCGAAAAACCCGTTTTTATAGCAAAATAAGTAAAAGTGCCACCTATCTACGACACGGTTTGTAAACGGTATATCAAATTACTTACAGTATAACAATTATTTCATTTGCAAAAATAAAAATAAAAATAAAATAAAAAATAGTATCATTACTTATAACACTTTAAAGATTGTGGTTTGTTTCAACCGGGTTGCAAGAACATTTTTATGACGAGGTTTTAATTTGTCAATACTATTGACAACATACAACACGATCGCAAAATACAACTTTACGAGGTTAGTAAAAGTCTCAAGACATTGAAAATTTAATAATGTAAAAAACCACAAACCAGACAGTACGTAAAAGCGGACACTTATCGAAAAAACTAAACATCTTCACTAAAAATAAAGATATTTGCAAAATTTAAAAAAGTTTTTAATATTTTTAGTGTATGGAAACTTAAAAAATTTCAAAAAAAAAAAAAAATTGTTCAGATGATTGCTTTAATAAGATATTTAAGTTCAAACAAAATCTAACCTTAAAAGTTAAACTTTTTTTTTGGAAATTAGGTTCTTAGTATAAAAGATTTAAAAAGGCAATTTAAAAATTAAGGAAGCTATTTTGTTGGAAATATTCTGCTAATTTCAAAAATAGTTTTAGAATTTCATAATCTTACTCCGTTAAAAAGTTATGACGGAAATAAGATATTCTTTATTTTTTACCTTAAACCTTAAAACATTAAATCCATCTTTTAATCAATTAAAATTACATAGGTTGATCTGTTTTTGTTTTTTTTTCACTCTAATTGAATTTTTCTATTATGTTAAAGTTAATAAATGTTTTTTTTTTTTACACTGACTGAATTTTTGGCAAAAAATAAAACAATTGAGAAGCCTTAAACAGAGAAGGCAATAAAAAACGCATTGAATAAGATTGAAATTGGCGAGTTAAGCTTAAGAGGCGCAGCCTAATTCTACCGCACACCAAACTCAACGTTATCAAACCGAAAATCAAATAAGACTTAAGTAGTTGGTAGTGGCAATACAACAAAATTGAGCCCTTTTATTTAGTTAACCTTAGTGCACCTTTTTCAGATGCTTTGCAATTAGAGCTTTGGTAGACGAACAGATCAAGTTCAAAGTTTTGTGAGAGATTATTTAATTTAAAACGATGAAATGTGTTTCTTCGAAAATGGAACGCCTGGTCGTAAATGGTACAAAGGATTTATGAGTCAATAGCACTCTGAATTAAGCGAAAGAACAACTACAAACATTACATCTTTGAGACCAGGGTCATGTACACCAGAAATTATTTCCTGTTATTTTGATGTTTTAAAAACACATTTTGATTTTGTAAAAATAGATTTTTGTAAAGCTATGCATTTTTATGCTGAAAGTGGTTTTAGCAATTTGTCTGAAAACATTTTCCCAAGTCTCCTTGCACAGTTGTATAGAAGCAACAAAGCTTACACTCGTATTTAAATTATTGCTGGTTTTAAAAACACTTGGCTCTTTATATTAAATCAAGATAACATTGACAAATCAAAATTACAAATTTGTCAAACTTTTAATAATGCCTCAATGACATCATCAGCAGTTACAAAATCACCACGTAGCCCAAGTTCTTTGCCTCAAATTACTCAACAAACACAAACCTTAACTCTGCCTGCAACTCCAACTTCAATTTCAACTTTAAATTTAACTTCTCGAGCATTGGTGACTCGCGTAAAAATCAGTCTTGAAAGACCTCTCTTGAAGTTATTTCAATTCCAAAACGCTTACAATCATACTGCCAAAAAAAACAGAAATGTTAGAACAGTGGCTGGTCAAGCTTTTACAGAAGAAGCAAGTTAAGAGAAGGAGAAGACGCAAAGCTATTAAAACGAACATATGTTAAAAATGGAACAGCATAACTAGAAACTCCTGACTAGAAAGCCAAAAAAAGTACAAAAAGTGCTTAAAGTTTGTCGAAAATGAAACGCCAGAGGTGCAAGTTTTAAGGAAAACTTGTGAAAAATCAAGTTGCAGTTTGTAGCTTTGTGTACCTTGCAATTTCGGCAATTTCTTAAAAAATTGGCTATATATCTAGAATTTTCTTGAAAAATAAAAAATAAAATAAGGCCCTTTAGAAAAAAAGTGGGGGGGGGGGGGGAGTAGCACGTGCCCCCGGCCCCGCCGGTGTCGTCCGCCCTGCTATAAATTAAAAATTTGGTTAAAAACTTATTAGTAAAAATCTTATACTACATCAGATTTAAATAAGTAAAAATATCTCCATAGTATATTATGAGATATCTCCATAGTATATTATTTGGTTTTACTTAAGCGCATTTTTTATTTTAAAAAAAATGTTTAATTTTGTAAAGGATTTTATTTTTGGAAAAATGTTTCAATGCGACATCAAAATAAGTTAATTTCGTTAATTCTTAATGAATATTAAAAGATGTTGTATTATTCAATTATTTTTACGATACCTAATGAGTTAATGTTTATAGTCGTAAAATGAAAGTTTTAGCGTGATGGATGAACGCCAAAATATCAATTTTGATCATGAACTGACAATTTTGTTATTTATTATAAACTTTTTTTTTCAAAATTATTTTTCGCCTAAGGCATGGAAATGAAATTTCTAATTTTTAACATTTGTTTTAAATAAAAAACTCCAAATTTATTCTACGTTTGTTTTTTGATTTTATTTGATTTTATTTAAACTTATTCGATTAACAACCACTCTGATTCTTAAATAGTCAAAAGTTTTGCAATATAAGTAAATTATATATGATTTATTGCAAAGGCATAAATCAGATGCCTTTTGTACTTTCTAGTACTTGTTGAAATATTGCAATTAAATATTTACATAGTACTTGTTAAATAATTAAATAGTTATTTAATGCAACGATGAAACAATATTTAAGTTATTAATAGATGCTTTCATTATGTCTAACCTTCTTTGTTTGCTAGAGTAATTCTAAATGTAGTTCTCAATCATTTACAAGCATGGTTAATCTATTCAAAATTTTTATTTGGTCGGTCAATCAAAAAGAAAACATTAATTAGTTATTATGATTTCTTTTTGGAGTCATTTTTTTTTTGTGTTTTTTGCGTGCAATTAAATTCATAAAAGATCTTAAAACCTCAAAACACTCAAACACTTCAAGCATATTGAAGCATTTGCATCACGGAGTTCAAATTTATTATGGTAAAATATTGAAATATAAAAAGAAATCCGGCTTTAAAGTCTATATTCAAATTACATAATAAAAAAAGCTTCCAGGGGTTTCGAAAATCTGTTCGGATTACTTTATTTTTTAAATGTGAGTAAATTTAAATTTAGGGAGTTTACTTAAAAGAGCTTACAAATAAGTTCTGAAGAGACCAAAGAACCTGCTTGATTTATAGTCAAATAAAT
Source organism: Hydra vulgaris (assembly GCF_022113875.1). Taxonomy (NCBI): domain Eukaryota; kingdom Metazoa; phylum Cnidaria; class Hydrozoa; order Anthoathecata; family Hydridae; genus Hydra; species Hydra vulgaris. The sequence continues at coordinate 20,610,910 of NC_061170.1, read as the reverse complement.
AACTTATTGGACAATAGGAGTTTCATTAAATGTTATATAATACAAAAACATTATGCAAAGATACAACCGTGTATACTTACGTTGTAAAAAACATGTATAATTAACTATAGTGTACTTCCTGGTTCGCTGACATGGATCGAGTCCAAACTTAGAATTATCAGAAACAATTAAACAACTGTTATTTCCATTACACAACTTTTGAACACCAGCTGTGACATTTGATGAGTTGCATGGGTTTAAATCTGAACTTATTTCGGTTGGACATGTTTCATTGTTAAAACGACCATAAAATGCACTTTCAATTTGAATCAATGAGTTTTCTGGACATGTTATTACCTTTGAATTTCCTTCGCATATTACATCTAAAATAAAATGTACCAACCCAGTAAACATTGATATAGTGTATTTGCCATGGGCTATAAAGGCATTTTTTATCGGTTTATTGTAATTTTTTAATCGGTTACTTAGTAGACCATTAGTGGCAGTCGCTATAAATGGCAAACCTATAAGTTTCAGACATTTTAATGATGGTTAATTGTCGGCAAGCCACTTTTGGCTGCCATTAATGGTCCACCAAGTAACCGATAAGCAAAACTACAGCGGTCCGTTCAAAATGCATATATAGATCCGCTGAAACTCCGCTCTAGCATGTTTGCTAAGAAATTTAAAAAGTCTTTTATGCACTAAATTTCCTTTTTTTTTTAATTTATATATGTTTCAAGCAATATATTACATAATATTGTAAGCAATACATTACAAATTATATATATATATATATATATATATATATATATATATATATATATATATATATATAAATTTTTGCGCCTATATATATATATATATATATATATATATATATATATATATATAGGCGCAAAATTTTTTTTGCGTCTAAACAAGCTACAACACTACGGTTTGTAGCTAATGATATTGTATTAATATAAATAGCAATAAACCTGCGATATCTAGAAAACGTCAGCATATTTATGAGTTTGCATATTATTATAATTATGTTAGATCCGATACTTAAAATCACATTTTTCAGATGCAGAAGACAAAATGAAACAATAACGTTATAAAAAGAATTGCCTTAAAATTGTTTTAAAGCTAGAAATTTGCAAGCTCATTTCCTACCGTTAGGTTAACGGTAGGAAATACATCTGTTTGTAACAAAATTCTTTAAACTATCCATAATGTCATATTTAATTAAAAAAAAGCATTATAAAAACTAGTCTAAGGCGTTAAACTCTACAAATATAAATGGATTTTTTCTCTGTTCCTGTACATAGTATAATCTACTTTTGTAGTTACAATTTAAAACTGGTAAGAAAAAGTAATGGTGCGAAATGCTTGATTTTTTTATGGAATTATTCATTCTGATATCTCTAATGTCTATAATATATACTAATCTAATATCTATAACTTGAATTAATAGAGCTTCTGAAGAACATAAAATTTTAACAAACGTTTAGCTTAAAATGCACATGATTTATCTTAAAATACGTTTGCATTCTTTTAAAAAGCTACAGCAACCATTTCTTGAAAATTGATTTACATTCCTTGAAAATTGATTACCGTAAAATACCTAAATCCCAATCTTTAGCTTTGAAGACTTCTTAACTCAGCAAAGTAGAACGTTTTCTAAAAAGATGGTTAACAACCTCTTTGCAGGGGCATCTGGCACCAGGAACAAACTGTTCTTTTTGCTTTCTCTCTCTCTATCTCTCTCTCTCTCTCTCTCTCTCTCTCTCTCTCTCTCTCTCTCTCTCTCTCTACTCTAGATCTAGAACAATAAGTAAGCCTTTAACCATATTCAAAGTTTTTGCTTTTAATTGATCCAGCAGCAACAAAATTATCGTAATTTTTTTTTTAACTTCCAAATGTCACATCAGCAACAAAGGTGTTTCCTTAAATAACTCCAAAGATTGGCTTTTTTTAAAACCGTTTAAAATTACAAACTTGACATTTTTGAGTTGATTCTATTTAAAAATTCCTAAATATTCTTGTAGAATTCTGGAACAATTGCAATCATGTTTTGCCCCTAAACTCCAGTGTTTTAGGTTGTTTTAGATTTTTTTTAATTGTAGTTTTTTTTTCAAAATAACTTTTAATTAGATAACTACATTCCATAACAACTTTATAAAACAATAATTCATTTATTGAAACACATAGGAAAAAAGCCCTACTCTACCATCAACAATTTGGCAGTTAATGATTTCATTCATTAAGACCAAGTCAAGATCTGCATGTGAATATATAGAGTTAGCCAAAGAAATGTTCAAAAGATCCAAAAACATCGTAGCGACGTACTATGTCCAATACACCTAAAGAAAAATGGAAGCATTGCAAAATATTTTTCTCTACCACACTCCGAATGTGGCGTTGTTAATTGACCTAATTTTTCGTAACCATACCGGTCCCAAAATTTATCAACTTTAAACTTTTTAAGTGGGTCACCTGAAGTCTGAAATAAAAATAAAACAGTTAGAATAAATCAACTGAGCTAAAATTGCAAACATATTGCAGCACTTGAAGTTAGAGATTAAAATATAAACTAAATCTAAAATCCTAGAGCTTAAATGGGCTTTAGATATTTTAGACACAATTTTAAAACTTAATTTGGAAAAATTATTAAAAAAAAACAAAAAACAGCTGTTATTACTTTTATTTATAAGTTAAAAAGAGCTGGCTAAAAAGTAGTTACCAGCCAAGCACTGATAATTATAAGTTAAATTAGCATTAAATTAATTTAATGCTAATTTATTAATTTAATAATTTAATTTAATTTATTAATTTAATTAAAGAGCAGCCGTACCACAGTGGTTAGTGCGCTTTCCTAAGAAGCTCCGTGGTTCAACGCCGCCTCTAGGCAGGTGTTATAACATTGGTAAGGAAAAAGGCATGAACTACTTTGCAAATGCTCCCCACAGTGCTCTGTGATAAGACCGTATGGACTTCTTGGGACATCTTAAATAAACAAATAAATTTTTTTTTAGCTGCGTCATTTTAGCATATCATGAAGAAGGTAAAAATCGTGTCTCGGAAGCTTTTTAATAAGTTTCGCTTGAAGTATGTTAAGTTGAGCACAGTAGGCTGACTTTCAATGTTAGTTTTGACCTTTGTTCTGACCCTAGCCGCTGGCGCTTCCACTAGCCTTCGCAACTGGCGCTTCTTATCTCCGGTGGTTGTATATTCAAGCCAGTCAAACGTGCGATGCAAATAAATGAGGTTTTTTTAGGTTTTCGCTTGCTGACTAAGCCGATATTTTTAATCCAAATACTGAGCTAGGAAGTCATTATAAGTGGTATTCTGTAGTACGATGAGTTCAATTGCTAAGCAGCGCGGAGTTAATCTAGAATCCAATTCCATTAAACTATTGAACTTAAGTTTAACTCACAACGTTCCAAATTATCAAAATCAACATTTTGTTGTCACTGTCCGAATTGTTAAAATCAAAATTTTGTTGTCGCCTCAGGCACAAAACTTTAATCTATCCAACTGTGAATGCTTTATGTGGTTTTGTCTGTTAAGTGTCCTACTAAAGTTCATAAAACAGTCAGAGTATGGATGTTAGTACCCGCACAGATAAAAGACGTTTTGTCAAGAGTCATTGATTGCATAAAGTAACTACCAAATATTGTGATTCTATTATTGACTCAATGACGCGAGGAATAAGGACTGTTCTAAAATTTCAAGTAGAAAAACATGTTTTATAATGTGATTTCTTTATTCGTTTACGTTTATGTATGTCTTGCTTTTTTTAGTTTTTCTATTATAAATGCATACACTACAATCAAAAAAAGGAAGAAATTTATACCTTAGGGTAGAATATGTGGTATACGTTTAATAAGGTATACCCTTAGTAATGTATTATTTTCTACCTTTCAAGTTCTAACTTTAAGCTAGAAAATTGTACGAAAAATTTGTATTTGTAATGCAACTTTCTACCTTAAAAGGTTTAAAACTATACCTTATTAAAGTATAAAAAGAGTATATTGCATATCATTCCCAAGGTAGTCTGTTTTTTAAGTCTATTTTCTTAAGTAAAACAACAAACCTAATTCACTTACCTACACTCTCTGATATGCTTTACTTTGAACAATTGTAAAATAATACAAAACATATTTATTTTAAATACATACAATAATTGAAAAGCTATACGTAGTAAATTTTACCTTTTTCTATTATTTTAAACTAAATGTCGTTGTAATAATCACAATAGAGTTGTTGGAACAAATTAATTAGATAGAATCAAAACATATTAGTATTTGTTCCAATCTCCAATGGAATTCTATTAGTACTTTATTTCAAAGTCTAATGGAATTGTACAAATAAACAAAAATAAGAATAAACAATTTTACCTGCTTCAGGTTTACAAGCTCCTCTGATAAACATCTATAAAATAAATATTTAAAACATCACATCTTTCAGTAATTACTTAATTTGAAAATTAATTTAAACACAAAACATTCATAATTCTTTATATTTGCATCAACATGATTAATTTTAGCATTAAGCCTTACTAAATTCTATTTGAGGTATGAAGCCTTATAAACTAAATTAAATAATAACCTTTGTCAGCAATTTTACTAATGATATACAGAAATCACAATTTTAATAGGCAATTATTAAACCAAAAGTATTTGTACAAGTTTGTGAAAATTTTATGAAAAAACTGGTATGGAAAACTATGAAAAGAACCATGTTGCTATCTTTTAAGTTAAAAATTTAGCGACAAAATTTTAGATAAAGTAAAGCAAAAGCATTTCGAAACTAGATACCTATTTGATACAATTTAACAAGTAAAAATCGTAAAAGTAAAAATATTTGCAAAAAAAAAAAAAAAAGACTAAACCGAGCCGTCAGGCCCGATGGAAATACAAAAAAGTGAATAAAGTGATGCAATACAGAATAAATAAAGATATCTTGACCAGGTATTAATGCAAAAAATTAAAAAAATTCTCCTTTTTTGTCTCTCATATGAAGATTTTATAACATAGACGCCCTAAGCAGCAACAGTGTTCTACAATAAGACCGATAGGTCTTCTTGGAGCATAAAATACCGTCATTTACATCAATTGTTAGAAAATGATTTTTTTTTTTCTTTTAATAATTAAGGTGCTAACGGTTAAGGCTCTACGACAAAACCGAACGGATTTTGTCTTAGAGCTGCGCGGAAGAGCATCTTAGGAGAAATTTTACGCCACTTTGTATACCTAGACCAGGCTCAATCTTTGGACCACTCAATTATAAACCAACCCTCCAGTCGCTGCGCCACAGCTGATTAAATTCAGTTCTGATTCAAATCAACTACCAATAAATAAAATACATACCGGAAAAGACGTAGAGTTCGATCGAAAAAACACTAATTCGAAAATACAGTAGGTTGAAAATATAGTAGGTTAAAATTTCAGTAGGTTTAGAATGCAGTAGGCTTAAAAATTATTAGTTCATGTTTAAAATAGTAGTAAGTATGAAAAATCAAAAGTAGTTGATTGAAAATCAAAATTGTCATATTCTATAATTTTAGACATTTCAAAACTAGGTCCAGTTATAGGCCACCTTAAAAACATAGTTAAATAGTGTGCAATGGTGATATGATTTGGACAAAGACAAAGTGAACGAGTAAACAATAAAATCAGGTAGAGAATTCCATATCTTGATTTATATTAATTATTCCATATTTAGATTTTAATAAAGAAAAAAAAGTTTATATATATACATACCGAAAATACTATGATAAAGATTTTTAACAATTTGTTAATCAACATTTTTTGTTTGTGTCAATTGAAGTTTGGTTTATTCACGTTTTTTAAAGGAATTGAAATTTAAAGTTTTGAACTTATCAATATGAATAAAGCTTATATTCATATTTTATATCACTTATACATATTAAAATTTTATGAGTTTAAAAAACAAACTCGTAAATTTTCATTTTGAAAAACGAACGATCAAAGATGAATAAAAACGCAACGTGAATGATAAATTTAACTCTTAGTAATTAAATTATATAATATAGAGCCAATGACACGGGTTTCGAAGTGGGCCAGGGGGAGCACAATCATCAATTTGTAAAAAAAATTTGTAAAAAAAGATCCTATAGAAAAAAAGTAAGCGAGGGGAGGGCACGTGCTCCCCCGGTCCCCCTGCCCCGGTATAATAAATTAAAAAAAAATTATTGAATTACTTGCATTTGGAAATCTAACAGGGTTAAGAGGCAATGGTCAATATAATATATGAACTTTAAATGATGATGTGCAGAAATAAGGGTACTTACAAATAAATATATGTGCCTTAAATGATGTTGTATAGAAACTAGAGTACTTAAAAAAAAAGTAACAAAATGTAACAATGCGTTGTTACATTTTATAGTTTTTTTTTTAACTTATTATTGTATTGGTAAATGAAAAAGCTTAAACAATAATTCTGTTATATTTTTATTTTAAATTGTGAGTTCAATTTTTATATTATACAAAATTAAATGTAATTTTATACTTTATTCCAAAACCTGTTAATTTATATTTAAAAAGTGTTAATTTGATTAAAATCAGCTAAATATTTTTTAAAAGTGAACATTTTAGATAAGTTTTTGCAATTGAATTAAATAAAAACATCTGTTTATGGTATGGTAAAAAAAACTAGGGTCTTTTGAGCTTCGGAACAGACTTAAAGTATTAAAGCTTAAAGGCTTTATTTGACCTCTAGCTTATTTGTGAAGGCAAAAGAATTTTTTAAAAATATCGTTTATTATAGTTTAAGTTCCTTTAGTTAAATTTTATTGTCTAAACTATTGTTAATTGAAATAGACCGACTTTGGCAATAAAACCATTCTTTCTTTTCATTTTGGGAGAAAAAAACATGTAAATCGGTAGGTAAATAAAAGGACCGTACTTATTTGCAATTTTCAATGCAAATATGTACGGTCTGAATTGAATGAAATATATTATTAATATGTTGATTTCAAACAATTCAGATTGTACTGATAATTTCAATCAACTCACGTCGTACAGATGATTTCAATCAATTCGGGTACAGTCAATGATTTCAATCAATAGACGTTTTATTAAATATCTCCGATGGAGAACGGAGATTATTCAAAGCAAGGTTTAGCTATTATTTTGTAAAATTTAGAGTGAAAAACTGAAGCATTTTTTTCATTTGCTTAATAAAAATAAACCTTTAATCAGATATTGTTGTTTTTAGAATTGTAGTATAACTTTATTAAGTAAAATAAAAAGTTGTTCTTATTCGAAAAGACTTAAGATAAGATATTAAAAGTTTGTTTATTAAAGACATTAAGACCTTGCTAATAGAGATAAAAAAAGTCTGCACCACAAGCAGTAGAAGAGTATAAAAAAGTTTAGTAACGGTATACGTAGCAACAAGGTTGAAAAATCTCTTAATCAAAGAGATAAAATAAAGAAAAAAATCTTTACAAAAAAGAAAAACGTAGAGTTACTAATCTCTTAAGTGGAGCAAATACAGAGTCTCGGCTCCCAAATATTACCACCTTTAAAGGGCCTTGTTTAAGTCTGGTTTCAGCTGTAGGCGTCTCTAGTTGGTCGGTTAAAAAAAATAGAAAATCAGAACCATGAAATAAAGATGGAATGTTAGTCTCTATAACCTAAATAATGATTTGGTATACAGAGAATAATGGAACTTAGCGTCAAACATTTTACCCCAAGTTGAAAACCATGAGGTAAAATGAGACTTGAATTGAAACTGACAAGAAAACATAAAAACTTCAATACCTGCCTAAATCCAAGAGATTACGTTGCACACATTACGAGGCACCATTATCAACGGCGAGGCGAAAGTCCTATATCATCACCTAATCAGCCTATAAACCGAAACAATAATATCAATCACAAAAAGAATCTTAGTCATCTTAAAGATAAGAAGTGCAAGATAAGAGTAGGGTTAGTCTGAAGAAGAAGTATAATTTTTTTTTATAAACCAATTATATAACAATTATGAATTTCTTTGCTCAGTGATCATCCAGATCATATTTCAAAAATCCGAAAAATATTTTCCCAAAAATATCCTAAAAAAATGCAGAAACTATTTTTCCACATTTTTTCAGGATAAATTCAGAAAGTATTAATGAATGTTGTGTAATTAAGAATATCTTATATGTTTAAAAATATTTTAATTGATATCTAAGCTTTGTTTAATAAAAATACAATAAAAACTTTGACATCAAAAATAATGATTTTGTAAAAATGCAATATTTTGTTTTTTTATTTATTTGAATTTTCATGCAATATTTTTCTATACAATTTTCTTATATTCAAAGATATTGTTGGCTTAGCATCAGGGCCGGCGCGAGTAGGGGTCACGTGGGGGGGGGGGGTACCATTACAACTTTTGCCGTCTTAAAAAAAAAAAAAAAAGGTCCTCGTTTTTTAAAACTTACCGACTGCCATAACGACATTTGCCGACTGACTTTACCGACTAACCTATTGACAGGGTCTACATTTGCCGACTTAGTCGGCAAATGTAGACCCTGCGTACTGAAGTACTACTCAAGCGCTGAGTTGGTGGTGGCAGGATTTGAACTTGTATCTTTCAACAATCCGGGATTTAACTTTTCCTTTTTACGCTCTAACCAGCTGAGCTATCCAGCCACTGACCAACTGAGCTATCAAGCCGCAGTATCCCAGCAGGCACACAACGTTGTATTAACGTTGTTATTAATACACAACGTTGTATTAATACCGTAAGAACTAAAACTGGTAATATTATTACTATTATTATTAATATTATTCATACCGTTAGACTGGTTATTCCTGAAGAAAAATGCCTTCCATCTCATTCTTTTAATCAGTATCTCGGTTTTTTAAGCAATCGCAATTTGTATTCTCTATTTGATGGCATAGGTATATTTTTATTGAATAATTGAAGTTAATTTTCTCCATTTTTAACGACTTTTTCAGGAATAACCAGTTTAACGGTATGAATAATATTAATAATAATAGTAATAATAATACCAGTTTCAGTTCTTATGGTATTAACACACAGCAAGGTCCACAACAGATTAATGATATGCGTGCATTTGAATGCGATTTATTCAAATTAATTAAAAACATACAGTTTAGCATTATTCAATTTAGCTTCCAAATAAATTAAAAAAAGACATTTCTACTATTCGAAAATCAACGTATACTTACACTCACGCTGACAAAACATCAAACTTATATAAATTATCAAAAGACGAATACAATAAGTTATTAACGAACGCCATTACATCTAATTATAAAAAAACCAACCCTATAATAAAAGACCGCATTAATAAAGAAGGAAAAACTATTCTTAAAAATCATGAAGTTTTTAACAAAATCAATATAAACAGTTTTTCCAATTGTTTCATTACATTAAAAGACCTTAAACCTAATTTTTTAAATAATCCTACTGTTCGTCTAATTAACCCAGCTAAGAATGAGGTTGGTAGAATAAGTAAGCATATTTTATCAGGTATTAACACCAACCTTAGAAATATTTTGCAATTAAATCAGTGGAATAGTACACAAAATGTAATAAATTGGTTCAAAAGCATCAATGACAAACATTTTTATAAATTCCTTATTTCCGACATCGTTGACTTTTACCCTTCTATTAAAGAAAAGCTACTTATCGATTCCATAAAATGTGCAGAACAATACCTAATACCAGTCTTAGCGAAAAATCCTACATCGGAATTAGTGAAAACACATTCAAGCTCAGATTTGCAAACCATCTTTAATCATTTAATGCAACCAAGTATAGGAATGATACGGAGCTTTCCAAGAAAATCTGGAAACTTAAAGAAGCGGGTAACATGTCTATAATTAAGTGGAACATAATTAAAAGATGCCAATCTTTTAACCCATCTACAAAAAAGTGTAACCTTTGCATCAATGAAAAGTATTTTATTATGACTTTTGATAGTCGACTACTACTTAACAAAAATAGTGAATTGGTTTCTGCTTATAGGCATAGGAAAAAATTTTTACTATCTAACTTTGATTCCGGCGATTAGCAAATATCGGATCACGTATAATTGACGTCAGATGCCGTTGCAACGCTAAATTTGTATTTTTTATAACGGTTTTAATTTTATTTGAATAATATGGCTGATGATTGCCGAATAGCATGAAACTTTTAGTTCCATCATAAAGTTGTATTTTTTTCATTTAAATTATTTTAATATAATTTGATCTTTTTTTTTAAAAAAAAGATATAGATCACTCTTAAACAGACAAGAGTTGTATTTCCAGCAGTATACAACATTTATCAATATATATATATATATATATATATAATATATATATATATATATATATATATATATATATATATTAGACCGGATCATAAAAATTAAGTTGCTTTGAGAATTTGGGAAAAGTGGCAATGTTTACTAGTAGCAAAGAAAAACTTGAATAAAATTTGATTATACTTTGCGTTTTTAAGTTTTTAGGTATATGCGCATTATTGCCTAATTATGTAATTCTATAACTATAAATTTTTTTTACTAGTTTTCGAATTACACATAATTTTGCCTATATTGTTGGACTAATATTTAGTTTATTTGTATTTTGTATGGATTTGTAAATAGTAGTAAGTGTAATAATCTATATCTTTTAGATTATCTAATAACTGAAATTATTTTAATATTTTATTATAAGTCAATCTCAAACTATATATGCAAACTAACGAGCAGTAGATATGTCTGCAAGCCAAACACACAGTGTACGATACGTGCAAAATCCAAACTATATACTAAATGTTCACTGGGACCTGACCATTGTCCATTGTCACGCCATCTAGGTGATGCAACATTGCTAAACACAGGTGAATAATCAAACGACTCATTAGCCATTAGATCAACGAAGGAGCGACAAAGGACGGTACGAATGTACAAGCCATAGAACACATACAAGCGACTGTCACGTAGTTATTACGTGAATAACGAACGCTCACGACAGTAAGATTTGGGCAATTTTAAACATTTTCTATGAATGCTCGGTGTTTAAACTTTAAACTATTAGTTTATGCAAACTGCATAACTGCTTGTAGTTTTATATTTAATTGTAATTTTTTGTCTGTTTTTTACATTTACAGAAATTAATTCAAATTCAAATCTGTTTTAAAAACTATAAAACATTTATAATGTTATCAAGATCTGTAGCTGCAAATAATTATCATACATTTTTTGGTGAAGCTCACGAGTTACCAAACGTTTACTTGCCAACGCACAAACAGGTTGGCAAAGCATACTTGTTTGAAAAGAATTAAGAAACCGAGACACTACGAACTGTCTGTAAAAGGCTGGCTGAGAAACTCTTGCAAGTATGGATTAAAGCATCAATCCCTACGAAAACTCTTCGAGGGATAGAAATCCAGTTGGAAAAGTTCAGAAAGTGACGCGAAAATCTGAAACACTCAAAAGAGATGGAATAGAAACTAATCTAAATAAACTGTTTGATATTTGTTCATTTAAATGCAAAGAGTTTTTATTTTGCTGCTGCCCTCTTAATATGAAGGTAGCAGCAATTGAGCATAATTTTCTTACAGATCAGCGCACTGCACGTATTGGTCGAATAGCTGGTGTTGATAAGAAGAATCTGCACTTGCTGAAAGGCGTCTAAAAAGGAAATCAGTGTTAAGATCAACAAATGAAATCAGTTACAAATGTGTCAGAGTAGCTGACACATTAACACTGGTTTAAATAATGGAGTTATACGCAGAATGGAAATTGAACTTGGTTGTCCACTTCACTGTTCCATTTGTCTCTTAAATCTGAATGAGCTTCTTTTGCGACATCTATTTTGTTCCTTAGATGGTGCACCAACTGGACCTCATTCATTTAATGGACTTTTTGGCAAATCTATTTCAAAGCTATTGTAGCCACCAATAGTAAACTTTGCTGTTATTGCTGGTGAACCTATTAATTGTTATAAAGATTTATTAAGCAGTGATCAGTTGTACTTTTTTAAAATTGCTAATGCAGTGAAGACAGGCATTGTACCACAGGGATTTGAATCCAGATTGCCTTGGCGGCTAAACCATGCAAGGTAGTTGACACTTGCAAATCGTGTTTTGCACCTATATATCTACTGTAGCTCCATCAAATGAATTACACTATTGGCTAAATTTATCGTGAATTCTTATGCAAAAGTTGTCCAGTTTATATTGAGAGCATTATTCTTGCTATGTTGAAAGACAACCATCAAGTAATTCGTAGACTTACTCTGAAAAAAATTCTACATGCACGGGAAGATGACATACCAAATCGTAAATTTTAAATCCTTGAAATTAGACTTCAAGCAACTAGCTATGAAAAGCTGATTGATTGGCAAACTATTACCCGCTTGGAACTCGTTTTGATAAAAAACATTTCTACCGCATAAATATTGGCCTGGCTTCAGTCAGATGAAGATATTGTTGTTGATATAAAACTATTTCCATGCCACGATCAAAGTGTTGAACGTTTAATTAAAGTTGTCACTGAATCTGCATCTAACGTTTATGGTCATGATAGCCGTGATGGCTATATTCGCGTTCTTTCGGAGCGCCGAAAATAAATGCCGCACTTTGATACTGAGTCTGAATTCAAACAGATTTAACTAAAATATTGTAACTGTTGTTAATTGTTAAAATATAAAAATCATGCATTATTAACATAATTTGTTTTTCTAATAGTATTAAGTGTTCAATAAATAAATTATGTACTAAATATTCAATAAATGATATGTTACAAAATGGGATTTTTAAGTAAATTTTCAAAGACAAAAACGCAAAGTATAGCAAAGTAGTAGAGAAAAATGGTTTGCAGTAATAGATTCAGTATACTTGAGAACCACTCTATATTCTCTAAGGAGTTAATCAAAGTTTTTGAAGTTATGATCCGGCCTAATATATATATTATATATATTTTTTGTCATCTTCATAATAAGTTATTTACAATATTTTTATGAGCTATGATGTGACGGAATAATATTTATCATATAAAAAAAAATATTACAATCTTAGTAAAACAATATTTATAAATAAAAAATTAATTTTTTCACTTTTAAACATTTTATGTAAATAAAAAATTAATTTTTTCCCTTTATAAATAAAAAGTGTTAATTTTTTTTTTTTAATAAAATCTTGACGGATTAGTGCTTGTTCAAGCAATGTTACAATAGCTACAGTGCCGTGCCAGACAGTTGGTAGGCCCCCCCAAAAATAAAATTTTGGGCCCTTGTAACACGTCAAGCCCGTCCCCCGGTTTAGGAGGGGGTAATTTGTTTTTAAAATCACTCCTTCCTCACCGCCCCACCCGCACCCCCTAAGAACTGTCAACCTTTAAAGTTTTATCGATAAAATTAAAAAGTAAGAAGAAAAAAAAAAAAATTGGAACTAAATAATAATTTGATGTTTTGTAATTTAACTAAACGCTGTGTCTAGCGAAACGGTACTGTTGCTTTAATTTTTGTGCCTAAAGTCACTAATAGTCATTGTGACTATTAATGAACCAATCGGAATTCAGCAAGTAGCGAAATCTGATTGTTTCTTTTTATAGGTTGCAAATATATACTTGTATACTGATATAGGGGTAAACACAATTTAGTGTACACACGTCTACTGACTATCTAGAAATTGGCGAAGTGGAGTGTGTATACATCGACTGACTATCTAAGGATTGGTGTAGTGGAACGTACATACATAGACGGAGGGTTTTGGCCCGGGCAGGCAATCTTTTGAATAAAAGATTGCCTGCTTTTTAAATTAAAATCGGCAGCTGTATCTTTGCGCTGCGTAGACTAATTTAGTAATACAAAGCATCTTTTTCATAAGATTTAACTTAAACTAAGCTAAATCTTATGAAAATATCGCTTTTTTCTGCTTTGTAAAATGAGCCCGTAAAAAACATAGGGCGTTCAGAACATCATCTTCAAAAGATTATCTAATTTTGTTGGCTTTACAGTTTTCAAGTAATGGTAGGAATTTTGCAAATATATACAACGATTTCCTCCTTCTTCAAAAATTCCTATTTCAATACATATAATTTTTAATGAATTATTCGAAACATTCAATTTTCCCTTGTTGTTACATTTCTTATTTTTCAAAATTGCAAAGTCAAGCTTTTTTTTCAATGACAAGTTTACAGCGTTGTCCACAGAATCACTATCGGAAAAAACGCTGGTGAAAGGGAGAGGACTATACCCTTTCTGATTGAGCCGATCTTTCAGTCGAGTAATGGTATTTACAATGGCTAATTTGCTATGGTGCTCAAAAGATAGAGCTATATCCAAATTCTTGTAACGTTGATGTCCCTTGTGCAAAAAATGTTGTATGCTGGAAAAAGAGTACGTTGCTCATTGAATTGTTGCACCAACATAACTTTACAGCTAAATCGATTTCTCAAAGGTTATCTATCCTGAAAATGTTGTATCGGCACACAACAGAGTTGCATGATTTTGGCACAATGTTTCCACAGCCAGTTTTACTGGCGCAAGACATAAGTTAACAGCTAATATTGCATCGGACTCATTATTAGTTACCTCAACTTTGGACTCAAGGGCAAAAAGTGACTCGTGAATGCATTTTTTCAATTATAAAAAACGTTCGAGTACTGTATGCAAGCTAACCCAGCTAGTTTTGGATCCAAGTATTAGTGGAATATCTTTATCAAATTTTTCTAACGTGCGTTTTTGAATTTTGATCATTTCTTGTCGGAGAACGGCGAAATAAAAATTTCACAACGGTGCGCACCTTTTTGATTAACGGCTGCAAATCATCAGTCAGTTCAATAGAGTCATTCTCTTCACTCATTACAACTTGAAACCCGCCGGAAAAGTCTTCATCATTATTGGTTATGTTTGTGTCATCAGTATTTTCTCGTCACTTTCTCTGTTATTGCATATTACTTTCAAGTTTTTTTTGCAAAAATTGACAATTTTTTTGTACAAATTATCTTGAATACCTAGTTGAATACCATGCCTAATGCACAACTGTTGATCACAGTTACTTAAACGCCCCACTTTCTACATTACCGAAACTTTTCATATTTACGTTAGTGCAAAATTCAAACATGCGTTCTACATTAAAGCGAGTGACGTAATGGTAATATTTTAAATTGGAGCTTCATTATTTAATGAAAACACGAAAGTAAATGGAATACTTAAAACTTCCAGTCACGATCAAACAACGCTTCCGGTAAGAAAAAGATAGCTAGATGACAAAAGACGTCTTTAAATTGTCTAAAACAAGTATTCTACGTATTTTATACGTCTTAAACGCTAGCTGTTCGTTGGCTAGTTGCTAGCTCATTTCCTACCAAACCTAGTGGGAAATGAGCTGGCAACTAGATATTAAGTATAAAGTACGTAGAATACTTGTTTTAGACAATTTAAACACGTCTTTTCTCATCTTTTTCCTACCGGAAGCGTTGTTGAAAGTTTTAAGTATTTCATTTACTTTAGTGTTTCACGTAAAGAGGGCGATAGCACCTGCTATATCATAAGCCCTCTACATATATTTTTAATACCGGTATTGAGACAAACCAATACCGGTATTTCAATACTTAAAAATGTCCGGTAATACCGGTATTCCGGTACCGGTACTACCGGTATTGGAAGCACTAGTCCTAATGGAGGATAGTCGGAACAACAACAAAAAAAAGGGCCCTATTTTTTAGGTTAAACAACTATTTCATTTGATCATTTACAATGTTTATATAGTGGCAAATATATACAGTACAATCTCTCTAATTCGAACAAAAATGGGGAAAATAAAAAATCGAATTAGAGTGATTTTAGAATTACAGAAAGTTTTTTTCACATAAGGGTATTTCACGGTGACTCTGCATTTAATCGATTTATGGAGGTTTTCAAATTAAGGAGATTCGAATTAGAGAGGTTATACGGTATATATATTAAATGTGTGTATAACTTTAAAACAGCATTTTTTTAAATTTTCCTTTTTTTTTTTAATGTTTATTAATAAAAATGTAAAGTTTGATAGTTCTTTGGGGGCTAATCCCCACCCCCTCCTTTGTATTCGCCAGTCAATACAATCATCATTGTATGCATGTCAATACATGCATCATTTTGTTAGGTTTACCGAATTTGAAAAAATAAGCAAACGTTGATACGAAGTTTTAATATTATAAATAAATAAAAAACACCTATATCATAATTTTAATTTTCAAAAAGGGCCCCTTCAAATTCCTAGGCCCCCCCAACCGGGGGGTTTGGGGGGCTTTTGGCACGGCACTGAATAGCTAATATAGCTATGAATAAATCAAAAGTAAATAGATTTAAACAGTTTTTATCTAACACATATCTAGTTTTATACACTATTTCCTATAGATTTTGAAATTTTTGAAGAAGAATATCATGGTCCACCGTATCAAAGGCCTTTGAGAGGTCAATAAACACTTCAAGAGTTTATTGGCTTTTTTCAAACCCATTTAATATTTCTTTAACTAATTTAATTACTGCATGTTCTACCGAGTTCCCTTTTCTATATCCGTACTGATTATTATTTAGAACTTAGAGAGTTGTGAGATAGTTGTAAAACCTATTACGCATTATTCGCTCTAGAATTTTAGAAACACATAGGAGTATTGAAATAGGTCTATAATTAGATAACTTTAAGATATCTTTAAATATTGGAACCACTCTAGCTAGTTTTAAGAGATCAGGAAAAACTCAATTTTTAAATTAAAGATTAAAAACAGTAAGTATGGGGTACTCAATAATAACAAAAACTTCTTTAACAACCCTAGGGCTTATACCATCAAGACCTGCGCTTTTGTTTGGTTTTCTCATATTAAAAGCAAACCGAAGTTCATCACGCGATACTTGAAGCTCATCCATTACATAGTCCACTTATTTTAGTTAAGATTAAGAATTTTCTTTTCCTGGTGTTATTTTGTTTGCTAGGTTTTTACCCACGTTTATAAAAAAGTTATTGAAACCGTTTGCAATAACTTTTTTCTTATTTATTATTGTTCTTTCATTCTCAGTATATAAATATTTCGGTAAAGTATTACCACGAGTTTTCTTTTCTTTTCCTATCACTTCCTTTATAACGACTTGGATTTTTCCATTGCAGACATTATTAATAAACTTACCAATCTAAACCCTTACAAATCTTTTGGACCTGACGGGTTGCACCCTTAAATACTTAAGATATGTGCCAAAAGTTTCGCACTTCCGCTTACAAAAATCTTCTATGAATCTTTCAATTCTGGAATAATACCAACTCTCTGAAAATTAGCAAATATTAGTCCGATCTATAAAAAAAAGGGAGACAAACTACTTCCTGAAATCGCTCTATTTCACTTACCTCTGTTGCGTGCAAAATATTTGAAAAAGTTGTAAAGAATAAAATCTTGAAGCACATCAATAATAATAATCTGCTCTCTACAAACCAACATGGCTTCCTTCATCATAAGTCTTGTGTAACCAATCTAATAGAGACTTTTGATATTATTTTGATTTCCTTAGCATCGCACCAGTTTATAAATGTAATCTACCTCAACTTTGCTAAAGCTTTTGATTCCATACCTCACACCAGACTCATGGTAAAATTAAAATCATTCGGAATAAACGGCAAACTACTACAATGGATTAATTCCTTCTTAGTAAGCAGAAAGCAACGTGTTACAATTAACAATACTAGCTCTGACTGGGTTGATGTTCTTAGTGGTGTTCCTCAAAGTTCTGTTCTCGGCCCGCTCCTCTTTATTCTTTTTACAAGCGATCTTGCCCAACTTACAAAAACTTCTGAAGTATTTGCAGACGATACTAAACTTTTTTCTAAAACTTCATCGCAGACTAATTTCGTTGATCTGCAGGACCGTCTACGCTTAGTATACGAGTGGTCAAACACTTGGTTACTTAAATTAAACATTTCAAAATGCTGTGTTATCCATTATGGTAAAACCAATCCTATGTATAGCTACTTTTTAAAAAATAACCAAGGTATAAATGAAAGCCTAAGAAGCTCTGTTAAAGAGCGCAATTTAGAAGTCATTTTTAAATCTAACCTCAAGTGGAGTACACATATTCAATCAGTTGTCTCCAAATCTTTACAAATTCTTGGTATGCTAAAAAGGACATTCACCATTGTTGATGAAAAAATGGCTCTCAAATTATATAAAGTGTTTATTAGACCACACCTGGAATATGCAGTGTCTGTTTGGGCCCCGTATTTAAAAACTGACGTAGCTTTGGTTGAATCTGTTCAACGTAAAGCAACACAATGGGCTTTAAACTTGAGAAATCTACAATACTATGAAAGACTTAAAAGACTAAACTTACCATCACTCGAGTTTCGGCGCCTACGATGCGATCTAATACAAACTTTTAAACTTAATACATCGATTTGATATAATTAATAATATATACCAACCAAAATTTATTAACTATTATTTATTAACAAAATTTATTGTCACGTGGTCACCATCTTAAAATAAGACGTGAATATGTTCCAAACTGTCTTCCAAGACACAACCAATTATATAATAGATCAGCAAAATACTGGAATGAACTACCCGATCAAGTAACTTTATACTCCACTGTACTTTCTTTTGAAATTAGATTAGATAACTGGTTGAGGATAAAATTCGGAACGAATATTTATAAAACTGGTTGTTTATAGTAGGGTGTTTTTCCTGCTCGCTGTATGTGTATATGGTATGTATATTTTACGGCTACAACTATAATAGTAATAATATATTTATTATATCCCAAGTTTTTTTGTTACTTCCGATATTATTTTGCAATAAATTTGAGAAATAATACTTTTGAGCTTTTTTTTTCAAGTTTTCGAACAGGTTTTTGTAAAGTTTATATATTTTTTTCGTTTTGATAAGTTTATTTTTAAGTATTTTTTTATAGAGTTTTTGTTTTTATCTTAAAAGATTTGATAAGTCCTTTCGTATATACGAGCGTGAATGTGATTGCAACCATTCACTTCTTAACTTTTTTTAATCTTAATATTTTTTTCTCAATTATTTTACATTAAATAACTCGGCGAGCTTAATATATAGATTAACAAAAACTAAAAGTATATATATTTTTGAATAATTTATTTATTTACTCAATTATATAAATATTCTAAGGTAAAGAATAGTTTTTTTGTTGTTGTTGTTTTGTTTTTTAGTTAATCCCTATTTAATTATATTTTTAGAAAATTATAACGGTACTTAAAAATGATTGAATCTTTTGATTTTATATTACACGGTTTTTATAAGCTATGTATCTTAAGGTATATACTATGGGGTTTAGTGTTACGACAACTATGGTCTTTTTGCACCGGTCATGTAGATCTTTTATTCATGTACTTTGTAATTGTAAATATTCTTTAATGGCGAAATATATAAATAAAACAAAAAAATGTGACGCAGCTGTTACCTGCTTTTTTTTTTTTTTGCGCTGTTATTTTTATTTAACTTGAAGCGCTAATTAATTATTTTATGACAAAGATAAATTATTGTAAAGTGTCAAACTTTAAAATTCAGTTCGAAAGGTAGAGGACTCTTTGAGCTTTTAACCATCAGTATGTAAGCAAAATAAGATTTTAATATTTTTTAATATCCTATCCCGACAGGCATTTGTTTTTAAAAGTTACGTTCTAAATGTGTTTTAAACGTCTTTTAAACGTCTTTTAAACATTAATGTTTAAAAGACGTTTAAAAGACATTTAAAACACATTTAGATCGTAACTTTTAAAAACAAATGCCCGTCGGGATCATATATTTATTTAAAAATCAGAAAAATAAAAACTAAATTTTAAAAAATTTAACGAAAAAATATAACAGTCATAGACAATTTATTTCATATTTTCGATTACGACAGCAATTCCTTGACCTCCTCCAATACAAGCTGAACCAATTGCATAGCGTTGTTGTTTTCTTTGTAATGCGTAAATCAAATGTGTTAAAATACGCGCACCAGAGGTCCCAAGTGGATGTCCTAGTGCAATAGCCCCACCATCTGAATTAGTAATTGATCTATCTAGGCCAAGTTCTTTTTCAACCGAAAGATATTGTGCAGCAAAAGCTTCATTAACCTTAATCCAAATAAAGTTATTTAATCTTTTAGATAAAATTATGCTAACATAATAAAATAAAAATTATGCTAACATAATAAAATGAAAATTATGCTAACATAATAAAATAAAAATTATGCTAATATAATAAAGTAAAAAAAATGCTAACATATAAAATAAAAATTATGCTAACATCATATATGCTAACATAATAAAATAAAAATTATGCTAACATTTAAAAATAAAAATTAACATTAAATTTATCTACCATTCTTATTATAAAGCTGATATATATATAATATTGGTAATAACATGAAATTTTTTGATGAAAAAGAAAAAAATATTCTTTTTGAAAACAAAGGTTTGAAGGTTTGAAAACAAATGAAGGCTTTTTTGTACCTCAACTAAAGCCATATCGTTAAGTGACAATCCAGCTTTTTTGAGAGCAATTCGAATAGCTGAACATGGTCCAATGCCCATAATACTTGGTTCAACTCCAGATACGCCATAAGAAACTACACGCGCAAGTGGTTTCAAATTATGTTTTTTACATGCATCTTCTGATGCAACTAATAATGATGCAGCGCCATCGCATATTCCCTATATTTAGAAATATTACCTTTAGCATTAAAAAAAACAACAATTAGAATTAAAAATAACAAGACACATTTGTAGCCCCAAGAGACATATAAGGTAAATATACACCATTAGGTACAGAGATTTTAGTATACTTTAGATAGGTACAGAAATTTAAGTATACTTTAGATTGCTCGGAGTACTGATTTCCGATTTTTTAAAAAAGATAAAAATAAGGAATACTAAAAGAACAAAAGTACTTTTTGCTGTTATTTTTATTCTACAAATATAATGCCTGTCCAAACTCTTGATTTGTCCAGAAATGTATGGCTATTTTCAGTGGTAATGCTTACACACACAGATGAGATGAGAACATGTCATGAGAACAAAAGTGGTATAAGCAACATATTAAAACAATGGAGAAAATAGTAAAAATAAAATTCCGTAGTTTTTTAATTGAATTATCTTACTTGTTTTTGAATTCATAGCAGCTTTTCAGTTTTAACCATCTATTAAGACATTTCTTTAAGTTTTTTATTTTATATTTTATTACACATTTTGTAAATTTGTGGGTTACACCACTTTTGTTCTCATGGCCTCATATATATGTATGTATGTATGTATGTATGTATGTATGTATGTATGTATGTATGTATGTATGTATGTATGTATGTATGTATGTATGTATGTATGTATGTATGTATGTATGTATGTATGTATGTATATATATATATATATATATATATATATATATATATATATATATATATATATATATATATATATATATATATACATCCATACTTACAAAAATGAGTTGCCAGTTAAAATATTTGAAATTTTGTGATATCTTAAGTATTGTATAATCTCA
The DNA here is from genome assembly GCF_022113875.1 of Hydra vulgaris. Taxonomy (NCBI): domain Eukaryota; kingdom Metazoa; phylum Cnidaria; class Hydrozoa; order Anthoathecata; family Hydridae; genus Hydra; species Hydra vulgaris. The sequence continues at coordinate 20,589,432 of NC_061170.1, read as the reverse complement.
AGTATTGTTTTAGGATTTGTGTAAATTAATTGCTTTTCATACCTATTGAATTTTACACAATTGATCTAATGATGCATAAAATTGACTGCAAAAAAATAATTGTACAGTTCAAAAATAATGTCAAATTGATCAAACTTCATGGAAATTAGTACCAAGTAGGACCTCCTTTGGCCTTGATGGTTTCAGCTAGACAATTTGTCATTGAGTTGACAAAATTTTGAGTCTCTTCTGTTGTTATATTATCCCATGAGCTCATTATAACTTCTTTCAAGTTGTTTATGCGTCTAAATGCTCAGTCACCAATTTTTCTGTCTAAAATTTACCACAAATTTTCTATAGGATTCAAGTTAGGACTTTGAGATGGCCATTCCAAAACATTGATGTTATTTGAGTCAAAGTATAACTTCATTTTCTTAGCGGTATGTTTTGGATCGTTATCCTGTTGTAGTATAAAATCGTTTCCCATTCTTAATTTTTTAGTAAATGGTCGCAAGTTGGCTTTGAGAATTTCACAATACATTAAAGTATTCATTTTTTAATTAATAAATGTCAATTTCCCCACTCCTTTCCAACTCATACTACCCCAAACCATCATTTCCTCCTCCATGCTTTATACTACCTCACAAACAACTTAATTTATAAGCTTCTTTTTTTTGCCACACTTTCTGAACTGCAAATGATGAGATGAGGTTGTATTTTGACTCATTTGACCACAAAATTTTTTTCGAATATAATATCTGCATTTTTTCATACTTCTTTGCAAATTCTAATCAACGTTTCATTTGTTTTGCAGTTAAAAAAGGTTTTTTTAACTGCAAAACAAATTTTTTAACTACTCTACCTCCATATCCTTGTTCTCTAATACGATTTCTAATTGTTTGAGATGTTACTGTGATATTGTGATCTTCTTGAACCTTTAAAGCTAATTTAGCTGCTGAAACAAATCTATTTTTCTTCACATTAATGATGATATTTCAATTAATTGCACTGATGGTCTTGCGTTTTTGTCCTTTGCCAACCACACTAGCAAATAATTCACCAATACACAAATAAATTCTTAAAACAATACTTGATAAAATATCTAAAAATAAATTTCAAATATTTTAATGGACAACTCATTTTTTTGATGCAAACTTTAAAATTATGATTTTTTTAAGTGCACTTTTTTTTTTGCATACTATATATATATATATATATATATATATATATATATATATATATATATATATATATATATATATATATATATATATATATATATATATATATATATATATATATATATATATATATAAAATATATATATATATATATATATATATATATATATATATATATATATATATATATATATATATATATATATATATATATATATATATATATATATATTAGGGTGGGTCAATAATTTTTTTTTTCTTGTTACAGGCTCTAAACATTGCTAGAAAGTTGTTTTTTTATGTACTAATTTAGGAAAGTATTTACTTTTATGGATTGAACAATGTCTTCCACCCGCAACTATAATTACAAAAATTAGCAGGCCCTATTATTATTCAAAAAAAAAGTTTTTCATATTATTTGATGTAGGTACTCAAATAAAGCGAAATTTTATAAAAATTTCAAAAATAATAATTTTTTCATATAAAAATTATTATTTTAGATTTTATTGCATAATAACTATAGTTTTTTAACTAAAAGTGAAAAAGGTGCATTTTTACATGTTTTTTAATAACAATTTTTTTCAGCAATATGATTTTAATAAAACGATTATTATTTTCGAGTTTTTTATAAAAACTTGCTTCCTTTGAGTACCAGGTTGACCTACTTTTGAAAAACTTTTTTTCTCCAAAATAATAGGGTACCGGTAATTTTTCCAATAACAATAACAAGTACAATAAATAATAAAATAAACTTACTGAAGCATTTCCTGCTGATACTGTACCATTTTTTTTAAATACAGGTGGAAGTTTTTGAAGTTTTTCTAATGTAACATCAGGCCTTGGATGTTCATCTGTATCAATAGTTACAACTTTATTCTTTATCTTAACCTCTACTTGTGCTATTTCATTTGCAAAATACCCATTTTTATGAGCTATATTTATTTGAAAAAAAAGTCAATGATTACTAATTTTTCTTATATAAATAAAATAGAAAAGAAGATGAACCTATCAAAAAGAATTTAAAACAGAAAGAGAAAAAAATATGCTAATTAATCTTAACCATTTGCCCATCTCTGTTGAGATGCAAGAGCAAACTCATCACAATCCTGTCTAGTGATGTTGAACTTTTCAGCCAAATTTTCTGCTGTTATACCCATAGGTAAGTTACAATATGAATCAGTCAGGCCTGACCACAAAGTATCTTCCATCTAAAAGATCGAAACAAAACAATTTTTTAATAAAAAAAACTTTTTAATAAGTTTGTTATTTAGAAATTTTCATATTTTTTTATAGGGGAAGTGGGGACATAACTGCATATGGAGGCACAACCGTTTTTTAACATTTCCTTTTGAAATATGTTATCTAATATGGCAAAAAATATACCACGCATTATCAAAACAGTTTCCTTCATCTCGCTTATGTCAAAAAGAGTGCTTGTTATGTTTCTGAGAAGTTGTGCATAATAATGTTTATTTTAATAAAAAATTTATATTTACATCATATTTTTCCAAACATTTTTTTTTGAGGATTAAGCAATATTTGATTTTAGTGTTTAAGATATATGTTATCAGCATTATTTAATCAGGTGAAAACCATTTTTGATATGAACATAACCTAATAAACAAGCTATGAAATTGTAATTTTTCTAAAAACTGTCCTAAGAGTATATCAAATGCTAAGAGCATATTGAATGAGAAAATTCAGACTGAAAGTACAAAGAATGCCTACACAGTAAATATCAGCAATAAAATATAATCAATAAAATCAGCAAATAATCTAAGCTGTGACAGTTGTAAAGAAAATCTACTAAGAAAAGTGTAGCCCAACAATTTTTGTGAGGGTGCAGTTGTACCTCACAATAAGGGCAAAACCGTTTTTTTCACTAAGTGTAATTTTTGTGTAATAAGACTTTTAAAAACCCTTTAATTTTTTTCTTAATTGCATCAATTTAAAGTTTAATGATGTGGTTATTGAAAAAAACTGTTATAAAACAAATTTTGTTTTTATTTTCATAAAATATTAATCCAAACGTTATGGGGGCGGTTATGCCCCCACTTCCTCTATCCCTAAAATTTAATTTAATAAGTAAATATTTTCATAAGTTGTATTTTTTAATTTTATTTAATAATTAGGTAACATAAATAATTCAAAACTATAATTACATAGTGAGGACTTTAAAATGCATAAAAATTTTGTTACATAAACATAAAATCAATATCAAGATCCTCATGTATCCTCATGACAATACCAACATTAGGTCAGTATAAGGTAGTACCTGACTTTTTAATATTTGTTAAAAAAAAACTCTTTCAAAGTTGTTAAAAAAGAAAACTCTATCACACCTCATTGCAGCAATACACCTTATCTACTGATGCCACAACTCTTGCAATATTTGAAATAACATGCATTTGTACAAACTTATATTTTTAAAACTGTATTTAACAATTGAAAAAGTATTTAAAAACAAGAGTGCAAATGGCATGAGAATTTTCAGGGATTTGGTATCCCTGGCACCAAATCCTGATCGTAAAGTTTCACTTTTGGCAATGGTATAAAAGCTGATTCCATTAATAGCTGTTGATCGACTCTTTCATACAGAAAGTTTTATGGTCATTATTAAAAAAAAACAGCATGGGAGTTTCTTTTTAGTTTATTTTGTGGTTTGCTATTAATAGCGGTTGTTGGTTAAACCAGGCATTTTAAGAACAATTTTACAGTTTAAAACTTGTAACTCTGTAATTCTATGGAAAGATCAAAATAGAACAGATCTTCTAGTTGTGCTTATATCTTTAAACTATTGTTTAAAACAATAATTGTTTATTTGTTTTAAAACTTTTATTAGCTCACTATTATAACTTTTTTTATGGGATTACTTTTTACCATGGGATTCAACAATTAAAAATATGTAACGCACATAATTGCTTTAAAAGAATGAAAATTTAAATTAATTAAACAAATTCAAATTAACAAGCAATTATTCTAAACTAACAAATTAACAATAATTATTCTTAACTAACAAATTGACAAGCATTTATTCTAAAGCATATATTTACAAATTCAGTTTGAAGTTTAAATTTTAAAAATGTTACTTTATTTGTCACAACAAAAATTAAGAAAAATAAAAAACTGTCTTTAAAAGTCACAATTCAAAAAGGTTGTGGTTTAACAGTTAAAAAACAATAAAAAATAACTAAATTTTAATATATATCCATGTTCAAACTTTTAAAAAAAAAAAATTTGAATTTGAACTTTTTTGAAAATGACAAAAGATTGAACTATTGAACTTGAATATGTTCCTACTGGAAGCCCTAATCTTAAATTGACCATTTTAAATAATTAAGTAAATATCCTACACAATACAACTCCTGTCCACAGATATTAATGGTTTATTATTTTTATGGTTGCTTTATTATTTTTATGGTTACTATAGTTACTTTATACTTATTTTTTACTTGAATTACTTAACCAATTTATTCTTTTAAATTATTTAATATTATTAATAAAAAATTTATGACACAATATATTTACAAAACTTCTGAAAAAAAATCCTGATTTAAACAACAAAAAAAGACAAAGAAATAAAATAATTAATAGACTTAAATAAAACTTATTAGAAAACAAAATAAAATTTACAGGCAAACATAGATTAAAAAAAATAGTGCAATAATGTAGTCTGTCTTAGGAACTTATAATAATCCCTAATTTTTGCTAAACTTTAAATCATGGCTACATCTATAAAAAACCTACTTAAGCTTGCAAACACCTTAAAAAATTTAGACCATTTACCTAAATTGTGATTGGCAAGGTTTGATATACATAACAAATTATACAAATATATATAACAGACATACAACCTACCCCACATTTACAAGACCCCAAAAAAACACATATTTGCAAGTAAGGCACAGAAAAGTAGTTTGAGCGCAAACTTATGATGCAGTTCAAATTTTCAAAACTTCTAACTCATATTCATTTGAAGGAAAAAATACTTTTGTTGTCATATTTGATTGCATCATCAGTGGTTTGTTTCTACCATCCAGGGTCGCAAAAAAAAATGTATTTAAAAAAAAACAACTAAAAACCATGTTTTTTTTGGTTTAAACACTTTTTTTTTTAAATATGCTGTGTTTAGAAAACTTTTTCAATTAAAAAAAGCATCAGTCATTTTATTTGAGTAAATTATATTTTCTATTAACATTCCTGCTGTAATTCATCAACCAATACATTTAATGTTCAGTATATTAAAACAAACTTTGCTGTGTAACATGCTTGCTCATATTTTCAATGATAAGATTGTTTGCTAAAAGATTTAGCATACGACCAACACACACATGAGTAATTATACAGATACCTTTTTCAGATGATAATACTTGTGGCATTGATTTCATATTAGGTGCATTATCAGTCACAAAGATTTTTACTGTTTACTTTTTACTTAGCATCCAAATTTATGTGTTACAGATTATTGCTTTGTTTTTTACTTTATGCTTTATTGCTTTTATTATATAGATTTTTTTTGAGTGGTCCATAAATGAAATTAACAAATGATTTAAAGCATCAATATAAGAAATTACTCCTATTTCAGAGATGTATTTAAAGTTTTCCCCAATTACTAAAAATGTTTTGGAATACATAAAACTGTTGATGAACAGGTCACTTCTCATTTAGAAAAAGATTTTTTTTGTAACAAATGACCCACAGTGCTGGTCACTTGTTACAAAAAGGTTACTCTTAAATTATTTTATATTATATTATTTCTTGTCAATTGTGTAAGATATAAAATAATGGTTACAATAACTTCATAAAAGTTTTAATAAAACTTAGTTATTATTGAACGTCTTAAATGTTTAAAAAAAACCATAGTAAATTAATTTAGCTTATTTAATATATGTAACTTCTATTATATAAATATACCATTAGGTTTACTGTAACTATAACTTTTATTTAAACCTTAAAGCAATGTGAAAATTATTAACCTTTAGTATAAGTTAAATGAACAGAGTAGCTTACATTTAAATCAAAATGAAAATTAAAAGTAATAGTAAATAGGCATATTAAATATTTATGATTTGATTCAAATAGTTAGTCTATATGAAATATTATATTATATATAAAAAATAATTGTTAGAATATATACATAATATATTATATTATATATAGATATATATTTTATTATACTACATATAGATATATATAGATATATTATTATATATAGACAATAATTATTCAAATACAAAAGTTAAGCTTTAAATGAGCATAATGATTTCAATTTTGCAAATTAAAATTCATTGCTATACACTGATTGTAAATATTTATCAAACTTTGTTTGTATTTTAAACATTTAAATACTACTAAAATTAAAACTAATAAAATATAGTTACTAAATGTTAAAAAAACTTTAAACAATTTTCAATAAATATTTACAAATAAGGAAGTATTTGCAACTTGAGCGTTTATTAAAATCTTAAATAAATTAGATTATTTATGGCGTAACTAAAGTAGCACATGTAAAGTAGCATTTATTTACATCCACCGCAAAATTCATTTGTTCAAATAAACTTTTACAACAAGAAGCTATTATAAAACAACTCATTATCTTTGGATAAAACTAAAAGGTGAACACAAACAAAGTGATATCTAAAAATCATTGCTACAGCACCGGTTTTAACTGGGAGGGGAAGGGAGGGGAGGCTACTAAAAGAACACACACTCTCTCCCTTCCCCCTCCAAACTGTCAAAAAAAAAGTTTGTCACTGATATATATATATATATATATATATATATATATATATAAATATATAAACCTAGCATGTTCTTCCTATCAACTCTAAATTCTATATGTATATACCTGTTGCTACATTTAAAAAAAAAATAGGCAATATAAAATATTGTGGATTCAGATTTAAATGAAAGTATTTACATGAAAGATATAATTCTATTTGTAAACACAACTCTGGTTTACTTTCCTGTTGAATATTTAAAGCTTTAAAAAAAAAGCTTTAAAAATTTAAAAAAAAATTAAACCTGTAAAATATTTGAAAAACAACTTTTATTCTATTGTAAAATAAACTATTGGTTTATAATTAAATTAATTTTTAAGAGGTTCAATTAGACAAACAACATTAAATACTTGTCTATTTTCTCCAAGCCCAATACCCCATCTGGCATTTCGCACTGCAAATGGTGCTTGACTCATACTCTCTGCTCCCCCAGCAAGAACTAAATCAGCATCTTCAAGTATAATTTCCTAAAAAATATTGTCTTATTAAATTAATCAATGAAAAAATAAAAATTAAGTAGCTTGATACATGAAAACTCAATTTTATACAAAATGCTTTTAAAAACAATAAAAAAGTATTACTATTACAATCAAAAACTACATATAAATTTAAGTTACTACCTGAGCTGCATTGACTACAGCCTGAAATCCGGAGCCACATAACCTATTCACTGTAAGAGCTGTAGAGGAAACTGGAGCACCAGCCTTTAAACCTACATGGCGTGCCAAGTAAGCAGCATCTGATGAACTCTATCAATTAAAATAAAATTCAAGATAACTATTTTTAGAAATTGATCACTAGAATTAAATTAAAAAAATTATAAAACTTTAATAGTACATTTTAAAAGTTAAAAAAATTACATATTTGTCTGCTGACAGTTAATTTACTGTGAAACTTGAATTTAGTGTTCAGAGATTTTTATATTTAACATTGAATAAATAATAATGAAATAATTTACATAAGTAAAGTTACTACTATTATAACATCATTTTTCTTGCTTCACCAAATTTGCCCATGTATCAAAATCTAGCATAAAAAGCTTATTTACAATCCTTAAGTTTACATATTTAAACCACTTTATACCTGGACATCTGCATCAGAATTACACACATTTATATTTCCTACTCAAATAAGAAAAACAAAACTTAAAAGGAATTCATCTTTGTATTCACTTTGTTAATCATAAATAATAAATCATAAAATAAAAAACAAAGATCAATCCAAAACACATAAAATATTGCTAAGCTTTACATAAAGATAGGCATAAAAGCTAAGACCCTAACCCAAACAGAAACAACATTAACAGTGATAGAACTTTCAATATTATCAAAATGTAATAAGCAATTTTCAGGGTTGGTACCCAAAATCCAAACAGAAAAAACCCAACTTAACGGTTCCAAAATTTTTATTTTTTATTTTTTCATTTATAAATCAATTTCCTTCAACACTCAAGATATGATGCTGCTCAATAACTATTATAATGATAATAAAATAAGGAGTTTAGTGAGTCATAAATGAGAATTTTATTTTACTTGGAACAGTAATATTTAAACTTAAAAATTTTAAACAAAGTCATCAACAAGTTAGTCATCAGCAAATGTGCATCTTGAGCTTATATGTAAATTTGTACATGCATTTCAGCTTTTTCTCTTACTAAATAATTCCTAACTTTATTCCAAATAATGTGAAAGGATGAGAAAAATCCTTTAATGGATTATCAAAAAACTTTAAAAAAATTTCCAGGCAATCCGGAAAACTTAAATTCCTTTATTTCTATAAATTTCCACTAATTTATTGCTGATGTTGTGCATTTTACAATATCATTGAATGAATATATTGGGAAACAATTACCATCTTTTAGTTTAAATGCATTGTAGCCAGGCATATTCTTGGTATAGACTTCATTCAACCATTCCTCAACCTCTTCTTGTTGATGTTCTTTCCAAGTAAATAAGTAAAGTTATAAGAGAAGTAATTTTAAACAAAAATTTTTCAGCTGTATTTAATTTAATTTGATCACACGCAATTTTCTACAAATTGCAAATTCTTGCAACTTGCAAATCCAGTTCATCTTTCTGATTACTTAATAATATGGTTACTTCACTCTAGCCTTATTACTTCCACCCTGAATGATACTTTGCCATTTTTAAGAACTACTACTTGGAGTACTCTATTCTACTTACTCTACTTGGATTTTAAATAAAACTAAAATTTTAAATTGATAATTCTATTACAAAATAGCTTTATATCAGAAAAAAATGCAATTTAGTTATTAACTAATATATTTATATATTACTTAATATATATAAATATATATATATAATATATATATATATATATATATATATATATATATATCGCCAAAAGAGGGCGAACTTATTACTGAAAATACCACTTAACATACGTTACACAGAAAAAAACTTAAAAAATTGCTTCAACTTTAAGGTCAGATTTCTACGAATCAGTAAAGCAGTTTGTATTAGAAACTTTTAGAAGATGTTAAGAAATCTGTGCCAATTTAAAAAATATATAAAATTTTATCAAAAGTGACCGACTAAAAAAATAAAGTGGTTTTTTTGATACTATGTATTTAACGTTACATCACTTACATTACCAAGCGAAATTTATCGTGGATTTAAAAGTATTGAACTTATTCATTAAAACTAATTAACAAAAGAAATTTTTAAAAAATGGTGGAACTCTTTCTTAGTGATTTTTCATAAAATTTTTTAAAGTTATCAAATCAAAAACGGTTTTTACGCAAGACCAGGAGCAACTTTAAAAAACTGTTTTAGTATTACAACTTTATTAATACTTATTTGAGTTGTTTAAATAAGAAAATCTTTGGTTTGTCGAAGTTTTTACTTATACTCCTTACATTTAAATCTTTTAAAATCTTTTTGACAGAAAAACTGCTATTACAGTTTAGGAGGGACAAGGGTTTAGGTATATGTGATCTTTTGTGACAGTAGGGAAGGGGTTAAGAATTGACAAATATAGGGTGACATGCTTTATGGATCACCCATAATTGCATTTACAAACGTTTGTTTTACTAAAACAAAAACAAAAAAGATTCTAACTGATTTTTATTATATTAGGAGAATAGCAAATCTGTTTTTTAATGTTTAAATACAAATATTTATATAATTCTTATTTTTATTAATATATGTTTAATTATTAATTATGTTTATTTATGTCAACTAAAATAAGAATACATGAACAAATAAAAAAGCAATATTATAAATAATTTTAATTAACATTAAAAAAAATGAAAGATTTTATTATTAATTCACCTAATATAAAAATTTTCAGTTAGAACTTTGTCAACGAAATAATAATTACTTAATGAGGTAATTCATTTTGATAACGAAAAAGCATCAGAACTTTAGTAAATGCATCAGGCCTTGTTTTAAAGCATTACGCCTAGAGCGATTTACGTACCTCTTTAGCGATTTTTACGTTAAGCTACTTTTTATCATTTTTTAACTTTTAATTTAGCTGTAACATAAAAAAAATAATTAATTTTTAAAAAAACCACATTAACTTTTGAATAACAATAGGTAAAAATATTTGTTACTGAAAAAATAGTTACGTTAAAAAGTAATTTTAGTAACTTTTAATTGCGATATATCTTACTTTTTTATAGCAATTAATTTTACACTTAACTTTTTATATCTAGCAACATGAAAAATTGTTTATCATTCCTTAACTACATTTTTTTTTGAAAATGCTTTTATAAAAAGTAGTAATTATTTTAAAGTTTTCAGTAAGAAACTTTAAAAAAATCTTTGTTCCAAATTTATTTATACAGATTATAAATGTTTTTTGTAATATAGATTTTTTTAAGAGTTTTTTACTGAATTTTTATGAAAAACATTTGCAAAAAATTTGTAGTTAAAGATTGACATTTTTTTAATATCTCAAAAAAATGTCAATATTTTTGTTATCATGATAACAAAAATATTAAGTCATTTTTTTGAGATAATAAAAAAAATGTGCCAATTAATAAACAATCTATTTGTATTGTATTAAAAATTACTTTTTCATTAATTATTACTCTTTGCTTTTCCTTATAGTTAAAGGTATATAGATACCTTTACCTCTAAGTTATGCAGGGGGAGGGGACCAGCACAAACGAAAAAAAAAAACTACCTGTTACTCGCAATTTTTGAATGTCAATACGTTATATTTCTTCTGTGTGCAATTCAATAAATTTTTTTTTTCATATATCAAATTATATTATTAGGTAAAGAAATCACAAGTAGACTATAACATCTGCTGATGATACTTATATTATGTTGAATTTATTTATATAACAAAGGTTTCATTATGCACGCACACATTACAGGCATGTTTTAGTTTAATGACAGTCTCTATTCTTTACAAATGACTATGTATTTTTCTATATAAAATAAGTATATAAAAATAAGTATATAAAATAAGTATACAAACCAGTATATAAAAACCTAGTATATTTCTATTCTCTCCAAATTGTTTGAAGTTCGAATATGGATTGTATTTTAAAAGATTTACTTTGAAAACTTTTAAATCCTGGGACTTTGCAGATGCTTTTCGAATTGAAACTATCACAGAAAAAGAGAAGACTTACGTTATTAAAATCAAATGTATGTTATGTGATCTTCATCAAAATAAATTATTATCCAAAACCAATGGTTCCGTAAGGGCAGCTGCTCTACGGTTTATAAATGACACAAGTCATGTTAAAATATTTTAACATGTTATTATATTTCATTTAAGTTGGTATATAAATAAAAATAAAAATATTGTTTAATAATTAAATTAAATTTGTTCTTAGCAAAGATTACCTTAAACTTCTTCTTTTTTTATTTTATTATTCCAAAATAAACTGCTTACAAAAAAAAAAAAAAAAAAAAAAAGAGTTTTGTAATTATACGTAGAATGAAAATACTTTTGAGTTTGTTTATAAGTTAAGGAACTTAATTTTTAATGAACAAATTTTAACGAACGTTTATTATGAACAGATATGTTTCAAATTATTAAATATACTTATATTGTTTTAGCTGAGTATTTTTTTAAGTTTGCACGATTAAAGTATTGCATAGAAGTATTTAAAAAGTTATTTGTTTTTAACAAAAAACAAAAAAACTTTTTAAATAACAAAAGAGTTTACACAATTAAGACATTTATATTTATTTTAATTTATTTTTTTTTAATTTCTTAAAATTTGAAAAAAAAAAAAAAATTTAACTGTTAAAAACTATTGTTCTCTAGAGCTTTGTGATTTGTTTAAAAAGTAAATACATATGAAACATTTAAAAAAAATGCTTTCTAAAATATAGAGTTTATTTAGACACCATTTTTTTAGACATCATATAATTTATTTAATTGAATTGTTCAACTTACCTGAATGACATTGCCAAAAATAACAGATTGTATATGTACTGGATCTAAATTAACTGAAACCAATGCAGCAGTAGAAGATTTCTCAGCAAGAACGGTGGCAGATATATCTTTAAAAGCTCCTCCAAATGCCCCAAATGGTGTTCTTTTTGCTGCTACAATGTAAACAGAGCGAGCCAATGAAGACATTATAAGCAAGTTATTTTACTGGTTCTGTCTAAAAAGTATGTAAGACATTTTCTTAAATATAAAACTGATATACAATAGAAAATAAAGATAAAACAAACTATTTATATTAACAATTGATCACAACTATATTTTCAAAAATTTGAATATATTTAAAGTATTATTCAAATAAGATTCAAAAAAACATTAGGAATATGACAATATTTGATTGAAAGTGGTGGTGTTCCTAATTTAAAACATTTACAATAGCATAATTTTAGTTTGTAGATGGTGTTATCTTAAATTTTAATTGCAGGAAATGGTCTACTTTTGTATTTCAAAATTATTCCCCAATCCAGATTTTAAAATATGGGTGGTGATAGATTGCATTTGTTAGTTGAATTTTACAAACCAAATCAAAAGCAAATTAGTGTTATATACATATATATTTAAAAAATAGAACCTTAAAAGATAAATATTCTTTGTGTGATTTGATAACTTTATTTTAAAACATAATTACTCTTGATAAGTGTAATCATTTTTAAATTTAAATATTCTTTAAAGTGTAAAGATTTTATTTTCAAAAAAAAAATTATTAAAAAAAATGGATTTATATTCAACTAGCTTCTCAAGATCAATATTACCAGATTTTTAAAATTTAATTTTGATATTTATTTGTTTTTTTTTTGTTGTTGTTTTTTTTAATGTGCTTGGTATAAAAACTACATAAGTAATCCCCTAATGTTTTTTACTTACATTTCAAAACATTTCTTTGTCAACTCTTTTGTTTGAGGGGTTTTTTATTGAAAAAAGATTTTTCACTAAATTATGCTTAGTTTTTTATTCAAGTTTTATTAATATAATATTAAACTTTTTATAGAAAATTTACTTTTTATATTGTAATAATTTACAAAAAAGAACATATGAGGTGTTTATTTCTAACAAAAATTTTTCTTTTTAAAAACAAACCTATATAATGCAAATTATACTTTGTCTACTTCATGAAATTTGATAAAGTAATTTGATGACACATACAAATAAACTTGAGATTTTGAGCAAATGAAATGAGAACGACTTTGCATCCGTCTTATGTGAATTGCAATACATTGATACTATTTTCTGCTTTTGAGTTTGAAACATATAGATTGAGTGATGTCTGCCTTAACATGTCTGCCTTGTCAACTCTTCTCATACAGCAGTTGTAAATCTCTACAATAGCCGGTCAAGGAACTGGTATTTCTTTTCGTTCTTTCTATAAAAGTGGTTAGCATTTGACACTGGTTCTTTTCCATGTACAAATGACTAATCCTTCACTGTGAACCCATTCATGGTGCAATTCCCATTTTTACACATTGTGGATTCATTTAGTAGTGTTCAACCTCAAGAACGATCTTGTCGGAGAGTACCAACAGCAAATATACTGAATGAAATTAAATGAGTAGTTAGAAGAACAACATTCTCAATTTCACCAAATTTTAAGTTTTTTGGTGGACTTTTTGCATCTATTCTATCAACAACCTCGAATTCATACAAATAGCCAGATAATGCAGCCTACACCACAGCTTATAACCTAATTTTACAGGATTTTTAAGCATATACATTTTAGCACCATAGTGACCTTTGAATGATATCAATATTTCATTATAGTTTAACACGTTTTAGTAGTTACTCTTTGGGCACACTTTTAAACTGGTCAGTTATTGGTTGAATCTTGTATAACTTATTATAATTTAGGGAAGTTACAGGAAAAGCAGTACTATTGTCATTGAAATGAAGGATTGGTAACATTTAGCGTGCCATAAGTTCCTTAATTGTACATAAATGCACAAAATCTTTAAAATTAAATATTTTTTTTTAGACAAAAGTGACAGTCTGACAAAAGATTCATAAAACATTAAAAGAACCTTTTCACAACACTTTTCAGAAGTTATTTTTTATCTATTTGAGACCTCCTTTTGATGGTAATAACTTTATTGTGGTTGTAATTATGGTTAACTATATATTTCAATGTTAAGTTGCATTCAATGATATATATTTAACATATTATATATCATATATCATTTGTTGCATTTGTTTTATTTGCATACTTAATCTACTGTTCCCCGTTTAAGTTATTTGAGTCATACTCGTAGTTTTTTTATTAGAATGGTTGTATTTATATATAAAATCCATAAATAAACTAATAAACTTGTAATTATATAATATAAAAAAAATTATAAATAGAGTAAATTTTGGCGAAAAATACACAATATTTTTAATAGACAACTTTAGTGTAAACAAGGCCGGCGCGATGGGGGGTGTGGGTGCTTCCTCCAGACATGGAGCAAACTCTAAACATTAATTCAAATAAGGATGCTTTGCAAAAAATTGCGATGATTGGAGCCTGGGAACAAAAAAGCCCCAAACTTTTTGCCCCCACCCTGCCCCAAACGTGAGAGCAACAAGTTGATAAAATATTATTTGTATTATTTTCAACTAGACTTATATTCATCGATAAATTTAAAATTTCATAGTAAAATATTTTAGCGTTCAAAAATTATAACCATAAAAAGTTTAAACCTCCCTCAATTTGAGAGGTTTACAAATTTTATATTGTCATAATTTTTGAACGCTCAGAGATAATACTATGAAACTTAAAATTTATTGATGAATATAAGTCTAGTTAAAAATAGTACCAAAAATACTTCATCAACTTGTTGCTCTCACGTTTGGGGCAGATGGGGCAAAAAATAGGGCAAAATTTTTTTTGCAAATCATCCTTATTTGACATAAGTATAAACATATAAATGTTTGGAATATGATCCATATCTGGAAACTCAAAGACCAAAAAATTGAATTGGCGCCTCTGGTTATAACTTTTTTTTATTGCAAAAAGTAGCAAAATATTTATGAGGCATGGCTATTTACATACATTTAGCATGAGATTTACATAATCAAATGTTTGGATAATATTGGAGAATAGTTTATCTGATACCTAATAGTGAAGGTTAGTAGCAAAAAAAATATTGAAAACTGTCTGTTTTCGATGCATAAAAACTAAGGATTACACTTACGTAAAATTGCTTTTAAAAGTCTGAGCGAAAAAAGAATTGTTAATTAAAATAATACAATTTAAAATGAAAGTTAATAAAGTTAATTTAAAAGAATAGTACCGTAAGAAAGTTGATAAATAAAAAATGCAAAATAGCGTTTTGGAACACATGCCAAATTCACGTGTAAATAACCGCATAAAATAACGCTTAAATTAATATTTAATGTTTTTTTAACTAGATATTTCCTATAACAAACATTTCTTCACAATTCTAACAAATTTTCACCGCGCAATGCCAACATTGATTTTTTGGTATTTTGGCACACAATGTCCCACTGTGTTGCGGGATAAACACTCGTAGAAAAAAACGTTAATAGGGTAGACCGGGGCAAATTAGCCCTAAAGGCAGGTTGGCTCTAAGGGCAGGTTGGCCGTGTCGAGTTTATTCAAAGAATATGCACTTTAGCAATCTGGAAATCTAGGTGAAGATTGGAAGTAATTCAACCCAAAAAAAATATTATTTTATATTGGATCATAGTTAGAAAAGTGGGGTCATTTTAACAATTTTTGTATATCAAAGTAACTTTTGAGACGTTTGCTTGACGTTAATATGTTAACTGGTGTTCAACAGTAATGCACTATCCAAGTTCTAAATTTAAAACTTACAGTTTAAGGATTA
The DNA here is from genome assembly GCF_022113875.1 of Hydra vulgaris. Classification (NCBI taxonomy): domain Eukaryota; kingdom Metazoa; phylum Cnidaria; class Hydrozoa; order Anthoathecata; family Hydridae; genus Hydra; species Hydra vulgaris. The sequence goes on along the minus strand of NC_061170.1, from coordinate 20,573,235 downwards.
TTTAGTATATAATTTTAAATAATATTGGTTAATGGTTGAAATAATAACACCTCCTAACTTTTACCTATCATTTGTCAGAAAATAATTCAGAATTGTTGCGTTATTATTTATTATTTTAAAATTTCTATTGTATTGGTTTAGTGGCATACTATAGATATTAGGTCATAATAAGTTCATAATGTTTTTAAATGATTCATAACATTCTTCCAATCAATAAAGTTTGTTCTCCGGTTTTGTTGAGATCTATTGAAAGATGACTAATTTGCACTTGTGGGAGAGTTTCAATATTAGATTCTGGATCAAGCAAATTTTCTTCTATAGAGTATATTTGATTCTGACTGCGGACAAAATGGTTCATCCTTGTAACACCTGGATGATAGAGAGCATTTGAAGTTCTGCTGAATTTACTTTTTTATTGCTTATACATGAACAAATGGAGGTAATGCTTTCATTTTTTGACAACTTTTGAATCACTAAAGCAGAACATGAGGAACGTGTTAAGTAATCGGCAGCTTGATTATACTTACCTGGTCAATACTATATGTCACAGCAGTAGCAAACAAGTTCGGCCATTGCATTATTTTATCGTTTTTTTAATTTATTTTGTCATTATGGTTCTGAATGAACATAGACAAAACAGCCTGTTGGTCGGTCACTAAATTAAAGTGGCGCCCGGTTAAGTAGTGCTTCCACCTTTAAAGGACTTCCACATTTAGTTTATGCTTCTTATTCGATTGCTGATTGGTATATTTTGTGTGTTTGTTTAAATAATTTAAAAAGAAGGCCACTGGCTTTCTATTTTGGTTTGATGTTGCAGCTAACAAAAATAGGATGCATTTGTTTCAACAGCAAGTGAAACTGTTTCATCAATTGTTTGTACTACAGAGTTCGCATCATCGCTTTTTAATAACTTGTCTAGCCTTTGTAGTTTGTTGATTGAGTGGGAATGTTGAACGCTTTAATAACGGGTTTACTTTTTCAGAGTAGTTACAGATAAAATTTGAATAATAGGAAAAGAAATCTACAATTCTTTGTAATGCTTTACTATTTCGCGTTGCTGGCAAATTAAGTAGGGATTCCAACCTTTCTGGGACTGTCTTTATGCTATTATGAGATACGACATATCTAATAAGGTTCATTGAACTAACTGAGATTACACTTTTATTGCTGTTAAAAGAAAACTTATTTTCCTTGGCTGTTTTGTAGAAATTCTTTGAATTTAAAGTCGTGTTCAGCTTTAGTCATACCCGCTACCGTAGTATTATAAATACACATAGGTTTTTTTCCCATTTATAAATTTCCATTGTTTCCATTTATAAATTCCCATGAGTTCCCATTTATAATTTCGTCAATTTTCCGTTGAAAAACAGCGATTGCATTCATTCGATAAGATGGGAAACGAGTAAAATGATACAATTTGCCATCGGATTCAAACAGTTATGATTTGGTATATTGATTATTTATCGTATAATGATTATTTCAAACGTTTATGGTTTGGCTTCTGGTAGGTGTGGGATTTGATGATAAGCGCTTGTAAGATCAAGAGTACTGAAAAAACTTGGACAATTCGTTAGCATTGAGGTATGTGAACTTGTTTATCGTTTGAAAATAATCAACACGCATTCATTTTTTGTGTCTTTCATTTGTTGTAATTACTATTTGTGTCCTTCATGTCGAGTTGCTTGGTTCTATTATTTTGTCATTTAGTAATTTTTTAATTTCAAATTGAAGGAACAGTTTATCAATGTGATTAAATTTTCGAGATTTAGTTGTAATTTAGTTGGACAACAATCTTTAGGAAGGTTTGCAAACATTGTTGCAGGTGATCTTTGCAATTTCTTCAGAACGTAAGCTGAAAAAGGAGGTAATTTTCCTCCAAATGATAATGTTATGTTGCTATGCTATTTCATAAAAACTTGACCGAGAATAACATCAGCACATAAGTCAGGTTATATCGGCAACACATATATAATAAGGTGAATCGTCATATATATTTTTACTTAACAATATAGCCTTGAATTTTTGACTTGAAAAAGGACGATACCATTGATATGCTCTAAAGTTTTTTTGCAAATGGGATTTGATACTTATTGATAATGTATCTATTGATATAGCTGTCTGAGGTTGCATTACCTATTTATGCAAAAAATATTCGCCCATTTATTTTCACCTTCCGAATTGCATGCGAGAGGCTATTAGGGGTCCCAGCACTTATTATTACTTATATATCATCAGACTCAGTAACAGCTAATGATCTATTCAATTTACATACTTTAGAAAATGTCGTTGTTTTTGGCGTTTGTGGAAAACAACATCTTGAGCAGGGCAAACACTTTGCGGGTGGTGATTGCTTCCTCAGAAGAAACACAATTTTGTGGATGGTGGTGAGGTTTATTGGTTATTGATATATTTTAATCATTTGTTGTATTGCATTGATTTAGAAATTGGTTTAGGTTCGTTAGACTGATATTGCTCGGAGTGTTTTTGCGCAAACTCTAAGGAGCGTGCTTGATCGAATGCCGATGTTAGTACAAGGGGTTTTGTTTTCTAGTCTCTGGCGTATCATACATAAGCTTAAATGAATTTGTCCGGTGTTTTGCCAGTTTGTTGTTTGCGTGTTGTTAACTTATGTTGCGTAAATATTTTTTTTTTTGGTTTAACGCACAATGACCTTAAAACTTCAAGCGTATTTTCTAAAGTTATTTAAATCGGATATGTATTCATAAACAGTTGGCAATACGAAGTAATTTTTACTTTTAAAATGTAGAGCCTGAAAATAAAAAGAAGTATTATACCAGTGAATCCATTCTTTGCTTGATGTTGAAAAATTTGGATTTGCATCAAATCTTTTATAACATAAACATTTCTCGATAAGAATACTTTTAAATTTCAACAATTTTTTTTTTTAATAGAAATTCATATATGATAGATAAATTGAAATAGTAACACCTGTTAACTATTAAGATTTTATCTAACGCGTCACTAAATCAATACAATGGAAATTTTGAAATAATAACGCAACAATTCTCAAGAGATATCAAGTCATGATAAGCTCATAACGTTTATAGATGATTCGTAACCATGGTTAAAGAAATTATACTTTAAACTTTAGGACGGGATAGGTTGGCCTAATGCAAATGGGGTACGTTGGCCATATGTTAAAACTTATCCTCAACAAAACATTTTTTGTTAAACAGCTTGTTTTCACTTCCGATAATAATATTTTGCGTTTTGAAATGGTTCGATTGAAAATGGACAACCACAAGCAAGTCTCTAGTAGCCCTGTTGTGACATGGATTTACATAAAAAGAATAAAGTTTAAATACATTTAGATTTCCATGCAAATTAAAGGTATTTTAAAAGCATAAAAAATTCTTTTTACAAGCCATGTTGACGAGTACCCTCATATTTTCTCTAATAATAAAGCTGACAGACACTCTTTCCGTGATTTTCTTTGTGATGGCCCCTGGTTAGAAATCTTTCATCTTCTTGCTACCAAATATTCTTTATATGTTACTTCTTGGATTCAAGCTGGAATGGAATCTTTTATTTCCATTACTTTTTTTTACAAGACTGTATACCATTAAACTTTTGTTTTAATAAGTGAAAAGAGACAAGTACCAGAGTTTACAGTGTCTCTGCACTCAGCAACTATTGGTCACTCCTAACGCAATATGGCTTTAACTTATCTTATGTTGTTTTTATAAAACTACAGAAAAATTTTATTACTCATAATGGTAGCAGTCAAAATAAATCCTTTCTTTATCTGTGTTTTTTGTTTATCGTTATCAATTCTGCAGTATTCAAAATTGATGAAATCAAAATATTTTATTTTATCCCTTGTCATACTTTCATGTTTGCAATATTCATTTTCCCATAGAGCTGAATGTGCAATAAAAAAGAAGAAAAACCTCTAAGATTTTGATAATTTAAGATATGTGGTGAAGTCAACATTTAATATGAAGTCAACAAATAATACAACTATAATTGTTAAAGACTACGAATATTTAAAAATAATAAAAATATAATTGTTAAAGACTACGAATATGTAAATCTTTATGTTAGGCCAGAAACCTTGTAAGTACAGATTACAATTCATTAACCTTTATGTTTCTTAGTTTTGAGATCTTCGATCTCAAAACTAAGAAACATAAAGGTTAATGAAAAAATCATCAGAATCAAACTACAGAAAATTGAATTTTATGAAAAAAAATTCAATTTTTGCAAATCACGCAAGCTGTTTGTATCGAAGGGAGCAGAAAATCTGATATTACAAAAAATTTAGAAAAATTAATTCTAAAAGTAAAGTTAACATTTTGGAAAACTAAATTATCAAAATGGAAAACTAGTTGTCATAAAAGGTATGGCTAAAATCATAATCTATAAAGTTTTCAAATCATTTTTTAATAATAATAAATTTAATTTAAATAAAAATTAAAAGTGCAACCCAAAAACTTCATTTTTTCAGAATAAAGTAAATGTTTGTAAATTTATATGAACTTAAATTTTAATTTGCTAATGACTTTTCAGGTACACTGCAATCAAGTAATTATCCATTATTAAGTTAAAAAAAAAGTTTAAGCATATCTTATATATTTTAAAAACATAAAATTGAATTTTCTGTACTTAAAGTATTTTTTCAGAATTTTTTGGTTACTCTACTTATTAATAAAACTAAAAAAAAACTTTTTATAAACAAGAATAATTTTCTTCCTGAATCTGATTGATTGTTACTGAAGTTCATTTTTAGTTGATGTTTCACTACGTGGCATAGAGATTTGATGACTAGTTTCAGAATCAAATGGTCCGAAGTTTATTGTCTGCTCTGACCATAAACGTAACATTGGAAAGAAGACATCGTGAACTTCCTTGTTAATTGCTTTTTAGCGGTACTTGGTGACGAGACCGTTAGGTTTTCATAGAGCAACTTATAAACTCAAAAAATTAAAATGACTGTTAGTTCTTCTTGGTGCTCCAGTAATCTAACCACTACCTCATGGTTGTTGAGCTAGTTTAATGATTATCTGTACACAATAGGTATATCCTTTTTAATGATAACCTACCATCAAAAAAGATTTCTTCTGATTTGTGTTGATCTTGAATGTAGTGGTATTGGTGAGGTGGTGTGTTATTGTTGGTACGGTTTGGTGGTTTGGTGGTGATGGTAGTGGTGAATTGTGGTAAATTAATTGAATGATGACTGAAAAAACTGTTAAACATTTACACAAGTTGCTTGCTCCAGAAATAAGAAAGAAACAGAAATGCAGATACTTCAATTAAAGTGGATTTAAAACTAGAGTTTTTAATTCCTGGTTCTGTTCTTTTAAACGGAATGGGTTTAAAACTGATATTTAGTTTGTATTCATGTTTATTTTTCCACAATAACAAGTTACCGAAACCACTTTTTACTGTTTACTTGATATTGGTTATTATAACTTTTCGACGAGAAAATTTGATATGGCTCATGTGTGGTTACAAAATCTTTTGTAGCCACACATGAGAGGCTACAAAAGATTTTTGTGAGATGACGTAAATGTGGGTCAGGTGTTTATTGTTGTTTTACCAATTAAGTAATAGCTGCATATTGCCCACTTGTGGCTTTAATAATTATACTAGTTAAGTATTATAATTACCATAACCATAGATGGTCCATGTCTACACCATCCCATAATTCGAGAAGTCATATGGTGCGCATCTAATTTTCTTATCGGGTTGTTTTTGCTCTGGTGTTAAAAAGAGGTGTTATATTTTTGGATTGCTACCAAAATGCATAAATAATATCATTTTATAATACCGATATTAATATTGAAAATTTTAAACATACATTTCGTATGTCACTAACTTTTATAAAGTTTAAAACTCTAACTTTTAGCGTTTTTCTCAACAAACAAACAAAAAAATTACGTTAAAATGTCTGAGTCCCGGTTATTTAGGAACTTTGAAGGATTAGGAATTTTTACGATTTTTTTTTTTGGAGCTTTTTCTATCTCTGTTCAGCTCTGCTAAAACTCATTTCTAAGATATTGTATCACAACTTAGGAATGAATTGAAGAGATTTTTCGGTTTTATTGCCTATTTTTCAAAATATTAGTTTATAATAGATAAAGTACATAATAAATGTATTTTCATAAACCATTATTTCTATCATTACTTCCTATTTAGAACATAGATTTTTTAATAGAGTTGTTTGAATCAAACTTGATTTAATATTAAAAAAGGTGTTCTTGCTTAGAAAAAAAGTGTATCTGTATATCTAAGTTTAAAATGTTTGATGCATTATTAAGTAGACTTAGTTGAAATAACCAATAGAATCAATATCTTATGAGTTTTAACAATACATTTTTTTGATTATTTATTTTCTCTATTAACTAAATATACAATTACTTTCCATATGTTTTATTAATGAACCTTATGTTTTGATTTTAGTAAATGTTTTCATGCTTTTCCTAAATTTAGATAGTAATAATTTGATGTTTGTTATAACTAATTAAAAAATTTTATTTAAAGTGTTTAACTTGATGTTAGTTAAATATGTCAAATGAGGAGTTAGCACCAAAAAGTCGTACACCCAGTATTTCAGAGACAAACAACAAGGTTTTTATATTAATAATTTTATAATGTAGAAAAATTATGAATGACAACAAAAAAATACATTTTAACGAATAAGAAATTAAATCTGTTTACAAAACATTAAATCTCTTTGTAGATATCATGTCAAAATAAACTTTTTATTAATTTTTTTGTTTTCTTATAAATCTATATAAAAAAAAGTGTACTCAAATGTGAATATTCAACTTGAAGTTTAGCTAATCCCAAAATCCCCAAATGAGTTTTGTAATTCCTATTTTTTAATTGTGGAAATGGTTATGTTTCTTAATCTATTTGGATTAGATTTAGAATTGAATTCAAAAACACTTGCAATTACATTTCTTAAAGTAACATGATGGCAAATACATGGTATATTTACAATGCACATATATACACATAGTAATTACAATGGTATAAACAAGTCACACAGTTTGCTATAACTTGAACTATTTGTTAAATTGAACCTGTTTACAAAATATTAAATCTTATTGTAGATCTGTTATGTCAAAATAAACATATAATTTTTTTTATCTTCAGTTTTCTAATAGATTTAAAAAAAAAGTACACTAATTTAAATATTCACCTTAAAGTTAAGATAATCCTTAAGTTTTAGCTGATTCATTGTAAAGCATGATGAAATAGTTAAGAGTATTAAGGTTTCTGTTAAATTTAACTAAATTCTTTTATCTATAACAATTAAAAGTGATAGCTGATTTGACATTTGTCCTGAGCCTAAATTCTTAAAATAAGTTTGTTATGTTGGTGTTTTTATATAACTGTGTAACCCCATTTGGCTTAATGTTGTCAAGGTTGGTTTGTCGTTGACACTAAAAATAGGGTTATTGATCATTACAATCCACAAGTGTGTTTTTTTAATAAGACTTTTTTTGTGACTAAATTGTTTTCAAGTGAACTCTAATGAGAAAACAAATGTTTCCGCAAATAGTCCAACAAATTTTGTACTTTTTGTCTGTTTAATCAACTATATATAAGCTTTTATGTTAAATTTTTTAAATTATTCAGTATTAAATATTTTATTTTCATTTCTTTTTGTAGCATGGTGCGCAAATAAAGAAGTCTTCATCCCAAGAGTTACAGAAACTCAATGAAACAATAAAAGCCAAGTAATTATAATAGTAATTATTTTGTTTATAATAAAAATATTTTTGTTTGTTTGTTTTATCAAAATAGTTATTTTATTATTTATGTATTTTAAGCTAATTATTGTGGTAAAAAAGTTTTAAGTATACAACCCTTGGAATTAGGATCGGTATTTAGCAATGCTGACCTAACTGTCGACTATAAAATGTTTGAGTTCGGCAAATAGTTGCCGACCTCGTTTCTATGTTTTATGGTGAGACCTTTGTATCAAATTTTTTTTTGCCAACCTGATGCCGACCTCTGAAAGATCGAGGTCGGCAAATTATTGCTGACCTCGATCGGGTTAAGTATATATTTTTAGAATAAAAACATATAAAGTTTTATGTGAGTTTTTATTCTAAAAACTTTTATGTGAGTTTTAATTCTCAAAACTTATATGTGAGTTTTCTAAAAAATATATACTCAAAGTTTCTTTTATTATTATAAAGTGAAATTTTCCCAATACGATAATACTTAACTCTACAAAATAAAGGTCTTGAAAAATATCTAAGATGTTTTTTTTTCTTCTTTTAAATTCAAATCTGACCTGGATATATCCATGAGAGGTAATTCAGTATTCCAGTAAGCTATTTAAAAAATCACTTGAAAATCTTTTTTTTTGAGTAGTTATTTTTTAAACAGCTTGCCTTTTTTACAAATTTTTGACATCAGAATATGATAGTCCTTATTAAACTAACTTTCCTCATCAACAGAGCTGACCTTTTCCTCATTCCAGCATTCTTCGTTTGTTATTAACATATTTAAGATTGAAATTAGCTTATTTATTTCATTCTTATGAAATAAATAAGCTAATTATTTCTACATTAGGGTCAAATCATTATATTTCAAACAATGGCCTGTGGGGCACCATCTCTGATTTCCCTGATTTTTACATATCATTATCTACATTATGTAGATAGGTTAAATTTGAAATTTCAGACTTTTTACATATCTTTATCTACATTATGTAGATAGGTTAAATTTGAAATTTCAGACTTCCAAGTGCAACGGTTAAGAAAATATAGCTCCATAAACACTGCGCAGTGGCCCCCCTCGATTTAAGAATTGTAAAAACAGACTACTTTAAAGCCTCATAACTTTTTTCTAACTTTCAACAAGTGTCTCATTTTTCTAGAAGTGTTTTCTGGGTAGTTCTGTATTAAAAATACTGGTTTTTGTTGACTTGTATCATATTAGAAAAAAGTTATAGCCTCCTCAACATCGAAAAAAATTTGAAAAATGCTAAAAAAGGCCAAAATGAAATTAACTGTAGTACTTTTCTATTAATTCGTAATTTTTTTTAACACTTTGTATTGATCTAAGCTTAACAGCAATAAAGACCATAAGATCCAAATATCTGAAAATGCAATCATTTTTTACTTGTTGCATTCACATCAAAAATGACAGCATTTTAAAATAGCCCTATTTTTTAATTATCTAGGGTTGAATGCGTTATTAGAAACCATTTCCCCCCCCCCCCCAACCTGCCTAATAGCATATTCAATGGGTGCAACTGATTATAAATTGTTTCTTAAAAAAATAAAAGATATGGTTGATTGCCCCCATGCTGATCTATTTTTTAACCTGGGTAGGGGCACAAATAAAGGGGCAATAATTAGTTAAAACCCAGTATTATTGTTAAATAGTGATACTTTAAACATTTTTTAAGTTAATCTTATAATTCAATTTACATTTTGTTTCTGTTATTTAAAATGCTAAAATTTAAATACTGAATAAGTGCAATCAGTGGCAGTGGAAATGAATGAGTGAATGCATGAATGACTATGTATAATAGAACAATACAAATGAAACTATTATGATAAGGATTGCATAATTTGAATTAAGATTTTTTAGAAAATGTAAATGAGCTGTAAATTAGAAATATAGATCAGTAGTCAGATTATTTATTTAAAAATACAATGATTTTGAATAATGTACTATTATGTATATATATATATATATATATATATATATATATATATATATATATATATATATATATACATACATACATATATATATATATATATATATATATATATATATACATATATATATATATATATATATATATATATATATATATATATATATATATATATATATATATATATATATATATATATATATATATATATATATATTGTATTTATAAACTTGTTGCATTTATAAACTTATATAGTAGGTTCTATATTAGTTCAATTCGATTCAATTTTTTATAGTAAAGAAAATAATGAGTTCTTGTTCTATTGGGATTAAACTAAAGTTAGATTGCCATTAAAATACATTCTGTGGTCAGTCTGAAATTTTGGAAATGTTAAATGAGGAAAAATACTTGCTGACCTTAAGAACTGGAATAAAAAACAATGAGCTGCATACAATTTGTACTCATCATAGTCTACAATTTATTAAATACTATCCAACATTTCATAAGTCATGCTGTGACCCTTTTTTTAATTCATTCAAAGATTGTTAAAGGAAATCTGACAACTGTCACTTTGGAGCATAATCAACTGAACTATGCTTTAATTCCTGGGAAAAAAATATGTTTTAGTTGTGTTAGAAAACTCAAGAATGTTGAAGCAGTTGAGGAGAGAAAAGATCCAGATTATGTATTACCTGATAACTCTGTTTTACAAGTTGATAACCTAAATCCTTGTCTTATAAAATTTGGTTTGTCGCCAATTAAAAGATCATTAAGCATGAGCATGTTACAATATGACAATAAAATTAAAAAAAAAGTTAAGGTGTTAAATGAGTCTTTGAATTCATTTGAAGAAGAAGCGTCACAAATTGCTACGCTTAAAATCTCCTCTTTAGATTATCTAGTAGAACAGCTAAAACAAAAGTTTCATAATGAGAATAGTATTTCAAAGAAAATAAAATCACCTTAGTTCCTGTCCATTGGACCATTCAGGAAACAATAAATGAATTTAAAACAACACAATATATGGTAAAGCAAGCAAGAGCTTTGCGGGACAATAAAGGAATCCTTGGTGAAAGATCAACTGACATAAGAAATCCAAAAAAATTGACTTCCGAAGTTATAAATCAAATTGTCAACTTTTATGAAGATGATAGTAATAGCAGATTATTGCCAGGTGCAAAGGATTATATTAGCATAAAAACAGTTGAAGACAGAAAGCACATTCAGAAGAGACTCATATTATGTAATCTTTCAGAACTATACCAAAAATGGATAGAAGAATCAAATTCTAATGATATAGTTAAGGTGGGATTAACATCATTTGCTCTTTTAAGGCCAAAACACTGTGTACTTGCTGGAAAATCTGGCACCCATACTGTCTGTGTTTGTATCCACCATCAAAATCCAAATCTTATGGTAAAAGCATTTAAAAATGAATTAAAGTTAAAAGAACTGATGGCCTTAGCTGTATGCTCATTAGAAAATAAAGAATGTATGTTTCACGAGTGTAAAAACTGCCCCGGAAAAGAAAGAATTGAAATAAAGTTAAATGATCTGGTTGGCGATTCAGCAAATGAAATATCTTATAAACAATGGTTGAAAACTGATAGATACTCCTTAGAAACAATAGTTAAAAACCTTGATGAGTTTCTTGAAGAGTTAACAAACAACTTATATGAACTCACAAAACATCATTATGTCAGCAAATCTCAGACATACTATTTAAAGCAGTTAAAAGAAAACCTGAAAGCAAATGAATATATTATACAAATGGATTTTGCTGAAAATTTTTCATTTGTCATACAGGATGAAATTCAGGCATCATATTTTTCTAAAAATCAGGCAACTCTTCATCCATTTATTATATATACGAGATCTTTAAATGGAAACCTGACCCTAGAAAGCAAATGTAATTGCATTATATCAGACAATCTGATTCACAATACTGAGGCAGTCTTCACTTATGTTTCAAAAATCGTATTTATTCTAAAAGAAGAATATCCAAATATTCAAAAGATTCATTATTTCACTGATGGTGCAGGCAGCCAGTATAAAAATAGGTAGGTTAATTTTTAGTTCACGTCATTCAAAAAATTCTGATTAACCTATTTTAAACAAACCAATTTCAGCTATTGGAATGATATTTTTTAAATTTGCTATAGAATAATTAGGATATTGTTTTTTTTATTAAATTTATTGATTTCACTTTATGAATATAATTTTTCTTAATTTATTATAGGTTTAATTTGAAAAACCTTTGCTTTCATGAAAAAGACTTCGGACTGAAAGCAGATTGGCATTTTTTTGGCACTGCACATGGAAAAAGTGCATGTGACGGAGTAGGTGGTACAGTGAAAAGAGTAATTAACAACCTGTCCCTCCAAAGGCCAATTGGAAATCAAATTTTGACGCCAAAGGACATGTTTTTAGTTGCTAAAGAAAGTTTTAAAAACATCAGGTATAGCACTTTGTTGTCTAAAGGGTAATTCCACATCAAATCACCCACTCCATTGAACCATGTGTTTTCTTTTTGTTTTATATTTTGACACATGATTCCTATTTATAAAAAAATATTGCATGCAAAATTTCAGCTAAAAATGTCAAGCGGTTGACAAGATACAGCAAATTTAATTTGGACCTGGTTTCTCAAAATGACCCGGTTTTCATAACATTCTGAAAAGTTGTTTTCCTCAATAAAATAAGAAATAAAAATGGCAAAAATATAAAAATATACATTTATAATGGTTTTTTAATGCTGAATTCAATAAATGTACTTAAAATGCTGAAATGTTAGAGGAACATCCTTAAAAATTAATAAATCAACTAGTTTATATAATCTAACTTTAGGGCCCAATATCTCAAAACACCCCCGTCAAATTTTTTTTTTTTTTGCTTTCAATATTTTAAGCTAGTTATAATCTTACTAGGCACAAAAAATCTAACTGGAAAAAAAACTGAAACATATAGAACTTTAATTTTAAAGATGTATAACTTTTTTAAGAAATTCCTAAAAAATATTTATAAATTCAATTAAAATAAATTATTCCTAATTTACAAAGTTACTTAAAAATACAAGATTTTTAAAGGTATCGAATGTGCAAGTTATTTTGACTGTATTTGTAATAGTTCACAATATTGTTGCCATTTTACTTGCACTTCTTCTATTTCAACATTTTCAAACACATAGTTTCTACCAGAACTAGAGCAAGCTTGTGGAACAGATAGTTTTTTCAATATATTGATGTTAGGAATAAAACAGTGGTCGTCTCTTTCAGGCCAGTTAAAATAGATTGATGGACCTCTTGGGTGGAGAAACTTAACTTCAGCATCAACTTCTTCTAGGTTGATTTCAGTTACAATGCCGATCCACCACTTATCATCATAAACTACCGCAACATAACCTCCTAAAGTGACAGTATCAGGTTCAAATATATGTTTCTTTTTAAGATTGTGAATTATTGTATATTTAGTGTCTGTACTACACCTCTTCGCCCCAACCCTATTATCTCCAAGATGTATAAATTGATGAAAGCTACGAGTACCTGGTAGAGTTGTTACATCAGTGTACCTTTCTTTTTGCTTTTCACGTTGCAATTGTAAGTCCAATCCCTTTATGTAAATGAAGTTAACAGCCTTAATTTTCTCAACACAAAATTCATACATAGCCTCTGATGTGAGAATTTGGTTTCTGTATGGTCGTTTTAAACTTTCTTGTGCTGTTAACCTTTTTACAGTACCACCAATTCCATCGCATGGTGACTTTCCGTGGGACGTGGCAAAAAAGTTCCATTCAATTTTGAGGGAAAATTCTGTCTCTAGTTGGCATAGATTGTAAAAGCTTTTACAATTTTTGTACTGTCCTGCACAACCATCAGTGAATAAATGCAATTTGGATAAATCAAGAAATTTTGTTTTTAATATTGGTATAATTAGTTGAAATATCTTGTATACATAAGTTACATCGTGTATAATGTCGTCTGATATAAAACAGTAAGAAATATGTTTCACTACACCATTTTCTTCTTTATAGTATATCACTAATGGATGTAAAGAACATTGTTGGGTGTTCCAGTGATAGCTCTGTATTTCATCTTGGACTACAAAAGCATAATTTTCAGCAAAGTCGCCAAGAATGATAATGTTTGATTGATCCATATTTTCTTTTAGTTGATTAAGGTATTGTGATTGAGATTTGGCAATATAAGAATGAGATTGTAGCTTTTCAAAACAAGATACCAATAGTTCAATAAACGTTGGAACATCTGTTGTTAAACTCAATAGTGTTGCACGATCAGTAGTTTGCCATTGTTTGTAGTGTATCTCAAAATCATCTTCGTATTCTCCAAAAATCTCATACAAATACATGGTGAGCAGTTCTTTACCAGGACAATTATCACACTGTGCAAGCATGCATTCTTTGTTTTCTACTGAGCAAACAGTTTTCAAAAGTAAATCCTTATACGTTAGTTCAATATTTAAGGCATCCACTAGCAAAATGGCATTTTGGTGATAAGAACAAACACAAACAGAATGTGTACCACTTGCACCTGGCAAAATGCACCACTTTGGTCTAAGTGAAGCAAATTTTGAGTAACTTATTTGTATTTCTGGATTGTTTTCTTTGTATAATACATATAGTTCCTTTAAATTACACAAAAGCAGTTTTTTTTGTTTGTGGACGTTCTTTTGAATGCTGACATAATCTTTTTTTCCAGGCATAGTTCGACATAAATCACTTGAGTCATAAAACAATTTAACTGAATCTTCTATTTCTTTATGTAAGACTTTACCCTTATACAATGGAGAGATACCTAACAATCCTTTTTTATTAAAAATTTTTCTAGCCATCTTGGCCTGGTATTCTGTAACCGAAAAGTTATTTTGTACTTCTAATATTGACCAACTTGGGGGTGCCAGTGTTAGAAGTTGAACAATAGTTCGTTTGTCAGAACATAGAATTTTTTCTTTTACCAAGCTCATAATTTCATCAAAGTTTGCAGCCTTCTTTTTCATCCCATTGGTTTCATAACATAGTTTTGAGGAAAATTGAGTTTCAATTTTTCTAGTAGCGTTATACGCCATTTCGTTGATGCATGCAACTTTTTGCTTTCCTTCTGACAGTATATGTTTTAATGATTTTGAATGAGATTTTAGAGGAGATAAACTAAAATTTTTGAGTTCTTTATTGATCTCCTGTCTTATTTTTTTGCATGGTGATATTAGAAAATCCTCATCTTGTTCACTCTTACTTTGCTCCTCTTCTGTAAGTTCTTTTTTTCTGGCAATCTTTTGTTTACAAGGTTTGCAAAGTTTCTTCCCAGGAGGAATATTCAAACAATTTCTCATCATGACTTGTGACTCTTTTATTGTAACTACGCCAAGATTTTCTAAAAGTAATTGAATTGTATAAAGTATGTCTGCACATTAGTTCAAAACTTTCGTTTATTTTTTGAAAAACATAAATTAATGAAATATTTAAATTTTACAGCTACATACTTGTGATTTTCTTTGTATGTCTATTGAATGGATCACAACAAGCTTTCTGCCATATAGGATACATTTTCAAATATTTTGTATTATGTCTTTCACATAATATTTCTAAGTTTGATAATTCAATATTACAGCGTAAAGATATAATTATTTTTTCTTCATTGCTTAAAGTTTCAATAACATCTTGTTGGCCTTCGCAAGCATCTGATGTCATTAACCCAATAGAACACATCTTAATAAGATAAATTATTTAGTATGAAAGTATTTCCTAAAAATAAAAATAAAATTCTTCTACTTAATTGTATGTAAAAAAAGTTTTTTAATAAATATAATTTTTAATAAATGTTGTTCTTAATATTATTATTATTAATATTAATAATAAATGTTGTAAAAAAAGAAGTTTTTAAATAATTATATTATTTAAATTATTAATTTTTTAAAATTTAAATATAATCTTACCAATAAATGTTGTTCTATATCTGAACTTTTATAAACTAAACTTTTATAAACTAATTTTTAATAAACTTTTACAAACTATAGTTGTCAAAATTAAAAAAAATATCATATTAACATAACAATTATTTTTTATAAAATGTTTTTATATAAAAACAAAACCGGATGTTTTTTCAGTTGTTAAGTTCATATAATTAAGTTATCATATAATTAAGACTTCCTTAAATATATAAAAAGTCTATTAACCAAAATTAATTCTTTACAGAATTCTATAATTTGCTACACAAGTACTATCTTTAGGAAGATTTTTAGCAGCTTTTAAGTGATGCCATACCCTTTTAATTTTTTAATTAGTTTGCAATGAAGTGTATTGAATGCTTTTGCAGTAAGAAAAAAGCAATTCGAAGGATACAAAAAAAAAAAGATCTTTCCTACTTAGTTTTCAGTAAAAAAAAAAGCTCTAGTTTTAAATATATTAAATAATGATATAGTATTAGATATTTCCAAATCTTTGGCTGTAGGATAATTGGAGCTTGATAAGAGTTAACAATGATGTCTCAGTGGATTTAATGCTACTTTCTATTTTTTAACTCATCTACAACTTATCACTACTAAGTAACTACTGTTCATACAAAGTAGTTTGATATGTTTTATTGGCTAAATGGTTTAAATGACAGAGATATGGCAATGCCAGGTGTTATTGAAACACTATTCTCCTCCCCTCTAACTGTAATAAAAAAAAGTTGTTTTCACCATGTCTTTTGCAATATGCTTTTTTTAAAGTATTCTTGGTAAATTGAACTAAATTAGAACATCACTAAAAATATTTTGTTGTTCCCTCACCCCTCCCCCTTGTTAGAAAATTGCTATGGGCACCCATAAAAGTGGTGTATCTTGGAAACTATGGTTCTATATGTTTTAGTTGTTTTTCCAGTTAGGTTTTTTGTGCCTAGTAAGATAATAAGTAGCTAAAAATATTAAAAGCAAAAAAAAAAAAATCTAGACGGGGGTGTTTTGAGATATATGACCCCTAAGTTTGAATATATAAATTAGGTGTGTTTTTAATTTTAAAGCATGTTCTGCTCATATTTTAGCATTCTAAGTGCATTTTTTGAGTTCTGCATTAGAAAAGCATTATAAATGCTAATTTTCATATTTTTATTTTCATTATTTTTCATTTTATTAGAGCAAACGTTTTTTTAAAATGACACAGAAACCAGGTCATTTTGGGAAACCAGGTCTATATTAAAACCTTGATATCTTGTGAACGGCTGAACATTTTTGGCTAAAATTTTGCATGTGAACTTTTCTATATGAAATGCAACAGCTAAAGAAGTTTAAAGAAAATATGAGACCTATGGTTCAAAATCTTGAAAAATTTGGGTGATTTGATGTGGAATTACCCTAAATGCACATAGATTTTGGTTATGATTTTTTTTCAATTAATGGATGTCAATCCTAATAAAACAAATTTTGAACTTTTTGGTATAAGTTTTTTATAAGGAAAATTATAAAGAAAATGGTACTTTAAAATAAGAGCTCACTAAATATATTTTTAAAATTATGTTCTTGGATTATAAGATTTATGTTAATATTTGTTCTTAGATTTCTCTATATTTCTGAAAACAAAACAGCTGTTAACACTCATGAAGTTCTTGCTAAACGATTTGAGAATGTTCCTGCTATCAAAGGAACCCGCTCATATCATTGTTTTTCACCTTTATCGTGTTGTTTAAAAGCTTATGTAACATCAATGAGCACAACATTTGACATTTTTCACATGCTGGAAGATACTTGCATTAATACACAAAAGTCAGTAACTGTTGACATCAATATTGTTGATTGGGTATTAGCGCATTATTTTGGTGAATTTTTACCTGGAAAGGTGATAGATGTTAAAGATGACTACATATCTGTCATCTGTTTACATAAAGCTGGCAATTATTTCAAATATCCAAAAACACCAGATAAAATTTTGAGATAAAACACTCTTTAATTGTGTAAACAATATTTAAAGTATCACTATTTAACAATAATACTGGGTTTTAACTAATTATTGCCCCTTTATTTGTGCCCCTACCCAGGTTAAAAAATAGATCAGCATGGAGGCAATCAACCATATCTTTTATTTTTTTAAGAAACAGTTTATAATCAGTTGCACCCATTGAATATGCTATTAGGCAGGTTGGGGGGCACTGGTTTCTAATAATGCATTCAACCCTAGCTAATTAAAAAGTAGGGCTATTTTAAAATGCTGCCATTTTTGATGTGAATGCAACAAGTAAAAAATGATTGCATTTTCAGATATTTGGATCTTATGGTCTTTATTGCTGTTAAGCTTAGATCAATACAAAGTGTTAAAAAAAATTACGAGCATTTCAAAATGGCTGAAAATGGGACTTTTTAATTTTTGTAAAAGTCAGGGAAATCAGAGATGGTGCCCCACAAAGTTTATTCAAAATTGGTTGAAATATAATGATTTGACCCATTAGCTTCTTTACTCATCATTGATTAATTCTTTTCAAGTTGTTTCTATTGCTAAACTTTTTTTTTCTTATAAAAAATATTATAGCAATAATTAAGTTGGTTAGGGTTTGCTGGCTTAGAAGAGCTCATGTGAGATTTTTTAAAAGGCCCAAATATGCAGGTTTTGTATATATATATATATATATATATATATATATATATATATATATATATATATATATATATATATATATATATATATATATATATATATATATATATATATATATACATATATATATATATATATATATATATATATATATATATATATATATACATATATATATATATATATATATATATATATATATATATATATATATATATATATATATATATATATATATATATATATATATATATTTATAACCCTCAGAATTAGGAAAAATGACGTCGGCAATAGTTTGCTGACCTTAATCTTTTAGAGGTCGGCGTCAGGTTGGCAAAGTTACTTGGTGCTAAGGTCTTACCATAAAACATAGAAAGGAGGTCGGCAATTTTTTGCTTTCAGGTCATCAGTTAGGTCAGTTATTGCCAAATGTTGACCCTAATTCCGAGGGTTATATATATATATATATATATATATATATATATATATATATATATATATATATATATATATATATATATATATATATATATATATATATATGTAGATATATATATATATATATATATATATATATATATATATATATATATATATATATATATATATGTATATATGTATATATATATGTATATATATATATATGTATATATATATATATATATTTATTTATTTATTTATATATTTATCAGTCGTGGACAGGAAAGGCATTTGATTGCACTCTAATTTTGACCATACATGTAATTGTTTTTTTTTGAAAGCTTGACAATGGCTCTTTAGATAATTAAAAAAGCGCTGAAAAAAACCATCAAAGGAAAAAAAATATTTAAACAGGCTAAACTATATAAAAAAGGAAGAAATCTTAACAAAATAGAAATTAAAAAACAACTAATATAAATCTGAAAAACTAAAACTCTAATAGAAAATTGTTTTTATTTGTTTGAATTTTTTTTTAAAGTTGAATAACTTGTCATTAGTTTAATGAGTTTCCAACTGATTTTGTTTATATTTGGAGAATAGCAATTAAATCTTTTTTTTTCTTTTTTCTTAATGTCTAAATAAAAATAATAATATGATTATTATTTATTTATTTATATATTATTATATATCAATCAAAAAAAGAATACATAAAAAAATAAAAATAATAATAATATAACTTTAATTTAACCTTAAAAAAAATAAAAAGATTTTTTTTAAATTCTCCTAATAGTTATTAACCTTTTAATACCAACGCCACAAACTATGAAACTTTGATCTTTTCTAATGTTTTTATAATATTATATGAACTCTTTTAAGTAAAAAAAAATTTAATTATCATTTAGTAAAAAACTAACCTTATTTAAATTATCAAAAAGTATGTATAAATTTTCAAAAAGTATGTACAAAAATTCAAACGCATTCATTGTCATCATTGTTATATAATAAACAACACAAATTGCATCAAAAATATTACATTCATCATTAAAAAAATACTTCTGAAATAAAAGTTTTTTTAATTCTCTATGATAATTTATTTAATGGCATTTTAAAACTTTATTTAGCTTAGTATAAATAGTTTTCATAGCATAACAAAAAAATTAAAAAAAAAAAACTTTGTTATGTCTCCAACTATTAAATTTATGGATTCATCAAAATGTTTATTAAAAAAATTGTTTTCGTTGTTGTTTATAAAATTAATTGTACAAAGATTTTAAAAAACATTCATGTTCATTGTTAAAAATACACTTTTAAACAATATCTTTCAAAATTTAAGTAAATGTTTTTGATAGCGCACGATCTTTAAAAGCAAATTCTCACCTAATTGATAAAAAAATAAACCTTATACTTTATTTAGCTCATTTTTCAAACCATTTCAAAATTTTAGCTGTGATTAAGTTGTCGCAAAAAAACAATATATGCATGGTCAGGAATAGAGTGCGATCGCACACCTTTTCTGTCCACAACTGATATATATATATATATATATATATATATATATATATATATATATATATATATATATATATATATATATATATATATATATATATATATATATATATATATATATATATATAATATATATATATATATATATATATATATATATATATTTATTTATATATATATATATATATATATATATATCTATATATATATATATATATATATATATATATATCAGGCCTTGCAATGAATAAGAACTGCGCGACGCATAAGCACGACGCGATTTTTGACGTCATTAAATTCTTTTTATTTGCTTTTCATATTTATCGACATTAACTGCACCAATTTATTTAATTACCGCAAAACTACTTTAAATCGTTTATGTAGAAATGTTATTATTTAAAAATGTTTTGGAATGTTTCGTTTTTTAAAATGTAAAAACATTTGTTTATTTTCTCGACGTTTGTCACGTTTTGTCTATACTAAACGAATAAAAAACATTATAACTTAAATTTAAAAAAGATTATAAAAATAGCTAATATTTTTACAAGCGATTTTATATAATATTTATTTATTTTTATTTATTTTCATAAAGCGGTTGATAAGCACAATCACTCGTATTAATAAAAAACTTAAACGAACGTTTTGAATAGATTTTTAATGTTAACAAGGAATTTTATTTCTATTAAAATAAAATAAAATGTTAGAATAAAAATCTTATAGGTATAAAAGAAATATTTCAGCGAAAAAATTATTCTTAAAAATTATTCTTAAAAATTATTCGAAAAACTATTGACGTTCTATTTTTCAGCAGCTGTTCTTGAGCACGCTTCGATGAGTTTCGGTAACTTTTAACATAAAAGCGAATCGTTATTATTTAAGTAATTTTTTTGAGTTACTTTTTACAAAAATTTTAATAACTGTACTTTTTTATTGAATCAAGTAGAATACGTTTTGATATTAATCTTTTTTTTTTTTATTTGCCCTCACCAATTTTTAAAATGTTTCCTCGAAATCACTCTTAAATACTTTAAATACGTCTAACAGTTAATAAATATTTTTAAATCTATGGAATAATTTTAAAACCTATCAAACCCCTGTAAAATAATTATTTAAGTTTAAAATCTAAAACTAAAAGAAAGTATTTTTGTTCAATTTTATCGACAACGTTGCTATTGCTGAATAATTTTATTAAAATGTTAGCTTAAAAGATTTAAACTTTTTTTTTAATTTTTGAATTTTTTCTACTTGTAAATAATGAGCATATTTAATTTTTTTTAAATTCAAACTTTTATTTCAACTGCGTGCGGTTTTTAAAATACTTTATTAAATGTTAAAATAATCGTAAATTACTTCATTAAAATTCCGCTCAAAAATATCTTTAAATATACTCAAACAAAAAATTTTTTTTTGTTTGAGTATATTTAAAGATATTTTTGAGCGGAAGTCAAAAATATCTTTAAAAAACAGTCCTGCTACTCCAGAAATGCTGCTGTAAAGGCAAAAAACAAACAACCAGTAACTAGAAAAAAATTTAAAACTTTCTTTTGGCAATAAAAGGTTTTATTTTGCTACAGTTATTTTTTTACTATAAATATATGTTACAGCCGTTTTTCAAAACACCTTAATATGCTTATTACATATTTTGAGAAAAACGCAATTAAAGAATATTTATAAAAAAAAACTAAAAATTAACTCTTTGTAAAACCTTTTTTGAAACAAATGATTTTTATAAATTTTTTCAAAAATATGTATTCAATAACGTTTGTAGATATAAACTAGCTTATTTTGTAAAAATGTCAAAATTGATATTTTTTACCTTGAGGCATTTTGAAAAACAGCTGCAGTATGGATGATACAGTCAATATATTGAAATGAGATAATTTGATGCAAAATTTAAAAGCTCTTAATAAAAGCCACTATACCAAAAAAATTGAAAGTAATTGCAGTTTAGTGCACTTAAAAACTTTAATATAGTGTGTTGGTGTTTGCAAAGAAACATTATATAAATTATTTTTCAATTTTAATATAAACTAATTTTTTTTTTAACTTTGTTGCGCTTAACCATACTTATATAAACAATATAGGGTAGATTAGGGTAATATGAGCACTTAAACCGAAAATTAGAATATTTTCAAAAATAATTATTCTGGATCCAAAATTTTTGCGAATAAACAATTTTTAGGAATCCCTACTCATGACCCACCTAGATATTTGGGCACTCGAAATTTTTCTCAAAAACACAGAGGTTTTAAAAAAGTAACAAAAGTACTCATATTACCCAGATCATTTTGTAATATGAGCAAAAAAAATAAAAATAAAAAATAGCTCAAAAAAATAACATTAGTTAAGTAAAAAAAATACCAACCTGACAATTAGAATTAATTTTTGGCTTATAATGATTCGTTGTTAACAAATCTTATCATTAAAAGATCAAATTTTTCACTTTTTGTTGAAACAATAATACCATGTGTTCTGCATATGATTAAAAAAAAAGTTAGTTTTCTCTTTTTTTAGTTTTATTAGCTCAAATCTTTTAACGATAAAAACTCAAGTTTTTTTGAAGTTAAATTACAGAAAAATATTTAGTAATGTTAAAATATTAAAATTTTTTACTATGTTTTGTTTTTATTCAGAAAGCAATTAAAATCACTGCTATTTTAGGACTTTAAACTAAGTAATTTCAATGAAAAACACTGGGTAATTTAAGCATGCTCATATTAAACAAAAATGGCATTTTTAAATAAAGCCAAAGCTAAATGTTTTTATGCATTGTTTTTCAAACAAAAATAGATTAGACTTTTACCTAACATTTTTCTTTATGAAAAAATTATTATTTTTAAGTAAACTTTTCTAATAATTACAATTCTTTTTTGCTCAAGCTGTTTTGTTTTGATTTTTTGTAGTTATGTTATTATATTTAAAAAAATTGACAAGATTGAAAAATCACGAAACATATTGTCATATCTAAGTGGAAAATTTGAAACTTCAACTTTAGATTTGCCCCTATTTCGATAATTTCTGATTGCTTAAATTACATCATCTGCCTATAGACCTTTCAAAATAATAGTCATAGAAATAAGATTTTTTTCCCATTTTTTTTAAAAACTCTTTCTATTAAAGATATATGAAATATATTTTTATGGGATATATTCTTATAAAGACTTATTATTGTAACAAATACAATCTCTTATCCGTGATATATCTGTACAAGTTTTATATATTTTTATGCATTTGTATACAACATAGTTAAAATCAAATAAAAAAAATTTAAGATAAATGCAAAAGGAAACTTGACGTATAAAGATTCATTTTGCCACAAACTGATGTCAATGCGCAAAATCTTTTCGGCTTAACTTTTTAAGTTAAAAAATTTCAAAATTTTTACTAAAAGGAGGTCTTAAACCCTACAAAACAACACTGATGACAGCGCACTTAACCACTGAGCTATCAATGAAATGTATTTAGCATAAAAACAAACCTTTGTGTTGCGGCATAAGTTTTTCGGTTATAATTTCGGTTAACGTTTTATGACTAGGAACAAAAAAACAGTTATAGATACTCTTTGTTACAAATATTCTGTGCAATCGCTTGTGATCAATATTCTTTTGTAATTAAATATTTGTGGTTGTTTTTACTGAGACTTTGTAATTGTAACTTTACTTTACTAAAATTTATTATTTATTATTATTTAGTAAAAAGTATGGCAAAAACATAATTGTTTAATTATACAAACAGATGTCAGATGCTGAACCTTGCTTTTGCAATAATTTTGTTTGATATGTATAACTAATACTGCACAAAATTCTTGCTTATAGCTGATTAAAATAAATAATTCATTTTGTTTAAAATCTTGGGGAGAAAAAGGAAGGGAAGCATCTCAGATACTTAGGGGGAAAAACTATCAAGAAATTTCAATCACCCGATTTGGAGGATTGCCTTAAAAGATTTTAGCTGGGCTCCATTTCATTAGTTGCAGAAGAGCAAAAAAAAAGGAGATTTTTTAAGTGTTAAAATAGAAGACATTTTAAATACTCGTGTATGCGTGGAAATACATCAAGTGATAAAATAATAAACAATCTTTTTGTTTAAAAATATATTTCTTTTGTAAAATATGTGTAATTGTAGATTTTCAAAACTAAATTTTTTGACCTTAACTTCTGAATGAGGGTCTAAAGACTTTCTTATTTTTTTCATGAAACACAATTTTATTGATAACTATACTTGTTGGTTTTTATTTATTTTATATAGTTTATAATTGTTGTTTATTTTTAGATGGAAAAATTGGTGGATCCGCAGTTTTTTTACTATTGTGATGATTAGTGGGTTTTATGTAATTATTATTTGTGGTCCCCCTGCAATTATACTGCTCGTAAGTTAAGAAATTAAATTTTGCACATTTATTTTTGTAAAATTTATTCTTATACTTTTAAATAAATGTTGTTGTTAAATATTAAACTAATTGCTTAAATGGTTATTGTAAGCATGGATCTTTATCTGTTCACAAGTATAAGTGTTGGTTATGTAAGCCTGTATCTTTATCTGTTCACAAGTATAAGTGTTGGTTATGTAAGCATGCATCTTGATCTGTTCAAGTTTATGTGTTTTAGTGATTAGATTTTACCAGGCTATTGTAATGGTTGCAGTTACTGGAATGGGTCCAATAAAATGCATTTCAAAAATAGGGCATTATACCAACAAGTTTAAAATACAGCCAAAATAGTCATATTACAAAATTAAAACTAACAGTTGACATATATACTGGTCTATTGAAAGTTTTTGGAGTACTCTAAACAGCTGAGTGTCAACTTTAATTTTTTGAATAAAAATAAGAATAAAAAAACAAGGCAGTGTCTAGCAGTGAATTGCTAACTCATGGCATTCAGAGTGCAACAGAGAAAAGAATTTAAGCGCAGTTGCCACCAACTTGCAGCTCTCAAGATCATGACAAGCATGTGTGTGTGTTTGTTTTTTGTTTGTTTGTGTTTGTGTGTTTGTGTGTGTGTTACAATTATTATTATTTTTAATTATAGTGCTATTTAAATAAAAATAGATTTTTATGAATAAAAATGAAAATACTTATCTGCAGGTAATATCACTGCAAGTCAAATGCTACCATGAAATTATATCTGTAGGAAATTTACACTTCAAAAAATATAATCTACCTTGGTTTCGAACTCTTAGTTGGTGAGAGTTCTTTAAATGTCACTATTTTTAAAATTGTAATAAGTTTTATAAATAATTTTTTTTTCTGTTTTAGTTGCTATTTTTAAAATTTACTTACATATTTATTACTAAATCAAGAAAATAATGGAGTTAATACTGACAAAACCTTTATTTTTTTAACATTTAGGTATTTCTTAGGCTCTACAAATTACTTTTTTTATGGACAACTTATAACTGAGTACTTTGCAGAGTTTATGCAGAAAAGGGTTTGTTAATGAATTTAGCTTTGTTGTCTCAAAAATTAAACTTATTAAAATGCTTTCTGTTATAAATAAAATGGTCTCTGTTATTTAAGGACTTGTTTATGTTTCTGCTTCAACATCATAGGCTGATATCTTTTCTTCTCTACACAACAGGTAAATTATTGCACATTTGATTTAATTTTATTGTTTGGTTGATTTAATTTTATTGTTTGGTAAGATATAAAATTAATATTTGTGGTTATATGTCAGATTTTGTTGTCTTTTTAAGGAACACAATCTATATTTTGATTTTGAGTAGTCAATTTTTCATCAAAGAAATTTAATAATTCAAAACTACTTGAGGTGCACTGGATATGCTATCTGATCAGATAACGTGAGGTGCACTTGGCATGTTATCTGATCAGATAACGTGAGGTGCACTGGATACGCTATCTGATCAGATAACACATCGAGTGCCACCAAGCATCTAAATATTTATACTATCTGTATACCCTGTGTATCTATCTGTATATAATCCTGAGAGTTTAAATATCCTTTATCTGGGAGGATAGGAAATTGTGTGTAACATTTGTACTTAAAGTACAAAGTTACAGTTTATCTGTTTTTACAGCAAATACAAGTTACTGTTCTGATTTAGAGGAAACATTTAGTTTAAATAACTTTCAAATACAACTTGTTGTTTTTAATATTTGTTGTTGTTGTTTTTAATATTTATTGTGATAAAATTTGGCTTGAAAAAAACTTACAAATAAACAAAGCAAAAAATTGCTTTTGTGAAATTTATTGATTTATTTATAAACTATTTAGCTTTATAATTATCTTTCCATAGTCAATTACAATGCATTGTTATATTCAATATTTTCTTATCAAAAGGTTATTTATTCAGTTAATAAATTGTTTTTTTGTATTTTTTGTGTCGTAATTTTGTGTGGTAAATATGTATTTTTTACAGCCAAAACATAATTATTTGTTGTAAAAAATATTATATAGCAAGTTGGACTATAATAAAAGATATAACAGGGTAAACAAAAATTACATCTAGCAACCTCCCTAATCGACTGAAAACCAATAAAGGTGAAATTTTTAATAAAAAAACAAATGCTGAGAGACTGAATAATTTTTTTATAAATGTTGGGAAAAATTTAGCCAAAAAAATCTCTCCAAGTAGCAAAACTTTCCAGTCTTTTTTGAAAAAATCAGATTTTATTATGGACAATTCAGAACTATCCATTGATGAACTTCGTTCAGCTTTTGACATGCTTCAGACAAATAAAAGTGCAGGTCTTGATGAAATTAATGCAAATGTTTTGAAAAGTGTCTCGACATTATCGAATTGTCTCTTTTCATTATTTTTAAACTTTCATTAAAAAACGGAGACTTTCCTGATCAATTAAAACTTGCTAAAATAATTTATAAAAATTTATAAAAATGGCAACAGTTCTTTAGAATCAAACTACAGACCCAACTCAATTCTCTCCTGTTTTTCAAAGGTTCTCGAACTTATTATGTATAATAGAATATATAACTTCATTGATAAAAACAATATTTTATATTCTAAACAGTTTGGATTTTGGAGAAATCATTGTACTGAGCATGCTGTGATGGATTTGGCTAGCAATATTTTGAAAGGACTTGATGACAATAATTATACACTTGGAATTTTTGTTGATTTATCGAAGGCATTTGACACTGTCGACCACGAAATCCTTCTTTATAAATTAAAAAATTATGGAATTCAAAATACTAATCTAAAATGGATCGAGTCTTATCTACAAAATCGTAAACAATGTGTGACATATGATTTAACTTGCACGCAGTTAGAAGTTATTAGTTGCGGTGTCCCTCATGGCTCTATACTTGGTCCTCTCCTGTTTCTCTTATATATCAATGACATCCACTTATCTTCTAAATTCCTTAATTTTGTTCTTTTTGCTGATGATACTAATATATTTTTTTTGGGGTCTAATTTAAAATTTGTTTTTTCTACTGTAAACACAGAGTTATAATTAATCTCAATGAATGATTTAAAGCCAGTAAACTGTCCGTAAACATTGATAAAACTAAATATATTCCGTTCACAAAACCTTCGAAAACTGATAACATACCCCAAACAACTTTCTGATTTATTTATAAACAACATTAAAGTAAAAAGAGTTCATTTAATGAAAATCCTAGGTATAATATTTGACGATCATTTAAACTGGAAAAATCAAATCCAATTAGTGGAAAACAGCATTTCAAAAGCTCTTGGGATCCTTTTCAATGCGAAGCACCTTTTGAATATAATGTGCTTAAAAAGCTTGTATTTTTCATTTATTCATAATGACATTAGTTATTGCAATATAGTGTGGGCAAGTAATTATTTATCTTCTTTAAAAAAAATTAATACCAAACAAAAACAAGCGAGCCGGTTAATTTTAAATGCAGGTAGATATGCATGCGCCTAGCCTTTACTTAAAAAAATTAATGTTTTAAATATTTGTAAACTAAACATCTATCAAAATCTGTTATTTATGTTTAAAATTCATAACAACATGCTTCCAACATATTTTCAACCTCATTTTACCTTAATTAATCATAAATACTCTAAAAGACATTTCATTGGCAACTTTCTCATCCCTACAACATCCCTTAGCAAAACAGACTTCTCAATTACATGTTGAGGACCACGTTTGTGGAACTATTTCCTTAATAGAGACATAAAAAGCATGACTTCAATTGAATTATTTAAAAGAGCAGTTGAACGGTTCTTATTAGATTTAAATAATAAAAACATTCTTTTGTATTTTTAAAAACATTTATATATTGATTTGTTAACACGTATATATGCATCTTATAACTTATATATTTTATGAGCTGTAATATGTTATAGTATGTACAAAACTTGTAATATGTATATAACTTATATAACGTATATTTTAGGAACTTAATACGTAAATCTTATTTGATATTTTCACGAACTTAGGAGCAGAGTGATTAGACGCATTGTCTTCTACTTGCTCCTATCAGAATACAAAGATTTAATTTTTAATTTTTACAAATATTGTAAAGTTATTTTGTTGAATTTTAACATTATAGTTTTTAAAAATAAATACTAAAACCTTTTGTTGTTTTATTTAATCTTAAAAAGATTTGTCTTTCAGGTATTATGCTGTTTGTTCTGAGTTTGAGAAAAAATTATTACAAGGTTCAGTTTGCATTGGTAAGTTTTTTTGTAAATTTTGTACATATACAATAAGTTTTTTTGTTTTAAAAGAGAATTAAAAAAAAAAAAACCTATTTTATATGTACAAAATTCTTGTCTAAATTATTTAAGTTGAACAAAATATTGCTCTATAGATTTATTATTTTATTTTGTTTTTGGCGACATAGTTTGGTTGGTATCAACTCACTCTACTTATTATTCTTACTCCTGGGCACCTCATTACACAAAATTTAATGACAGGACTTATATGGTAAATGTTGACTTCATACAGATTTATAATGAGTGTTTTGTGAGTGTGTATGTGAGTGTGCTTTTTCTGTTTTTTTAAGGTTTTTACTTCCTGTTTCACTAGTCATCTGCAACGATATAATGGCATATGTTTTTGGTTAGTTTATTTTACATATATGTATATATATTTTTTATCAAAACTCCATCTAAAACTTATTAACATAAGTATTGTTTTAGATACAAAACACAAATAGCTTATTTTATTTTTAGGTTTTTTTTTTGGGAAAACACAGCTAATTAAGGTACTTTTGACTTGCATTAAAATCTTAGAGAAAATATTTATGACAATATTTTATAACCATAACGATTAGTTAAATTTTTATGTATAATTCTATTTACAACATAAGTTGTAAATGAAATGTTTTTTAAAAAAATTCATCTATTTTTATTTTGAGAAAAAAATTTATTAAACTTTAAAATTATCAAACTTTAAATTTTTTTACCATCAAAAAGCAAATAGCTTTAAAACCTGTTTAAACTTTTAAATAGTGTTAAGTTACTTAATTTGTATTTTTAGGAGTATAAATTAAGTACAATTTCTTATAAACTTGGTGGCCAAAATTTTAGGGTTTTTTTTGTTCCCAGGCTCCAATCAGCACAAATTTTTGGCAAAGCATCCTTATTTGACATAACTATATTCCATAGGTTCCATAGCTGAAAATTAGTTTCTCAAATACCAAAAAATGTTGAATCTACTTCTAATATATATATATATATATATATATATATATATATATATATATATATATATATATATATATATATATATATATATATATATATATATATATATATATATATATATATATATTGAGAGAGAGACACAAACACACACACACACCTTCACTCACTCACACATACTATAAATATATAATTGTATATAATATACTTTATATTCTCTATTGAATGCTAATTGAATACTAAATGCTGTTGCCAAAAATACTGTTCTCTCAGAAAACAAATTAAAAATTAAATCAAAGTATTAAAAATTAAATCAAAAAATCAAAGTATGAATATTTATTTTATTAGTTGTCTCCAAAAAAGACTTGGGAAGGTTTTATTGGTGGATGGTTTTCAACTGTTGTTTTTGGATTAGTGGTAACATCAGCAGTTTTATTTCTTTCTTTATTATTTATTATTTTATTTCATTTGTTTATTAAAGTTTAAACTTTAATAATCAAAGAAATTACTAAAAATACTAAAAATATAAACATAAAACATGAATCTAAAAATACTATTTAAATGCTAAAGACTAAAAATAGATAAGTATATATCTTTTAATATATTTAATTATTTTGTTCAGGTTTCAGAACTGATGTGCAATTATCAATATTTCTACTGTCCACCACAGGTCATATTTTCTTATTTTCTACCACAAGTAAATTTTTTATGGTCCATTGCAAGCAGTCCTCAGAATTAGGAAAAATCTGTTAGATAATTAATCCGTTAGAGATCAGCATAAAGTTGGCAATAGTTTTAAATAATTTCATGTCCAACACATAAAGATTTAAGATCACATAAGAAATGCCTTTAATTTTTGATTTATGAAAAAACTAAACAAATTTTATTTATTGAAAGTATGGTTTATATTTTTTTTAATTTTATTTTGTGATTATTATTATTATTTTAATTTACCTGTGCATGTTTTATATTTTTAGTTTGAATCAAGCTCTTTGGCAGCCACCATGGATTGCTCTCCTTCTCCTATGTTTCAGCTTTCATATCAATTTACTCCTCACCCATCAGCTCTTCAAGTTTTCAACTCAATGCCTGCTAGTTTTCAAGATGGACTGTCAAATATTTTAGCTGTGGTATTTAAATCTTTTAAAAAATGTTTTTTTTTTTTTTTAAGTCTAAAAATTGTTACTTTACGTAAAAGTATTAAATAAAATCAAATGAAAAAAACCTAGTTACTTAGGTTTAGTGTTTATATCAAATAGACGGTACAGGTTCTCATACAGAAGGGGGAGATACTACAAATGAGGTCACCAAATTTTAATGTACAGTTAAAGAGTATTGCTATTGAAGTAACAAAAAAAAAATTTTTTCTGAAGTTATACTAAATTTCAAATAAACTTCAACATCAATTAAACAAATATAATAAAAAATATTGTAAAGATAACATATATTGGTGAAACCACCAGACACTATACAACAAGGATTTCAGAACATTTAAATTCAGATAAGGCTTCCCATCTTTATAAACACCTTACTTCATCAAAAAAATGCAAAAACTCAACAAATCTTGATTCCTTTTCAATTATTAGCTTCCTCTAAGTATGAGCTCAAAATTAAAAAAGGTATCCATATTAAAATGGAAAAACATTTACTTAATATACAATTAAAATGATACACTATTACTATAACAATATAATTTCTCAATTATTTTTTTTTATCTCATCTATCTTTTTATTTTCTATTTTATTTTTTATTATTAATTACTTTACACCCTTTATATAATCTTTTGTAAAATTTCTCGGTAGTTATTTATTTTATAAAAATGTAATTATGGTAACTATTGTAAAAACTATATTTGGATATATATATATATATATATATATATATATATATATATATATATATATATATATATATATATATATATATATATATATATATATATATATATATTCATATATATCATATAATCTTCATTTCAGAGTCATCATGTTTACAAGAAATTTTTGCTTGCTGAGTCATCATGTTTACAAGAATTTTGTGATGAGTCATCACTTATTAAAAAATCTTCCTCTATTATGAGACAGTCACAGATAAACTTTTGAGTAGCGTTTCATGTCATTTAGCATTCAGTATATAGAACATTCAGTATATAGAAACGCCTTAAAAAATAGAAAGTGTGTAAATAGCATTCATAATTTTTATTTTTGATCAAACGACTAATAAATTTACTCAATATTGAGTACAAGAGTTTCTGTGCTTTTTCTGTGACCTTTCCTGAAGTCTCTTGATTCAGAAAAAAAAAGTTTGTAGCACACCTCATTAGTGGACTTCAAAAAGTTTTGTTACCACCATTAAATATAAAGTAAGGACTTATAAAATATTTTGTAAAGGTAATGAACTATGATGCTTTCAAATACCTCAAGAAGTAAACACACCTTCCTTTAGTTTGGTGTGTTTATTGGTGTGTTTATCCACATATGAGATTCTGAAAGGTGAACATTTATATCAGATCTACCAGGGTTTTGAGAAGAATACCTCAAAATTCTTCAAATTTCTGGTTGGGGCTCAAAATTCTTCAAATTTCTGGTTGGGGCTCAAAATTCTTCAAATTTCTGGTTGGGCCTCAAAATTCTTCAAATTTCTGGTTGGGGCTTTTTGGGAAAACAATAAAGTAAGTACTTATCAAGAACTTGTGAATGAGACTTTTTTTTAATTTTCCAAAAGTTAGGCTGCAACATGTCATTAAAGATTCACTTTCTCCACTGTTTATATTTCTTTCCTTATAATTGTGCATTTAGCATCGAACATTGTGAATGTTTCCATCACAAAAGAACAACGGAAAACTAGTATCAAGGAAAATGGGGTTTTGCAATTCTAGCAGGCTACTGCTTGATTGTGGTGAGAGATGTAGAGTATGAGAAAGACAAGAAAAAAAAGAACAGTGTAATGCAGAGGACTTTTATTTCAGCCAAGACATACTTAGAAGTGTCTTTATAACATTTATAGTTATGTTTTGTTTAAGTATTGTCAATTTAAGTTTTGAACTTTGTGAAATATAAGAAAAACATCAATATTTCTTATATTTCCAATGATTTTTTTATTTCAATTAATTTTTTTGGACAACATTTCTGTAGTTACACCACTAATATACATATAAAAAAAAGCAAAAAAAGAATCAAAGATACAAAAAAATCTTTTTTAAATTGTTGAACAGTGTAATTAAAAAAAAGAAAGTAAATTCAAAGTTGTTGTTTTTAGTTGGGCATGCATTTAGCAGCAAATAATA
This sequence comes from Hydra vulgaris, assembly GCF_022113875.1. Classification (NCBI taxonomy): domain Eukaryota; kingdom Metazoa; phylum Cnidaria; class Hydrozoa; order Anthoathecata; family Hydridae; genus Hydra; species Hydra vulgaris. The sequence continues at coordinate 20,540,184 of NC_061170.1, read as the reverse complement.
CTGAAGTTTGGATGTATCCCATGATGTACCATGGAATTGTGTTAGCAACATTTAGTTCTCTCATTGCTCCATTTGGTGGATTTTTTGCAAGTGGATTTAAAAGAGCATTTAAAATTAAGGTTTGATTCAGTTTTTTATTCTTTGAAATCTCTAGGAATTTTTATCATTTTATTTTACTTCCTTTAAGCAAACGAAAATTATGATTTAAATGTTATTGTATACTGAAAATATCTTTTTTCTCAGGATTTTTCAGACACTATACCAGGCCATGGGGGTATTATGGACAGATTTGACTGTCAATTTTTGATGGGCTGTTTTGTTAATGTATACATTGCAAGTGTGGTCAGGTAAATCAATTTTTTTTATGGAAAAATGAGTTCATCACTAACTTCATAAAAGTTTTCAGAAAACATTTCATATAAGAATTTTTGGTTTTTATTTATAACATTCAATTTAAATAAACCCATTTTATTTACCACTATTATTAATACTCAATAAAATTAGATTATAATTATATTTAGATTATAATTATAATAAATTTAGCTATAGTTTCTTGAACAATAAAAATTTAATTCACCTCAGCATCATTTTGATTGAACAGTCTGAAAATGTTAAAAGTTTTAAAACACTTTTTTTGGGTTATAATAAATATTTAATAATATAATATAACCTCAATAGTTTTTTGGGTTGGTTGCCAACTGTTAGATAATATGTTTTCCTAAATTCTGTGCCAGCTCTCAGGGAGGCTGACTTCACCAACAGCTGTAAAATATATGAGTATTAACAATGCCATGTTGCGCATAGATTGTTTATCTGTGAGAGTTTTTGGTGTTCAATCTTGGAGCCACATAAAAAGATCTTTGTTACCACTTTGTTACCACTTTGTTACCACTTTGGGTTAGTTAGTAGAACTAAAGTAACTGCAAAGTTTATTTCTTAGACTGTCTATGATAGAGTCCAGTTCTCTTATAATTTAAAACAACCATAATATTTAAAAATAATAAGCTTAAAAATATACTTCATATCTATCTCTTACTAATGTTTGTTGTTTTCAAAGTAACCTTTTGTTCATTGAATTTTATCTATTGTAAAATTTACCATACTTACTTGCTCTTTGTGAGTCCAAAAGTCTTTATCAAACCTGATTAAAGGATTAATTGACTAGTTATCCTTAAATCAGGTTTTAATCGTCTGACTGTTCTTTTATGTTTTTATTTGGTCAATCGCCATTCTTTTTGTTCTTAACCGTTCTTCTTCTTGACCTTTTTGACAAGACTGTACTCTTTTTGATGTTATTTCTGATCAAATTAACCAAGCTTTATCTCCCTCATTCTTGTTATTGATGACTATTATTGTTATACTTTTCAGTCTAATTAGGTCTAAGTAAAATAATTCTTTTCAACGCTCTAAGTCTAAAAAAAATATTTATTTTTAAAGCTCTAGGTCTGATCAATAAAATTATTCAAATTATCTAAAATGTGTTATTTTTTTGGTTTTAATTTTATCTATATTTTTCTGTCTTGATTTAGCAACACAATGACTTTGAATTAGTCTTGACGAAAGAAAACTGCGAACTTTTGTTATAACAAATAGAAAATATTAATCTTTAATAATTAAAGAATTATTCTTTTTATATTATTAACTTTGGTCTCTATATTAATTTTATTATGACGCTCTTTTTACTGAAATTTTTTTATTTAGTGCTTACAATCCCAACAAGCTTTTAAAACAAGTTCTCTTCATGGAACCGCGCGACCAAGTGCAGTTTTATCATAAGCTTCGTGATATGTTGCATGCTAACGGACTTATTAATCCATAAATATAATAAAATATATTGGTTTGATGTTTTTTTCGAATCCACAAAGCATTAAATACTACGTCAGAATATAAGGAACACATTTCATGATTTGTAAAATATTTGTATATATAACATCTATTTGTTAACATTTTTTAATTTCTATTTATAGTATAGGCATTTTTTTAATATCAATATTGAATTAAGGACTTTAATGCGAGCATATGCTTTTGTATTTTGCCTATTCGAACAAAGTAAAATCATATAAATATAATACTAACCAATCATTCTTAGTATATTTTTGCTTTTGGTTGAATTTTTTTTCCGGTCATCCTTTTTAATCCTTATTCTAAATATTTTTGTTCTCCGATCATTTGCTCTTATTTTATTTCGCTTTAAGGTCCTACTGCTGTTAGCAGTAAATACAATGTTGTATTAACTTGTTTTTGTTGTTTTAACACTGGTTTTATTACCTCGTTTTTGTTGTTTTAGCGCTTAATTATTTATTGTTTGCCAAGTTTAATTGAATCAGATAAATAAACGCATTTCTGTGTAACTTAATAAAAATTATATGTTTAGTTTTTTATTTAACATTTCATAATAGGCTTTTTTTGCTACATTAAGTGTTTCGTTAATTTTTATTATAACTATTTATTATGTTAAATAAATAAATAAAAATGACAAAACTTTATCTCGGCTTCTGCTTTTTCTATCGCCTAGATTATGTTTTGGTTGTTTTTTTCCCGTAATTTCTATTACCAATATGTTATCTAATGTTATTAATTGAATAACGTATACAAGTATGTGAAATATATCTAATGTAAGTGTAAACATTTATAATACATACAAGTAGAGGAAAGTAAAAAACATGTATATTGCAATATTAAAATAAAAATAGTTAAGAAAGTAGTTTGATTTTGTGCAATTGCAAAGTGTTTTTCAAGGTTCATATTTAGAAAAGTAAATCAGTTGTCCTTGGCTCTAACCTTGGTCCATGCTGTAATTGCTGTAAATTTTTGTACAAAGAAGGTTTGCAAACAATTTTACTTGCTATAAAAATTTTACCCAAATCCTCGATCTTTGCACAAACACTATTGGTGTTGTTGTGATAATTGTTGGCTTTGTTAATATCTCTGACATAAAGCAACCAACTATAGCATTATGTATTGCAATAAGCACTATGCATTAATCAACTTTAAAACAAAAGATGCATTGTGTTTCTTCCAGCTGTATATGATATATGCACATGACTGTTCTACGTCAATGTAGAATACCCGCAAAGTTTCGGTTGAAACTTTTTATTCAGTCAGCAAATCCAGGTTTTGCGTTTTTTATAAAATCCTGACCCGAACATAATAAGTGCTTGAATATCGAATTCGTTTTTAATAGTGCATAAGTTATAACAAATTTTGCTATAATATATTAAAAAGAATTATTAAATGTAATAAACCTATTAAATTATGTCTATTGCAAATTATTATAAGTAAATGAGTTTAAACGGTTTGAATAATTCGGGTCTTGATTTTACAAAAAACGTGAAAACTGGATTTGCTCACTGGAAAAAAGTATCAACTCAAAGCTTTTTTTTTCTTTTCTTTTTTACTTATCAATTTATACCAGTCGGTGTCAATTTATTTTCTAATAAAACAAAAAATTATGAAAAGTTAGTTAACGTAACAAAAACGTTTTTAGAAAAGCACCCAAAAACTTGAACATTTAATTGAGAAGTCTTGGTCGAGTAAATGAACAGAATACCTATCAAAATCACAAGCTTTTATTATATTGAATGCATTAAACCAACCTACCATCCTATTATACGTTCGGTTACTTTCAAAGTTAATAGTTTTTTTTAAAAAAAATTCATAACAGGGCACACCGCATAAGTATTTCTGTTTTCTTATTTCTGATGACTTGGCAAAAACATTAAATTTTATGTTTTTCAAAAATTACTTTCAAACTACGTTTTAATTAGAAATTACTAAAACAATCTATTTTTCCTTTTTTCTTTTTATAAATCTTTTATAAAAATATATGTATGTATGTATGCTAACTACATCACAACAATAAATCTAAAGCTATTTATTATCTATTTCTATGTACCATAGTATATACATATAATTAATGTGCAAACAAAAATAAACCTTCATTGTTAAATTTAATTATTCTTAGGATTTGATAAAAACTTAACTACTAAGATTAGTATTATGTAAATGCTTCATTCTGATTTACTTTGCTCTGATAAAAAAAGTATGAACAAAAGAAACTGAATAATTAACACAAATAATGAAGAATCAAAATTTAATGCTCAAATTAATTATAAGTATTTAAGAACAAAATAGACATCGAAAACATCATTCCGTTCAATAATAAAATCTCAGTAAATTCATAAATCTCATCTCTTTTTTTTAATCTTCCTGAACAATCTTTGGTTTGATAGCATGAGTATAAGCTTTTTTTTGCATCACTAGCAGCTTTTACAAGAAGTGCTTTTTGAATCAATTTTTTCTACTTTTTGCAAGATAATCTTTTTGGATTATTTTACAAAAAGTTATTTACATCTTTGCAAGTATCTTTTTTGTTTTTGAGCATCTGTAATTTTATTTCCTTTTTGATGCTCAATTTTATTCAACTACGTGATTTTTTACAGATCCTATAAGTTCCTTATAGATAACTTTAAGATCTGGATTTCAGTCATGAGTTTTCATATGATTATATAAGATTCTCAGACTTATCAATAACTTAATCATTAAACTAGGTTGTAACAAGTTCTAGTTAGTATTGAATCCTTTGTCAACGCTTGACGTGAACAGACGCACTTTAACAGCTTCTAATTTAAAAAAAAAAAATCGCTTATTAGTTTTTGAGTCTTTTTAAATTTAACGAAAAATATATACATATCTGAAAAAGTTTTTAAATCACGTTTGTTACGATTGAGGAAGTCAAAAAGTTGATCAAGGAAATGTTCAAGAAGTTCAAAACTGAGACTGAAAAAATGCTGAAACACCAGGAAATCACTTTTGTTAACATCGTTAGTTCAAACATCAAAATAATAAACGATCGTTTGGATAAAGTTGAACGTAACATTTTAGAAAACTCAAACAAAATAGCATTTATTATGAAAGAAGTTGATGAAATTAAAATCAGCTTAAACTTTCATGAAGACTTATTTAACAAAAAAATTAAAACCGCGATTGATACAATTACAAAAGTTAACTTATCGAATATCAAATCAAATAACAACAGCGACAAGCTTTCAAAAATAAACAACAAACTTAGAAAGATTGAAGATCGATCGAGGCGGAACAACCTTAGGATTGATGGTGTTCCCGAAAACGACAACGAAAGCTGGAATGACTGTGAACTAAAAGTTAAAAAAATATTTAACGATTACCTAGGGGTTCATAATGTTAAAATTGAAAGAGCGCATAGGACAAGGAAAATTGATAACAAAAAACACAGAACAATCGTCCTGAAACTTTTAGATTTTAAAGACAAAACCAAAATACTCATTAATTCTTTTAAACTAAAAGGTAAAAACATCTACATATCCGAAGACTACTGTATGGAAACAAACCTAATACGAAAGGAACTACGCGACAGAATGAAAGTCGAACGACAGGCTGGTAAATTTGCTTACATTTCGTTCGATAAACTTATTGTCAGAGATTGGAATACTAGAAAACGTATTGCAACATCAAACTCGCATCCAATGTGCCCAAAAGAAGTCAAAGTTTCTCAAATTGAAGATGTTAACTGCGAAAACAAAACTGCACAAAGAAGGTAAGTATGTCATTTTTAGTTGTGATGTAATTTTTTGCAGAGATCTCAGAAACTCTATACCACCTAGTTTTAAAAAGAAATTTTTTTCTAATAAATTATTCCCAATAACAAATATGGTTGAAATTAACGACTTCGAATCCCTTAGCTTTAAATTTACTGAATAAATAATTTTATCACTAATGATAACATCGACCCTGATGTAAATTTTTTTATCAATTCGTTTACAGATTGCTCCTATTATTTCCCAAATGAATTAGAAGAATTTCTTTTTAAATACTTTAATGACAGAAATGCGCATGCGCAAAAAGTTAAAATTGTTCATATAAATATTAGAAGCCTCAGTTGCAATTTTGAAAAATTGCTAAATTCACTAGATGAAACAAAAAACTTTTTTAATATAATTTGCTTAACTGAAACATGGCTAAACTCAAATGACCTTAATAATACTAAACGTTTTTATATTCCTCATTTTAAATTGATTTCGCTCAATAGATAAGTTAATAAACGCGGTGGTGGAGTTCTATATACATAAATGAAATTATCACGCATCTATTTAGCAATGATTTATGCCGATAAAGAAGTTTTATCTATTGAATTTGTAAACAAAACATCTAAAAATATATTATTAAGCACCTGCTATCGACCACCTGACGGCGTGAGCGCGAACTTGAGCATTTTTTTTTGAACAAAATATTTTTAAAAAAAAGCTTAGAAGAAAACAAAAAATGTTTTATTTTTAAAGATCTTAATATGGATTGCTTTACTTATATTAAGGAAAATAAAGTTAAAAACTTTTACGACTCAATTTTTGAAGCTGGAGCAGTTCCTTTGATTAATCGCCCTACTAGGGTAACTAAAAGCTCAACGTCTCTAATTGACAATATCATTACAACTGATATCTTTAACAATGACATTCAAAAAGGCATTTTAAAATCTGACATTTCTGATCATTTTCCAGTCTTTCTGACTCTTAACTCAAACGCTTCGATTAATAATAATTCTAAAACAATATTTATTCGAGATTTAATCTAACCAATATGAATCTCTTTAAAAATCAGTTATCTCTTTTGCACTGGGATCATATTAATTTCAAGGGGAATGTTGACACCATTTATGAGACCTTCTTTAAAACATTTTACGCCGTATATGATGCAAACTTTCCAATTATTTAAAAAAACAAATAAAATAAAAAATTTTAATAACCCTTGGGTTACCAAAGGTTTCAAAAAGTCATCTAAAACAAAACAGAAGTTGTATGTAAAATCGTCTAAAATTGTGTAAAACGAAATCGTCTAAAAATGAAAAAATATACAAAGATAATAAATATTTGTTCGAAAAAATTCGTAAACGCCTAAAAAAAATTATTACTCTAGAATATTAGACAAATTTAAAAATAACTCTAAGCGTACTTGGCAAGTAATAAAAGAAATTACTGGCAATCAAATAACATGCTCAATTTCCCTCCCCCAAATGATTATAGTTTATAACAAAAGTATTTATGAATCAAAAGCTATATCTAACAAATTTAATAAATACTTTATCGAAATCGGCCCTAAATTAGCTAATAATGTTCTCTTTACCCCAGTCGCATTCAATGATTTCTTAGTACCAAAGGATGATTGCAACTGTTCCAAAGAAATATACTCAGAATTATCTTTTGATGAATTTCAAATCGCCTTTAAATCACTAAAAAAAAAAAAAGCTATCGGAGCTGATGGAATAAATGGTGACATAACTATCGAGTGTTTTGATCATCTCAAAAATATTCTTTATAAAGTTTATAAATCATCTGTCTACCAAGGAGTTTTTCTTGATCGTCTAAAAATTGCAATAATTATTTTAATTTTGAAAGAAGGAGACTGTTGCAATATCAGTAACTATCGCCCTATATCTATCCTTTCTACCTTTTCAAAAATCTTAGAGCGTATTATGTACAATAGAGTAGGGGAGAGTGGTACTGAATGGACCTTGTACTGAATGGACCATTAGAAAAATAAAAACTAAACAAGCCGTTAATTGATTTTTTTTAATTGCATATAATTTTTGTATACTCAAAGTTTCTTTGATATTTTTGGTTTAACGTTATTCGTAATAATGCATTAATATTTGCGTTTTTTGTTTTTTTCGAGCTAAAAGTAAATTTTTATCTTTTCAATTTGTTTCAATTTACACTAGATTTTTTAGGTAAAGTTAACTATAGTTAATAATAATATTATAGATACATATTTTTTACTTTGTATAACATTAGAATGAATGTTATGTGATTTACTGATTGCTGTGATTATATGGGTAACATGTATATTTTGATTAGTGAACCACCATTGATTGTACTGAATGGAGCGTTTCATTTTTCTGCGAAGTTATTTATCGCGCTTCATTATTTTACTTACTAAAACAAAATACAAAAGTTTTTTGATCTAAATGAACTAAGGAGATGTGAGTTAGGAAATAAACCAAAATATCTAGTTAACGAAGAATTAAGGGCGCAAGTGCAATTATTCATTATTCAATATAATGTTAAGGTAAGCAGATAATATAATGTTAAGTTAAGCAGACTAATAGCTTACATATTAGGTTAATAATTATAAGTTTGTAGTTTGTTTCATTATTTCAATAACTGAATGTCATAATATTATTACGATATTTAAATAAGGTGGTATTACTTTTAATAACATCTAGCATATAACATTTGTTATATATACTATATATAATAAAAGTTATATGCTAGATATGTTATATGGCATATAATATGCTAGATAAGCTCTATGCTAGATATTATATAATATATCTGAAATGTTATTTATACGTTTTTAAAAACAATGACAATTACCATGGTCAGTAATTTTTACAATACAAAAAATCAAGTAATATCTAATAAAACCAAGAATAAAATTTCGTAAATTAATTGTTATATTTAAATTACTAAAGCTTGTTGATCATAATAAAAAAATTATTCTACATTCAAGCTTTTATATAATTTAGTTTTTTATACATGTTATGTGTGTGTGTGTGTGTGAGTGTGTGTTTAGATAATTATATATATATATATATATATATATATATATATATATATATATATATATATATATATATATATATATATATATAAAATAACATCGATAATTTTTTCTAATAATATGGTTATAAACAAATTTTATTTATTTCAGAAGTATTATGAGACATCGAAAAGCAACAGCACTAAAAGGTGATTGGGATCCCAATAATATGATCCAAGCAGTTGAAAATGTTTTAAATAAAACTCTATCTGAAAGAAAAGCTGTTGAGATATTTGGAGTCAAACGTTCAACTCTTAAGAGGCGAATAAAAGAAGCTCGACTATCTCAAAATGGATTGAATAAATTGCAATGTGTTCCATATAGTAACAGTTCTATGAAAATTTTTTCAGTAACAGAAGAACAAGAGCTGGTTCAATATTGTTTAGTTTCTGCAAAAATGGGATATGGGTTAAGTCCTATTAAGTTAAGAGCACTAACATTTGAATATGCTCTCAAACTTGAGAAGAAGTGTCCACATTCTCGTCGAGGTTCTGCTAAACCTTGGGAAACAAATAAACATGCAGGTGTAGATTGGTTTAGAGCTTTTTTAAGTCGTCATCCAGAACTTGTTATAAGAAAACTAGAGGCAACATCAATTAGTCGAATGTCAGCATTCAACAAGTATAATGTAAATCTATTTTATAATAATCTGCAAAGTCTTTTGATTAAATACAAGTTTTCACCAAATGATATATGGAATGTTGATGAGACTGGTGTTACTACTGTACAAGTGCCAGAGCATGTTTTAGCCAAGAGAGGAGAGAGGCAAGTTGCTTCTGTTACAAGTGCAGAACGAGGTATCTTGGTAACAATGTGCAATGCATTAAATGCAAGTGGATCCTCAATAACACCATTCTACATATTTCCACGTGTTCATTTTAAAGATTTTTTTCTGCGAAATTCAATTCCTGGTTCTGTTGGCACTGCCAACAAATCTGGGTGGATGGTGGAATCAACCTTTATGGAGTGGTTTAATCATTTTATAAAAAGTGTTCGACCATCTAAGACAAACCCTGTGCTGTTGATACTAGATAATCATGAGTCTCATATGTCAATTAACTTCATTGACTTAGCATCAGATAATGGTGTAATTGTTTTAACAATCCCACCCCATACATCACACAAACTACAACCGTTAGATATAACAGTGTATGGACCTTTCAAACGTCATTATAATCGTGAAATTGATAGCTGGTTGGTATCACATCCAGGAAAAACTGTTTCAATCTATGACATTGCAGAAATTTCTGGAAAGGCTTGGGCAAAAGTATCAATGCCAGTTAACATCATTAGTGGTTTTTCAGTATCTGGAATAAGTCCTTTTCAACCTGATCGGTGGAAGGATGAGGATTTTTTTTTATCTCAGGTTACAAATAGACCCAATCCTGAAACACTCAACATCAATCCAGTGTCATTAGAAATTATTAGACCTAATCCTGAAGCACTTAACATCAACCCAGTTTCAGTTGAAATTAATAGACCTAATCCTGAAGCACTCAATATCAATCCAGTTTCAGTAGAAGTTATTAGACCTAATCCTGAAGCACTCAACATCTATCCAGTTTCAGAAGAAATAAATAGAAATGTTAAAGTCAACAAAAATGTTAGCAATACTCTGAATGTGGAAAGTATACGCCCTTATCCTTCTGCAAAAGCTCGTTTAAAAAAAACCAAAGGTGCTCGCAAAAAGCTCTCCTCTTCGATTCTTACTGACACTCCAATTAAAGAGGCTCTTCGAAATCAACAACTTCAGCAAAATTTAAAAAAACAAAACTTTTCTGAAAAACAAAAAGATGCTAAAAATAAACGTCAAAGGAAATCAAGAAAGAAATCAAGCAACTCAAAAACTCTAAAGTTTCCATTAATGACATATAATAATGATGAGGCTGATGATATTCTTGTTGAAAGAAATGATAATGGTGTCAAAGATAGTTTAAATTTTTGTGGAGGTATTAGATCAAATTACGATTTGTGTGCTATATGTGAAGAAATGGGTCGTGACAACGAAGTATGGTACCGTTGCAGACAGTGTGCGAGCTGGGCACATAAAGCTTGCACAAGTGCAGATAATGCCAGCCAATATGTTTGTGATTATTGTAACTTGATTATATGATTGAGACTTCGGTCTAAAGTTGTATTAATTAATTTAGAAATATCAATGTCTCAACATACTTCTTTCTTGTTTTTAAACTCCATTTATCATCCTAATTGCTTTGCATAATGTAACTTGTTATGCGCAATTGTTTACAACTTTTATTATAATATACAATATACAAGAATAGTTAGTTAAGATATTAATCTTGTCTCCCGAATTAATATATCGGCTTTAGTTATTAGCGATAGAGATATTGATCTTTTTTATAAAAAAAAAAAAATTTTTTTTGTGGTCCATTCAGTACAAGGGTTGGTCCATTCAGTACAATGAACAGTACTGAATGGACCACTAAATAATTTGGTACGGGTCACATTTATCGCACATTTTGCCTATGTTCTGTTTGCGCAATGGTTTACAACTTTTAAGGATTGTTAGTTAAGGTATTAATTTTGACTTCTGAATTAATATATCCGCCATAGTTGTTGACAATATGGGAAAAAATTATTTTTACAAAAAAGTTGAATTTTGTGGTCCATTCAGTACCACTCTCCCGTATACAATTATCTTGTCTCCAATAATCTTTTTTATTATAATCAATTTGGTTTCAAAAAAAATAATTCTACCGAACATGCAATCATCCAATTTGTACGAGAAATCTAAAATTCCTTTCAAAGATCCCAATATACATTAGGTGTTTTTATTGACTTGTCGATGGCTTTTGGTACTGTCGACCATGAAATCCTTCTTGAAAAACTAAAATACTACGGATTAAATTATATAACTATTAAATGGCTTCGTAGTTACTTATCAAACCACAAACAATTTGTTTTTATTAATAACTATAACCAAAGCCATCTACTAAATATTTCCTGTGGTGTTCCCCAAAGCTCTATCTTGGGCCCACTTTTGTTTTTAATCTATATAAATGGAGATGAAAATACTTAATACTTACGAGCTCAATGTTTATAACATTTTATGCTTTATTTACATGTGGAAAAACGATTTAACTTTACCTGTCTTTAAAAACCTTTTTTCTCTAAACCCAATTAATAAATATTTACTTAGAAATAAAAATTTTGTACATGAACCTGTTTGCAGAACAAAATTTAACAAATTTTGCATTACATTTCGAGCACCCTATCTTTGGAATAAAATTGTTATACCTAATTTTGATATATCTAATACATTTCCGATCTTTAAAAGTAAACTTAAAAATTTTATTTTATCTGTTGATGATATATTTAAATACTTTTTATAACAATCACGTATTTGTCTTTTTAATTGTAAAACTGTTGTATTTTCTCTTGCCTTTTAAAAAAAGAGATGTATTACTGTATTTACTATGTATATATATATATATGTATTTATATATTTACGTTTTTATAAGATCTGATGATATGATCAGACTTTTTATTATATATAACATTAGTGGTTTGATTTATATTTCCAATTTATATCACGATTTATTGTAATTTTTTAGTTTTGTTAATGTATTGATTTTAAAAAAAATTGTAAAAGGTTCTCATGATAAGATCATTATGATCTTCTTTCAGAAGCCTTGTCTGTTTATCTTTGTAAACAACGACAAAAATAAAACATTAAAAAAAAAAAAAAAAGTTTATTAGTTTAGAAAAAATGGATTTAGACCTTTTTAGAAAAACATTCTTCAGTTAGTCATGCATATTAGAGTGGGATAAAATTTTTTTTTGAAAATTTCTTCTGTTACACCCCTAAGTTTCTTCTATATAACAAAATAGCACTGGATTTAAAAAATCTTTAAATAAAAAATATCTTTAGGGGTCACAACTTATCTTGAATATTTGACAAGTTTCTAATATTATCTAAAAAACATTTGTTTAAAAGTATGTCAACGTGGTAATTAAAGAAAGCAAAATTCTATAAAATTATCAAAAAATGTTTGATTTTAAATACAGAACAAACCTTGGAATTCAACGGGAGAAGTTTTCAAAAAAGTAATACTCATCCCCTTCCTCCTGAATATATATATACATATATAAAGGTAATACTTAGATGAAAAACCAAAATTCTTTGTCTAAAATACTTTAATTTTATATTTTGACAATAAAAGATATACAGGTAACAAAACCATAGGAAAAAAATAAAAAAAAATAATTAACACTTTTTTGCGCTCTCAAAAGGTCACAAAATGGTTACTCTGTATTCAGTGCCACAAAAAAAAGTTTTACAATAAAAGGCGAATATTTCTAAAAAATCGATTTGTTGTAAATATTTTACGAAGTGAACTGTAGTAACCCAAAGCATTCAAGAAATTTTCGTAAATGTTGGTATGAAATTTTCTTCTTGATATTTCTCTCGTCGTTCCCCGCACGGTTTTTTTCTCTTATCTAAATAGAGCTTTCTAATGCTCAAAATGTGTCAGAATTTAAACGTGCTTTTCAAAAAACTTAGTTTTTAAATTTTAATTGTAGGTTTGTATTCTTTAAATTTTAATAAAAAATTTTTAATAAAGAATCTCATTATGTTATAAATAGTTTATATATTTTTAATAAAATACATAAATTTTAGTTTTGTGTTTTCATAATTTTTTTTTTAAGTTTGGCCGATGTGTTTTTATAATTAAAAGCCAGAGCGACAAAAAATATATAATACAGAAACTATTCAGACTTTTCTAAAAACTTTTAAAGGTGAAGAAACTATATCAGCTGCAGCTGATATAGTTTCTTCACCTTTATAGCAAAAAAAAAATATTCCACGGATACGTTGACTGATAAGAAAAACATCGAGTAAATTCTATAGGTGACCGAACAACATTTTTGAAAAACCAAGAAGAGGTTTTTGTTCAAAAACAGCTTTGTATGTGTTCAAAGACAACTTTGTATACAGATTTATACCGCTGATAGACAATTTCCTTTTACAAAAATATGGCTAAGATCCAATGCTTATTTCTGTGCTAAAAGTTTGTGTTGATGGTCATTTATTACAGAAATCTATTCAAAAAAGTTGCCATAAATAGTGTTTAGCATCACGTGATTGGGTTCTCTCACTTCAAAATAGACACACTAAAATGACACTGAGAATTCTTGAAGGGCTTTTTGAGCGAGAGCCGAAGCACTTAATGAGAATTGCATTCAGGCATTTTTTTTTTAATTACAATTTTTTTATAAACATCAAAGACTACTCGTGGCATGAAAAAAAGACTCCTTAAATTTCATTTACAATTGTGTTATAAAATTGGCCTTTAACTTGTACCAAGTGTCTCTGCAAAAGTGTTTAGGTTTCATCACATTAAGGGGTTTTGTACGGGTGCAAAACTTACATATTAGTAAAAAAAATTAGCGAACAATTAGAGAAATTGGAGAAAATATATGTTATTCACTAATATGTTATCTTTTTTTTGTCATCTTTTTTTTTTATTATAGCTATAGTTATAAAAACAATAAAAGTAGAGATATGTTTTCTTTTACTTTATACGCACATTTGTTATAACTTAGAAGGTTTTATGTGTTATATAAATTTTTTAATTATAGTTATAAATAAAATGAAAAACAACAAAAAGAATTTTATTTTAGTTAACTTAATTGTCTTCGCAAAAACAGGTTTTACTGGTTACCAGTTAAAAGAAAAAGCTATTGAAGTATCAGAAGCTACTTCAAGAACTCCCGTAAAGTCACTCAGTTGATGTAAGTATCAGGCGAACAAATAAAAAGTATAGCTGTTTACAATTATAAAACACGATTATCTTTTTTTATTAATGAAAAAAGAAAACAATGGGTAATTAAGTCAGTTTATCTAAGTTAAGTAATGACAGTTTGTGTAAAATGTATCTTCATGGTAAAACACAAAATAAAAATGAATTGCTAAATGGAATAATTTGGAAAAGAGGTCTAAAAGATATCTACATTTTGTATATAGATTGTGTATAAAGATTCATTTTCAAATCTTATTAAAATCAAGTTATTTAAATTTTAATTTACTAAGAACTAGTAGCACAATCAGGATGATTCTTTTCCCATACCTGTTAATAAATAGTATGTAAAAACTTTGAAAATTTTGATATTATGCACAAAACAGTTTTTTTATTAATTTGACTATATTGCAACCATAGGAAAATAACTTTTTACTGCTGCTTGAAGCATATGGAATGCAATGGGCACATGCTAGTTCTACCTTGCTTAAAATCAAACTTTGTGGTCTAGCTTTTATAAAAGCTACTCTCCTCGGATGTTCCTCAACCAGTTTTCAGCTTATATAATCATGAAACCTCAAGTTCATGAATCAGGCCTTGGTTCATCTACACGATGGAATAATTTTACTTTTTCACAAGAACAAAGGGGGTATTACTCTTGCCTCAAGACATAAGTCGCCAAACCATTTTGAATCACTCATTTTTGCCAAAAGCACTTTACAGAGTTGCTTGACTACACCAGTTTCATAAATTTGAGATCCTTGCTGGGTGCAAGGATCTTAAATTTATTTTGTGAGGTATCTGTCAAAGCTGAAGGGTTTAAACGAAACAGTTACTTCAGTGTTTTTTAAAAACCTTGTAATTTTAATAAACTTTAACAAGGTTTTCTCCTTGTAATTTTAATAAACTTTAACAAGGTTTTCTCCATATCACAAACTGCTGATTGGTCGAAACTACATTCTCTAGTAAAAGATTAACTTTTCTCTAATCTGAATGAGAGATTTTTTTCTTCTCAAAATTGACTCTATCATCATGCAATAAGAGTGCTATCAATTTGAGACTGGTGATGAATGATCTTGAAATATTTACACTCATTTTCTCTACGCTCTTGCTCCGATAGTTTTCAGGCTTTTTTTTTTTTTTTTTTTATCTTTTTTTGTTTGTTTCATTCATTCTTTAAATGTTTTACAATATTAGCCGTTTCACAATTATAATAACTTCAATCATATAATAAAATTCTTTTTATTATATGATTGAAGTTTAATTAAGTTTGTTAGAGGAAGGACGTAGAATCTCGTAGAAGACCTTAAGGTGGTAGACTGCTAAAAAAATTATTTTTGTATTTTACAATATTTCAATAAATTTTTTTACTTCGAACATGATAAATACATTAGAAAATTCATAATTTTTAATTTTTTTTTTTTTTTTCATATATATTTTGGGCTAAAACAGGTGATTTTAGGCCAAAAACAGGCTAAAATCTTGGCAAAGATATCTCAAAAAGTATAATTTATTAAGTTCTAATTTTTTATATTTTTATTTGTTTTATGTAGATAAATGTCCTGAGATAAAAATTTTTGTTGAAAATTTCTTTATTTTAAAGTATCGTTAGATTTTTCAAAGCGCTTAATTAATCATCTAATTTCTGATATTAAGAACAAAAAGTTTGTTGTTTTAAAAGTTTATATTCTAAATTTTTTTTATCTCAGGACATAAAGCTTATTATAATGAATCTCTGTACAAAATTTTAAGTCAATTGGACAATTACAGCTCCTGCAATTTTTGCCAGAAAATTAGAAGAATAAAACAAAGAAAAAAGCATATAAAATTAAAAATATTGAATATACAAACTTATTTAAATCCCCTTTTTTGATTTACTGCTCTTCTTAGTTTTTGTATTTTTTATCCAAACCCTTTCCTAGTTGCTTTAAAATTTTTTCTTTGTTTTTTAATTTTTTTTTTATTACTAACCTTAACTAGCGGTTGCTATGAGCGTTGCTAGGGGAAACAAAATTACCCTACTAATATAAATCACTTTTATTAGTTCTAAATTTTTTTTCTCATACGAAGATCTATATATTTTTAGACTCTACATCAGTTACTGTTTAAAACAATGCCACTTTTGAAAAATCGTTTTTTTCTAACTTTTTTAGCAGTCTACCACCTTAACAGTAAGATGAAACTCAGAGTATGTTACAAGATATAAAAGTTTCCCCAAGGAGTGCTCTAATGAGAAAATTTCGGCTGATGAATAATTTTTAATTTCGGCAGTGCAGAATTTGCCGACCTGTGCTTTCTCTGAAACCAAAATGGAAATAAGCGCTTGAAATATTATATATAGAAGTTAATTTTAGTAATTCAGATAGTAATAAAATAATAACGAGTTAGTAAAAAATTGAATTTATTAGTGTCTCTGTGAAACTTAATAAAATAATAGTTCCTCACAATATAAATCAAATTTATGTCACATATAGTAATATAAAATAAATAATAGATAAAAGTAGATAATAATACATTTATTGTGATTCTATAGAGTTGTAGTTTTTTAAAAAGAATTTCGTGATCAATAATACCAAAAGCTTTTGATAAATCATAAAGATGCCAAGAGTATATTGTGATTTTTAAATTGAATTTGCAATACTTCTAATAAGTTGAAGTATTGCATGTTCAGAAGAATTTTTTTTTGAATCCATATTGATTGTTATAGAATATTTTACCTATAGTTAGATGGTTACGTATTCTATAATACAAAATTCTTTCCAAATTTTTTAAAAAACATGGAGACCTGAAATTGGACGATAGTTATTGAGTTTAGTTCATATATATATATATATATATATATATATATATATATATATATATATATATATATATATATATATATATATATATATATATATATATATATATATATATATTTTTAGAATAAAGTTTTTTTCAAATAGCTTTCAGAAAGTTCATAATGGCGGAAAAAACCTAAAAGATTCCTGAAATTAAATAGCTTTGTGACAATATTTAATAAGAACAAAAAAAAATTTACTGGTATATTCATTTACTCTCGATCAAACCTTGTAGATGCATTATGATGCATTATAATGTTTTATTTCGGTTAACAGATAGATTTTTGATTTAAGGACATATTTGAAACTTAATCAAAAATTATTGCAAATTTGTTTGTAATACTAAGTAATTGAAGTTAACTTGTGAAATGATATTTTATTAAAAAGGATTGAACAGGATTTTATTAAAAAAGATTTTTTGTTAAGGTTTAAGACCTCTCACAAATCATAAAAAAATCAAAAATAATACTTTGTGTAATTCTGACAGGAAATTTATCGCTGAACTCGAATTTGAAAATTTCTCAAAATAAGATTTAGTTCTTGAGATATAAATCAATTCCTTCGACTTGGCAAATTTGATCTGCCTAGCAACACACATAGCAACAAGTTTTTAATCAGAATTGCAATCTATTTGGTAGTTTTTTTGTTATTTGATAAACTTTTTTAACAATGAACAAACCATGTAGAGTCAAACAATGTACTCAGAATTAAAAATCCAGAAAATTTTATGGAAATAGATACACTAAAACTATGCTAATCGACTCGACTTTATCAAGTTGCTTCTGCTATTAGTTATGAAAATGACCATATTTCTTGTAACACTTCCTTAAATTCATCTATTATAATTCATCCTCAAAAAAAAAAAAAAAATTAAGAAAAGTGAGACAACTATAAAAGCATAATATAAATAAAACTGTTGGTTATCGAATTGTTGATATTGAAATTTTTTCTGGTGTAATCAATCAACTATGTCGCAAAAAATGTTTACAATTTAAATTAAATCTTTCAAAATGTTTTCCCAAAAAAAAAAAAAGGATTGAGCTCAATGTTAAATATTTGCTAATCTAGCTGCATTGAAAAAGTTGAATTTTATACTTGAAAGACATTGGTAAACGTTTGATGTAAATAATCGAATAGTTTATTCAATGCGCAATGCGCATTTTCATGCATGCGCATTGCGCATGCATGAAAAACAATGTGGTCAAGGTTTTTCATAGGAAAATTTACATCTTTAATGAACATTCCTAAACCTAAAAATAATTACAACAAAATAATTTAATCTGTCTCTGATTGTGCTAAAATTGTCGCAAAAGAAACAATGATAAAAGAAATTTGTCAATCTTCTCTAAATATTGTTTTAATTATCAACCAACATTTAAAAAGCAACGACAAGTTATTCGTGGATGCAAAAAAACAAAAAGATAACGCAAATAATGGCAAAGAAAATTGTTTACATGATCCTGGTTCTTGTGCTTATAAATAACAGATTTTAAATTGAGTATCTAATTTTGTTATTTAGGGGCCCCAAAGAAACCTAATGGTCTTGTCACAGAGCAACGTGGAAGTGCATTTTACCAGGAAGTTCACGCCTCTTTTCTTATCATGACGCGAAAATATGTCCAGGGCTCGTTTCGAACCTGGATCTCCTGCTTCTAAAGCAAGCACTCTAACCACTGCACCATGGTCACACGGCCGAGTATTAGACATTGTTATTTGGTAAAATTGTTAATGTAATACTTAAATGCTTTTTTCTCAAATGATCAATTTTTAACCTCCCGGTCAGGGTTGTCATCTGGTGTTTTTAAAAACCAGATTTCTCAAATCTGGTTTGTTTTTTTATCGTTTGGCTTGGAACTTTTGTTTTGGTTTATTTTAAAAAATCTGGTTTAAATATGGTTTATTTTATAGTCTTTCGTCTTTTTTTGATTTCTCGGGTATATTTTTTAAAATCTGGTTTAACTCTGGTTTATTTAGTAATAAGTCATAAATTACGTTTTTATTTCATGAAAAAAGTTAATTTGAGGGAAAGAAAGATTTCCATTTTTCCATTCTATAGAAGAACAATCAAGTTTAAAATAAATGAAATGCTTACGCTAAAATCTTAAAACGTTAAAAACTTTTACTTGCAATGTAGGGGAGAGTTGCCGAAATTGGAACAGCGCCTTAATTGAAACACTTGCATTTATTTTTGAAAAAAAATGAATTACGGCTATATTTTGTATTTTTTTAGTAAAACGCATTATTTTCTACGTTTTGAGACATTTTGAAAGTTACTCCTCAAAAAATGCATTTGCACCATTAATTTAAAGTTTTTTTGCGTCATTTTTTTTCAGCGATCTAATTTTGTGTTCTAATATTGCAGTTTTTCTTACCTAATCAGTAATAAAATCAAAAGGTTGTAAAAGTAGTTCGAGTGCAATTAAAAAAAATACTTGGTAACAACCATAAACCTTAAAAGTAATAGTTTATTTAGTGATTTTTAATCAATAAGTTTAGAGAACGTCATAGCAGTTGAAGATTTATACAATTTTTTGTTTGTAGACTTTAAATTTATCAGGGTAATAGTAATCCTGTAATAAGTTTTGAATTAACTGTTTTAATTTTCACTGTAAAGATGAAAATCATTTTTTACAAGTTTTTGTTGATTTTACTGGGTTTTTTCTTTTAATAAAAATAACCTGTTCTGATGAAGGAATCAAAGTGTTCCAATTTAAGGAACCAGTTGCCTTGATTGGAACAAAATAGTAACTTTGCAAAAACAAATTTATTTCCAATAACAATGCAATCAATTAAGTCAAATTGTGGTTAAAAGTATAGTAGGGATGTCTGTTTCTATTAATCAAATCATAAATGTTTTCATAGTTAAGCCATCTTTGGATAATAAATTTTTATTCCTTAAGTGTTCCGATTAAGGCAACTCTCCCCTAATTAAAATATTGTTTTTATCCCATATTTGCCAAAAATATTAAAATATTTTTACATTCAAAATGACATTTTTTGAGAAAAATCTGCCTGTAATAAATGTTTTTTCCCAAGTTGAAAAGGCCATTTTAAATTTACAGTTATATTTTATGGATGCAAAAAGTGAAGAAAATGAAAATCATTTTATTAATCATAAATTAATTGACATTGCATCATTAGAGTGACTCTTGGTAGAAAAATGAATTTCTAAAAACTCCGCTGAATTCTAAACTGCTTCGTGAGACCATTTAAAAGTATCCGGAGAATCAGACATCTGCAATATAGTTGCTTACTGCCATGGCTGTCTATGTGTTTCGTTTCTAACTATTTTGTTAAGTCTTCTCACAGTTCATCTGCATAAAAATCAGACTAAGAAAATATCAAACCAAGCCTTGCATGCAGTCATTTGGATCAAATCATATTTAATAAAGAAAATAAATCATTATCCATACGCAAGCGAAAAAATAAATATATTTTACAGATTATTAGTGTCGGATTTTGTATAGGTGTTTGGGAGTGAACTACTTTCCCACGCCGTTTTGAACTGTGACTAGCACCCAATTAAAAATTCACTAAATTCTTCCCCTCCTCCCTCACTCTCTTACAAATTTAATTTTAATATTCATGATGAATTTTTGAGTTAAAAATAATTTTTTTCAAAAAATAAATTATAAACAAGGCTTTAAAACAAAAAATTATGATTTTTTTCTTTTTTTTTGGTCTGGTTTATTTTTGTTTCATTTTTGGCTTGTGCCCGAAAATATATATATATATATATATATATATATATATATATATATATATATATATATATATATATATATATATATATATATATATATATATATATATATATATATATATATAATCAATATATATTATTAATAAAAATTTGGTTTATAATCCGCAGATGTCTAGCTAATCCTAATAATTTGAATGCAGTTGTAAATGACATGAACTTAGCAAATAATAAATTCTAATAATAAAGTCTAATTTTATGAAGCATCTTTGACAAAGATGGCATATAAGAGCAAAAGCTTTAAAATTCTTTTCGAAGAGAATAAGTAGTATGAACCGGTTCAATTTGTAACTGATAGTAAGAATGTTCTTTTAACTGCCTTAATTGATAAAGATAACTTTGCTCTTATCCAACTCTTCTATCTGACAGACTACAGGTGAATTTTGATACTTCAAGTAGTAAACAAAGAAAAAAAGATTAGCGTCGTTAGTTGCATCTTTTTTATCTCAGACCTATGGTTTGCATCAGGTTGTAGTTTGCACCAAGATTGTTTTGTAATTATTAGAATACATGAATTTTGGTATGAAAAATGATTTTTAACCAAAACTTTTATATTAGAAATCGTCCATATAGTACGTACGCTTGGAGAGGAAATCGGTCTGTAATGATGGAAATGGGTCTGTAAATGGGGTTTCTGAGATAAGGGGGCAGTAGGTCAATTATAAAAGTATGGAGACACTAAATTAAAAAAAAATAATATAAAATGTTGGGTTGGTAAGTTAAAAGCGTATGTACTTTTAGGGAGATAAAGGGTTTTCCAAAAAGCGTTTGGTAAAATGCGGGGAGGGGGATTTGGAGAAAAAAAAGCGTACGCCCTTTATGGACGACCCCTTATTATATACACAAAAAAGGTTTAAGCTTTAGGTTCTTTTTTAAATGCATAAAAACACCTAAAATTAGTGATTGGGTATGTGTTTAATTTTTTAAATGCATAAAATAATTTTCAATCAGACCTATTACATTAATATTGATTATGTTTATAACTTTGATGTCTTTAGAAACTTGAACTAGTAACTATACAAAATGAACCGTTGCCAGGCATTTCAGGTTAATTAACCAAATAAAAAATCAATGGTACCACTACATTTTTAGTATTAAAATACTGAATGTGGTAGTTATGGAGTAATCCAATTAAGTTATTACTTTAGTCCAGTTTATATTTATTATGGTTAATAAAATATGTGGTTGATAAGCAATTTAGGTATCAATAGCAACCCAAAATTAAAACATGTCACCATTGCAACCGCAATCCTCAACAGTGCAAAAATGTAAACAGTGCAAAAATGGTCCTAAATTTTTTATACGTGAGAAGTTATTAGTTTTTGTCCAATATAAATGAATTTTGGCCCACTGTGTATTACAAGATATTAAACTATTAATTTTTTTTCTTCTTGTTGTGATGTTGTCGAGTCGTTTTTTTTGGGCCTATGTGTTGGATGCGAAACATTTGTTGCAAAGCTGCTTCAAGCAATCACAATTTTTTTTTAACTTCTTTATGAGTTTTGAAAATTCCTTTCAAATAGCCGGAATTACTACAATGTTGAGGGTTGGCATCAGGCGAGTTGACTTAGGATGATATACGACGCATGTGATGTTTGTGTAGATTTCGATAGGTAACATGTCAAGTGTATTTCAACGAATACCTATAATCGAATAACTCTACATTCATTGAATAATTTAAATATAGCTTATTGATAAAAGACCTATTTATCAAGTTAAAAACCGTTTTCGTTTTTAACTCATAACTTCGTACCGAAAATAACATTATATTAGTTTTGATTTCATTGGTAGTAAATTTAACTTCCGAGAGTTTTATGTTTATTTTTCAAAAAGGAAAAAAAAAAAAAATTGAGTCAAAACTTAATTGATCAACAAAACAAAATTATTCAAGTTTTAAATCATCTTATTCAGAAAGACGATCAAATAAAAGATTCTCTATAAGATGATCGAAAAGTATTTACTAAATGTTTATTCAATAACTGAGCAAACACGTTTTGGATTTATTGTGCAGTTCAACGCTAATTTTTGCGTAATGTTGCTTAGCTACGCAAGAATAAGCACATTGAACAAAAATGTTTGTCAAAAACATAAGTAAAAATATTTACAAAAAAGTTGATAAAATTTATATTTAAAATAGTTACATTACTATCCGCAGCATTTAACGATAATACCTCAATGTTCAGCGATCACCAAATCTCTCAGTGAATCTATGTAATGTAAATCTGTCTCAGTGTTTTTTTCCTTTACTATAACAAAACAAAAAAAAAAAAAAAAAAAAAAAAAAAAAAAAAAAAAAAAAAGTTCAACTCACATTTGTCTCTTAATTTGTTATAGTGTTTTTCCTCCACTATAACAAATTAAGATAAAGAGCAAGATAGAAAGCCGTATGAAAATAAATTAAAAACAAAAAAAATCTACAGAATTGTTTTTTGTTTGTTTAAAAACTAGTCTTTTAACTCTATGGCAAAGTAAAGAATAAAATAATCTTATAAAGATACTTTCAAAATGAACATTAAAAGTAAGCAGAATTTTATCTACAATTTCTTTTAAGGTTATCAGATAAAAAATATTTTATTTATATTGCACAATATAACAACATATTGCTATACGTAATTTTTTATTGTTAAATATTAAAAAATTATTTTATAAAGTTTCATGAAGACAAATTTTTGTCAGCTATTGCCATTTATAAAACGATAGTTTAGTCTCAGTGAGCGAGGCAAGAAAATTCGAATCGTGAGCTTGAAATGAGAGTACATCAAATACTGTTCCGCCGGCATTTGTCAGTGTTTGTATTTGCTTTCCGCGTAAGCCATCCCAAACAATCACCTAATATTAAATCAATTTGTAATAAAAGAGTCATTTGTAATAAAAAATCATTCGAAAAATAAATTTAAAATTTTGGGCAAAGATAAAAACATATATTTATGCACCGAAGATGAAGATTCGTCTCCAGCGCAAACAATCAATTGTGTTGGATCGTCTGGATTAGGAAAAATACACGAACGAGTTAATGATTGAGCGCTGCAGCCACCGTAGCACTGTTGAACAAGGTTCGTTCTTATAGGATTGATTTCTGATCCGTCTCCAGATAACGAACATATCTAAAAAAATAAAAACTGGCTTATGAAAGCTCATATTAAAATTACTTGACTGATATTTTTCTTTTTTGTTTTAAGTGTTACAAAAGATTTAATATGAGAGCATATGTAAAAAAAAAAAAAAAGTTAATACAAAAGTAAAAGATGTTTTAAATCAGTTCCTTAAAGTAAAAAAAAAAAAAAAAAAAAAAAAAAAAAAAAAATTTAAAACATAAATTAAATATTTACTTTTAATCAATTTTAAATAAACATGTTGAAAACCATTGTTTTCAATATGTTTTCCAAGTTTCCAACCCTCCTCCTCCAAATATATAAGCACCCTATCCTAAAGAATAAAAAAACAAAAAAAGTTGAAAACTGTTGACAATTTACCATATGAGTAACTCTCGATGTTTTTTTACTTGGTCTTTGTGATAACATACAATAGCGAGTTTTTGGCTCAAAGTACAAACCAAATGAAGATCCTAAATAATAGATATATAGTAAAAATAAATTTTTTAACAGTAATAACAATTTTAATAGTAAAAATATACTATTTAATATTTGAGACTTAGCACATTATTAAGAAGTTTTTACCTTCAGGAAAAAGTAACTGGCGATCGCTATAATTGTGAACATTATCTTTATGCATAAACCAACCACCTTGCAATGTTCCAAAAAGCACTCCTTCGCAACTAAATGACAAAAAAAATACTGTTCACCTACTATATCAAACAGTTATCTATAATATACAAATAGATTTATATAATATACAAAACTTTTTGAAATATATATACAATCTTGTTTTATAAAACAATAAATTAGTAAACAGACCACATCGATTGACTTTCTTCTGATGCAGGTACATATGAAAGAGATACAATAGGATATGCACCAAAGCGAGGCCGAATACTCATAAGCATTTCATTAGTTTGTCGAATGTCGTATATGCAACATTCTCCATTTTGGATTCCTGCATAAATAATATTGGTATTTGTTTCGTTCCAGCCGCAGGCCCACACAGGTCCGGGACAATTATAACTAATAGGGTAAAAACATTTTAAGCTTCCCTGAAAAAGTTCCTCAGTTCTTCAGCATGTAACAAACTAAACAACTTTAAATTACTAAACAAAAGATTACCTTATAACTACACTGTTACTTAACATATTTGAAACTTTTATAGTTTTATCTGTTGATGCTGTGAGAAGTAAACGATCGCATGTGTTATTAAATTTACTGTCTCGAATTACGTTTTGATGAATAGAGATAAACTCACTGCAACGAGAATCCAGTGAACTTACCTTTAATAAAGTGAGAAAAACTAATCATTTCAGAAATGCTATTTTGTACAGATTAACACTTTTTAAAATCACTAACAGAAAAGTATAAATTTATAAAAAATATCATTAAAATACCACAAAACCATTGTGGTATACCTTTATACCTTGAGCACTCCATAACCTTTAAATAACTGGTTGGGAGAAGGTTTTGATACTGTTATCATCATATTGCTTTTATCAAATGCCAAGGTGCGAGCCTCTTTCTGAAAAATATATTAACTGTTAACAAAATAATAAAACCAAATATATGGTTAACAAAAATATAAAATTTATTTCAATTACAAAACCATCGAATAACTAATGATATCAATTCTAAAAATTTTAATTGTTTTTGCAAAAAAAACTTTTTTTAACTATTTTAAGAAAATCTAAAAAAATAATTTTACACTTCTCTGCATTGGTTTGACATAATGTAAAATCAACAAAAAAGTGCTCTAGTTTAAATAAATTTCACATTAAATGCTTAAATTGGCCACACAACCTTTAAATAAATTTACACTAAAATGCTTATATTGGCCACACAGCCTTTAAATAAATTTCACATTTAATTTTAATAAAGTTATTATCAACAAAACAAAATTTATATAATTTAATTTTGTTATTAAATATGTAAATTAATTCAAATTAGTTACTGTCAAATTGCTAAAAACCAGAAAAATAAATATTTCTTGTTTGTACCAATATTAAAGTAACTATAAGACTGAAACCATTATAAAAAGAAATTTGAAAAGAGATTTTAAAACTAAAATTAAAAAAAAAAAGATACATATTTAAAACAATGAAAATTCTTTACCTTCACACAACCTTAACGCCGTTTGATTTAAGAAAAAAGTTTTGAAATTAATGTTACTTTTTAAGCGAGAATTCATTTATTATAAGTAAACACAAAAAAATGAGAGAATCTGTTATCAAAAGTTTGTTATCAACATATTTAGCAGTAATGATAGTGAAGCTTTTGTACCTCCAACAGGTAAAAGCAGTGAAAACTACTAGGTTGTTTGATAGATGTTGAAATTCAGTTTAACCTCCAGAGCTTTCATTATTGAGATATGCTTTTCATTATTGAGATATGCTTTTAATATGAGATAATGTAGAAGAGGCTGTTGGAAGCAATAATGTTTGTTAGGCTGAAACTTAAAACAACTTAGAAATATGCATAGATATAAAAAAAAAAGTAATGCTGACTTATTGACAAACTAGTAAGTTTAATACAGTTTGAAGAGTTGCAATTGGAACAATCTTCTCTACATAAACCACACGATACTGATTCAGCTAAAGATCATATAAAATCATTTTTAAAAGTTGAGTCTAACTATTGCCATGTCAACACCAATAAAAAGAGTCACACCTTAATGTACCAAAAATGTATAATCTTTACAAAACAAAAATGTATAAACAATTCACTAATTTAATATAAATAATACTGCTTAATATAAATAATATTAAGCCAGGTAAAAAACCCAGTACTACTATCTATTTTTCGCAAAATCCAATTTTGGTTTTTTGTTCTCAAGAAAAATAGATGCAAGCTTTGTAAAAAATTTAAAGTTACTTAAAACACAGAAGCTGAAAACTTAGAAGACTTAAAAAGAAAAAAAATGTTTTAATATTTCTTTTTGACTTTCAAAATGTTTATTTTGACTTTGACTGATAAAAGCTTAGTGCTTAATTTGATAGTACATTGTTCAAAAACCAAATGTGTATCATGTGTACAGTGTAACTGAAAAACTTATAAGAAAATATTATTGTCTAATTGGGTTAATCCATATTAACCCCAAAAAATAAACTAACTAGTCTTAAAATAACTAATCTGAACAACTCTTGTTTGTAAAAAAAATCTGACTTTGCATTTTAGTTTAGCCCTCTCCAGGACTTAGAATACTACCAAATAAATCTATGTGAACCTTTTAGATTTTGTACATAATGCAATAGTTGTTCAACAACCAAATGTGTATTATGCATACAGTATAACTGAAAAACTTATAAGGAAAGCTTATTGTCTAACTGGGTTTATCCATATTAACCCAAAAAATAGACTAATCTAATCAACTCTTGTGTACAAAAAAAATTGCACTTTTATTTAGCCCTCTCCAGAACTGAGAATACTACCAAGTAAATTTAAAAAAACCTTCTAGAATTTGTACATAATGTGATAGTTTAAAATTGTACCATTTAAATATATTTTTATAAAGGAAAAAAAAAAAATCTAAATATTTAACTTTAAAATTTGTGACTTA
Organism: Hydra vulgaris; assembly: GCF_022113875.1. Taxonomy (NCBI): domain Eukaryota; kingdom Metazoa; phylum Cnidaria; class Hydrozoa; order Anthoathecata; family Hydridae; genus Hydra; species Hydra vulgaris. The sequence continues at coordinate 20,512,534 of NC_061170.1, read as the reverse complement.
CACACTAATATAATAAAGGTAATGGTAGTTAGAGCCTTGTCATTGTAAAGATGTGACTCTTTCTTTATGACATGGTTTTAATTGCATATTGAGGTATAAAGCTTCCAATGAAGAGTGAAACATCTTTTCGTCAAAAACGGTGATAATAATAACCAATGACATTATTACCATGGTGAAAAAAAAAAAATGAATGCATAATAAAATAATACTTTTGCGGTGAAAACATCACATGACATTGTAAAATCATATTTGACATTGATTACTCAAAACTACCATATAACAGGTGGTTAGCAAGCCTTCCTGGGAAGCGTCTGCAATTGCATGCCATGTTCATCTACACCTAAAGAATTTTTTTTAGACAACTTGACCAAGTTTTTATATAGTTAGCGTTTAAAGAATTTGCGGCAAAATACAAGAAACTAGAGAGAATAAAACAGCAATACTTGAAGAAAAGAAATGAAGACTATACAAGATAGAAAATCTAAAAAAAATTAGCTAAAAATTTGAATATTAAAAAAAGAAAAATGATTTCAAAAGAATAATATACCTAAATATTTTAGTATATATTTTTTTTCTTATTTTTAGGGCCTTTGTTATTTTCCACTACTAAAATTGATACAAGTCGAGAAATAAAGCAGATAAGAATATAACAAAAATAAAAACACTTTTTGATATACAATTTTTCACTATTTTTTTCAGTAAAAATATTAGGGAAAATTTTAAACTTGCTTTTCAAATGTTTTTGCTAAACTTTACTGTTTTTATCAACGCACAAGAAAGCGAGTAAACTAATTGCTATTCATTTGTAAATTTTTTTTTTAACATTTTTTTCACGTAAAAGAATAAAATGTCATTAATACTAATATTTAAATGTAAAATTTTTGGTTGTTTTCAATACTCCCATTGAAATAGTCTGCACCTTTGTTGGATTATCGAAATTGTGCATTTAAGCCGTCAATACCAATAATTCATCAGGAAATAAACTGATAGTTTATTTCCTGATGAATTATTGTTATTGACGATGCTCCAAAAGCTTGTGGATTAATGCATTGTTAATTTACTGAACTTTTTTAACGAAATTTTTAGAAGCCTTTTAAAAACTTTTTTTTAAGTTTTTAAATAAATTTTTTTAAACAGAGCAATCATTATGTTCATTATCTCTTGTAATTGCGTTGGAAATTGTTAATATAAAAGAAACAATTTCAGACATGCATTAAATGTTGTAAATACATTTATTGAAGAAACCATGTTATCCTTTTATTTAAATTATTCCATCATTACAAAATTTATTAATCAAATAATATATTTTACAAATAAATAGCAATTTATTTTCTTATTTTCCTATTATAATAAGAAAATCAAAATGTAAAGAAAAAAATTAACAAAATAGCTCATAGTTCTAGCGTACGTAGCAAATTAGTTTCTTTATTATACGAACTTATAAAAATCGCGAATAAATTGCACATCAAAACCTTTAATTTTTGTAAAATTGTTATTAAAGATATTATGTTTTTTTTATTTACTTGTATAAAATTCAGAGCTAAAAACAACTTTTTTTTTTTTACTTTCTAATTTTCTTTTTTAATTATTAAATTTTCTAGTTTATTTAATTAAACTTGATATTTTGTTACAAATTTGTTTCCTTTTTTAAGGATAGTTTTTTTTTCTTAGTAGATAAGTTTAGCTTTTTGAGGCAAATTATTGAAATGCTTTATAAGTTTAAAGATGTAAACTTCTGTGATCAGTTTGTCTAAAAAAAAGAGTGAACGAACAAGGCGTGTAACCCCGCACACGCTTCATGGGAAAGCATGATTAGTGAAAATCTGGTTTGATTCTCTAAAGCAACTATTCTGATAACTTTTAACCTAAAGATTAAATAAAAATAACATTAGAGTTCTAAAGTTCTTTACTTATTTCAACTCAGTTATTTCTAATTTAGCTGACTTGATGATGAAAATGACCAAAAGTGAAAATTCAAGATCAAAGCCAATTTTTCAAATAAAGCTTTATTTTTATTACCCACATACACTTTGCCTTTCAAAATAGCCCAAAAGTCTTCAATTGGGTAACACTTCAGCACTAGTAAACTGGGGTAAAAACTTGACCAGGACTGAGTTCGATAAAAACAGCTTAACTAAATCTTGTTCATACCATATGTAATATACCTGAAGCTACTACCTCTCCACTTGTTGATACCCAAATCACTTTAACCTTCTCTGAATAACAATGTTTTATACTAATAATGTTTTATAAAACCATGCATTTGTGTTAAATCTATCCATTGTGGGTAACACCCTGATATATATATATACATATATATATATATATATATATATATATATATATATATATATATATATATATATATATATATATATATATATATATATATATATATATATATACACATATGGTTTAAAATTCCCAAAGGTTTATAAGATCGTAGTAAAAAAAAAAAAAATTAAGTCAGTCTCAGATTTAAAGTGTAGCGCTAGACTAGTAAAAATTAGTATGCATGACAAAAAAATGAATTAAATTGATCAATTTTTTTTAATGTGTAAAAATGTGTCGTCATTAACAAGTGTCATTAACCTTAACAAGATCATTCATTCAAAAGTTAAAAAAAAATTTTTTTTTTTCAAATTTTTATTGACGTCACATTTATTCTTGAGTTCAGATTTTTTTTTTTTTTATTGCGCTTTTCTCGAAATATGTAATTAAGGCGTTTTGAAAAACGGCTGCAGTATATTAAAAACAAAGAAAAGAAGCAATTTAAATGAAAACTTTAGAAGATTGCTCATAATGAAACAAGTTGATTAGTTAAAATTAAAATATATATGAAGTAGAAAAATAATCCTGCTATAAATGTAACTCCCAGCAAAAATAGAAAATTTATTTTGATTAAAATTTAATTGCAGAATGTAAGGACCTTCTTTTTTTATTTTAGCCGCACCTAAATTCCCAATTTCACAAAAACGCTGTATAAAATTTTTTCCTAGGTAACACCCTGTATATATATATATATATATATATATATATATATATATATATATATATATATATATATATATATATATATATATATATATATATATATATATATATATATATATATAATATATCAAATTTTTTTCATACGCACAATTTTTGTACAATGTTTTTTCTAATCTCTGTCTAAGATTATGGCTCTTTTTCTTGTCTTGTTAGAGTCATACCACACATCCATCTGATCATCATCTTCTCTTTTGGCAAATACTACACCATATAAATACTAAAATTTATACAAATATGTAAAGATACTGTATGCCATCATCTAAATTTAAATAGCAAACATATGTTTATATCCATATATATCCATATTATGCATGCATAAATATGCATTATACCTAACCAACTGGACTGAAGCAGGTATTTAAGCTCTTATTCCTTTATGTCAGTATTAACTCCGCATTTTTCACCTTCTTGTGCAGTTGCTATATTAAACCATAATCACTTTGAGAACAAAGGCCTTTTTATTATGAGTCAATGTAAAAAAGCACTGTCTGATGTCAAGCTTCATTATTCTCAGTTTACTTAACCTTAGATGTTAGGTTCTAGAGACTTGGAAAAACTTCAACAGTGTCATTAATTAAAGTAAGCCTAGCATTCCATCTCTAATTCATGGGTGCAATCTTATTATTTTTCCCCAAAATAAAACAGAGTTATTTACAAAAAACTTACATCTAAAGTGGCTCTATTTGCTTACAACTCAACTTTATACTCTTGTCTTGACAAAAAGTGTTCACTTTTTGATTGCTTAGAACAAGCATCCAGTCTTTAATCACTTTTCTGTAGCAGCTTGGGACTTGCAGTGGTTTTAACTTCAAAAAAACTCAGTTGTTTACTGCAAACAGCTACAGTTAATTCCCAATAACTGGAACCTCCAAGGGATCAAGGAAAATAGTTTGACTTGATAAATGTTTGACTAAAACAAATTTCCGTTAAGTCGAACTTTGGCTGGTTTGAGATATTAGTTCAAATTAAGGGGATTTTTCCTTATTCAATGCTAAAGTATAAACATTAAATACACACAATTATACTAACATGAAAAATGTTTTAGTAAAAGAAGTTACGTATTCACTCAGAATACTCAAAAGATAACATTGAAAAAAGTTTTGCAACACAGTGACTTTCTTATCATTTGGTAAAAAAATTGTGTCAAAAAGCTAGCAATCTTTTATTGCTTTTTTAATGTTATTTTATTTTGATTTATTTTACAACAGTTTTGTTTTACCACTATTTTATGCCTGATTTGGATCTACTGAATTTGTTACTATTCCATTCATTGGATCTACTGAATTTGTTACTATTCCATTCAGATCTAAATACTTTATTTACAGATCTAAAAAAAAAATATAACAAATATTAGGTTACTGTTATTTATATTTTATTTGAAATGACTTTTAAAAAAAACTTAACCGAGCTATTTTGAGTTCTTAACTTCCAATACAAAAAGTTCAAGTTAACTGAAGAAATTTGATGAAAAGAGACAACAAAATGGTTTAACTAAACAAAGTTCGAGTTATCTGAGTTTCGACTTTACTGGAGATTTTTATTAGTAATCAATGTGATGATTTCAAGAAACCAAATCAAACAGTTCAAGATAAGTAAAGTTCAAGTTAACTGGTATTCAACTTCCAAATAAGAGATAGGATTAAAAAACAGTATATGTTTTTTAATCCTATCTCTTATTTTCTGATAACTCATTACTTAATAATGGTTGCTTGCAACCTTATTGGATGTGAATTAGTTAACCACCAACATAAATACTTTTATTAGCTTTTTTTATATGCAGTTGTTTTTACTTTTGCATATTTTTGTTTTTGAAAGTAAATTCAATCTCAAGACATGCAAACTAACTTGAATATGCTTCATTCAGCGATGCAGATTCCTAAAACAGATTTTTATCTTCAATTTTAAATTCACATTTTTAGAGCTCCTGGACACCAGTGACCAGGAGCTCTAAAGGTGTTAAGTGACCTATGATCTGCAATAAGAAAAAGATATGAATAAGATGCCTCATTGCTACACAAACTGATTTTCCTTAAATTGTAAACCTTCAAGTACTGTTTGTTGCAAAGATATGAGTTGATTTCAAAAAAAAAAAAGCCTCTATAAAAATTTCACAATAATATAAGAGATGAAACCTAAGTTAAATGTGTACTGTTAAATAACATTTACTTTTCCAAAAAAATGTTTAAATACTACTCACAAAACTGATTCGCAGAAAATAAAAGTTTCTTTACTTTTCTTTACTTTACTTTTCTAATAAGAATGCAACAGTTGCATTTAAAACTACGATTGCACCAAATGTTGTGATTAGACCTACATTTATTTCTAAACAAGATACAGTTAACTAAAGTACTGATGTTGCATGATCATCAAAAATGACTGGAATATTCCTAAGCTATAATAACTCTGCATATCAACATTGCTTCAAAATAAAATTGTCAGATAAAACTCATTTTGAGTTGAACTGAACAGTAAATAAACAAAACTGTAAATTCTGAACATTTGCAAATCAAAGGCAAACTCATTCAAAGCTTACAATTACATGTACATATGGTAACTGTACTATACTGAGTAACAGCTTGATTCATAAATAGATCGTAACTTTATTTATAATTTTAAGATTATTTATTAGTTATAATTTGTACTTCATAATATTTTTTAAATAATTAATTAAAAAGATTTAAAAAAAGTAAATTAATACATAATTTATTATTATAAATATATAACTCTATTACAAACTATAAATATGCAAAATATAATGAAAATAATTAAAAAAAAAACAACAACTTACTGTTGAAACTTGTAGAGTCTTTTGAAAAACAAATGTTCGACTTGAAGATATATGCGAAGAACTTACAGTAGCAAGAGGTTGCCTTAATGGACACATATCTTGTGTGTTTGCAATAAATACAGATGATTGATTTGAGTTCCGCCTATTAAAATTATTAATAGAGGTGCAGTTCAACAAGAAATAAAAACTTGTATATGTGTTTTATATATATATATATATATATATATATATATATATATATATATATATATATATATATATATATATATATATATATATATATATATATATATATATATATATATATATATATATATATATTTATATATATATATATATAATATATATATATATATATATATATATATATATATATATATATATATATATATATATATATATATATATATATATATATATATATATATATATATATATATATATATACCCACACACACACACACACATATGGGGTCGTCCATAAATTACATCACACAGTATTTGACATTTATGACCAACCCCAACCCCCCCCCCTTGTAATGCATCCGCTACACTTAATTGACCCCCCCCCCAATATTATGCAACAATTTTGTACCCCCTCCCTCTAAAAAAAATTTTTTAAATTTTTTTAAGAAGGATAGGAGGGGGGGGGGGGGGAGGGGTGCAAAATTTTACAAAATACAAAATGATTTTAAATATAATTATGTTTATAATTCTCTGGACTTCTTTGAGTTAATTAATTAGTACTTTCCAGTCTGTTTAATGTTTTTTTTTCACCTCAATAGTATCGTGTAAAGTTGTACAAATTAATGTCGTTCTCCTAAACATGATTTACTTTACTTTATGAAAGCTTGTTAATGGTCAAACTACATACACTGAAAAAATAGTTTGAAAAATTTAACAAATGCCCATATATGTGTAAAAGAACTTTATGGCCATTTTTCTAATTGCATCACTGGCCAATCAACAAATTTGACAACCATGTATATTGGGGTAAAAATGATAAAAATTTAAAAATCCAAAGACTATACCCTCCAAACTATGTGATTTGGTCTATAATGATAGACTATATAAAAAATTTTAATCTAAAGTTATTAACTTTGCTAGATATGTAATTAGAAATTCAGAGAAACTTGTATTTTTTTAACGGTTTTACACTCATATTATGGATACAATTTTTCTTCAATAAATATAAAAAACTTTAACTTACAAACTTATTTTGCAGAATTAAGTAATGAAACACACAACTGTTACAGAGAGAAAATGAATAACAATGTTAAAATTTTTTTTTTTAATTAAATGCATGGGAAAACAGTTATAAAATATAAGCATTTGTGAGTTGACCTTTTGGCATTTTAACTTTTTTTTCTACGATCTTTTGCAAGTAGCATTATACTTTACCTTTAATCTTTATTTGTAGATGCCTTCATGTTGTCTTGTATAAACTTGATGTTTCTTTCAGTGCAGTAGTTAGTAGTAGAGAGATACTTAACAAATGAGCAGAACTTATGAAAACTTTCAGTATTCTCCCAAGATTTTACTCCAACATAAACCCACTGTTCAACTTTGCTTTTTGAAACTCTAATAATTTCAAAAAGATACCAAGACTCTGGACCAACCAGAAGAGATAGTGTTGTTTCGGAATCAAGAATATTTTGAGGATACTTAATCTGGAATGGATTAGTAGGAAATTTAGGTAGGTTATTATTCATTTTTATTTTTTCATTGTTTCCAACATGATCTCCAATTGCTAACACAACAAGCTGAGCAATTAAGTATAAAAAGTATGAAAGTGTATACTTTCATACTTTAATTACTTTGATACTTTCATACCACCCACTTTATACTCTTTGTTAAAGATTGTCTGAATTGGTCATTGTATTGCTCTTATATTTTAAGACTTGCACTGAAAGCATCAAGGTCATTCTTGGGTGCTTTTGAAGACTGAGAGCTTTTTAAAAACTATGGTGCATAAAAAAAGGAGGTAAAAAAATTTCCTTTCTGTACATCATCTTCTTCCTTTTCTGTCATTATTTTAACAATATTTTTTTGTAATTTCCAATGTAAGGAGGTAAAGTTTATCTGACATAAAATGTGCCTCATGACAAGCGCCAGGTTGGTGGAATTTAAAATTAGTTACATTACCACCAAGATAATGACAAAAAAACAACAAGCTGGCAAAGGTTCCTATAATCGCCTCTTGTAAAAGTATTTTGGAGCAGAGTTTTAGAGTAGAAAGTAAAGGGCATCTTTTGCAAAAGTATACAAAACTGAATCAACCTTTAGGTTATCCCAACTCATTTTTACAATATTACTTAAGGTGTTCACTTCTGTACAAACTTGGTTCCACTTTTTTTTTTAACTTTAAATATAATTCTCTATTTCTCTCCTTTTGTCTTTCCTGTGAGAACTTCCATGAAGTGAGACATATACACCTTATATATGCGATGACAACTGCATAACAACCATAGCTTTAAAGGGAGATTAAGTTTAATGCTCAGAAATTGAATTGCTCCTGCATATTTTCTTGAGTTACCACTGGTTGTATCGCAGCAGCAAGTAAAAAGTAAAAAGTAAGACACTCGTAAAATTCTAACAATTTTTTTAGCTCTATTGTCTGGCATGCTCCAGTACCATTTTTAGTTGGACAATCTAAAACAATATATCGTTGCAATCTTGAGTAGTAAATTCATTTTTTAGCATTTTAGTTTATGTTTAATGAACTTCTTTAATTTTTCCCTCAGTAATAACTACAAACAATTTTCTATCGAAAGCAATTTTTTTTTTTAATTTGCATTCACTCCCAACAAGGCTGCAAGCAACCACTATTACGTTGGGAGTTACTAGGAAAAAAAAAACAGAGCTATAGAGCAAGGAAACGGTTGACAGAAGACTTGAAAAGTTGAAGGTTGTATGAGTAAGGAAAACATGAAGATGGGAGAGAGTTCCAAAGGATTGAAGTGCGGGGAAAAAAACTAGATGAATAAAAGTTTTTAGAGTATGCTGGGACAGATACAGTAAACGAATGAGACTTAGTTGAACGATGAGTAAAACGAGAATGAATTTTAGTTGATGAAACTAGAGATGATAACTTCTTTGAGCAGTGACCATGATAGTATTTGTAGAAAAGAGAAAGAGATGCAAATTTACGACGATGGGAAAGAGGTTCAAGCTTAGCAGATAATCCAGGTCCAACAACATTTACAATGCGTTTTTGGACCTTGTCAAGAAGAGAAAGTGAATCGCTAGAAGAACCAGCCCAAATATGACAACAGTATTCCATACAGGGACGAATAAAAGATTTGTAGAGGTAGAGAATGGAATCAGAAGTAAGGAAATGGCGAGCACGATAAAGAGAAGCAACCTTAGCAGAAGCTAATTTAGCAATCGATTGTATATATGGTTTCCATGAAAGGTCAGTAGTAAGCGATAATCCAAGAAGACGTAAAGAGGACGACTCAGTAAGAGGATTGCCATTCATTAATATAGGAATGTTGACATATTACGGTAGTTGTTTGCAGTAAGCAACTGGGTTTTTTTAGAGTTGAAATTCACAAGCCACTGTGAACCCCAATCTATTACTGAAGTGAGATCGGATTCAAGATCAGCTGCTTGTTCTAGGCGATCGAAAAGAGAAGACTTTTTGTCAAGACAGGAGTATAAAGTTGAGTCATCAGCAAAAAGAGCTACTTTAGATGAAAGGTTGTCAGGAAGATCGTTTATGTAGATAAGAAACAAAACAGGGCCCAGGATGGAACCTTGGGGTAACCCAGAAGTTACTGGAAATAAAGAAGAGTATTGGCCTTCAAGGATGACTTTAATAAACCGGTTAGAAAGAAATGATTTGATAATCTCAAAAACTTTCCCAGAAACACCATATGAAGCAAGCTTATGGAGAAGACCAGCATGCCAAACTTTGTCAAAAGCTTTAGATATGTCGAGAGCAATAGCCTTAGCCTCACCGCCTCCATCTAATGCACAATAAAATCTTTCAGTTACAGCAGTTAGCAAGTCGGCCGTAGAGCGAGAGGATCGAAAACCGTATTGATTGTCTGACAGTAGTTTATTTGACTCAAGATGAGATGTGAGGAATTTGTTGATCAAAGACTCAAAGACCTTGCTAATAACAGAAAGAAGACTGATCGGACAATAATTGGAGGGGTCAGAATTTTCTCCAGAGTTTTTGAATATTGGAACCACAGATGCCACTTTCCAACAAGCAGGAAAACAAGACTCAGTCAAACACTTGTTAAATAGTTTAGAGAGAATTGAAGAAAGTTCTGGAGAACAATTCTGCAAGACTGTGACAGGAATGTTGTCTGGACCACAAGCTGTAGACGAGTTTAATTGAGATATGACTTTTGCAACAGAAGCGGGAGTGATTTGAATGTCTAACAATGGGTCAACCTGTTTGACTGGAATGGAAGGAAGAGAATGTCCATAAGATTCAAGAGTGGAATTAGAAGAAAAGTTCTTTGCAAATAGTTTACAATTTACAATTTTGTTAACAAAAAACAAACTAAAAAAATATTGATTATATTAAAGGATAGTAGATTATTAAAAAAAAATTTTAGTTGATGTCAATCAGTAAAAAAAGGTTATAGTCGATGCGATCACCTAATTAAGTTGATATAAACTACGAAACAAAAAAAGAAAAACAATAACTAAAAAACTTTCCGTTACGTCAGGTTCTTGATATTCCAAAATATCAAGAACCTGACGTAAACAGGTTCTTGATATTTTGAATTAACTTTGTTGATAAAACACATGTACTTAAAGTAGAGTTTGCAGTGAGACTTATTTGCTACTTGAATTTTCAGTTAAAATTGGCAAAACCTTTAAAGAAATAGCATTTTGGGGTGTTAAACCAAACGTATTTGTTATTTTTTTAGATTGTACTTTATTTCTTGCTAACTTTTTTATATAATATTTGCTGTTGTTGGAAGGCATTGCAAAGAATTAATTGCAAATTTTGAGTAAGAAATTTTTGCCGAGAAAATCTGCTGAGAAAATCAATAAAATTGTTGCTGAGAAAATCTCTAAAATTGCTGAGAAAATTTAAAGTTTTTCTCTGAGACATTTTCACAGTTATGCAATCGCGTAGTTATATTAATAGCAGCAATTTTATTTCAAGTTTTACAGAATAAATTAGACTTTCCTAAGTTATTTTTTTTTTAGTATTTAATAATAATTTTCAAAAATTTTCAGAATTATATCTAAACTTTAATTTATAATTTAGCTAACTTTATTTGGAGAATGGGATTTTTTAATTGGGAATTTTTTGGGAAAGAGCATTTGATATGCATATGACCAAGTCCACACTTTTTCAGTACCTTTTTGTAAATAAGAGCAGAGTTTTGAAAAATTATTTTGCTGGAAGAGTTGGATGATAATTGATGTTAAACAAAGATCTGTAACTAATAGTAATCACTTAAAATACTCAGTGGGTGGTTAGAAGTAGATGGGATGTATTTAATGTAGTGTAATCCAGTTGTTAATGTAAAATGTAATATTAAAATAACTAACAATTTTCATATTGCATTTGGAACATTTGAATTATGTGTTTTTGAACATTTTCTATTTAAGAACTGATAACATTTTTAAAAATAGCCAAATGATCAACTCTATAAAACCTTAAGTCTAACTCATGATACAAAACTCGTAAACTTGAAAAAAGAAAAAAATTCTAACTAACTTAGGTACATCTGCATGATGCTTCATCAGACACTCCCATAGTGACACAGTGACAAAACAAAACACTTAATTTTCTACAGTTAATCTATTTTAATATATTTTAATCTATTTCATAAAGATATCAATCACTTTTAAATCAAAAAGGACTATTATTTTTAACAAAATACATCATAATTATATATATATATATATATATATATATATATATATATATATATATATATATATATATATATATATATATATATATATTGGACAAAATAAATATTATTCAAAAAAAAAATTAAATTTGCAGCAGTGGAAAAATATCACTGATGTTATAAATTGACTTTTAAAATTAGTAACAAAATAAATGCACATTTATAAATTTGACATTAATGATTTTTAACCCTTAATTACAGCAGAAATTTTGGATAAAACAATAGAAATTTGAAAACTTCATCCAGAAATTACAGAGGATTTATCTAATTAAACATTTCAGAAAAACTTTATTCTGTTTTGATAAGATATAGACAAAAAAAAACTATGCACAAATGCTGTCAATGTAAAAAGTTACGATGAAGCAGAAATTTGCAAATTTGCGGGCTTTTATGTTTTAAATTCCCTGCCTAAAATAATTCAATCTAATCAATTAGGTCTGTAGCACAAAGATGGTTTAATAATAATGCAAAATAAATCAGGTTCTTAACTAGAACAAAATAGAAAAAAATATTAAAATTTTCAAAAACATTGGCTTACAAATTCAAATAAACACTAATTTAATATAATAATTTAAATATAATAATCAAATAAACACTTATTTAAATATAATAATTTAATATAAATTTTAATTAATAATAAACTAAATCAAAATTTTTCTAATGAAAATATTTTTAACTTATCTAAACATGTGTATGAAGATTCTCTTAAAAAAATGAATTTAAAAACTTCGAGCTGAAATTTAAAAAAAGAGCAAATATGTTTCAACAAATAATGGAAAAACATTTTTAAAATTAATAGATAAACATTCCCCTCCCACTAACAAATTGCAAAAAATGTTTAACAGAAATACTATTAAAGTAATTAAAGCTGTACAAAAATTATAGAAGGCCGCAATGTTGCATTGATTAATAAAAATGAATTTCTTAAAAAAAAAAAATACTGAAAACTGTAATAGCAAACAAAAAATTGATTGCCCTATGAATGGCAAATGCTTATCAAAAAATATTATTTACAAATGGATTGTTTCCTCACAAAACAACCCAGATAAACAATACATTAGCTTAACCGAGGGCAAATGGAAAAAAAGGTTACACTAACCACAAACAATCTTTTAAACATAAAAAATACTCAAAAGAGACTATGCTGTCAAAATATATTTGGCAATTAAAATAAAAAAATTTAATTTTAAATTAAACTGGTCTAATATAAAAACTGCACCTGCCTATAATAATATTTCCAAACAATGTATATGTTTGCAAGAAAAATTTGAAACAATTACCCATATGGATCAATACAAATTTACTAAACAAAAAATAAGATTTAATTTCTAAATGAAGGTATGAAAATAAATACCTTATAAAAAATTATTAAAAATAAATTACCAAACTAAAATTATCCTAGTTCTAAAGAATTCTTTTTCACAACTAATTTTTTGAAAAATAATGTAGCTAATGTAATTTCCTAACTGCAACACAACTACAGTTTTTATAAAATTGATTATAACAATTCCCAACATCCTTTGAGATAATTTTTCAATATTTTGAATTTTTTTATATTTAGACATTTTTCCTGATGAACCTGCTGAAGGAGAAACAGACTGTAGAAGATATTTTGATAAGTGTTTTGACTAATTTAATTTATATGTGTGTGTAAAAAATTATTATTTTAGATTTCACTGCCAAGAAAATGACATTTTTAAATTAAAAACTAAAAATATGCAGTTTTACAAAAAATTTTATTATAACTTTTTTTTCTAAATGTTTTTAATGAAATGATGATTATTTTTGAAGTTTTTATATAATTTCGCTTATTTTGAGACCCAACATGATAGAATTTTGAAGAATTATTTTTTAAATAATTATAGGGACCCGTGTGATGTTTAAGGGTCTTGAGCTACCTTTAAAACATTTTTAAATTCTAGTAATGTTTATTATATAGAACACATTTAGAGGGTGAGAGCTAACAATTAAATAAAAAGTTGTTTTAAGGACCACCCTAATATATATATATATATATATATATATATATATATATATATATATATATATATATATATATATATATATATATATGTATATATATATATATATATATATATATATATATATATATATATATATATATATATATATATATATATGTGTATATATATATATATATATATATATATATATATATATATATATATATATATATATATATATATATATATATATATATATACACACACACACACATATATATACACATATACATGTATATAACTGCGTGTGTATATATATACAACCCTATAAAGTAGGGTCGGCATTCGGCAATGCCGACCAAACTGTCGACCTGAAAGTGTTTGAGGTTGGCAAAAAAATTACCTACCTCATTTTTATGTTTTATGGTCAGACCTTTGTATCAAATAATTTTTGCCGATCTGATGCCGACCTCAAAAAGATTGAGGTCAGCAAATTGTTGCCGACCTCATTTTTGCTAATTCCGAGGGTTGTATATATATATCAATATGTAAATGCTTACAATGAGCTTGTTGAACAACTAGATGTCTGTTTTTCCACTTCTCGCCGTAGACGTTCCATTTCAGCTCTTAATAGTTGACACTGCAGTAATGCTTTGGCTTCATTCTCTTCAGCTCTTGATCGCCTGTAACGTTCTTCTAAAAGCTCTTTTTGGGCTCTATAATAAAACTATTTAATGAAACTATTTAATTATCATACATATTTATTACTTACTATATTTTTTGACATGGTTGACTTTTTTTAGTATTCTTAGTAGTTTTTTTCTTATTGTTACCGTTGTTCTGGTATAATGATGAAAAATACGAAAAACAGGGCCTTTTTGTTTTTATGCTCGTTTGCTGTCCCAAAAAATAATATTCTTAAAATTTCTTATTTAGTTTCCCTCATTGAGTTATCTTAATATATAATTATTCTTATATACTAAATCTTATAATGTCCAATTATTCATTGGTCTTACCTATATTTTACCAAGTCAATCAAATTCTTTTAATAAGCAAACCACGCTATTATTTTGGAGAACAATCTTACTCTTGTTATTGCAAATTGAAATTTAAAAATCATATAGCCACTTAAACTCTAACAAATACTATTGTCATTTCAAAAATGCAACACACACCTTTCTCCTTTTTTTCCTTTTTTTTTTTTAACGAATTCATTTTCATACTTTCTACTTTTAACAGGACTACAAGCATCCATTATTTGAACATTCAAGTTTTTTATGTTTCCATGTATGTCCGTAAAAAAAAAATTTTTTGTTACGTGCATAAACTTGAATGTTCTCAAAACGACTAAAAAACCTGGCCAGTTTTTTGCAACTAAATATAATTTCCGTGGTCAGTATTCAAGAGCGATTGCTCCCGCTTCCCGATCAAGCCTGTTATTGTAATATTACAATAATTATTAGCAGTAAACAAGCAAGTCTGGAACCGAGCTTGGGTTTTTAAGAAAAACTGCAAGACTATCACAGAACCAGCCACTGCAAGCTGCCATAGAAGAGATATCACATTTAAGATGGGCTGCTTGTTCTAAAAAATCCAAAAATGATGAATTATTCAAGATTATTGAAAAAGATCATTGAAATATATAACAAACAACAAGGACCATGAGACCTTGTGGTACCCTAAAAGTTACTGCAAATGAAGGAAATTTTGGAAAAATGAACAACTTTAAAATTGTTTTTTGAAAAAAATGACTCAATAAAACTTTGCCAGATGCACCACATGCCAGAGTTTACCAAAAATCTTTCATATTTCAAGAGCAAAAGCTCTTGCCTCACCGCTTCAACCTAATGCACAATGAAACTATTCTCTTATAATGGTTAACATGCCAGCGGAAGAACCAGAAGATCAAAATCTATATTGTTAGACAGTAAATAAATAAACTAAGGCAAACTAGATGTGTTTATTTAAGGTTCAGTAAAAATAGAAAATATACAAATATTGTCAACTAGAAAGAAAAAAAAAAAACACTAAGATATTTATTAGCAAACATTGTGAATAATTAAACAAACTGATAATAAGAGTTAAATATGATAATAACAAATGGTATAATAAAAAGTAAGAAAAAATCAGTATAATAGAAACTATTATTAATGGAAGAGTAAAAATCAATACTTACTGATCTCTGTCTGTGGTATCAAGAACTTTTAGATGTTTAGCATATATGTTTCTGATATCTTTTAATTTAGAAGGGTGTTTACACTGAGGACAGTTTTTGTTTCTTTGCTCTTTTATCCACCTTTCAATACAACTAGTAGGGAAATTTTAGAGATATTACTACTTTATCAATAAAAAGTTGACTAATAACACAGGTCAATAAAAATTTTTTTGCATTAATGTTGACACTTGCTCTTACTTAATCTTGATACACTAAATAAAAATCCAGGAAAAAAGTTATAAATTCCAGACTATAACAAAAAAAAGTTAAAAATTCCAAAAAAAAGTTAAAAATTCCAGAAAAAAAGTTAAAAATTCCCCCCAAAAAAAACTTGTCAAAACATCAGCTACGTAACTAGATAAATATGAATTAAAAAATAATTGGTCAAAAACTTTTCATTTACAAAAACTCCCAGGGGGGTTTATAAATAAATTCTTTATATTGACTTCTTTCTTTTTTTTACATGTTGCAGCAGTTCTTTATTGATTTTGATGGTATCAGGGGATTATTTAAAGGAAGACAAATGATCTTCAATAAGACATAACGCAATAAGATATTTTTCTTTTAGATTTCCTACAAAAAGTTGTTTATTAAGACTAAAGCCACTTTCAATGGATGATTGGCCATATGAAAGCATAATTTCAATGGATGATTGGCCATGCATAAAAACATTCCAAACATCTTGATAAACTTTATTAACCCTAATTAAATCAAAGAAGAATTTATCAAGGCTATCGTTAATAATATTAAAATCTTGAAATAGTGTCCAATTTGAGTCAACTATTTCTAAAAACTTTTAATATTGAATTTTTACTAGTTCAGCAGACTTTGGTGACAAATGATAATATTTAACTAGTTTTTAAAATAGAGTTGAAAAATTATCAATACAAGTTTTTTTTTTTAAAATGGATTTGAAATAAAAATTGAAATAAAAAAAAGGTAAATGGATACTGCAGCGCATTTTATGACAAACATCAAAGGGGGCTTTTCAAGGAATTTCAATCAACAGACCAGCTAAAAACTCTTCTACTTCTTTTTTGAATATAGCTACTCTTTGGTCAGTATAACTTAAATTAACTTGGTCATTTATGGGTTTTCTAATATTTTTATCAGTTAAATTTACTTGAAGCTGTTGGCAAAGATTGCTACACTTGTTTAAAACATCTTTTAGTATAACCCGCCTGAGAAAGTATTTAACAATATCACCAAGTATAACGGCCATATATGGAATCATCAGTTTGTCTATTTGAAAGCATCTCAAAAACCCATTCAACTTTTCAGAGACCATCTCAAAAGTTTCAATTTGGCAGGCAAAACAGGGACATATTTGAGGTTAGTAATTCTGCTGCTTGCTTAAAAAGTCCTAAATCACGCACTAAGCCATTTAGCTCTATCTGACTAAAACATTGAGACAATTTTAAATGTTTCGCTTGACTTTCAATCTGATAAAAATTATCTCGTTTCTGTAGCAGACATGCTTTGCTCAACATCTGACAAAAATAAACCAAAAAAATTGGAATTGGAATCTTTTTAGAATGTTGGATTGGTCTAATAGCAGAAGAAATTTTTTTCCAAAACCAGAGGTATTGACAAGACAAAAAAAGCAAATCAAGCTGAATCAAATCAAAACTAGCAGTTAACAAAATGGTTTAGTGGTTCTCTTTACACATATAAAGTTAAAGTTTTTTTGTGCAGCAAGCTGTACAAGGATTGGCAAATCAAGTAACTGTACACCCATTCGCTGTCTATAAGATAAACTTGAATGTGACTGCTTTTGCATAATCTTTGACCATTGTTATCAAACAGCAATTGATTGTTTTCTTATAAAGTTATAATTTAAATGATTATTATGATTAAGTACCACAGTAAAAATATTAGAAATTTCTCATAAACCTGTGTCATCTGAAAGATCACAAAATAATAGGTGAGCACCAATTTTTTTCAAAATCCTTTTGCAAATATCCATGTGATAGAATAAAAGAAAATGTAAAAAAAGAAGCAGCAAAAACTACCAGCATTAGATTTTATACCACAAGTTGGTTACATGGGCAGAAAAAAATTAATGGTGCTAACATATTAAATCTTTTTAGCGATGATGTCAACAACCATGAAGCTTATTATAACCTCTAGTAACAATGCAATAGAACGGGTGCAGTCTCTGACAGAAAAAGTGACTTTGTACCAGATAAAAATAGTTTTTAAAGTGTACAAAAAAGTTTGCATTATTTAGCAATTTTGAATAAACTTCTGTGGTTTATGTTTAGCTTTCTATTAGCTTTATGTTAATAATAATAATGGTTGCTAGCAGCAACTATTTAAGTTGGGAGTAAAAATAAATTACTTTTATTAGTATATTATATATTAGCATTAGTATATATTAAATATATATACTAATGCTAATATATGACATACTGAATATATATAATATACTGAAATTTAAAAGAAACTTAAAGTATAAACATCTGTTGTATTGTTGACTTACTGATAATAGTGCTGATAAATATTCAAAGGGATTGAAAGACAGTTACCTGCGGCCAAACAAATGTCCACAATTAAGAGAGCATAAACGATGCTTCCCAGAACTAGTCCATTCCTCAAAACAAACAGGACAAGATTGCTCCTAAAATAAATAAAATCATTAATCAAACAAATATAAAAATTGCACATAAAAAGAGTACAACTTTAATTTGCAACAATTGAAACAAACTTTTAAAAACAATAAAACAATTTTAAAAACCAATGACAAAAAAATTGAAAAAAACTTATTGTAAAAAATTTTACTTCATCAATGGAATCTTCTCCAATGCCTTTGCCATCTTCATTCATTGGTATTCCATTTTTCATTAACCCTGGTGTTGTTTGAGATTCGCTGTTGCATTTTTCTTCAGCTATAGAAAATAAAATAAAAAAAATTAAATGATACATTAATAACAATGATTATTACAGAATACTTATATTACTATAAATTATCACTTGTATATCAGTGACAAACTTAGAATTTATTTGAGGATACTGCTTTTTTTTTTTTGGCAATGTAGAGGGAGATGGGGGAATGGTTGGAGGGGCTGGGACATTCTTGTGGTAGCTATTTCCCCTGCCACTACATTACATACATACATTAAATAAATTACATTTACTAAAGATTTTTTTTTAAATTAAAGAAATTGAAGTTTAAAAATTACTAAATCTTAACAAGAATTTTATTAATTTATTATAAACATTATTATTATAATGAATTATTATTTGAGATAAGAATATGAAAAGAAACTTTTGAAAAAGTTTTTTGTTTTTTTGTTTTTTAAAGTAAAATAAAATAGTGAGCTAAAAATCAAAAGTTCATTCATTCAAAAATTAAATTGTTGTGATAACTATATTTTTAATAAAAAAAAGCAAAAGAAAAATTAACAAATAACAAATATTTTATGGCCACCTTTTTTTGGGACAACAGGCCTGGGATTTTTCCTGTTTATTATTATAAAATAACACTATAAAATAAGCAACTTTTTTAAAGCAATTCAAATAATTATTCTTATATTTTCCACCTCTAAGGCGGACTTTCAGGCAAACCATTTTTAGAGTCTGAAAAAACAGGTTTTAGCAGTGCCATGGCTAATGGCACTGCTAAAACCTGTTAATAGTTAAATTTGCATTAAGACTCATAAATTTGATAGCCTCTCCCCCTCTCTATTGGGGGTGTGGGGTAACCTAGCCCTGGCTCTGAGTTTCATACTTTGTTTTCAACATTACTCATCTTGCGTAAAACTCGTTTTTTGCAGACTTAATAAAGAGAGGTGCCTGAAAAAAAATGTCCGCCCAAAGTAAAGTTTATTTTTATTTGATTTGTCATTAAAATAAATTTAAGAAAATAAAAAGCAAAGTATGCCATGTCTGCAATTCCATCTAGTAAATAACCGGGGTTGATATTTGACCGGGGCCGGGCCCAGGTTTGATAAAATATACCCGCGGCAGGGGCTGAGTTTGTGACTGGGGCTACATAAACAATTATACATCCTAAAGTATTTTTTTTTTATTCAAAAATCATCATATATATATATATATATATATATATATATATATATATATATATATATATATATATACATATTTAAACATCATTATGATCAACATGATCATCATAATTATCATTACTATCATCATTATGATCATGATTATCATCTGATCATCTTCTCTTTTGGCAAATATCACACCATATAAATACTAAAGTTTATATAAATATGTAAGGATATTGTATGCAGGGTGTAAACTAGCCCTATGGGCCCCCATCAAACGCGGTATTCCTAAATGCTAAAAAAATTTAAATTCCTAATTTAAAGGTGAAAAAATCCCATTCTCCAAATAAAATTTTTTCAAAATAAAGTTTAAAATATTTCTAAAAATTATTGAAAACTAATTATTTTGGAAACTAATAGAAAAATAACATAAAAAACTCTAATTTATTGTGTAAAAATTGAAATAAAAACACTGTTATTGGTACAACTAAGTGATTGCTTAATTGCGAAAATGTTTATTGGAAAAAACTTCTTGATATTGGGATTTTCCCAGGAATTTTAGGGATTTTCTCTGCAACTTGCTTGTGAAATTCATTTTTCAAAATTTGCAAACAATTTTTTGCATTGAATTTCAACAACAGCAAATATTATCTAAAAAAGTTAGCAAGAAGTGGAGTACAATTTAAAAAAATAACAATCTTATTTGGTTTATCACCTGCAAATTATTATTATTTTTTGAAGTTTTTCCCTTTTTGGCTGAAAAGTTAAATAACTTATTAAGTCTTAATGCAAACTCTACTTCAAGTAGTACATGTGCTTCATCAACAAAAATATTGAGAACCCGCCTACTTCAGATACTTTCAAAATTTTGATCAATTACGGATTAAATCTTGATTGTAACCCATCTTGACTGTAACCCCCAAAAAGGGTTACAGTCAAGATGGCTCTTTTTTTCATTTGTAAAGAGCAACAACCCTTGCCTTGCTTTTTACATCTAACTTACAGTAGATATTTTTATTTGAAGGATAAACAATCCAGTAGTAAAACAAAAGGTTTGAGATCTATACTATTTGTTAGAGAACAAGTTCTTAGAATTAAAATGTTATAAAGTTGTTAATTAAAGACTTAAAAACTTTGCTAATAATAGTAAGACTAATTGGAATTATTCACATCAGAGTCAGAACAATCTTAAGAATCATCTAAATAAGGACCACAGATGCTATTATTTAGTTGGGATAAAATTTTAGGATGCCATTTTTCTAGGTATGAAAACAAGGTTCAGTTAAGCACTTATCAAATAGTTTAAAGAGCATTAAATAGAGTTCTAGAGAACACTTTTTAGAAAAAGAATATTTTATAGACCACATTTGTAGAAGAGCTCAAGTGAAAAATATTTTTAGCAATGGAAGCTAAAGTGACTTGGATGTCTAACAGTGGACTAACCAATTTCTCTGAGATGATAAGTAGAGTGAACCGGAGCCGCAAAAATCAAGTGGCTCTCATGTTTTTTTAAAGGAGTAGATTGTATGTTTTTTTTTACTGAAGACCAACTTTATTCATTCATTGTTTAATTAATTTGTTGAATAAATTATTTTTTTATTTTTTATTTTTTTTCTAACAGTTACAGTCTAAAATAATAATACCTAAACGTAATAAAAATAAATATTCTAACGATTTTGTACTAAACAAGTTTAATAGCATTTCCTAATATGCTTTATTAAAAAACAAACAAGTAAATTTTATTGAAGTCATCAAAATCAAAAGATGTCTTTTTTAGGTGCCCACTGGGTAGAATTAGAACTAAAATTAGAACTAAAAACTTTAGTTTTGGGTAAATAATATATAGAAAAAAATATATATTTACCCAAAACATTTTTTTTTTCAAATGTAATATCCAGTAGTAGAGTAGTGATAGTAATACAACAACCTTGTAATCATAAAAGTTAGTTAAAAATTAAATACTGTATTTGGTTTGGATTTGAGTTATAATATGTGACTAAAAAAAAATATTCCAAAAGTTGCAATTTTTATTCATCAAGTTCGAGAGCTGGAGCCCAGCCGGACATTTCTAAGGAGCCGAAGCCGAGTTATAAAAAAAAATATTCGGCTCCACAAGACTGAGTCTGAGGATTCAAACCAAATTTCACAAAAATAAGAAAACTGATACATAAATATAACCCCAGGGCTTGAGCATATATTTAAGTATCAGTTACATAAATGTAAGTGATTACATAAACGTGACTAGTGAGCATTTGCAAACCAAAAAATATAACCATTGACCTTGGAATTGAAAAGGTCCAAAAAGCCATATTTAAATTAGTCTCAAAAAGAATAAATAGGTCTGATAAAGTTTGCAAGAAGTAAGATTCTACAAATAAAAAATATTTATTAAAGACAAAATTGAAGCAATTTGGTGGGAAAAAATTCAATTTTTAATATTTTTTAATACTTTAGTCATGATACCATTTAAATTTTTCAAGACTAAAAAACTTTATTCTAAAAAACTTTAACTTGACTTAAACTTAGTTACTTGAAACAAAAAGTGATGCAGTTGCTTTATTCATGTTAATCCACTTAAAGTCATAAAAAAGAATTTATTATGAGGCCTCATGCATGCACTGATACTTTACAGCTGTTGAAAGAATCTTTTTAAGTGCTACCAGAGTTTATTTTTCATAACTTAAACTTTTTATGGCTGATGGGGCAATTACAAAAAATGATACTGTTCATTTTCTTAATAATTTTTGCTACAACCTGCTCTCTTTACTATAACTCCAAAATGTGATCTTTGATAATCATATTCCTATCCAGGGGAATAAGGATAACATGGTTCTGCCAATGATATGGTAAGGATCAAACTCAGAACTTCTTAATACACCACTCTACCCATGACACAGTGTTACATTTCCAACAAGGATAATTTATCAAAATAAAGACAATTTTATGCAGATACTTGATGCTAAACATTCTGGTGTAGACTGATATAGCACTTTCATTTAGATTTTTATTTTGCATTAAACATATTTGCTAAAGTTTTTTTTTTTTAAAGCTTAAACCACATTTTCAGTATCTGCAGACTGTAACAAAAAACTCTAACAGACTGTAACAAAAAATAAACTAATAAACAAAACAATCAACATTTAAATAAATCTGTTAAAAGAAGAATGAAATAGACCAAATATTATTCAGTATACAATAAATAAGTATTAAATTTTGTTTATAAAATAATAACTATGATGATATAGTTAAATCGTAACTTACAAACTAACACAAAATATTTTAATCTTAAAAAAATAATTGTTTTAAAACTACTTTTTTTTTTTTTTTTTTTTTTTTAGTCATTAGCATTATAAATACTTATACTTTTTGGAATTGTCATGGATGCTTATGCAATTTGATATTTATTTATTAAACTGTTTTTTAATTCATTAAATATATATTTTATATGTTGCTTAACTCACTTGAAAAATCAAAAAAATGCAGGTGACCTAACGAAGACAAAAGTATCAATATAAATAGAATTGATTAAAGGTGAGAAAAGCAATTGCAATTTGCAATCGTGATACGCTTAATTCGAGCATTGAGTCTATAGACAAAAAAACATTAGGTACCATGCTTTTTTATAATTTATTGTTTCTTGATCTAGCGTACTATTAAAAATTTAAGTATAATTAATTTTTTCATTAAAATGGTTTTCAAGTTGATGTTTTCATTCAATTTTTTGATTCAAATTGTTTTGCAATAAAAAGTGAAAGAAAAAAACTTGGTTTAATAAATCAATTTATATTTCCTTAAGTTTAAGAATATGTTTACATTATTTTTTTGGAAAAAAATTTGTTTGAACAGAAGTAAAACAACTTTTTTTTTTTTGATTTAAATTTTTTATAATTTATTTTTTGGTTCAACGTTTGCAATAACCACTGGTTAAATGTTTGCAATAGAATGTTTCTACATTTAAAACTATTTTCAAGAAACAAAAAATAATTAACTATTCAAATGTTTATGATATAAATAAAACTTTCTTCCTCATTTACAATATGTTCTAAATTCTGATATACATTTAACTTTCAGAAATGATCCTCGCTATGCCAATGAGTATTACGACAATTAAATTTTTTATTATTGAGCATTAAAATTTAAAAAAAATTTTCTAATTATTTTTTTTAATTTCAAGTTTTAATCGCAAAATTATTTTAAAAAATTTTAGAATTTAGATTAAATTAAAATTTTTTTGTTCAAATAGATTTAAAAAAAAAAAAAAAAATCCTAAAAACAACTTGGGTTTATAGAAAATAGTAAATATGCAGTAAATACATTTATTAAAGAAACCATGTTATTCTTTTATTCCGCCATTACAAAATTTATTATTCAAAATGCAAAAACATTTTTAAAAGCAAAAAGACGTACAAAAGGAATGAACATAAGAAAAAAAATTAACAAAATTTCTCATAGTTCTAGCGTACATAACAAATTAGTTTCTTAATTATATTGACTGATAAAAATCGAGAATAAATTGCATATCAAAATTTTCAGTTGTTGATAAATCATTATAAAAGATGTTTTTTCAACAATAACTCTAAAAAAAAGAATATAAAAGTTGTATAAAAACTTTTTGATTTAAATTTACTTTCTTATTTTTAATTTATTAAAATTTTTTATTTTTATTTAATTAAACTTGATATTTTTCAAATATCAAGTTTAATTAAATAAAAATAAAAAATCATTTATAAAAATAATCGCTGCAATTTAACTTGCGTTTTAAAAACAAATATTTAACTCACATTTTGTGCAAATTTTTGATGAAGCCATTTATTTAATATTTAATTAAAAAAAAAATGTTTAGAAAGGAAAACCGAAAAAACAATTGCGATAAAAATGAGCTTATTTTTTCTAAAAATAAATAAAATGTCAACATTGAATAATATTTAGTAATATTTTTAAATAAATTTGACAGTTAAGTTAAACCTAAGCATTAACTTTAATTTTAATAAACCTAAATATATTTTTTAAATAAAAAAAAAATTCTATATTTTTTAAATCTAAATTAAACTATATATATTTTTTTAACATAATAAAATTATATATTTTTATTAAATAAGTTTTAAACTAAATCATACATTTTTTATCAGAATTAAATTATGTTATTGTGATTTTTGCTTCAAGCCTATAGTATTAGCTTTAATCAAGCCAAAAAATCAATCAGTACAATAAAATAAAAACAAAATAAAAATAAATTATTATTTTTATTTGAGTTTTTTTCATTAGTAAATAGTGCTTATATCTAACATAATTGTCATTCAAACTTTTGTAACAAATATTTTTACATAAACGCCATTTAAAAGTTAATGTAACTTTTTTTTAAATTAACTATTTCTTTTATCTTACCGCTTATAAAAGTCAAAAAAGGATATAAGGTTGCTTAACCAAAATTTCTTACTGCTTATGTAAAAATGCTTAAGGCGTACGTGAACTGCTCTATCCGTAACGCTTTAAAGCAAGGCCTGATATGTGAAGCAACTTTTTTTTAATTTAAGGTCTCTTTGACTTCAGTTGTAATCTAGACAGCAAGATCATTCAGAGTACTTTGGACATCCAACAGTTTAGATCTGCAATTTTTTCAGGATATATAAGGAATCTTGTTTATTAGCTACTCTAATAAAAAAGATTCCATATTTTTCTATATCTTTCAGGACAGATTGGAGAAAATTTAGTGCAAGTACCTTATTAAAAATTGCTTCGTTCTAGCACATAAATACTTTTTTGCTATCTCAGAATCTGGAAACATTTTTGCAATTAATGTAATGAGGTGGAATCATTAGATTTTTAACTGTACTGACACTTTACTGTATGAAATGCTAAAATAGTTTTAACAACAGCTACTTGATCCTCTGATTTCAATTTTTATGTGACTTTGATATCAACAATATATTTTGTTTAATCCTTTGGTAGATATATTCAATAAATATATATATATATATATATATATATATATATATATATATATATATATATATATATATATATATATATATTGAATATATATATATATATATATATATATATATATATATATATATATATATATATATATTATATATATATATATATAATTAAGAAAAATGATTTAAACTTGAATATATTGCATTCAATTTACATTCAATTATATTCAACACAAAGTCTAAAAATTACCATATATAAACTATATCAAACTTATACAATATTGAAAGCATTTAATGCTTTATAATGCTAGAACATTCAAACTTACAAACTTGGTTTAAACTTTTTTTTATTTTTATGGTACCAACTAAACCTGGCTTGAACTTTCGGTTTGAAAAAAAACTTTTGGTTGAATTTTAAGTGAAAATACTGACATTTGTGGCTGATTGAGAAAACTTTCCCAGCTAGATTTTTGAATAAAACAAAGAGGGCAGACTTAGGAAAAAGAGGAGGTATGGTAACCCTACATTATGTGACAATAATATGACAAAAAAGTAAATTTTTTCAGTATTATATTATTAAATAAAAAAAATAATATAAAAATGTCAAATAATAACAATATAATAACTATTACTATAATTATTATATTATTATTATAATATAATAATTATAGTACAATAAATAATAAAGTGTAATATAAATTTTATAAATACTATAAATACTTATAAATACTAATAAATACTATAAATACACTAAAAAATTTTAAAAATATTCTTTGTTTTAAAATATGACTTTATAATTACATGATAACATAATATTAACA
Source organism: Hydra vulgaris (assembly GCF_022113875.1). Lineage (NCBI taxonomy): Eukaryota > Metazoa > Cnidaria > Hydrozoa > Anthoathecata > Hydridae > Hydra > Hydra vulgaris. Next base: position 20,485,849 of record NC_061170.1, on the reverse strand, counting down.
TTAAAAATATTTTTAAAGTTAATTTTATGTTATCGTGTAAATTTTTGAAGTTTAAAAAAAAAAAAATTCAAAAACTTGTTATTTTATTTTTGAATTATATATTAATGATTTTCTGGTAAATTAATTCTATTAAATGTGTTTGTTGTTGAGCAAAATGCAGAACATGTACACATATTGACTGACTTAAAAAGGGAAAACATGAACAGAATATACATATATCGGGAAAGGGTTAGGGTTAGAATTGAGATTGTCTGTTCTTATCCAAACCCTGAGTATATATGTACACTGTCGGTATGTATACACTATTTGCATGTTCTCCATAATCAAGTCAATTGGTGTATCTACATGTTTTTCCTATTTAAGTCAGTTAATATACGTACAAAAAATAAAAATATACATAGTAATTTTAAATAGCTGATTGTGTATATAATTAAAATATAAAAATGGCCACATCCATTAATAGTATTTTTTTTTTTTTTTTTTTGCAAATTTTTTACATCAGAATTTACACAAAAATGAAATTTTAATCACTTTCATATTATAGAAAAAACCAGGCAGCATAATTAAAAGAATGTTGGAATTTTTAAATTTCAAAAAAATATATAAATTAACATCCAATAATTAAAAACAGCAACAACAATAACAACAATATTGTTGTTTTTAGTATTTTATTTTTAGTATTAAAAATAACCTATATTATAATCTCAAATATAATATAATCATATTATATATGTTATTTATTATTTAAAATATATACATAAGCTATATGATGGGTAATACTACTTCGCTGAAAGTTTTGTTGTTTTTTGTTGTTAAATTTTATCTAAAACCTCAATTATAAATATGAAACAAAATATTAAGAAATGTATTAATTTTAGTCAACGTTTCCAAAATCAGTAAAATTAAACAAAAAAACAATGACGACTAAGTTGCAACTAAAATTTTTTTAAGTTGAAAATTTTTTTAGCAATAAAATAAGGTCAGATACAGTTGAAAAAACTGTGAAAAAATGGTTTTCTTTCTAGTAATGAGTTGTTTTGGTAACATTTTTTTTTTGTTTGTTAAATTTTACTGATTTTGGAAACTTTGGCTAAAATTTGTACATTTTCTAATATTTTGTTTCATATTTATAATTGCAGGTATATATTAAATTTGACAACAAAAAACAACAAAACTTTCTGCAGATTTATTTTCCATGGATTAGTATTACCTCTATATAATCACACTATAATATTAAATGCACTTTTATTACTACTTACTAATTCGAATTTCGGAGCTGTCATTTAAATTAGGATTATTGTCAATCAGAATAGATTGGTTTTCATTACTTCCTTCTAGAACAACAACAATATTTTCAGTTTCACGCACTTCGTGACTTCCTAGTTGAAAATTTATACCTCTTCTAGGATTTCTTCTTTGGCAACTCATACTTTTGTTAAAAAATTTGGAATTCAACTAAATTTAAAAAAATATTCAACTAAAAAAATATTTTGCTATATATATATATATATATTTTAAATTAGTAAATGATAAAGAGTTATAACTTATAATGGGTCACAATTAAATTATCTCGAAAAAGATATTTAGTAATTTTGAATTTACAACTTTTTTGCATTAAAACAATTTGGCGCTGAAGTTGTGCTAATCTAACTATCAAGTCTTGATAGTCTCACAATAGGTCACAGTGAAATTATCTCAAAAAAGATACTTAGCACTTTCAAATTTATGAATTATTTGCATAAAAACGGTTTGACGCTGAAGTTGTGCAAAAATAACTATCAACTTGATAGTTATTTTTGCATATTATTCATGACTCAAAACTTGATAAGCCTTGAGTTAAAATAATCATAATAATTACTTTACATTTAATTTTATCACAACTTAAGTGCCAAATTTTTTTTTTTTTTTTATCAAAATTTATGCATGTTTGTTATAAAAATATCATAAACTTCATGGCATAGCTGAATCAGTAATAGTAGGCATATAATAAAAATGTATTAGAATTTATTAGAAGCGATTGTTTATAAAACTTTTAAAATCCGTTTAAAAAGTGCGCGAACCAAGCGAACCAACTAAATTGATTTAAAATGAAAAACCTATACAATTTTGTAAGTTTTTCATTTTCAAAACATATAAAAATTATTTCCACATATTTAAAAAAGTGGAAATAGTTTTCATATGTTTTACTAAGGCCAAAACTGTTTTCGATTGATTTATAACGTTTTCATTTTCGACTGATTTATTTTCAACCGATTTAAAAGATTTTTATTTTCAATTGATTTCAGGAAACTTAACTTTCACTAGAATGTACTTTATAAATATTTTGCTCCATAGGCGCCGCAGAGTGATATAATGATACACTGATTGATTTAGTAATAAACGCAGTCCCATCGACTGGGGTTTTGGGTAAGGGAATTTTAATCACAAAAAAAGTATTTAAAGTACATACCGGAATAAAAGTTGTTATTAAGTAGCCATCAGCAATTTTCAACTTTTTTTATAAAAATCAATTGCTTCAACTTTTATTGGAACTTAAAACTATATGTGCAAAATTTGAAAGTTGCAAGTCGTCCGATTCTATCTTATTTTAATTTAATTTTCTTACATGTAATTCATTATAAAACATAAACTAGAGTGGTTTATAATTAATGATTTTTTATAACGAGTAAAACATTTTCCCGCGTATTTTCATCTATAATGAAACGTAAATAACTTATTTTTAGATTTTTTAAATTTTTTAGACATATTTGAGTCCTGTAAAAATGGGTAGTTTTACATAAAAAGCCATATAGCTAGATGAACTTATGTAAACAAACCATTTATTAAAAAAATGATTTTAAATGTTGCAACTTATTTGGTTTTAGATAGACAATTAACAAAAAAGATAAAAAAAAAATTTTTAAACAATTTCCAGTTCACAATGTTATATGTGATACAATATAATTTGTGATACAATCAAAAATTACATCTAAAAAAAACGGCATATCAAATAATTACCTATATATTAAAATCTATAAATATTGAAATCTACTAAAAACATTTTTAGTAGATTTAATAATATAACAGCGCTGCGTTTAAAAATCTATTTTTTTTCTTTATTAGTTATTAGTAAAAAGTCATTTGTAAAAACTAAATTTGTTTAATGAGAATTTACGTTCATTTTTTTTTGTTAATTTGTAACAGTAACTTTTATTATATCATTAATGAGTTTACTATTATCGGCGTTTTAAAGCGTATAAATTATTCAGAATGTTTAAAAAATGATATAAAAAAATTAGTTAAATAAAATAAAGAAAAAGGTAATGTGATAAAAATCACCATCTTGTTTTCTGCAGTTAAGAAAAAGATTTAATCAAGTGCAAAAGAAACAGAAGAAATTAAAAATACAACGTCACTTTATGGATACAATTACATCAACTACGATTGGCCAGATAGCAGGACATTTAAGCAATAAACAAATTTTTGTTCCAAAAAATGAGTAGCTCTGCTTTAGACAAAAAAAAGCTTGGCTACAAACCAAAAAGTCAAAAACTTGGCCTACAAACTGCATAAAGTTTCTTATTATGACGAAGAAAGAACGCAACAGCTGAGTTTGCTACAAATGAAAATATTTGATCACAATCTGCTGGGCATCAAGCTGCATGAAAGATGGCAGAAGAAGCTAAAAAATAAATTCTTGCAAATAATATTTAAAAGTCTCGCGCTAAAAAGACTTTTTTGAACTGTAAATAAAGTTGAAAAAGAAAATCTTTCTTTTAATAACTTTGAAATGGAAATTGTTTTTCAAGATAGAATGGAAATGGGTTGTATCATTCAATTTATAAACGCATGCATTAACATTGTAAATCATATAGGTATCAAAATAAGGAAAAAAAATTATTGCAGAACACATAAAATCAAAGAGTAAGATTTCGTTAATGAGTCAACCACTATAAGCCAAAAATTGACACTGAAAGTGTACATTTGGTGCTGTGTAAAAAGCAGTGAAATTTAACAATTTATTTATTTTTGGATCTAGTCAATTATTTTTAAAGGTTTAAAAAAAAATACACTTGTAAAAATAATGAACAATAAAATTATTATGAAAAAACAAATGAACGCACTGTCAGTTTGACTAAGCATTTCATCCATCTCTTAAATTACGTAAAATTCAAGTGAAAAACATGGAATAAATATTTTAAAAGAGACCACTTCTTAATCTTTCACCCTCCCCCCTCGCCTAGGAGTATTAAATGCTTTACTTGAATGTCTTTATTTTTTTGAGATGATGTTTGAATACTTAAATAATTAATTAGTTTCTGTAGCTTATGATGGCGCAACAGTGATGATGTAAAAGTGATGATGTAAAAGTGGCGTTTTCAAATTACTCAGTGAGAAATTTCCTTATGTTATAACTTGGTATTGTGCTAACATAGACTGGAATTATTTGTAGGCGATACTATAAGGAAGATCTCAAGGATTAATATATTCGAATCAATTCTTGACAAGCTTTATGTGCTTCTCCCAAAATAAAAAAAGTTACATCTATGAGCGGAATTACTTATGATTCAGCTGCAGAAAATTAATCGAATTTGTATTATATAAACAATATATTATATTATATAAACGAATACACGATGGTTGACATCTAGTATTAGTTCAATAGGCTTGCATCTTAGACCAAAAACATTGGCCAGAAAACATTAAGACTTAGCTGAATTTGTAGAAACTGAAATAAATAATTTGTCAATAAAAATACAATTAATTGAAAATTTAATGGTTTTGTGGGTTCCGTAAATATCTTGTAAAAAAAACTGAAATTCTAGTTTATTTAGTACACGCTCTACTATTTTCATTTCTTCAACTGAATGCAAAAGAGGATTTTTACAGATGAACTTCGTCATCAACAACCAAAAAGAACTTTGTTAATAAAAAAAAAAGTTTAAGGTTGTTTTTTATCAAATTTGCGGAACCATCACTAACAGCTTTGATCCTTTAAAGTGTATTGATTTGTTTATATATATATATGTAGACACTAAGAGTAAGGAAAAGAGACAGAATGATTTGCCTTATGAAAATTGGAAAAAACTCTAGGATTTCCTATAGAAGTTTATAGTCTTGTTTATTTAGTAATTTATATATAGTATTTTGTCTTTACCCTTTCCTCCCTCTTGTCTGGAGAGAGGTGCGTGGAAGAGCATAGCCACGGCTAAACTTATATATAAAACTAATTTACAAATTTAATTTCTAATTTCTGTTTAATTTTTGACATAAAAAAAATAAAGGCGAGTTCGGGCACCTTTTTTTCTACAAAAATAAGCATTATAATTATATATATATATATATATATATATATATATATATATATATATATATATATATATATATATATATATAGGGGGGGATCCAGCATTTTTTGGTGGTAGAGGCAGCTAACTTCCAGACATAGAACAAACTCCAAACATTTAGATTTTTTATACTAATGTCGAATAAGGATGGTTTGCAAAAAATTGCAATGATTGGAGGCTGAGAACAAAATAGTCTAAAAATATTTTCGCCCCCCTGCCCCAAACGAGAGAGCAACAAGTTGATGAAATATTTTTTGTACTATTCTCAACTAGACTTATATTCATCATTAAATTTTAAGTTTTATAGTATTATCTATTAGCGTTCAAAAATTATGACCATATAAAATTTGTAACCCCCTCAAAGTGAGGGGGTTAAAAATTTATATGATCATAATTTTAGAACGCTAAAATATTTTACTATGAAATTTGAAATTTATTAACGAATATAAGTCTAGTTGAGAATAGTACAAAAATATTTCATCAACTTTTTGCTCTCACGTTTGGGGCAAAGGGCGAAAATTTTAATTCGGTTAATATCAGGACTACTTACCGGCTAGAGCATCACCTCCATACCGATTTCAACAAAGTAATCCTTGACAATGTTGGTTGCATGGGAGAGTGCCCCATCTTGCATGTAAATGTAGTTCCTATCAGGAAATCAGTCCTCTAGTTGAGGAATTAGACAAGTTCTTATAACTTTCTTGTAGCATTCATCATGCCATCTACAAAGTATAAAAATTTCAAAGATATCACGCTCCAAACCATGACTTTAGTTAGTTGTTTGACCTTCTGCACCAAACACTTTGGAAAGAAATTCTTCTCCTGGTCTTCTACTTACATACCTGCAATTATTGTCCAATATTTCCAGTGTTGATTCATCAGAAAAACATACCTTAAAATGAAAAAACACACACATACACATATACAGTGGATTACGCAGACTATTGTTGTAGGCTTACAGTTAATACAATTAATTTTATTCTAGTAATTTAAATTAAGTTTAATTTAATTTGTTTTTCGCTAATCAAATTTGAAAACTATTTTTCTGGACAGTATGGAAGTTATCAAACATTTAGACAACTCACCATTTTCCAGTCCTCCACTGTCCTTGTGGCAAATTGTTTGTTCCATAATCATCTTTTCTTCATCATTGCAGTGTTCAATTTCGGTTTCTTTCTTGGCCAATATGACCTTAAACCAGCTTTAATTAATCTTCTTTGCACAGTCCTGTTTTCAGATGAGTACATCTGAAAACCTAAAGTGTTCATTTCAGCCATCAATCTGGGTGATGTCATCTTGCGGTTAGACAGTCTCGCCAAAGCTCGATCATCAAGATTTGAAGATATCCGTTTTCTTTCGCATTTTCCTTTACGTTTTGGAGTACCAGTTGAGCCTTGCTGCATGTTCTTTTTTATGCTTGACATGATGTTCCGAGACACCTACATTTTAAAGCTGTCTGGCATTGAGTAAGCTCTGTATTCTCCAAGAGAACCTTAATAAATATATATTATATATTATATATATATATATTATATATATATTATTAAATGTTGTATTTTGGTTTCCCAAAATACAACATTTTTGAAAAATTTATGCTGAAATCCCCTTAATATGTTCTTTATGATAAAAAAACACTGGTTTAAAAAGTATATCAAAAACGAAGTTTGACTTTAAAGAACAGTTATTGGTAAAATTAGATTTTGGACAGTTACATTCTCCATTCTCCATAGGTATTAATATGAACAAACCTTCAGTATATTCTCCTTTTGATTGAATATCCCTGTCAAAGTCCGCCCGGAGTTTTCTATATCAGCGATATTTTAATCCTCGTCATCTGAAAGAGTAGACATCATTAGTATTAGAAAGACTTTTTTCATTATTTTTAGTAATCTATTGTAAATCATTATCTAAATCCAGCAAAGATACACTACGGCTTGGTTCAACATTCAACTTTTTTTTCTTTATAACTGGTTGGTCAATTTCATTTGCGCCATCAATCTTATCTTTAGTGAATCTTTAAATTTCAAAGTACTTAATTCTTTTTTTAGATTTTGGTGAATGTTAATCAAATTGTTAGCTCCATTCTGAATTTAAAGAATATCTGGTTCTGATGATGACAAATCTGGCAATTGTCTCAGTATAATATCCCTAAATATAAGATGTTAACCAGACTTTTTAAATCCTGTTTTAATGTTTTCACTCATATTTTGAGATAATTCTTTCATAAGATCCTTTAATTTATATAGAACTATGTGTTTAGGTAAGTTCTTTAAATTAAATGATTGTTTCCAATTCAACAAAATTTACCTCAAAGCTAATTTCATGGGTCTAAATTCAGATACATCTAAGGGCTCCAGCAAGTAGGTAGAATTTAGTGGAAGGAAAGTAAATGAGATATTATTTTCTTCATACTTTAGAATCGCATTATAATAAAGATGGCTAGATTATTTTTATCTCCAATTAGACAGATTTTGCCTGGTAGATTACTAAATTTTAATGGAATATTCATAGGCTTTAATTGAGTCTGTTGAGTCAAAATTCTTTACCTTCTCTTTTGCACAAGACATCACTTTAGTGGTGTGTACAACTTATTCTATTATCTCTTAAAGAAGGTGCAGCTTTAAAACTCAGTTTTATGGTTCTAAAGCCGGCTGGTAATCAGGTTTCTCTAACTCTGTCGTAGCTCTCAGTGAGACCAATTCTATTAGAGTACTAAAAGTGCCATGTTGAGCATGGATAGTATACCTGTTCGTTTATGTGCCTTTGTTTAGCTCCGTTAAGGTTGTTCTTTTATGTGCCTTTGTTTAGCTCCATTTTACTCTATCTTCTTTCACTATGCTCTATATTGTTCTCCCTCATCTCAAGACTGCACTCTTTTTGATGTTTTTCTGATCAAATTAATCAAGCCCTCTCTTTATCCTTCAGCCAATATCATTATTGGTGGTAAATTTATTGATCATTACACTGAATGGTTTGGTTCTAGTGTCAGTGACTCTGCAGGTGTTAAGACCCATAACTTTTGCCTTTCTCAATTTCTAACACAAATAGTCAACTTTCCAGTTTGCTTTTCAGATAATTTGAATCATTTAACTTCTCTTCTCGACTTTTGTTTTGTTTCTGATTCTAGTCAGTGCTCAGTTTCTTCACATTCATCCTTAGGTGCTTCTGATCACTGTTTAATCTTTCTAAAACTGTTATCTCGTTCTTCTTCATCATCAGAATTCCCCAATCATCATACATCTTATAACTGTTTTAAAGCTGGTTGAAACTCTTTCCGTAATTGTTTTTGTGACGGCCTTTGGGTAGAAGTCTTTCATCTTCCTGCTGAAAAATTGTTTAACTTCTTGGATTTAGGCTGGCACGGAATCTTTTATCCCCTCTTTTATCAGCCTACTCCATGTTTTTCTCTCATTACGAGAAATTCTCTCATTGGAGTAGGGTGAGGCTTGACAGTTCCAAGTCAAGCCTCACCCTACTCCATGTTTTTCTCTCATTACGCTGCTTCAATTTCCAGTTGTAACCATTACTTCCATATCTATTGCCGAATTAATTCTCTAACAGTAAACAGACGACAGTTTACTATTGCTAGAAACCAATGTAAAAAAGTTTTTTTCGACGCCAAAACCCGCTCTTCGTATGTCACAAAACCTTATATTTCATCTAAAAATTAGGCTCCCACTTCCGGAGAATCTTTAACAGTGCCTATAAAATAGACAAATCTGTCATTCTACCTCTCTTACATGGTTCAGATTTTGTTACTTCACCTAATACAAAGCTGATCTGTTTGCTAAATACTTTTCATTAATCTCATCTCTTGATTCCACTAATCACATCCTACCTGATATAGCCGATAAACAGGTTGATCCATTGCTTGAAATCAGAATCACTCCAACCACTCTGTATCTAAATTAATTTCCTGCTTAGGCTCTTCTACAACTTGTGGTCTAGACAACATACTTGTTATAGTCTTGATGAATTGCTTTCCGGAGCTGTGGTCTATACTTTTTTTTTTCTTTTTATTATTTTAGATGCCCCAAGAAGACCTAACGGTTTTGTCACAGAGCACCGCGGAAGTGCATTCAACCAGGAAGTTCACACCTCCTTTCTTACCGTGACGCGAAAATATGTCCAGAGCTCGTTTCGAACCTAGATCCCCTGCTTATAAAGTAAGCGCTGTAACCACTGCGCCGCGCTTTCAAAACAATTTAACAAGTGCTTATAAGAGTCTTGTTTTTCAGCCTGCTGGAAAGCGGCATCTGTTATCCCAGTTTTCAAATATTACGGAGAGCAATCTGACTTGTCTAATTACTATCCCATTATTCTTCTTCCTATCATAGCTAGGTTTTTGATTCTTTATTTTACAAAGACTTATTTTTATCTTTCATCTTATATATCAACATTTTTATCATCAATATGGATTTCAATCTTCTTGTTTTACTGCTGGTTTGTTAACAAGAGGTTTTATTGTGTATTAAATAAATAAGGAGAAGTTAGGTCTATTGCTCTCAAAATTTCTAAAGCCTTTAATAAAATTTATATGTTGGTCATTTAAATGTAATTAAATAAATTTAAATGTTGGTCTTCTAAATAAGCTCTCTTTATACGTTTTATCATTTACGTATTATTACTGTGTAAAAAGAAAACATAAACAAAAAAATAAAAATAAAAATAATTTTAATTAAACTTTACAACAAAATTAGAAGATTTTTTTTTAAATTTTCCTAAAAAAAAAATTTCAACCTTGTCAAACCAACGCGACGAACTCTCATCGGGAAAGCGGGAAGTTTCGGCGATATACGGTTTGTTATTTATAACCAATCCATTCATTGAGTTTATATTTTTTGTAAAAATCAAGAAAGTAAAAGACAGTAGAGATCCAAGACCGAGATCAATACCCTAGGCTTTCAAAATCAATGTTAAGGCCAAGACTTTAGGCTTCAAGACCAATGCCAAGATCAAGACAATTAAAGAGTCTCGAGACCAAGCTTTTGGTCTCGAGACCAACATCTCTGCCATTGATGCAATCAACTCTTCCTTATTTCCTGCCTTATTTCGTTTTAATGATTTAAACGCTGTTTCAAATTCTCTGTACGTTTCATAATAATTTTTCCTTTCTTGAATAATCACTTTATCAAGTCATGTTTTAAAACATTGCTTTAGTGTTCAGTTTCTTTCTCTAGGAGACCAATAACAACATATCAGCTTAGTAGAACGTTTTTAGATTTTTTATAATTTCAATTGTTTAAATCCCTTGGTATTCTTCAGAAACACTCTTCGAGTCCAATATTATAAAGAATATTTTCTTGTAAGTAATGAAGTACTCCTCCTCCCTTATTAAGATTACATTCTTGAAAAAAAATCCGAATTAAAACTTCAGAGATGGAGAAAATTGGAGAAAATGGAGATTAAAATTAAAATCAAAAAGTTCGTTAGAACACTGCGTTTCCGTTAAACAATATATGCTAAAAAAGTTTTCTTCTTCGCATAAATTAAATTTTTTTTTTTTTTTTTTTTAAATTCCGAATGTTTATATGGACGATATTAAAATAATCACTAGTTTGTTCCATAAAGGACGAATTTCAAGGGCGGATCCATAATATGTCGTAATGGAAGGGGGGGGGGGGGGGGAAGGAGATGATTTTCAGATGTAATGATTTGTAAGCAAGCAATCGCACAATTTTAAATTTTAATAAAATTGTGATGTTATTTAGACAACCTAACTATATAATTTCCGTTTTCAAAAAACTTGCTGTGTTTAATATATAAACTTACAAAAATAAAAAATTTCAAAACATTCTAAGAAGGAGCCAATCGCCTTCCCCCCCTCCCCATGGATCCGCCCTTGACGAGATTCTTCGGCTTGTTACGAAAGTTGCTTATGAATATTTATAGTTCTTTCGCTGAGGTCTTCATTAATGTAGGCATATTCGTTCCAAACTTTCATTTTTTTGTATTTTCCAAGAATTAGTTCTTTAAAGTTTAAAAATTCTTTTAAAAGTAAAGTTTCTCTTTTAAAGTTTAAATACTCTTTAATATTTGAAATTTTCCAGCTACAGTTCAAATATCAAACCTTGCCAACTCAAATGCTAAATGTGCAAATGTGCCAACTCAAATGCATACATGGCAGCTTTGAAAAAAAGGGGGGGGGGAGTGTCCACTCTTAGCACCCCCTTTCGGGACGGCCCTGTATACACTTCCTACTTAATATCAAGTTTTTCTTCCACAAATTGTTTTATTAAATCCTCGCTCTTTTTCCATGTCTCACCTTCACTTTCATCAATTGCCTCAAATTTAAAATTATTATGACTTTTATTTTTTACTTCAGTTAACTTGTTCTTAAAAATTTCATTTTCTTTATTTGATATATTTAGTGATTGTGGATTATTTTTAGTTGCCTTCACAGATTCACTTAATGTTTCATATTGATGGTTTAAAAATTCGATTGCTTTGTTTGATTTATTTATTCGATAGCTTCTTTTTCAAGTCCTTGTTTTCTTTCATATTGATCAAATCATTCACGGTTTTTTTTGTTTCTTTAATACTTGTTTGTTTTTTAATAAATGCTTTTTGCAAGGAGTTTTTTTTATTAGATTTAAGTACAACTTATATTTAAGTTTGATTTTTGTTTGTTTTTATGAAATTTTATTTAACATTTGTTTTATTTTCTAACATTTTAATTTTTTTTAAATAAATTGTTATTGCGTTTTTATATTCTAAAAGCAGAACTTAAATATCCTAAAACCTTCTCTTGCATTTTTCTAAACAAGTTTATTGTATATTGATTTATTAAATACTTTTTTTTCAGAAACACTTTCGAGATAAAATAATAAATTAGTTTAAATAATAATCCTTCTTGTTTAATTTCTTCAGTCTCTGAAATCTTTGACTACAATTATCAGTTTACTAAACAAGGTGTATGTGAATTCTCTCATAATAAAAGTGTTGCAGCTCAATGAAAATACTACTTTTCTTTAATGTAATTATAAATATTTTTGTTGCCAAATAGAAATTAGAGATTAACTTTTAATATTTCTTTGAACTCTGCGAGGCTTATACTTTCAAAGTATTGAGTTGCAACTTACCCTGTTCATTGTTGCCCCGGTGCAGGGTAAGTTGCAACATTTTATTTTTATTTTTTGTTTCAATATTGCGGAACAACTAAGCTTTATATTATATTTATCAATGTTGGTTTAGTACGTCACTAAGATCTATTTTATTACCCTGATAAAAATTTGAAAAAAAAAAAAAAAAAAAAAAAAGAAAATTATAAATGCAGTTTTTTAAATTTTGTTGCAACTAGCACCGGTTTTCCCTACATGGAAAATCCTCTGAATTTCTTGAAGACAGATTTGTTTTACCGGAGCTTTAAATAATGAAGGGAACAGTCAACCATGTAATTAATAACACGGAGATTTGGTTGCATATGAATATGAATGAGTTTAATGGTGGAAAATTTAATGGAAAATTTAATGGAAATTCTCGAAAAGTTCTAAAAAAGTGGGTAGTGTTTAATGATAAGCTGCCAATTAAACTAAAGTCTTTTGGAGAATGCTTAAGGTTGTTAAATTTAGTTGTTGAGTCTTGCTTTGGATCCGGACTTGATGAAAGCTTTCAAACTAATATCGAAAATTTAAAGGCCTGCTATAAAAAGTTGAGGTTGAACTTCATATCCTGTTCAATCATGTATCTGAATTTTCTAAAACAAAAAAATGGGCCTTGGAGTTTATTCAGAGCAATCAGAAGAAAGTGTTCACTGCCTCTTTAAACTGCTACAAGGTGTCCACTAATAATCAGGGCCGTCGCAAAAAGATTTCCTTGAAAAAAAAAGAATTTTATTATTATATTATTCTTATACGCAGGGCTGTGGAGTTGGAGTCGGAGTTGCGACATTTTCAGCGGAGTCGGAGTCGCTAAACAAAATCGCGACTCCGACTCCAATAGTAAAAATTCTCGGTATTGCACGTGCAGGTACAAAACATTCAATTAACCTTTTGTTCATACTAAACCTCTTTTTCATAATTTGTTAAAAAAAAAAAAATTTTAAATTAATGCGTAATATTTTTTAAAGAATTCAAAGAATTTTTAAAAAATTTTGCTAGGGAGTTGAAGTCAGAGTTAAAGTCGGAGTCGGAGTTGTACTCAAAAACTTTTAACTACTGGAATTTCAAGTACTTGGTCTAAATGATGAAGTTATTCAAGATAAGTTTGATGTATTTGATGATGATGAGAATGAAAATTAAATTAGTGATCAAGCTTCAATAGGTTTTTTATAAAGTACAAAAAATAGTTGTACATTTTAAAAGTTCTCTTTTTAAATGGAAACTTTAAAATGCTATTCTTAAAATAAATTTGAACGAAAGAAAGAACTAATTTTGAATTCTAAAAAATTGATGAAATTCTATGATTTAAAAACTCAATGATGCTATGATATAAAAATTCAATGATGGCTGTAATTAAAAAATATGTTAAAGTTAAAAAAGCAGTTTGTAAATCTCTGATTTCAGTTTAGAAAATATCATGTTATCTAATGATAAACTGAATATAGTTAAAATATTAGCAAAAAATTTGAAACCTCTTACGTTCTTAAGTAATTTGCAGAAGAAAAGCAACATTATTAACAGCTGATGAAAAAAAATATAATAATAATAATAAAAAAAAATAAGAAGGACCGGGAACGTAAAGATTTTTATACATAAAAAACAATGTTGTTAAAAATAGACAAAAAATAAAGCCCGATATAAAACATATTATTTAAAACTATATAAAATAATATTAGACGAAAAACTATATTTAATGTTTGACAAGTTTATGTACATTACGTTAAAAAAAATTATTTTAGATATGAGTTTAACTCTTAAAATTCGTTAAAAGCTTCCATTAACTTGATGATCTTCGTTTGGTCTTTTCGTAGCAAATATTAATTAACAGCAAACAACTATGGAACAAAAGAATTCTTGCAAACTTCGTCTTGGTTGTTTTAACAAAATTATTTAATTACTTTAGCTGATCAATTTTTAAGACTAAATACTGGCTTATATTTTGTACGTTAGAATCGTTCTAAAAATATATATTCATATAATTTTTTATATATATAAAATTTTATGTAAATAAAGTACTAAAAGGTATAAATAGACAGTACGAAGATTAACGAAAATATTCAACTATCATTTCTGCTGTCTTTCTTTTGATGTTTTTTTTAAACAATTAATTTATACGTATGCGCCTTAATTGGCAGTAGGATATTGCAAATTAAACGTCACAGACGACATCACAATTTTTTTTATGGGCTATGCAAACAAACAGGGGCGATTCTAGGAATAAAATGAGGAGGGGACTAATCCTTAAAAACTGACGACTATTTTAAAAAAAAAAGAAGTTCCTTATAACTAAAAAGTTGAAAATAACCTTCTTTAGGGAAGGTGTGTGTGACCCCCTGTAAAATCGCCCCTGCTAACAAGTAAATAAAAAAGTATTAGCAATAGCCCTTAGTTTTTTTCAAAATTAATTAATTTTTTCTATTATAGCATACTTTTAGTTTGAAAAAAAAAAAAAAAAGTAAACCTGGTTATGAATGTAAATTATTTCCGATGGTACTATACACGTCATCATAATGCTGTATTTTTTTAACTTGCTTTTCAATTTCTAAAATTAAATTCATTGTTAAATTAAAATTTTTATATGTAAAATAAGCATGGTTGAAAGTCTAGAAAGATATACGAGAGAATATATAGTGTTGATGTTAAGAATATTTTATAATGCCTAAGAGGTTAGTGTCGATCAATATTTTGAACATGAAAAAAACTCTGGGTCTAGCTCTGGTGTTGATTTAAAAAGAATAGTAAAATATATCAAAAATTTTATAGTGCTGACGGTGTGAACTTAATCAACAACACGAGAGATTAAATAGTGGTATTTTTAAAGACATGGTAAAACGCACTGGGAGGTTACACAATAGGATAAAAAGAACCTTGTGCACTTAGTTATCACCAAAGTTAAATGCAAATTGTTCCTTGGGTATTGCGCATGTAAAGAACGTAAAATTAGCAAAATCAGTTCTAAACACTTAAATTAATTAACTTATATTACATAAATATAAACAATATAACTACTAACCTTTTTTCTTTAAAAGTGCATCTACTTTTTTTTTACCACTCAAAAAATCTATATTGTATTTAGTTAACAGAGATAAACCCTGTTCTTTTACAACCGGATGTAAATAACGTGAGTTTTTATGCGATTTATTTTTATTTGTTTTCATTTTCACAGTATGCAAAGCTTTAAACAGATTGTCAACTAACTTTTTGCCTGGAGTAATACTCGGATAATTGGGTTTTTTTCTTATAGCAAATTTGCCACGATGTTCTAAATTAACAAAAGATTCCTTCATATGATTTGGGTGAGGATTTGATGCCACTTGTTCATTTTGCTTAAGAAAAATAATTTCTGCCTTTCCTAAATCATCGTCTCCACTGCTTAAATCAGTTTCCTTTTCAACTATAGAAACAGGTAATACAATCCCATCGGAATTCACAACTTCAATATCTTCGCTGACATTATCTGACTTCAATTTCTTTGATTTTGGTGACACAACAAACGCATCAGATTTTATTTTTAATTTTTTTTTAGCATTTATTAAATTTCCAGATTTTTTTTCAGCATTATCAGTTCCAAAATACCCTGACGCTTCATTTTCTGGTTCCATGTAATATGAGTAAGTAAAGTTTTTTTCATTATTTTCATAAGGTATAACTTTGCCAGAGAATTCTGAAGATAACAGATTATTAATAAGTTGTTGAGAATACGATTCGTCATAACTTTCTTTGTTGTCAACTTTATCATTTATTTCTGAAGGCTTTTTTGTCTCAACATGCACACTCTTTGCAACAAGATCTAAAAATGTTTTTTATTCAGTTTTTCACTTCTTTTGTTTCTTTTTATTTTCAAAAAAAAAAATAATAATAATAATTTTTTTTCGAAAGTAGGCTTTGAATAAATTTAAATAAATTGATATAAAACAAATTTAAATAAATAAAAAATGTTAATAGAAACTAGAACAATTTAAAGAATATTGTCAATCATTTGTGTACAAATTTAAAATTTGTTATTGCCTTTTTTGTCAATATTGTCTGTTTGGTTTGCTACTATTGCAAAGTCATCTCACCAGCAGACAAAAAAGCGACCCATCTATAAATTACTTACTTTTTTCTTATGCACCCTGTTAAATCACTTGTGCAAATATAAAGATAAAGAGTATTAGAATTAGCTTAAAAGATTTTTAAATTGCAAATATTTTCTTCAAGTTTAAAAATAGCTGATTGTTTATGTAAAAATCCATTACTCTATTGAAGTTTTACTCAATATTTTTTGGAACTTTGTTACCTAAAAGCACAAAATATAAAAAAGAGAGCATTAACTGTGTAAAAAGATTTTTATAGCAGTTTAGTCTTTAAAAATGCCTTATAAGCATTTTAAGGAAAATAAACAAACATGTGAATTTTTACTATTGTAATATTTATATGTTATTTAACTTTTATTATAATATCAGTATAATTATAATATAACTTATAATATATTATATATATAACAATATGTAATATATATAACCAATACTATAATAATTGTAAGTAATATTTTCTCTAATGACAAATTCAGCATATGTTCAAACAGTTGGAGTTCAAGCCTAACTGACGTTAGATGAGTGAGTTTATTGAGTTTATATACTTTTAGTCAAAATTGGTAAGATATACCACAATAGTTTTTCAAGTTAACCAATGACTTTTTGTGTGATTTAACAACTGGTATAATGATTTTGGAGTTCATCTAAAATTAATGAAGTAATAAAAATATTTATTAGCTATTCTGTTAGAGTGTCACAACTTTTATGTTTCAAACTAATGAATTACTAAAAAGTTGATTTGTTTGATTCATGACACACTAAAAATTTTTTTGGTGTTACAATGGTGACTACTTTAAAATGAAAATTACATGAAAATTGCATTATCATACATTATGAAAGACAAAAGTTAATAAATTATATTCAATTTAGTTATTCAAGGAGTATTTAACAATTTTAAAACATAATTTCAAATTCTGTAAAAATAGTTCCATTATTTGTTCTATTTTTATTGTGAATATTCATGAGTTTGTTTTTAAACTTCTAAAATTTGCTTTAAAAACAGTTGTTGATCCTGATCTCTTGTCACATTGTTAGGTCATTAGGTCATTTATTGTTATTGTTCTTTCTGATTGAAGTATTTTTTTCTTTTATAGCATCTAATGCAGCTTCTAAATCTTTTTCATTATACGACTTTTTACCTGTTGACAACTTAAAAGTGAATAATCTCAAATAGACATATTCACATATGCTAAAAGCATCAGATTTGTTTAGCAAGAATATCAACTTAAATTAATTTCTTATTTGTTTGGCTTCGAACAATTTTAAGTTTTTGAAGTTCATTAATTTAGAATATAAAATTTCACTTAAATTTATAAACCTTGCCTCTTTAAAAAAAGAAGCAAAACTCTATTCATGTTTTTCAAAACTGCCCATAAAGCATTTTAAAAAGTAAATGCTTTATTTTTGGAGAAAAAATAATTCATTAAAAAATTAGTACACAACATTTGCCACTTGGTAAAAATGGGATCAGGAAAGTATTACAACTTTTAATCAAAATGTTTAGAAATTGTACTCAGAAACAAACCAATTGTCCAGATTTACATTTTATTTCAAATGTCAACAAATTAAAGTGACATGAGCGAGGATAAGTACTGGATAAGTGTGAGGATAAGCACTGGATAAGTACGAGGATAAGTCTTTATAATATAAGTAGAAAAGTACAGTAAGTTTTCACAGTTAGACAGTAAGATAGTACTGTGTATCTTGATATCAGTTATTACAAAAAATTTTGAAAAACAAAACTTTGTTTAAAAACCTTGTATAAAAAAACACAAAGTTTTTCAAAACAAAAATTAAATTATTATTTTTATAGATATTAATTTTATCTGATATTGAAGTCAAATATACAGTTATCTAATTTCACCTGATGTTGCAGGCTTTTTGCCAATAAAATAATCATATTCTTTTTGAGAACCTTTAGATCTGTGCTCTTCTTTAAAATTTCTATGAACCTCATTTGCTCCACAGTACTTTAAGCATAAGCATGTATCATTCATTGCTCCAGGTCCAATAACTAAATATAACTTTATTATACATACATTAAAATTTCAATGAATTATGAAAAATGAACACAATATTACTTAACTACAATATAACTTTATAAAGTGTATAAAAGACAGAATAAATACTCCAATGCAAATTTGCAAAAACAAAATCGCTAAAAAAATTAGGTCCTAATTAGAGTAATTGAACTAATAATTTGTCTAAAAAAATCAATTGTTATACAATCTATTGTTATACATAGATATAAGAATCTATTATTATATATGGATTAACTGTTGTAAATTTTCTTCCTCGAGTTTACTGGCTCCAAAGGAGCCTCTTGAAGAGGCTACTCATTTTTTGAAAATTTTATTTACATCTCTCTCTCCACCCTAAACTCTAAAACATGAACCTAGTTACAAGACTGCTACACAGAGAAAAAAGTTAAGAGCGGTATTTTTAAAGGAACATGGAAGATTTGAACATAAAAACTCTTAATTGCAAGCCAAGTTTTCTACTACTATTATATTACAACTTGTTCATATTTCCTTATAACAAAAGAGCACTTTTCTTATATGAAAATGTGAATGAAAGTGTATGCAAATATATAACTTATGCTAATTTTGATTTATAGCATTTATTTGCTGTTTTATTAAGTTTTTCTTTTCTTTATTAGTATTAAAACATACAATATGCCTTAGTGGCCTCCCAGCATTTCTGAAGTGCATCACTGTGGTTCAAATCCTTTCCTTTGCACATTTAGTCTTTTTTTAATCTTTCTCAATTTTTTAAAATAAATATTTTAAAACATTTTTAAGTTCTGTATACACAACATATATAAAATTTTATAATATAAAAAATGAACAAGAGAGAATTTTTTAAAAGGCTTAATATTTATAAAATATCAAAATACTGGGAGAAATCTGTTACACACATGTCGTGTTCGAGATCACTCATGTTATTAATGTGCTCAGGTAATTAGTGAAGTCTGCACACAAATTAAAGAGTCAACTTTCTTTCTTATAGGAAAAAAAATTTTACATTCAAACTTTTACCTTCTTCAAAATTAATTAACAGGGCAAGGGTCTTAATAAGCTGCAAATGGTTTAAAAAAAAATGATGGTCAGAAACTTAATAAAGAAAAAAGTAATAAGCTTATCCCCAATTTTTATAAAAGTTTACAATATAACAATAGGAAAATTTATGGAACAATAATTGTTAACTCAAAACAAAAGTTAATAAGACTTTTATTTTCTACTACAACTAAAAATTATTAAAATAAAATGATTATATAAAGAAATGGTCAGTGCAAAATAGACTTACCATGACCCGTAATATATGAGTCATGGTAAGCCCATTACTACACATTTTTTAAAGTTTATTTCCACATGTTTTTTAAACTTTTTATACTATTTGTAATTAATCAATACATTCACACTTTAAGTGACACATTTCAAGTGAGCATTCTAAATATTATTTAGACAAGTACTAATATCCAAACCGCTGATGAGTGAAAAAGCTTAAAAAACAAATATATACTTAAACTTGCATGTATGGAAAATGATATGGATATCCAAAAAAATTTAAAGTTGAAAAAATATTGGGAAAAAGATTCTTCATATATGAAACTATTTTTCTACTACTTTTTAAAAAATATCTTAAAAATATCTATCTATCTATCTATCTATCTATCTATCTATCTATCTATCTATATATATATATATATATATATATATATATATATATATATATATATATATATATATATATATATATATATATATATATTATATATATATATATATATATATATATATATATAGTAAGTGACTGGGGCACCAGCCCCAGCTAAAAATGAGACTTTTTTCAAACCCAGCCATGGCCCCGGATAAACTATAAGATTTAGCAGGGGCTAAACTATAAGATTTGCGAGGCTAGAAAAAAAATAATGATACTTTATATATTGTAATTTTATGCTTACATTTACTATTTATTAAATACTGGCATATATTTATATATTTTCAAACTCTAATTTACTTCCAACAAGACTGCAAGCAACCACTATTAAGTTATGAGTTACTCTAAAAAAGAGATTAAGTAAAAAGAGAAACAAGTTGAAGGTAGAACTACCAAGGACATGATGGGGATCGAACTCAGTACCTCTTGCTTATGATGCGAGTGCTCTACCACTATACCATGATCACATTACATTTACAATGTGCTTTTAAGCATTTAATTTAAAGATTAATTAAATGATTAATAAAGCAACTGCTCAAGATGGTGAAAAATATGGAGTAGAATGAGATTTGATTTAAAATTGAAGAGTAGAAATAAAAGCTTCCAAAATTTTAGTCCAGAAGGAATAAAAGCTTCTGAGATAAGCTTTATGCAAACATATTATGGATATAAACATACATGTTTACTATTTATTTAGATATTGGCATACAATATCCTTTCATATTTATATAAACTTTAGTATTTATATAACTCAGTATTTGCTGAAAGAGAAGAAGATCATGATGACAATGATGATTATGATGATCAACATGATCATAATGATATTTATATATGCATATATATACAAAATATAACATGAATTTTGAATAAAAAAAATATACTTTATGATGTATAAATGTTTATGCAGCACCGATTACAAACCCGACCCCGGCTATATTTCATCAAACCTGGCCCCAGTCACTATATTACACTATATTCTGGCCACAGATTACTATATATATATATATATAGTAATCAACCATAGTTGTTTACTATACATATATATATATATATATATATATATATATATATATATATATATATATATATATATATATATATATGTATATATATATATATATATATATATATATATATATATATATATATATATATATATATGTATATATATATATATATATATATATATATATATATATATATATATATATATATATATATATATATATATATATATATATATATATATATATATATATATATATATATATATATATATTAGGGTGGTGCACAAATATATTGACAATTTCAAAAGTTTCAAAAATCAATGTGGTACTTTTTCCTATTGTTCCTTTTATCATTATATTAATTCCTGCAAAATTTAAGCAAATTTGAATGACTTTTAGAGGTCGCTCATGGCCATGTTTCCTCTTTTAATTGCCATTATTTTCCTATTCTAACGTTACTGTGAAGTTTTTAATATGTACATTTGTTTATTTATTTTATTATGACATAACTCTTAATTTGATTTAATTTAATTAATTATGATAATTATTTTAATCGATTTTAAATATTTTTTAAATATATTTTTCTAATTTAATAGTGCGCAACTATCTTTGACAATATACCGCAAAGCATTTTAATTTTTGTTCATATGAGTGCTGATTTGAGGCTTTAAAAAAATAAATTCATTTTGTGATAACAGCTGTTTTACTCAGGTTATATTTTGATTTTCAGAAATATCCTGTAATATGAATTCTCAGTTATCTTTCCCTTCGTTTTCGAAAAAAATTGAAACTCGAACAACTACTGACATTTATCTTGTTGGGTCTGTTTCTCCAAATATTTCTGGGATGAAGCTTCCAACATGTCGTCAAGTTCTTGCAGTATTTTTTCATCTTCACAAAATAGAAAAACAAACCGTTAGACAAAGTGCAAGGTGTGTCATTCGAGAAGTATTTCATTTGTGGAATATGGCAAGAATTCCAACAACTATTGAACATAATGCAATTGAAAAACTTGAAAATATTTTTTACAAATGGGCTAAAATAAAGAAAAACACGAAACGAGCTTCGGTAACACAAACAGCAAATGAAAATGTTTTTTGTGAAGAAATTGATTGCATTTTTGATATAGCACATGCTGATGCCATGAGTTTGATTACAATTGAAGAAGACATCCATATTTCTAATAGATCAGCAAGGTGAACGTAAGGGATACATGGCCGGAGTTGACATGGCATTGGCAAAAACAGAAGAACGTGTCCAGAAAAGAAAAGAATTAGAAGAGTCCAGACGTTTTCAGGAAAAAAAGCGAAAAAAAGAAGCTGAAAATACAAGTCACATTGATTCAATGCACCTATCTGACAAGTCTACATCTGGCACTGAAACCTCAGATGAAGAATTTATGAAACCAAAGAAATCTAATCAAAATGTTGTAAAAAAGCGATCGCAATCTCAAAATATCATTTCACCTGAGTTAGCATCTGCTCTTGACCGAACCAACGTCAGGGATCACCAAGCGACTTATTTACTGGCAGCTGCAGCAAAAGGTTTAGGTCATGACATTACAGATTTTGCTATTAGTCGCGATACGATCCGGAGAGCTAGAATTACTAATCGAAACAAAATTGCTACAACCATAAAGTTTGCATTCAACTCGTCAAATGTTCCATTGAATGTTCATTTTGATGGCAAAATATTGCCAAATATTACTGGAAGAGATTCAGTTGATCGATTAGCAGTTGTTGTTACAGGTTACAACGTTGACCAGCTTCTTGGCATTCCAAAGTTAACAAGTGGTACTGGTAAAGCAATAAGTGAAAGTTTATTTTTCTTTTCAGCTGTTATAACAACTTTACTAGATTGGGACATTCAAGACCGAGTTAAAGCAATTAGTTTTGATACAACGGCTGCCAACACTGGTACCGAAGCTGGAGCGTGTACTTTAATTGAAAAAAAGCTTAATAGAGAACTATTACACTTGGCATGCCGTCATCATATGTATGAAATTGTCTTGAGTGATGTTTTTAAGCATTCTCTTGGGCAATCCAGTGGTCCTGAAATAGGATTATTTAAACGTTTTCGTGACAAGTGGTCATTATTTGACAAAAATAATTATGAAACAGCGTTAAATGATCAAACATGTTCGGACATTTTGGCTTCTCACACCATACTCAAACAGGATGCACTATTTTATTTGAAAACAATTCTTGAATCTGGTAAACAATATCGAGATGACTACAAGGAATTGTTGGAACTAACCTTGTTGTTTCTTGGTGATGTTCCTCCTCGTGGGGCTCATGTAATGGCTCCCGGAGCCATACACAGAGGAAGGTGGATGGCCAAAATTTTATATTCAATGAAAATATGGATGTTCAAAAGGCAGTTCAAATTAACGGCAAAAGAAGAAAAATCACTTCGAGGTATTAGCTTGTTTGCTAGTTTGGTGTACACCAAATTTTGGATATCATGTACCAATCCAACACTTGCTCCGTTGAATGATCTCACTTTCTTGAAGACTGTTTTTCAACATAAAGCCATTAACAATGGAATTTTTACAGCTGCAGCAACAGCATTTTCAAGGCATTTATGGTATCTAAGTGAAGAAATGGTAGCATTGGCTTTTTTTGATAAGGAGATCAGCAAGGAAACAAAAGCAAAAATGGTTTTGGCTCTACAAAATGCTGGAGAGGATGAACCACAGAAAAGAATAAAAATCGATTTAACTTTAATTGAAAATCTGCAAATAGAAAGTTTTGTAACAGAGAATACCTTAAATTTTTTCAACATTTTGGAATTACCAACTACTTTTTTGACAACTGTTGATCCTGACAAGTGGACCGAAAATGAAGAGTTTCAACAGGCAGAAAAAATTGTAAAAAGGTTACGAGTTGTTAATGATACGGCTGAAAGAGGAGTAAAACTAATTCAGGATTTTAATTGTTCAATTACCAAAAATGAAGAACAAAAGCAATTCTTGTTGCAGGTAGTCTCTGAACACAGGTCAAAGTTTCCTCTGCCACAGAAATCTTTGTTGATCGATGGAACCAAGTCATCAAAAAACGATGGAAACAAAAACCAATGAATTTTTTTTCATAGATTACAATAATTTTTTGCAAAGAAGCTGAAATATAAATGAAACCTAAAACTCTAACAATTTTTAAGATTTTTTGGAACTATTATTGTTTTTTAAATTTGTCTTTACTATAGTGAACACAAATACTTTATTATAAACCAGAAGTTTATTACTTTATTCTTCAATTATTTTATTTGTAAACAATAATATATATAATTCAGTTTAAAAAATACTGCATGGTTTTGGATTAATATACAGTAAGAGTTAAAATGCAATGTTGTATCATAATTTATTCAAAATTTGTGATTGCACACTAAAAGAGAACTCAAACCCAAAAAGTAAAAAACTTGATGTTGATGAGCAACCTTTAAAAATTATTCAATCATGCCCAAACTTCACGATTGTTATTCCTACACATAATGTCACATAAAGAAATGGTACCATCAAAGAAATTAAAAAAAAATTTTTTTTGCACCACCCTAATATATATATATATATAAACTATTTTTCTACCACTTTCTGAAAATTAATGAATGATAAATATATTATAATAATATAGTATAATTATAAGGATGTATAAAAATGGTCAGCGTGGAAGATTTCTAAGACCAACATTTTATGAGTTTGGGCAGCAAGGATATATATATATATATATATATATATATATATATATATATATATATATATATATATATATATATATATATATATATATATATATATATATATATATATACAATGGAAAAGTATAGAAAAGGTCAATGTGAAAGAGACTTGCAAAGACCCCTATTTTTAGATGTCCAAGCTAGACACACTATACAACAGGTAGTTAATATAAATAGTTTCATTATTTAAATTAAATTACATTATTATAAATAGTTTTAATTATTTACATTAATTTTATTAAATATAAATTTAAATATTTTTGAAAATTTCTATATCTTTATCTTAAAATTTTAATGTGATCTACCTATTGGGGATTTAATTTCTGCTATATCGCTACCATATTGCACAAGATCTTCTTGTATAAGGGAACGCAAGTTACCTGTTGCACCTAATAAAACATACCGATCTCCATTATTTAAATGATTGGTTAGAAGACTCCTTCCACCTGTATATCCCTATAATAATAAGTATAAAAAAATAAATTCAAATCAGAGTTAGAATTGAAAAATAGGCAGAATAAAAAAAAATTACCAAAAAAAACTACCAAAGCTGTATAAGCATTGTTCCCCATGAGTTCTCCTGCATTTCCACGAGTTGCTACTAGTAACAATTTTCCTGGCGCAAGAGAATTTATAAAATTTGTCATAGCTCTTGATGCTCCACCATCCACTTCAGTATCAAAAGATTCAGTTGAATCAACTTCTCCAGTAAAGAAGTCTAAAACAACCAAATTAAAACCAGCTTCATCCTTGCTCCAATCTTGCCCATTGACTTTAATGACTGCATTTGTGTCTGATGATTGTATGTTAATGTAACGACCAACTAAAAACAAAACTTTTGAAAATCACTTCATAAATACAGATTATGGTTAATAAACTTAAGTCTCCAAAATCATAAAATGATTTTAGTTAGGTATGCCATGAGTGCAATGTTTACAGTAGTACAGTATTTGGGAATCCTGAGTTCCAAAACAACATCAAAAGATCCTAGAGTTTAATTACATTTCAAAATTTATTCTAAATCTATTAATTGTTTTGACAATTTGTACAATTTGATATTATGACCAATTATTGATTGTAATTGTAGCCATAGACTCTGATGAAGGTAAATATAAATATATAAAAATATATCATATTCATTACAAAGAGTATGATGAATATGATATAGGAAAATGTAGAAAAACCTTTTAATTTCTGTAAATTTTAGGGTTTTGACCTTTATCTGTATCAAGTTTAATACTTATAAAAAATGAAGTAATGATGAAATATTGTAGACATTTTGAATGATAATGATAATTTAGTCCCTGGTTAAAAGACTAGTAGCAAATGTTATCTTGAAATCTGAGGATTTTTTTTTTAGTTATTTAGGTGATCCAAGCAGTCCTTATGGTCTTATCTATCACAATCAATCATTAATCAAATATATTCTAAAAATATATTTTCATAAATGTTTAGAAGAAGTAATTCTACTAAAATTACTATTTGAAAATATACAGAGCACCGCTAAATAGCATTTAACCAAAATGTTCATGCCTCCTTCATTACCAGTAATGCATATTTAGCCTGAGCGAGATTGAACCATGGATCTTAAGTTCTGAATCTTAATGGCTGCTTTAAATTAGATATAGAAGATTCAAAATAAAGCACAAAATTCCTAAGCATAAACAAGACTAATTTAAAAATTTATAAAATCAAAATCTATTTGTATAAAAACACTTTTGAAAAAATGCGCAACAGAAAAACAAAAAAATATATACATCAAAAACTTACTCAGCGTATTTTTTTTATAGCATTCATCATCACCTAAAAGTTATATATGCATATATATAAAAATTATATATATTTATATATATATATATATATATATATATATATATATATATATATATAAATTATATATATATATATATATATATATATATATATATATATATATATATATATATATATATATATATATAAATTATATATATATATATATATATATATATATATATATATATATATATATATATATATATATATATATATATATATATATATATATATATAAATTGATTAGTTGTTAATAATACTTAAGTTAATAATACATTGTCAATAATACTTAAAGTTTTGTGCCATTTACGGCAATCATAAAATTTTTTTTTTTTATGTATTTAATAGCTGACTATTAAATACATAAAAAAAACAACAAGAAAACATAGAAAAAACAGTTTAAAAAACAAAATCTTTCTTCTGACGTAATAAAAGATGTAACAATTTAGTCTCTAGTATCAAAAGAGGACAATAAAAATCGTCAGAATTGTACAGAAATGATACCAAGCTTTCTAAGGAAATTTGGAGTTTAAAAGAAAAAAGCATAAAGCACACAATAAAATGGAAAATTATAAAACGCTGTAAACCCATTAAAACTACATCAAAAATTTGTAACCTCTGCCTTCATGAGAAATTTATAATTTTATATCACAAAGAAAACAACCTGCTCAATAAAAAAGACGAAATATTATCCATGTGTCGACAATCCAATAAATTTCTACTGTCCTCTTTTGATACCAGAAACTAATTTTTTATTATCTACATCTTTTATTACGTCAGAAAATGTTCTACCATAATTTTCAACTCATTTGTGAAAGATTTTGTTTTTAAAATGTTTTTTCTAACAGTTTTTTTTATGTATTTAATAGCTGACGATTGCCGTGTATGGCACGAAACTTTAAGTATTATTAACAATGTTGTTTTTCATTTAAACAAAATTTAAATATATATACAACCACACACATGTATACATATATATTAGCCTTCACTATATCCGCAAAGTCTCTGTTTTTAGAAGGTTGCATTCAATTTCTGTTGCCTTGTACTAAGTATGATTAATTAAATACATTAATTATATAGTTTATATACATTCTCAATATACATTGAGAAAGAAAATAAACTTTTTTAATAATTTTTTTTTACTACTTGTCAGTCTTTTAAAATTTCAGACTTTTATTGGACATTCCTTGTTTTAAACAACATTGCATATGCTACTGTTAGCAATTTATCACAAATGAGATCAAAAAATATTTTTATGATAGAAAAGTCATAGAAAAGCTACTTAAGAAAAAGTCACACAAAAAGAGCATGGATGTCACCAATTCACATTATACCGCACAAATGTGCATGGATGTCACCAACTCATATTATACCACACAAATGTGTATGGATATCTTCATTATAGAAAATACTATACTATATTAACATATGGTATTTAACATATGAGAAAAGGCTTTAATTCCAATAATGTGCCAAAAAAAAAGAAAATGCAAAGCTGCAAAAGTGGTCAATAAATCAAAAAGACAAAAACTATGAAAAGTGTTCAAAAGAATAATTATTAGAACAAGTCAAACAAAAATTATAGAACAGTATTTTGTCAAAAATTTTCAAAAGAAATCAACTTCAAAAAAAAATATTCTGAAAATGTAAACTTAGATGAGTTAGATGAAACCTTTAAGGAATACAATTTTAAAAGGAAAAAGCAAAGATTTTTGTAATGTCTTTTTTTTTGCCTAAAAATATAGTAATATGCACATTAATTGTTGCAAAAAAGTTTCTAGGCTGATAAGGTCATTTAGTTTTGCGGTGGAGCATTAGGGAAAAACACATTTTCTAGAGATGACAATAAGTACCTATGACAGCTGCCACTCATTTATTGATGTAGATTGTCACAGGATTTTATTTTAAAAAATCTGGTACTTTTCATCATTCAAGAATGTCCACAACTAATAAAATCCACAGCTCGATTTAAATCTTTTTTCTGTAAACAATATGTTATTTTTTTTGCTGAACTTGTATGTGTTTTTCAAAAGTTAGAGAAAGTTATTGGTTAGCCAAAAGTTCTAGACCAACACATAGATACAAACAATCCTAATTTAACATCATTCTTATAAGAAATGAGGCACCAGAAATCAAATGATGACCTTAAAAAATATTGCAGAATATATATATATATATATATATATATATATATATATATATATATATATATATATATATATATATATATATAAACATATATATATATATATATATATATATATATATATATATATATATATATATATATATATATATAAACATATATATATATAAATAAACATATATATATATATATATATATATATATATATATACATATATATATATATATATATATATATATATATATATATATATATATATATATATATATATATATATATATATATATATATATATATATATATATATATATGAAAAATTATATGTAATTTAGAATACAATGCTTACAAATTTTAGAAACAGGTGATTCGCATTCATCATCAATCTTAGCTTTATGCTTTCTTGAAGAAAACTTTGATTCCATTGAGGAGGGAGAGTGAATCGTAAGTCGAAGTTCATTAGTTAACTTTTCTTTAATAAGATTTACTAGTGTTTGAACAGTTTCATTTGGAATTTTTTCAACAACTTGCTTGATTAATGAAGAATCAACAAGTGAAGAGTTTTCAGTGTAGTCAGGTTTTTTTTTCACGTTTGCCTGAGATATTGAACCAAAAGGACCTTGACCAGTATATTGAGAATCAAGATCAACAGTTTCATGAGAAGAACTACTTTTTGATATTGCTTTGTCTTCTTTTTCTAAAGATGAATCATAAGCAGGATTGGGGACACCAGAGTTTATATTAGAGCCTAGTGAATTAATTACTTCAAACTGTTTGTTTCCATCAATATTTTTTTTAAAACTTTGGAGATCCTCAAGTTCATCAGATTGAAGCTGGTAAGATTTTACGCTTGTCTGAGGATTACCAGCTTGCAACAAGTCTTGAATATACTTGTATAAAACTGATTGGGTTAATTCATTTCCATTTGTATTCTTATCCACATTTTGGTAATTTGTTGCCTTTGCAAAATTGATTCCAATCTCATTATTTATACTTCCAACAGCATTGCTATCAATTTCTTGATAGTCTTTATTAACACTAGGAACAGATTGATTTGTTAGTGACAGTAAGACATTATTTATTAGTGAATATGGGAGAGTTTTACTTGTTGTTTCATCTTTATCTATTGCCTGAGATAAAGGATTTAATGGTAAATTTTTTTTTAAGCTACTGAATAAACTATTTTCAATTTTATTTAAAGATGATTTTCCAGAACTTCTTAAAAACTCATTAAGTCTTAAAGAATCTGCTTCATTTATATTTTCTGAACCATCCAAAACATTGAATGCATTTGATAGCTTTAAAAGCGAACTAACTGGATTTAAATTTTCCACAGGTGAAGTTTTCATGAAACTTTCCACAGGTAAAGTTTTAAAATAATTTTCTACAGGTGAAGCATTTGAAAAATTTTCTTTAGAAGCAGAATTTTCAAAGGATTGGATTAACTTTAAAGCTGCACTATCTAACTGCTTTTCAGAATAGTTGTTATCATTTTGTGAAAATTTTTTCCGTTCAGGTTCAACTTCTACAAACTGATTCCTGAATTTTAAGTTATTCAAAGCATTTACAATATCAAGATTTTCTTGGTTATGATTTTGACTTTCAACAAAATCTTCAGCGGCTAAATTTTTATCTAAAAAGTTACTTTGTGATTTTCTATTGTGATCAGTTGTTGAGCTGGGATTTAAATTTTCAATTAATTTAGAATAAAGATTATTTTTCAAAGAATTTAAAAACTTCAAGTTGTCTGGACTACTCTGTGTCATCACCATTTCTACAATGTTTTTGTAGTTCTGTTTCTCTTTTGATAGAGCTAACTGCAAATTTTGTATTTGCTGTTCAATATCTGATAACTTTTCAGATTTTGTTTGAGTAATATCGGATATATTTTTAAGACTTTCAGGCATTTGGTTATCTGAAATGAGTTGTGTTTCGCGCTGCATGTTTTCTTCATTATTTTTGACATGAAGAGACTCATCTGACTGATTATTGTCAATGTGTCCTGGTTTATTTGAGTTACTTACTTTTACTCGTCTCTCAAAATCATTATCATTGTCTAATGAAACTTTTGATTCATCTTTGACAGCATTTTTGGAATTGAAACTTGATTTATAAAAACTTGCTGGAACTTTTATTTTGCTTTCAAAGATTCTGCCACCAGCTTCTTTAAAAGCATCAAGACCTAGTTTATAAAAATATTTAATTATATAAAAATATAGAAAACAATGTTTTTTAAATCTAATAATGTTCCTATTATATTTACATAAAACTTATATACAAAATTATTATCTTTTAAATAAATTTCTTTGATTATGTTCGTTTACATCACATGAGCAATGCAGCAGTGGCTGAGTAAATAAGTGCTTGCTTAATAAGTGAGTAATGTTTCAAGTTTGATCCCCACCATATCCCTCTGATTCAGTTGTGTTTCGGAGTTATAGGGTTGAAATAGGGTTGAAACAACAGTTGAAAGAGGGTTGCAACAACAACTAAATTTGAAAAAATAATTGAGTAGCTTCCTTAACTGTAGTTGCTTTAAGGTAAATACAGTAAAAAAAATGTAAAAAACTTGCAAAAAACTGTTATTAAAAAAGTCATTATAATAAAAATAATTTTACAGATTGTAAACTTTTTAAATATATTTAGATACTATGAATATTAGCAAATAAAATCTTTAAAACTTATATAATCTACAATTGAATAAAACTTACAATAAATATTTTCTTTCTTTTCATTAATAAACAACTTACTGTACAAAAAATACTGTATTAAATTTGTAAATTTTACAAACTTTTAATTAACAATAAAAATAATTAAAAAAAAACAAAATCATTTTGATAAAAAAAAAAAATTTATGTACCATAGTTCATATGTATAAATCTTATTTGTAACTAACTTATTTAAAAAAAAAGTTATTTATAATATTAAGGGATCTCATACTTATATAAGTTGTATATATCAAAAATGTTAAATAATATCATATACTTGTATTATTTCATATTATCTTAATCTTATTGTAATTTTATGTTTTTCTTTTTTTTAGGAAAAACTTGTGCAGCTAGGGTCAGCTTTTATCCACCCTAAATTTTTTCAACAATATTTAGTTCTAAATTATGGTACTCAGTTAATTCATTACATCAACAGTAATATTTTATCTATGTTAATGAATTGGAGGTTGTTGTTATAATTTTTGAAAACTTATAATGAAGTTTTCTAGAGGAGAAAATGAATTGGAGGAGGTTGTTGTTATAATTTATGAAAACTTTTGTTTTGGTGCTAGTATCTTATGATGTATTACAATCCTAGCTGAAATAATTTTCTATGAATTCAAAGAATATTGTTTGTTGCTTTACTCAATAATTTACTTTCTGATCAGTGTTTAGAAGTGTGTACCTTGTGATCAGTGTGTAGAAGTGTGTACCTTGTGATCAGTGTGTAGAAGTGTGTACCTTGTGATCAGTGTGTAGAAGTGTGTACCTTGTGATCAGTGTGTAGAAGTGTGTACCTTGTGATCAGTGTGTAGAAGTGTGTACCTTGTGATCAGTGTGTAGAAATGTGTACCTTGTGATCAGTGTGTAGAAACTTGATTAGAACTACTTTTTAATTTCACTCAGAATAGTCAATAGTTACTAAAATAAGCAATGGAACTAAATTGTATGCAATCAAAACTTTTTGTGCAACTATCTGATAATATGGTCTCGTTATGTCTTCGTTCACTTTCAAATCGGGTGAATAGAAAGCTAAACACACTCACTCCTTGCGCTTATGGGCTAGCACATCAGAGCCAGACGTGAGACCTACAGAATGGATTTCAATTGATCGAATGCACACATTAGATACTTTCCAGTCATGCATAACAATGTGATATTGAAATTAAATTTCAATATCACATTTTTATAGAGGAGAAAAGTTGTTAATTTACAAAAGTTCTGTTTAACTTGCAAAAATTGTTTTTACTTTTGACATAATTATATTAAATCTCTGTAATTATCATTATTATTATTATTTGTAATAGTAGTTTTTTGTTATTATTTTATAGTTTTTTGTTATTATTCTATAATAGCAAAAGGATTTTTTAAACACATATGTGGAACTCCAACCTGATGTTCATTAAATTTTATCTTAGTTCCAAATGCATTCAAATTTTTTATTTTTTCTCTTTAAAAATATTTGTTAAAAATATTTAATACTTACTCAAAACAATTTTTTTGATGCCTAGTAAAAATATTGGAAAAAAGCAACCAAAACTAAATACAACTAGTGTATATAATGCTGCAAAAACAGTAACAAAAGATAGATTTCCAGATAGGACTGCAGCACAAAAATTTATTATCAGCGTAACAAAACTGCAAAGATCAAAACTTTTTTTTTGAAAGAAAGTTTTGGAAATACTGAAATAAAATGTCAATATTTTTAACTAATGTGCTGAATAAAAAGTATTCTCTAAATATAAAGTAAAAGCCCTTGTTAATAACAATATATATATATATATATATATATATATATATATATATATATATATATATATATATATATATATATATATATATATATATATATATATATATATATATATATATATATATATTAATATAATATATATATTAATATAATATATATATTAATATAATATATATATTATGGACTGTCAAAAACACAGCTTAAAAGGCTTGCTTTTTAGTATGAAAAAAAACTTCCAATGTTCTGAGACAAAAATATTGAAGTGGTGAATGATGGTGTTCTGATTTTATGAAAAGAAATACAATTTCTTTCACTAAGAAAGCCACAAATTAAGCAAGAGCTACTGTTTTCAAAAAAACAAATGTTTATTTACTTTCTTTAAAATATCTAAAAATCTTCTCAAAATAAATGATTTTGCCTGAGTAAATCTTTAATCTGGACGAAACAAGTATTACAAATTTGCACACACAAGTCAAAGTTGTAGACCCAAAAGATTGGAAGCATAACTCCAGATGAATGAGGAACTAATATAACAATTAAAAAGTGGATGTATTCAATAGAAAATTCCACCCCCACCCCCTCTGATTATTTTTCAAGCAGTGAACATCAAAAACCTAATGCTGAATGCTAAAAAGTAATAATTGTTGTAGAAAGATGCTGTCAAACCATGGAAACCATGAAAAATTCATCATGATACATAGCAAAGAAGATAATTCTCAGTTATATAAATAAAGTCTTTGGTTCAACATATATTTTGTAAAGAAAAAAAAATTGTTAATAACTTGTTAATTAAAAAATGTAGAACTATAAAGTTTTAATTAATTTTTTAAATTTTTATTTTTTATTTCATAAACTTTTTAAGTTGTCCTTGCAAATTCTAAAAATGAATAAACTTTTTAATCACCTTTTATTACACAGTATTTATGTTTTTATTAATATAAAAATAATTATTATATTATTTTTTACTTCATTAATTACAAAAACTAATACAATTGACACATCATATTTAATAATTTACTAATTTGAATTATGTAACATAAAACAATTTTTTTTGCATCAAACTCTCATTTAAGTAATTATTTGTTTAAGTAACAGTTAAATCTTTATAGCCCCACCCCCCTTTTCATGGGGACTCATGGCTAAGTAAAAGTTAAAAATAATGTTTCATTAAAAATACTAAAATTGGGCAGATGTTAATCAAATCTAGCTAATACTTTGTAGAAAGCCTGCTAGGCATAAACATAGATAGAGGCAAGCAGAAGCAGCTTTAGAGGTGAACAAGTCAGAAAATTTCTGTCAACCTCACACATCTTCTTCTGTTATTAGACTAACATAGATGTAAGCCTGTGTTACTTTTTTTCTGCATTTCTTTTGTTTACCTTATTCCCCATTCTACACAAGACTGCATTCTTTTTGATGTTCTTTGTTGCAATGTTTCTCTAGCTGATGTCTTTTGTTGCAGTACCTCCTATGTAATTAGCTGAACTCAGACAGGAATGAAAAATCTTTATTCCTTCTTTTCAGATTCAATTTAAATCTTATTCTGTTTTATTGTTTTCTCCTTCTAGTGTAGCTTTTATTTTTTATTGCAATAATTTTTTTTATTGTTTGCACAAAATCAACTGTCTGAAACTGAAAGGTTGGTGCATTAGGGAGAAGCAGTTAGGCAAAGGTTATTTCTTTAAATGTATCAAAGGATTTCAATAATGTCTGGCATGCTGATCTTTTACGAAATCTTACTTCATTTGGTGTATCTGAGAGGTTTTAAAAATTGTCATTTTAAATGCTCCAGTTCATTTCCAATAATTTTTGGGGTACCGCAAGATTCTGTCTTTGGTCCTGTATATATATTATGTGAGCATATATATATACAACTTGTATATATATATATATATATATGTATATATGTATATATATATATATATATATATATATATATATATATATATATATATATATATATATATATATATATATATATATATATATATATATATGTCTATATATATATATATATATATATATATATATATATATATATATATATATATATATATATATATATATATATATATATATATATATATATATATATATATATATATATATATACTACAGAACAAATGGAACTCACTCCAGAAAGAACTGAAACCTTTTAGTCCCTATGTGTAACAAGATTGGAAAATATATACCTTTATATACATTTAATCCAATATAAAGTTAAAAAGAAAAACATGAAATATTTAAAACAAACATTCATTAACTCAACTTTATTATTCTTTTATACACTGTTATTTAGTTGACAAGAAGTATGACTGACTCATTTAAAAGTTATAAATTCACATTGGGAATTTTTAATGATTTAGTGAATGCCTTTGATACAATTGACCATAAAATTCTTTCTAAAAAATTGAAATATTATGGGATAACAGGCAATCTTTTTAAATGAATAAAAAGTTATTTAATTGCTTGTAAAAAATATGTTTATGCTGATAAAATAATTTTCATCAAATTTGTTAAATATTATACGTAGAATTTCTCAAGGATCCATATTAGGACCTCTCCTTATCCTTATTTATATAATTAATCTATGCAAAGCCTTGGATTTAATAATAATTATGTTTGCTGATAATTCTAATTTCTTCATGTCACACAAAAGCATTACTACTCTATTT
Organism: Hydra vulgaris; assembly: GCF_022113875.1. Lineage (NCBI taxonomy): Eukaryota > Metazoa > Cnidaria > Hydrozoa > Anthoathecata > Hydridae > Hydra > Hydra vulgaris. The sequence goes on along the minus strand of NC_061170.1, from coordinate 20,449,789 downwards.
CATTGAGTGAACATTGAACTAATCAAAATATCTGTCTAGTTTAAGACTAACAAACTATCTCTTAACATTGATAAAACTAAATGGATTCTTTTCCATCCTTTTATCAAAAAACATTCAGTGCCAATTATAACTACTTGATTTTAATAATATACAAATTAAAAAAGTAACAGTAATCAACAATTCAGAAATTCTTACTTGGAAAAATCACATTACAAACTTATCAAATAAAACTTAAAAAAGTACAGAAATATTGCACAAAGCAAAAGGTGTTTTACCAAACTATACTTTAGTACAATTATATTTATACTTATAAAAATGTACTGATTTATTAATTGCCTATGTAAACATTGCTTGGAGTAGTGGAAATAAGCATTTAGCACGTCTTATATATTTTAAAAACTGTTACTCATGCCAAGCTTTGATTATTTGGGCTCAATATTTTTAATTTTGTTTATTTTATCTTTAAATGTAAATCCAATTTATTCCCAGTTACTTTCTGTGATTTGTATTTGTCAAAAATCTAAATCTATGATAAAACAAAATCTACGAATATCTAAAAAAACAACATTCTATGATTTGTCAAAAAAGAAATACATTTTACGCAATGATAATTTTATTTAAACAGCCCATTTTTTTAACTAATTTTAGAAAATTTTGCAGACCATTTATATGGAACAAAATAGTTTAAAAAAATCTATGTATGTATGTATGTATGTATGTATGTATGTATGTATGTATGTATGTATGTATGTATGTATTTATGTATGTATATATGTATGTATATATGTATATATTTCTAAGAAAAACTACCTGTCCTAATGTGGGTAATTATAATGCTTGGACCATCTCCTGCTCGAGTTAATTCCTCTTGCAACCAGTTTAACTTGTTTCTTGCACTTTCTGGACCAGATAGTCCAACAAATGCATAACTAGCTCTATAGTCTATCTTTTGTTTTGCAATACCATGAGCACCAATATGTTCCTGAAGTTTGAAATTTGTATTGAAACATTTATCTGTTAAAACTTTTATTTTGCAATTGATTTAAAATGTTTAAGTTTGTGATTTGTAACCATGTAAACCAAGTCAAGGAATGTGACAGTTTTATGTGCTTGTTAGATTTTGTATTACTCCTTTATCTGTTTTGTATACAAGTTTCCGGTTACTAAAAATTAGATTAAAATCTAGCAAGACAAAAAATGAGAAAACAACTGCAGTAATTTTGTATGAAAAAGTGTTCAAATTTTTCTCAACACTTATTGCAAAATTAAAATGTTAGTAAATAAAGATTTAAAAATTGTAAAATCAATATTCAAAATTGTAAATCAATATTCAAAATGAACTTTCAGTTTAATAACTTTTATTTAAACTTTTAGAGAATAACAAAAGCATTAATTCCTCACTCAATAAAAACCAATTTACAAAAAAATGAATATGAAAATTTACATTCAAAAACTTAGCTATGAATGTAAAATCTTTTCATTAAATGATAAGGACTTAGTGTTTTTAAGAAAAAGTTATTTCTGAGATTGCATCAAATAACTAAATGGTTTAGTGTTAGTAAAAATTAATTTGAGAAAGTCATTTAGTTAACTTAATTTTGTACAAATGTAGCTTATTGAATAATATTTAAAATTAACTTAAAATGATGGAATTAAAATAAAAAATAGAGTATGATGAGATTATATGTAACAGTGTGATGACTACTTTTGTTTTTGTCCATAATTCTTGTGTATTGTTTATTGTAACTATAAAAAAAACTTTACTTACAAAGATATGTAGAGCAGAATCTGGAAGATAACTTTCAGCATCATCCTTTACTGCAATGCAAATGATTTTCCACATTTCTAAATTTGAAAGCATGTTTTCTAATTTTTTAAATGCTCCGGCTTCACCATGAGTATTGAATGACATTGCTTGCTCTAACTCCCCTGTCTTTAAATCAATTATAGCAATATTAAACCCTGGCCGATTTGGACTTATTTCAACACCATTGATCATTATTGATCCAATAGTTGCATCACAGTTGCTTCCATGAAAAGGTGGATCAAAACAACCAGTAGACTTGATAACAACTTGTAAATTTTTACCTAAAAATTATTGGCAACTTTTTTACAAATTTGATATAAATTTGAAATGTTTATAATTATTGTAAATATCTTTGTATGAAAATTATATTATAAATAAATATTTTCAAAAACATTCAAGTTTTTTTAACTAAAATATTTTAAAAGTGACTTAAAAAAACTAAAATAAACATTATTTAAAATATTTATTTTAAATAATGTTAATATAAAATATATAATAATTTAATATAAATTTTATATTTTAAAAACAAAAATAAACATTATTTGTTCTGTTTATGTTATGACTTTATATTAAAACATTACTTTTCAAATTTTTTATCTAAAATTTTTACCTTCTTGAGAATCCTGAGATTTTTCAACAGAATCTCTTCTAGTGTATCTTCTTGATTCCTTAGGATATATTTTCATTTTTAACTGTAGACTCTTCATAGAATTTATTGAAGTTAGGTTTTTATCTGTTGAATTTAACTTTTTATCTGCTGAACTTAATGTTTCGGCTCCAGAAATGCTTGCTAGAACTTTAAAGTTATCAAAAGATTTTTATTTGTTTTTTATAAAGAAAAATAAGATATCAATAACAAAACAGTCTCAGTCTATAAAAATAAGTTTATTTAAAAGTAACTTTATTGATTCAATAAGATTAATACATGCCTGGATAGAAAACATGCACAAATTACAATCCCACGAAGAACACACAAATGGCTAGAGGAACTGCATAGAGTACATGCCTGGAAAGTCACATGCACAAATAAAAAAATGTGATACCATCATTATAAGTTAAATTATGGAAGAAGAAGAAAAAATGAAAAAAAAAACATTTTTTTACTTTGTAAACACTTATATTTACAATGTATACTGATATTTACAATAGTTATTAAAAAATTATTATTACAAAATATAAAATAAATATATTTTATAACAAATAAAATAACTTTATTGAACCAAAACTTTCAGAAATAATATTAACTAATATCTAAAAGAAACTAATAAAAATAAATAAATATAATAAATTTATAAAAAAAAGATTTTATTTCATTTATTCTTGATGCTTAAAAACTTCTGTGTTTCTAACTGATTGGTAGTATTTGGGTTCATCCTTATTAATTGGTAGTTTAATTTTTTTTTTCATGGGACTGTTTGTTCATTCTTTGATTGTTCATGGGGTTTTGAAATATATTTTTGAATTAATTTATAAACAACATTTAGGTCTATAAACTCCATATTTTGATGTTGAGCATTTGTATGTGAAATGTTTTGTGCATTTTGTATCTCAGCTTGTTTAAGTTTACTGTAATCATATGGTAAGACAGCAACAGGAGCATTAGGTGAAAAAGACTGCCCCAATAAACTAGATCGAGTTTGACGAAAATTACTCCCATACATTTTGTTACTCCCATTTTTAAATTTGTATGAAGATTTATCATTCAAAGTTTGTAGCAAATTGAAAAGTTTTTTAAATTTTCCATGACTGACTACTTCTAAAAGATTCTTACAAAAAAAATTGTGTAACTTGTTGCAATACTCTTCAACCCATACAACTCCTGAATTTATTACAATACAGCAATTAATAACTTCGTCATTATAATTTATGCTTTTCCAATTTGGGTATGATAAAGGTTTTCTAAATTAATAGAAGGATATTTACAATTCTCTCTATTTATTTTCCCTTCTCTAATTATTTCATAAATTAAATAAATACAACTTTTTGATTGTATACAATAGATTAATTATGTAGATAGCATAATTATGTAGATAGCATAATTATGTAAATAGCACCATATTCATAAAAAAATAATTTGATAATACTTAATTCAAAATATATTTTAGCTTAAAAAGTAAAATAACATAAAATGGGACAGAAAACATAATACTTATTATATATAATATATATAATATGATTCAGTATTGTCATATTGTATTATAATATCATATTACATCATAAAAACAAAATTCACTACTTCGAGTGTTATAAAATCTGTAAAATTGCAAAAACTCTGTTGCAAGAGATGTTGATTATATACAAATATTGGTGTTACTATTTAAAAAATAATTATCTTATTAAATTGACAGTTAATAACATAATATTATTTAACCCTAGCCCCTAACAATAACTTATGATATTTATTTAACCCTAAATCATAACAATAACTTATGAAATTTATCTAACCCTAAACCATAACAATAACTTATGAGATTTATTTAACCCTAACCCCTAACAATAATTTATGACATTTATCAAACTCTAACCCCTAACAATAACTTATGACATTTATCAAACTCTAACCCCTAACAATAACTTATAACATTTATTTAACCCTAACCTTTAACAATGACGTATATTTAATTGAACCTTAACCCAAACCTTTTATATTATTATTTTTTTTATCTACATATGTATGTATATTTTAAAAACATGTTATACATTTTTTTGAACTTTTCTTCATCTCTTTAACTTTTTGTTAGCCATTATGGTTTTCTACTAGCTTCATTATATTCTTTATTTTCTGTTAGTTATTATGGTTATCTACTAACTTCATCGAATTCCTTATTTTCTGTTAGTTATTATGGTTATCTACTTAACTTTATTGAATTCTTTATTTTCTGTTAGTTGTTATAGTTATCTACTTAACTTCATTGAAGTCTTTTTTTCAGTTAGTTATTATGGTTATCTACTTAACTTCATTGAATTCTTTATTTTCTGTTAGTTATTATGGTTATCTACTTAACTTCATTGAATTCTTTATTTTCTGTTAGTTATTATGGTTATATACTCAACTTCATTTTTTATTTTTTAATTCTAAAGGTAATAATACATTTTCTGAAAAGATATACTAACATTATTGTTGCAATGCTGTTAAATTTTTAACATTCTTATTTATATTAAAACTTAGAAAAATCAAAACTTTATTTGATTTCAAAAAAAGTCTTTGGTGCTAGAGATACAAGTATTTTGATGTTTTTTAAATCTATTTATATTACTTATGTTTGCTTTATTTTTTATTTTGTTTTTTAAAAAGATTTTGATGCAGTAAATGCAAATAAATTTTTAGTTCAATAAATGTTTTGTTTTTTTAATTCAACCTTCATTATCACAAAATGATAGAATTATAAACTGTATCTTGGCCATTATTTTGTTTTAGTTTGTCTGCTGTCGAAATACAGTTTCAATTTAAATGCTCATGATTTTAAATTTACTTTATTAATTATTAGATAACAATTAGAGAAAAAGTTTCAAGCAATTTATGTAAAAATAATTTTTTATAATTAAAATCTCTACCAGGATGTTCAAAAATGTCAGAAATGAAAAAAGTTTTTTTGTTATAAAACCAAGAAATATTCTTGGTTTTATAACAAAAAACTTGAACTTTTTTTTTTATTAATTTTTTTTTTTTTCATTAATAAAAATTAAAAATAAACATATAACTAATTATTTCAAAATATTTTTCAAATACAAACTGTTTACTGTAAAAATATTATGAAGCAAAAGGTATATCAAATTGGTATAAGGTCAAAGGCTTACAAATTGATATTAAAGTATAAACATATCAGTTTCTAAAATAATTCAAAAGACTTATATGTAAACCATCTAAAATATATATTTGTGTAACTACACACATGACAAACTAATCAAACTGACAAGTTAAGATGACATAGGGAAGACATCTGTATGACATGATGTTAGTATCTCACTCTCTCTGCTGCCCACAAAAAACCAAACTAATAAGTGATTGAGTGAGAAAAACTTGTATTTCTCTGTTTTATTTTGTCATTTTTTTTTTAACTTTTTTTTTCAATTGGTAATCACAACGATATTATAGCAAAATGGGTTTACTAAAGCATAAATTTTAAAATTCTATAAATTTACTAAAATATATTTCTCTAAGTTCTTTATTAAATTTAAGAACACTAAGTAAAAACTGAAAATTATATATAAAAAAAAAAAAAATTATAAAGAGAACTAAATAAAGTTATATATTTATAATATTTTTTATTTTGTAAAATTTGTTAGCAACAATGAATTTTGTTTAATTCATTGTTTATTGTTTTTTAGTGAGTTAATTAATTATTAGTTACATTAATTATACAGTTCATTAGATCTTAAACTTAAAATTATGAACTTATTGAACTCAATTAATTTTGTATCAATTTTGTATCAATGGACTTAACATTGATTTTGTGAAGTTAACATTGATTTTGTAAAACTTTGTAAATTAAATTTCTGTGTTTTCATTTAAACTTTCTATTTAAACTTTCTATTTCAAAAAACTAAAATACAATCTTTTTAAACTAGAAAACAACATTGTGATATTTTCATTTGTACTGTATACTTAACAATATTATAAAGTAACTTTCTAGCAACACTTTTGTTAACAAGTTTTTTTTCTTTTGCAAGTTAAAAATTTAAGACAAAAACTTAATTTTTTTATATACAGGCCTCCTCAAAGTCAATGGGTGTCTGCAAAAAAATTGGTATTAGATATTCATCCCTTTATCAGAGGTTATATAATATTTAATATATAAATATTTATCAGAGGTTTAATCTGAAACAAGCAAAACTATAATTAAAGGTATATTAAATTATAGGTCATTCCATATTAAATCCCTTAATGTTCCCCAGGGTAACACCTCAAATTTGCTTCAAATTTTGACCACCCACAGTACTTATGAAAAAAATACCAACTCAAAATTTCAGCTTAATTGGCTAAACCACTCAAAAGTTATGATTGATTTAATATTGACAAAAATCAGAAAATTCAAGTACCTGGAGCTTACAGTAGATTTTTTTGATATTTGACAGAGCACAACTTTGTAAATAAAAAAAAGTAATCACCTGAAATTTTGTATGTTAATAGTTTTTAACCCAAATAATTTTGCAGGTGCTTTTGACTGATATTTAAACAATTCTTGAGTTTTTGTACCTCAAATGCAGTATTAGAAAAATCTTTGGAAACTTTAATGTGCTACAGTTCAATGCCAACAGACAAGCCGTGGCAATTTTTTGTTACTTTTGTGTACTTAGAGTAACCACTTGCGGAAAAAATTAAAATTAAGTCTTAAAAGGTATTTTATCAACCTGTTAAAATATCACTTTTTTAAAAAAGTACAATACATTACATTCACTTTGTAGGCATAGAAAATACTGTCGACAGTTAAAATAAATTATAAAACTTTTTACTGGCAAGGTTCTATATATAGACAATCATCAAAAAGATTTAAAGACCTATACTCTATCTTATGACATAATTTTTGCATTTTGAGTGCAAAGGATAGCTAATAGCACAAGTTATATTATGCTTCAAAAAAAATAAAAATAAAAAATGCTGAAAGAAGAAGTGTATATACACATGAAGTACAAGTACACTAATTTCTTTATCTCTGATTTACATAACTCATAACAATGTCATAATCATTATTAGCAAGTTTGTAGTCACAAGCACTTTAACCCTTGATTGATAGAGCACTTATTTTACATACTACTTTTTCAATTGGAGCCCAAGACTGACTTGATTGTGCATCATTAGTCCATTTTAAATTTAATTTGTTTTTATGCATGAATTTTACATAAACATCTTGGTTTTCATTACAATTCTCAAGCCCTATGTACCATTCATCATTATAAAAACATGCAATGTATTAACCAGGTTGAAAATTTGAAGGATCTTTTTTTGCGCAGTTAATATTATTCAGCAAATGGATATCAAAGACAGTATCGCTAGAGATTCTTTGTAAAAATAATTAATCTCTACCTACAAAACTATGATAGCTTCTTGTGCCTGGGACTGTGCTTTTCTCTTCATACCCTTTCTTTGGTTAAACTAAGTTTTATGGTGTAAGAATCTGGTTTGCATTTGCTGCTCGTAGTTTTGCTTTTACTCTTTTTATAGTTCCTTCTATTCCATCACATGGACTTTTGCCATGGGTTGTAGCAAAGAAGTAATGCTCAGCATTTATATGGTGATCTTCAAGATGGCACATTAAGTTTAACAGATATTTGTAATTTTTGTACTGTGAGAAAACAATGAACTGTTGTTTGGTCATGGTGAAAATGGTCAGAAATTGTACAACAACATTCACATTTGAGTTGATTTTCTTTTATCTTTGTAATAAACAGCAAATGGATGTAAGGTAGCTTGATCAACTTGCCAGTAAAATCCTTGTACAGCATCTTGCACAAGAAAACTATAGTTCTCTGCAAAATCCATAAGTATATTACAAGTGTGTTGATCTAATGTTCTTTTTGCCTCTGATAAGCAGGAGAATTGTGCTTCTTTGATAAAGTGGTGGTGACAAAGGTCATACAAAGTTTCACTTAGAGTTTCAATAAACTCAATAATGCTTGTTTGGACTGTGACAAGTGCAGATTGGTTAATTGACACCCATTGTTTGTATGTGATCTGATCGTCAAAATCAAAATCATTATTTTCAAACATATTTTCCAAGTTTTCAAATTTACTTTACCGGGGCAGTTGGATCATAGATGAAACATTCTGCTTCGACTATCTATATTACAAACAAATACTTTCATCAAATCTTTGTAATATATTAAATGGCCTTTAGGTAAAGCAGCGCACATCAACTTAGCATTTTGATGATAAGAACATACACAAACTGAGTGACTTCCATTACTGTCAATTCTGGTGCACCACTTTGGCTTTAGTTCACAGAACTTGCTAAATCCAACTTTGTGTGTAGGGTATAAATTTTTAAACTCAAGATAAAGTTCCTTTAATTGAACTAATATTGAACATTTTTGTTTATGAACTTTTTCATGTTTATGAACTTTTTCATTTGTTTATGAACTTTTTCAACTTTCGAACTTTTTTAACGAGATGTTCTGAAACTGAAAATGTTTTGCAAGTTTTTTCAATTGACCAACTATCAGGTGTTTGTGTTAGTGGTTGAACTTTTTTTTGCCATTAAACTTATTTTTATTTTATTTTTTATTGCACAACTTGTCTAAATCATTACAGTTAATACATTTTTGCTCTTTTTCTAATTCTATAAATTTTGGGTCTATATCCGATGCTGACGCTTCTAAGTTTGCCATACTTGTTACAATTTTTTTAGCTTTTTGTTTTCCATATCTTAATTTGTCATGCCTACTTACATTTTTCAGTGGAGATATTTCAAATAAAGATACACTCTTATTAGGAACTGTCTTATCAAGGTCTGAACAACTAAAATTTTCTTCAGCAGCTTCATCTTGGCTAGCTTATGGAGTTTTTTCAAGTTTGAATACATTCATACAGTTAGTACAAACTTTTTGACCAGGTTTGATCTTAAGTTGATTTGCTAGTGATATGTTGACTTTACACAATCCCTTGATAATTTTTTTGTAGTGGACTTTAAAAGGGTTAAACATGTAACATTATAATCTATATTCCAGTAGTAAAATCAGTAAAAATGAAATCTCAAGTACAAATGCGATCAAAACTGTCTAAAATGTAACCAATAAACTACTTCTACATATAACTATTTCTGTTGTTGCAAAACACTTTGGTTCTTGCAATATTAAAAACTAAAATAATAAAATCCAGAAAATACTGTGCAGATTTTGATTTGAATACAAACTCTTGAAGTATTTTACACTCAAATTATAACCAGGTGAAAATTATATCATTATAATTATACTATATACATAAAATTAAACAAATATATATTATAAATTCATATCAAATAAATTAAGTTAAGACACTGATAGTGTTATTTTAGGTTAAACTGATTATATTTATTCAGGGAAAAATTAAAAATATACACTTACAATCATGTCATAAGATAGAGTATAGGTCTTTAAATTTTTTTTGGGTGATTGTCTATATATAGAACCTTGCCAGTATAAAGTTTTATAATTTATTTTAACTGTCTACACTACTTTTTAAGCCTACAAAATGAATGTAATTTATCATACTTTTTTTTTAAAGTGAAATTTTAATAGGCTGATGCAAGTGCTAAAATAACTTTTAACACATAATTTTAATTTTTTCTAAAAGTGGTTTCTCTAAGTATACAAAAGTAACAAAAAATTTGCACAGCTTGTCTGTTGGTATTGAATTGTAGCACATTAAAGTTTCCAAAATTTTTTTCTAATATTGCATTATTTAGCAACTTTAAGGTACAAGAACTCAAAAATTGTTTAAAATCAGTGAAAAATAAATGTAAAAACAGTGCAAAAATAGATAATCTAGGTGAAAAACTATTACCGTAAAAAATTTCAGGTGATTACTTTATTTAAAAAGTTATGATCTGTTAAAAATCAAAAAAATCGGTTATTAAACATTGCGTATCCTATCCTCAATGCGATAACTCATTTTTTCCACATTACTAATATGCAATGGAAAAAATGCAATGGAACAATTAAAGACATTTGACTGGTTGACAGTTTCAATAAATGTTCTTGTCTGTTCTGTTAGTAAAAAAGCTCCAAATTTAGCCAATTTAGATCTATATTGTCTACAGATACTCAAATTTTGCCAATTTAGGTCTATATTGATTCAGTTTAAACTTTTGAATGGTTTGGTCAATGAAGCTGAAATTTTCAGGATGGTGTTTTTTTCACAAAAGCTGTGGGTGGTTAAAATTTGAAGCAAATTTGAGGTGGTACTCCGGGCACTTTTAAAAAATTAGGTGATTTCATATGGAATAACACTTTTTTTAAACTAAATTCATCTCCCCAAGCTTCCAGAGTTGAAGAGGCTACTCCCCAAACCTCCAGGGTTAAAGAAGCTACTCAATTTTTTATTTATTATTATTATTTTTTGAACTCAACCCTAACTCTTACTCAACCCTAAACTCCAAAACACAAAGTTTAAAATGACCACTGCATTGAGAAACATGTTAAGTGTAGTACATCTAGATACATTAGGTAGATTTGAATCTCGGACCTTATGATTGTAAACCAAAAGTTATTTTACTAATCTAGAACTGCATCAAAGCAACTATCATTGTTCTTAGGTGATGTGGCCATGAAACTTTTTTGACTTTCTTTCTATTATCGTTATTTTATTTTTTTCTTTCCAGAGACCATGTGAAAATCTTGCATGGGCCTTGAATTTTTTATCTTAGAAGGGCCATTCGGAAAAAAAATTATTTACTATATTCAAATGATCAACAATTTTTTATTCACTTTATTTATTCTTCTACAAATTAAATTTTTTAATCACCTGATTTATAATGTTAAACTTTGAAAATATATTAGTATTTTGAATAATAAAATGAAAACATTATCCAACATCAACCTCAAAAATAATAGCAAAATATTTTTATTGTGTCATATATATTGATTTCAATATATTAAAGAAACAATGTCAAAGGATGAACTAAGCAATTGTCATATGGGAATTCGCAATCGTAAATTATTTAACTAAAAGAAATCAACGTTCAGTAATGCTAACCTAACAGTTGACCCGACAGTGTCTGAGATTGGCAATTTTTTGCCCACCTCAGAATTTTAAAACTAAATTTTATTTGCCATTTCACAAAAATTTAAAATGGAAAAACAAACGTTTTATTTAAATAAAATAATTAAAAGGAAAAAGAGTTTCATGTAAATTCTATATAAAATAATTTAAAAATGAAAAAAAAGAAAGATTTTTGTAAATTCTAAATAAAATAAATAAAATAAAAACAAATAAACTATTCCTTTATGTAAATTCTAAATAAAATAATAAAAATAAAAATGAAAAAACAATTGTTTTATATAAACTTTATATAAATATATTTAAAAAGACAAAATTGATGTTTCAATTTAAATTCATTTAAATTGTTTCATTCATTTCATTCATTTAAATTAAAAACACATCAGCAAAAATGAACGTTTTAATTATATTATTTAATTAAAATTAATTATGTATATATATATATATATATATATATATATATATATATATATATATATATATGCACAATTATATACATATATAAACATACATAAACATAGCATATATATATATATATATATATATATACATATATACATATATATATATATATATATATATATATATATGTATATATATATATATATGTATATATATATATATATATATATATATATATATATATATATATATATATATATATATATATATAGTATATATATATATATATATATATATATATATAGTATATATATATATATATATATATATATATATATATATATATATATATATATATATATATATATATATATATAGTATATATATATATATAGTATATATATATATATATATATATATATATATATATATATATATATATATATATATATATATATATATATATATATATATATATATAAACACACACACATACACACATACATATATATAAACACACACACATACACACATACATATATATAAACATAGATGAATATATATATACATCTATGTTTATATATATCAACATATTATATATATATATATATATATATATATATATATATATATATATATATATATATATATATATATACATATATATATATATATATGTTGATATATAAATTATTTTGAAAATTTTGTGCCAACCAAAAATAGTTTAAGGTCAACAATGTATTGCCAAAACTTTTTTTTTTTATTTCCGAGGCTGTAGGGATTTAGATTAACTGTAAAACAATTGTCAAATGATTTTAAAAATGATTCTAAACTCATATACCTTTGAACCAAAGGTAATCCTAATTATAATTTACAATAATTATTGCAAACACTTAAAATTTATTAAGTTAGGACCCTAATATCAATAAAATATCCTATGAAACCATTTTTTTGTTCTTTTAAGAATTCAAAACTGCAAGCAACAACTATTTAAGTTAGGAGTTAAAAAAAAAACAAGAAAGAGAAGAAGCAAGATAACCATTGCCAGAAAACTTAAAAAGTTGAAAATTGCATAAGCTCAGAAAAAGTTTTTTAATCATGAAGAAAAAGTAACAGCAAACAGATGTAACTCTTCTAAAATTAAAATTTTATTGAATTTGAATAAGTGAAGATAGCTAGCTTGAGCAGCAACCATGATTGATAAAATTGACATGATAAAATTTGAAAAAAAGAGACTTTAAGATTGGCAGCTAAAACGTATACAAGATTATAATATATTATAACAGCAGTAAACAACTGCTTTTTGTTTAGATTAAAATTCATTAGCCACTGCAAGTCCCAAGGCAATTGAATTTTGCAAACCACTCTTAAAGCACAAGCATGAAAACATTACACTCATGTTTTGACACAACTAAATGACTGGATTTTGATGAGACATGAAATGTGACGCCCTGGTGAGTAATATTATATTTTAATATTTCCTGGCAATGAAAGTATAAATGAAAGTATAAATACAAACTTGTAGACAAATATGGCAAAAAATTGCTCTTTACAAATTACAAAAAATTGTAAGCAATTTGTAGCTACAGAAGAAAGAGTAGAGCTTTTGTGACATCATCAACTTTGACATCAAAAACTTGTATTTAAAAGTGTCTTCAAAAGCTACATTTGCCACTTTTTCGATTGCACATTAGATCTAAATTGTTTTGACTTGACTTTATTTAATGCCTCTATGCTAAAAAAACTTTGAAGTGGTATAAATTGAGAAGTTATTTTGTAGCAAGTTAAGCTCAATCTGCCAAATTGTCCACAATTCCGATCCATCAAAAAATATTGGCATATTGATAAAGGATATTTGCATTTGGCAAGATTATTAATTCTGTACACCATTTTCTGAAGGCATGGTCAATCATAAGAAAGAAAATGACAATAGATAAATGACAGCACAAAGGTTAATGGATATTGTCACCAGTAAAGTACAACTATTTTATCAGAAGTAAAGAAAACAGCATAAGAAGTTTAATAACTCATGTTGTTATTAAAAAAGGACTCCTTCATTTTTATTCACTTATTTATTCTTCCTATTCCTTCCTAATCAAAACAGCCCAAAAAAATAAAAATTTTCATTCACTTCACTTAAATAAAACTTTGCACTTATGTATCCAAAGGGTAAACAGATTCTATATATTAACTGCTTTGCACCTCTTTTTCACCTATTAGGCTAATGTAAATGTGTTTATAATATATTGTTTCCAGTTTAGAATGCTTAATGCTGGATCTTCTTGATTCAATGTATGGATTTTGCTTGTGCCTCTGTTTTTATGACTAGACAACTCATTCTATTATCTTCTAATGAGGGTACAGCTCTAAAACTTAGTTTTATGGTTCTGAGGCTGGGTGATAGTCAGGTTTCCTAAATTCTGTGGTAGCACTCAGTTAGGTTGATTCTATTTTGTAAAGTATCAGAGTACTATCAGTGCCATGTTGCGCAGGGACGGCGTCCCTGTTTTTACTTTTAGTGTGCATTGTCAGCGCCACATTTGAAGCCCTTCGCTTAGACTATTAAATAGCCCAAGCAAAAAAAAAAAAAGAGCCCTTTCCTTCTCTCTTAAATAGTGTACTGAGTACTTTCTGTGCTTTAAGTCAAGCTCTTTAACTAATCTAAAAATAACTAAAATATCAAAAACTATATAACACAAAAAACCACCGCCAAGTTCTCTAAATCTATCATTCACTAATATTTGTGGTTTTCTACATAACTTTTCTTCTGTCTTATTTATTGCAAAGATCATCAGACTTACTTGCTCTACGAGAGACTAATTTGAGTTTAGCTGTCTCATCTTGTGATATTAGTGTTGATGGTTATCTTCCTTTAATTCATAAAGACTCCATAAGCCACATTCTTGACCTGGGCATTTACACATATAAGATTTCCCCCATCGTTGAGATACTAGGTTTGAGTCCCCAGACTTTCCTTTAGCACCACTTAACTCTATCACTGTTCTTTTTGTTCTATATAGCTCTCTTCTCTTTTCTCCTTCAGCCAATATCACTGTTATAGGTGACTTCAATGTTCATCTTACTGAATGGCTTGGTTCTAGTGTCAGTGACTCTGCAGACATTAAAGCCCACAACTTTTGCACAACTTTCCAACTCGCTTTTCAGAAAATCTCAATCAATTACCTTCTCTACTCGACTTATGCCTTGTTTCTAATCCGAGTCAGTGTGCAGTTTCTCCACATTCACTCTTAGTTGTTTTAGATCACAGTTTGATCTCTCAAAATCTCACTTCTTATTCTTATTCATTATCAAAATCCCCTTATCATCATATCTTTTACAACTACCTTAAAACTGACTGGGACTCTTTCCTTGATTTTCTTTGTGATGGCCTGTCTTCCTGCTGATAAATTTGCTTCTTATCTAACTTCTCGAATTCAGGCGTGCATGGAATCTTTTTTTTCCTTCTCGACGATTCCAAGTTAAGCCTCACTCTTCTCCTTGGTTATCCTCACATTGTGTTGCTGCAATTTCCAATTGTAACCATTACTTCTATATCTATTGCCAATGTAATTCTCCAAACAATGCTTTCTAGCAGATATCTATTTATTATTGCTAGAAACCATTGTAAAAAGGTTTCGTCTAATACCAAAGTCAGCTATTCTCAGATCATGAAATCTCATATTTCATCTCAAATATTAGACTCCCAAGACATCTGGAGAATCTTAGGTATCTATAATTAGGATAAATCTATTAATCCACATCTATTGCATGGTTCAGATTTGTTACCTCACCTAAAGACAAAGTTGAATTGCTTGCTAAAAACATCTCATCTTTTGACTCCACTAATCACATCTTACTTAATATAGCCAAAAAACAGGTTGATTTATGGCTTGACATTAGTATCACTCCAGCTTCTGTATCTAAAGTGAACTCCTGCTTACTCTTTTACAGCTTGTGATCTGGACAACATACTTATTATAGTGTTCTCCGGAGCTGATGTCTATACTTATAAAACTATTTAAAATGAGTCTTGTTTTTCAGCCTGCTGGAAAGCGATTGTTATTCTTATTTTCAAATTATCTGGAGAGTGACCTGACTCGTCTAACTACTGCCCATTAATCTTTTTACTATCATAAGCTTACTATCTTACTTCTTATAATCTATTACTAATTCTTACTATCAAGGTTTTTGAGTCTTTAATTAATAAACACTTAATCGCTTATCTCCAATCTAATAACTCACTTTCTTATCACCAATATGGATTTTGATCTTCTTGTTTTACTGCTGATATGTTAATGGTAATAACTGATAAGTTATATTGTGCATTAGATAGATGTGGAGAGGTTAGGGTTTTGCTCTCAACATTTTTAAAAGTTTTTATAAAATTTGGTATGCTGGTCTTCTCTATATGCTCTCTTCTTACAGTGTATCAGGTAACATTTTTAAGATAATTAAATCGGAGCTCATTTTTAAATGATGCCCTTTCTCTTTTTGACAAGGTGTAAAAATGCATTGTAAATATAGTTAGACCTGCTCTTGCAGCCAATCTTCAACCATTGTCACATTGTTGTAATGTTGCTTTTCTTTCTCTTTTCTATAAATACTATAATGGGTGCTGCTCTAAAGAACTATTATCTCTTGTGCCATCTACTAAAATTCATTCTTGTGTTACTCGTCATTCAATTAAGCCTCATTCTTTTAGTGTGACTGTTCCGAAGTGCTCCAAAAATTCTTTTTTGTCTAGTTTTTTTCCTTGAAGATCAGTTCTTTGGAATTCACTCCTTTCATCTTGTTTTCCTGATTCATATAATATGCAATCTGTTAAGTTGTCTGGCAAATGCTATCTCGCTTTATAAACTTCATCTTTTCTTTTCCAGTAACTTCCAACTTAAATAGTGGTTTCTTATAGCCTTGTTGGAAGTAAAGATGTTAAAAATCAAAAACGCAAAGTTAACCCTGCGTAAGACATTCTGACTTCAGTGATATCTTCAAGAGAAGAAATAAACAACTTTGCCGTCTTATTTTTTCTAAATCATGAGAGAGGTTAATTTTTGAAAGTAAATTTTACAATCATCATGTTTAGTTAAAAAGAACCTGTGCAAAAAAAAAAAAAATCTAAATTATGTATCATTGGCCATACACCTACATCAAAGATTAAAATGTAAAAAAAATTGATTTAACAAAAATACAGGAGCATTGTTTAGAAAGCAAAATAATCAATTCTTGCAATTTAAAACTTGCCAACATCATCTGTTTTCATAGAATGCTTTATTGTCATTAGGGTCCATTATGTGGCAAACTGCATATGATATTTAACCTCATACACTAAAAATTTAGAAAATACAATAATTGAATCTAGCTTCCATATCTAGGGTATTTAAATTATATTCAAAATAAAATAATAAAAGTTACAAAGCATTACCCGTCAACCCATCTCAATGTTCCATCTCTACTGTCTTTACCAAGCCAGTAATACTGTAGTTTGTTTGCAAAAAAACTCAGTAAGATCTTATTCTCAGCTTGATTATAAATGCTAACCAGGTAACCATGTTTTTTTAAACAGCTTTGTTGAGCTTCACTAAAAGTTAGCATTTTTCTTTCCAATGAATATTTAAAATGAACGCCATCATTGTTTGAGTAAGTATTTGCTGTCGTGCATTAAAAGTTTTTTTAAAAGTACTGCTAGCTTTTTAAAGTTTAGAATTATTTTTGATATTCTCCCATAGATAAGTAAATAAATTATTATAGTAATATAATCAAATAACTATAGAAAGCAATACAATACAAACAAAAATAAATAACTATATAACCAGATAGACAGAAATTCATTTATGTACACAAAACTACTTAAAGCATTCAAACTAAGTTATTAATTGTAAAATTTGTCACTGTCTTTATATAACGATTATATAAAAAAAACTTAACATATTTTTTAAGTTACCTCTGTAGTTAGTTCCAGGATTGCAAGATACATGCTCCTTATGCTTTTTATCTGCTTGACATTTGCTCTTGGTAATATCCATATTTATAGAAGTGACATTTTTTATCTGATATTTAAATAATCATCTCTTAAAATTCAATATAAATAGATTATAAAATATCAGCTATATAATAAATAAAGCTTACCTTGGTGGCATTTTTTTTCAAAGATAAACTACTTTTATTTGTTTTTAGTTCTCTTATTTTTGTATTTCTTTTTGAGCGTGTTTTATCTTGAGGCTCATATGAACTTTTGTCTAGTAAAACTACAGAGTTTTTATTAATTCTAAACTTCTTTATTATAGCTTTTATGTCTTGATTGTTTTGGACTTTTAGGTCTTCATTTGTTTTGTCTTGATTGTTTTGGTTTGCTTTGCTATTTAAGGTCTCACTTCTCTTTGTAAAAAAGTTTTTTTTTACAATAAAATGTGCATCAGAATTTGTTATTATTCTTGGTTTAGATGTTCTAAGTTCATTTTGCAAGTTGTTAATTTCATTTAAAAGCATGCTTTCTTCTAGTTTTGATGACCTCATTTTCAAAGTTGATCCATTTTTAAAATTTGACATATTTTTTGAACTAAAAGAAATGTTAAGAGGAGTTTGTATAAAAGGAACAGCAAGATCTTGATCAAACACCTCTTCTTTTGAGGTGGCATGTTGCCCATTTGTATCAACAATTTTTCCATTAGCTCGAACATCAATATTTAATAACTCTTTTGTTTCATTGTCAAACTCTTCATAATCATCATTTTTTTTGTCTTCATTGTCAAATCTTTTAGCTTCATCGTTATTTTTGTAGTTTTCTTGAATTTGATTTGTTTCATAATTAAAATGTATAGGACTTTCAGTCTGTGAACCATATTCATACCCATTGAGGCTTTGTTGACTTTTATTTTTCTTATCAAACATAGAACCTACATAAAATACAAAAATATTTAAAAAATTTAAAGCCAAAAATTGTTTTATGTATCTTATGTAGATGTGTACATTGCGTTGTCAAACATCCGGCTTTTACAGAAGAAAATACAGCCCCAAAACTGTATAAATAATTTTTTTTTACTATATTCTCCTTCATAAAGCCAGAAATCTGGCAATATTATGTAATAACTAAGACAAATTAACACAAAACATTTTATACTAAATTAAAAATACGCATGCACATATAATTAAATGCACACATACATTGACATATATTGCCACACATACACACAGATATATATATATATATATATCCATATAGTGTAGTTGAAAGAGCGTTTTAATGTAAAAAAAGTCTCTTACGACTACAATTTTAATTACCTCGTTTCTTAAGCTGTATTTGATTGTCGTCGAAATGTCAAAGCAATTAAATTAATGCGGAAGTACATTAAATTTTATTGTTTTTTAAAAATTTTTTAAAAAGCTAATAAAAAGTTTTTTTTATTAGTGATGTTTTTGTTTTTATTTTATTAAAAAACATTTTTAAAACATGCGTAAATGTTGCTACATCGACTATCTTATAGCCTGACTTGCAACGGAGTGCTGCTACAACGACTGACAAATAGCCTGACTCGCAAGGGAGTGCTGCTACATCGACTGAGGGTTTGGTTTGGGCAGGCAGTCTATCATTTGAAAAAAAAAAAAAATTTAAGTTTTTAAACTTTTTCTGGTCTGAATTATTAACGCGCTCTTTAAAACTACAGTTTATGGGAAACTCTTTTCAACTACCATGCAAGAGTTTATATATATATGTATATATATATATATATATATATATATATATATATATATATATATATATATGAATATATATATATATGAATATATATATATATATATATATATATATATATATATATATATATATATATTTATATATATATATGTAATATATATATGTAATATATATATGTAATTTATATATGTAATATATATATATATATATATATATATATATATATATATATATATATATATATATATATATATATATATATATATATATATGTAAATACATATATATGTAAATACATATATATATATATATATATATATATATATATATATATATATATATATATATATATATATATATATATATATATATACGTGTATGTGTATAATAATGTGTACACACATACATACAAATGTTTACAATTAATACAATGTATCAGTGTAACATTTATACATACTTTATTATATCTATTTATACATACATACATACAATGTATGTGTATTTATAGTTAGAGTGTAACTAGGTATAAACAATGTATGTGGATGTAAAATGTATGTGTATAAATACACATACTCAAACAAAGTATCAATGTATTATTGACATGCATACACAAATTAATTGATGCATATATTGTCACACACATACACTTACATATAAACATACACTGTAAAAGTGTAAAAAAGTGCCCACACTAATTTTTAACTACAAAAATATTACTTTTTTGTAATATATTTAAAATTATTTGAAACTCATAAGCTAGTTCTGGGTAAGGATAGAAGGAGTTTGCAAGTCTTTGATGGCAATCCTCCTATTGGTGATACCACTATGAAAATACTCAGCCCTGATGTGCAAAAGAGTTTAATTCCAGAAAGAGCAACCACTTCAAATTTTTTCAAAGCTTATCAAAACTCTAAAAAAAGATTATGGGCTTAGCCTGAAGGTCATGATTTTTTGAAGCTCATAAAAATCTATGATTAACCAGGCTAAATGATTAATTGCCAGGCTACTAATTTGTCCTCATTCTATTATCTTGACAAATACCATGTCAGTTTCTGACAACTAACTCAACCTGACACTATATAACTACCTTACCAAGACTAAAATCATTAAAGATTAACTTCCCAGTTGATTTTTAATTTGTTTATATATTAGGAAAAAAAAAAAAAAAAAAACAATGACCAATAACATATTTAAAATAAATTTTAGAAAAAAAGAGGTAGACGACTTTTTTTTTACTTAAAATTTGACCAAAAAAAGTTTTCAGAGTTTTTTCATATGATGTTTATTATTGTTTTAAAAGCTCTCAAAATATTTTAGTGTTACTTAGTGATTTATTTGATTGTAAAAATACAAGTTAAAATCATATTGAAAGTTCAGCCAAATATATGGAATACAAACATAGAGTAATCATAGTTGAAAAATATTGAAAAGAACCACTTTAAAGGTAAGCTAACTATTGTAATCATAAAAATAAAGAGAATGATAGATAATCATTTTGTTTAAAAATGAACTTTACATTATAACAAATTATTAATAAACAAAAGTATAACCTATCTTTTCCTCTTCTTCATTAATAGCAGAAAGTTCGTTATTCAACCCTTCATTATCTAGTTTAACAGCATCTCGTATTTGATTGACATTTTTTTCTGATTCCAATAAACTTTCTTCTTTTGTAAGATACTCATTTGGGTAGTGTTTATACTCATCTAATAACTCTCCTTCTACAGAGTGTTTGAAAAAATTGTTATCTAAAACTAAAAAAAATTTATTTAAAATAAATGATACTTGTCAATTAGTATAAAAACAAAGTGGATGGGGAGGGAAAGGTTTTTTCAGTTTAAGATGTTTTCAGTTAACAAACATTGAATAATTGAAGTATAAAATAAAATAAAAGCATTTATGTGTGAGTGTGCATATATATATATATATATATATATATATATATATATATATATATATATATATATATATATATATATATATATATATATATATATATATATATATATATATATATATATATATATATATATATATATATATATATATATATATATATATATATATATATATATTATATATATATATATATATATATATATATATATATATATATATATATATATATATATATATATATATATATATATATATATATATATATATATATATATATATATATATATATATATATATATATATATATATATATATATATATATATATATATATATATATATATATATATATATATATATATATATATATATATATATATATATATATATATATATATATATATATATTCTTATAATTAAATTAGGAAGCAATTCTTTTAGAATGAAAAAAAGTAAGAAAATTTTTTCCACATTAGGTTCACAAAAACTGCAACTTTAAATGTTTAAGAAAAACTATAGTAATGATCCTGAAGCAAAAAAATGTTTATTTAAACAAGGCCTAGAAATGTAATGCCCATAAAGAGTTTTAACCACTTCTGAAACCTCAACAAGATTAATTTTGGTTAAATTAGATTACATATGGGATACTTAAGGAAACTAAAACTGTTTTTAATCAAAACAGTTTTAGTTTCCTTAAGTATCCCATATGTACTCTAATTTAACAAATATGGCTTGATTTTTTCCTTTAAAGATTGCTTTTTTTAAATAGTTATTCCCTATAGACAAAAAAATAAATTGCCATTAGTGACACTTTGACATAACACATCACTGAAAAGTACTAAAAGCCTGTGAAGAATGAGACATCACATTGAACTCAGAAATCAACAACTTTACTTGCATCATTTCCCTTCAGTTAATGAAAAAAATATTACAACTCTACAAGAATTTTTGAAAGTGAGCAAGTGAGCGTTCCAGGATCGTATCCCATTCGAGGGATATGTAATAAATTTTTAATGTTTTTTTTTTATATTTATAAAATATTTAAACTTTTTTTTAATTTTTTTTTTTATGTTTTATTTTATTATGCTTATTTATTGACTAAATTACTTAGGGATATGCGCCGGGAATAGCACATGGTTCATGCATTAATAGACAAAATGGAGTATTTATACACTGACTGATTTAGGGATAGGCACCGAGGAATATACATGCATTTAAAAATTTAGGGACAGGCGCAGAGAAGCGTACATTACTTTACTAATTTAGGGATAGACGCAGTGAAGTGTCCATACATTTACTAGCTTATGGATAAGCGCAATGAAGTGTACATACATTTACTAATATAGGGATAGGCGCAGTGCAGGGCACATGCATTGACTGAGGTTTTTGGTATGGGCTGGTAGTCTATTTATTTAATGGCAATTCTTATTTAATTTTTTACATTTTTTTCGTTTTTGTTTTTTAAAAATCTAAAGTCATTTTACGGTATTACAAAGTTTATTTTGACACGTAATATTATCAACCAATAAAAAAAACTTTCGGAGGAAAACTTTTATTTTTCCATCCGGCGAAAAAAAATAGACTATTCTATACTAGATCAATATTCATTAAAAAAAATTTAAATTCATTAAATATTTGACTGTGTTTTAGAGTAATGAAAGGAAACCCCTCAATTGAGGGAGTTGTAGATTTTACATGGTCACCGTTTCTAAGCACTAAGAGTTTTGTTGATAAAATTTGAAATATAAAAAAGAGCTTTGGGTTACTATAAAATAACGTAATTATTTTTACCAAAATAATATTTTTCTCGACGGGGGTTGTGAAGGAAAAAACTATTGGGGTGCTTTTTCCCCTGAGTTCCGATAGCTTCAATTTTTTGTAAACCATCCTCATTTGATTTCATCATGAAGATATAAAAAGTTTTGAGTTTATACCATGCCTAGTAGTTAACCATTTTGAATACAAAAAATCCAAAATCCATCTGTTAAAACGCAAATCTGGCTCGGACAAAAGTAAAAGATTATAAAAACAACTTTAATTGTACTTATAAGGTCTATATAATGGTTTTATTTGGTCCTTCTAGATAAGGTTGATTGTGAATTGGACAGCGTGTGAGCCGTAAAGAAATGCGCACTTGGCTGCAAGCCACACTAAAATTAAATTGTTTATTAGTGTTCTATACAAAATTTGGTCTGGACTAAAATTCCTGCCCCCTCATTTTATTTATACTCATTCTCTACCCCACCCCCTCCTCCTTCTTCTCCTTATATTAAGCACCCAAGAGTACATCTTTTAAATAGAGACTGTCCAAAATCAAGTTTTTCCGTCTAACTTAATGCATTCAATAAAAGACATGCTTAAAGATATGGGGAATGATCATTCCTAAATATAATCTCAAAAAAATTTCCAGATATTTCATGGCATAAACAATGCAAATACCTGAAACGTAACTAATTAAATTAAGTTTTTTTTTTAAATTTAACTTCTTGTTCTTCTTTTTTTTTTTTTTAATAAACATTTCTATTGAGATTTTTGTTGTTGTTGTATTAAATTTAAATTTGATATTAAGAATATTTGTGAAAGCAAAGTAACAATGTAATTTAAAGTAACGTTTTTTATTGACTCACTTAAAAATATCAATGTTTTGATGAAAAAAGATTTATATAATGCATTATATAAAATCGATTTTTAATGCTAATAAAAAATGACTTATTAATTTGACAGTAATTACTCCTTAATTTAGTAGTATGATTTGTTTAAAGTTGATTAAAAGTGTAGCCTTAGTTCTAACCGAAAAACTTAGTTCTAACCGAAGTTCTAACTTAGTTCTAACCGAAAAACTTAGTTCTATCCGAAAAAGCTTATTTTTGCAACTGAAAATTACTATTAAATAATTTATCTTATTTATATTGATATTTCTTTTCAAGTACTTTACGGTAAACTACTAATCTTCGTAGTTTTTTGAAAAAAATAATAAAAATAAAAACAAATACAAAAGAGGCGATTAAACCCCGGGGAGGGTTTTTAATTAATCCATAATTAGAAACCCTCAGTAAATTAAATTCGTATAAAATAAATGTTAGCGGTTTTATTTATTAGACTTTTATAAAGAACGCAGATCCGAATCAATTTTAAAATTGATTTCGACTTAGTAGCATGTTAATTTGTTACTTTTTATTTAATCGAGTTAATCGTAAATTATGTCGAACGGTAAGAATAGACATTTTCCCACAACTAGAATTTCTGATTTTAATGGACCTAGAAAAAATTGTATTCCTAGTAAGCTGCTTACAAACAGAGCATTTACACAAAAAGAAATTTTGTTGAAAGAACAAAAGAATATACACCAAAACAAATATTCTAACAGAGATCTTGCAAAAAATCTAGTCTAACAGAGATTTTGCAAAAAATCTAAAAATCTATTCCACTTATTTTTGCTAAATGGAAAAAAGCAAGTGTAAAAGTTTCAACAGCCAGTTATTATTGGGAAGAAAATGCTATATTATCGAATAAAATCTCTTTGAGAGAAAGTAGAAAAAGTTGCATAGGGAAAGACTAAAGTAAAACTAAAAGAAGATCTTAAATCGAAATCAGATAAACTTATGGACCTCAACACATGTCCTCATACAATACTTCTGTGTGAGAATGATCTGTCTGGAAGTTCTCCTCTCACCAAAAACTATGATCCAGTTAATGTATACTTTACTTTAAAACAAGAAAATGAAATTAAATTGTTGATTGAAAGGTTTTTAAAGGAAAAGTTAAGTATCTATGCTTTCCTTGTAAAACAATTTTTAGATAATTCTAAGTCAAGAAAAAACACAATTATAGCTACCATAAGGTGACTATATATATTATTTTTTTATTGAGCAGCAAATGATTGAATGATGAGTTAAAAAAAATAGACATAAATTAGTTTTATTTTATAGATTTGGGATTTCATCTAACGCAACTGCAGTAATTGCTCCAGGTTATATTCAAGATTTAATTGAAGCAGGATTTCTCACCCCTGAATCCTCTTACTAAAAGCGAGAAAAAAAATTATGGTGAATGCAAAGAAAATTGATAACTCAAAACTTTTGAATGCATATAATATTGGCGTTTACTTTGATGAAAAGGAAAAGATTTAATAAGAGCAATAATAAATAATTCAAATGGACAGTTACATCTTATTATTATCAGAAAGTAACAGATTATAAAAAATCTGGTGGTCCATATCTTGATGGTGGTTTTACCCTGGATGCACTTATTCATCCAGATAGTCCAGCTAAGGTTGAAGGTTTTTTGCTGTAACAACATAATCAAACTGAATCATGTTTAGTATTTAGAGTAGTTCTTCAATTAAAACAGCTGGAAAGGTGGTCAGGGTTCAGTTTAGGGTTAGGGTTAGGGTTAGGTTACAAGTGTCATTGGGCCATATGCATGCTTCATTCAAATGAGTTGTTTTTGTGTCACCTAATAGAAGCAATTGTTAAACCTACATTATGTAGTACTGAACTTGTAGGTCCTGCAAGAAAATTTTTTCCTCTTGTTAATAAAATGGAATATAATCCTCAATTCAAGGCTCCTCCATACGGAGAGAGCTTTGTTGAAATTCCAGAAACTATTCTAAAAAAATATCAACTGATCAAAAATAATCCTAAAAGATATGTAAAGCATTTAAGATTGATGTGCTGCCACCTAATCTAAGAGAAACTCAATGCTGATAAGATTGTAAGGACTTCTGGGAGCACCTTAATAACTACAAAAAAAAAGTTACATTCTTTCTCAAATGAAAATTCTCAAAAATCAACCTGATATAATAAAAGAAATCGTGACTCCCTACATCCAGTAAAGAGCTTAGTGTAAAAACCATGATAGTATTTTAATTTCTTTGTTATCCAATAATAATGCAGAAGGTCGCGACTTTGCAGTTGACCATATTTTGAAAAAGGAGGAAGTAATGATATTTTTGAATATATTTGAATTAGACCAAGAAAAACGCCTAAACTGAACTTTGCAGCAACTGCTCTTCAAGAACTAGGTAAAGAAGCATAAAAACCTGTTTTTACTTGACTTAAAAACTTGATTTAAAAACTTGACTTAAAAACCTGTTTTTACTTGACTTACTTAAAATAATTTGCTATTGCTAAGATTGACACCTTTAATAACTCCTATTAAAATTCATACCCAAAGTACCGAACGTGCTATAAAACAAGTGACGGTAGCATCTATGTTGGTAATTGGATCAGATGGGTATATTAGAGCTAGATCTCAATATAGAGAAATTGTTACCAGTGTTTATAACAAAAAAAGAAATTTTATTAAGTTTTTAACGTCAATAGACTTGAAAGATGTGTTAAATTATTTGTTTTTTTTTTTTAATAGTGTTTTCGTTGTGTTATCAAGATATCATTTGGATAAGATAGGAGATAAGCCACCTGTTTTTTGATGAAACCACATCACTAACACCATCTCTTTCTAATTTCTAAAACAAAAAAAGAAATTCTAAAGAACTAATGTTAGAAAATTTTTTGTTCATTAAAATTTCTAAAAAATTTGATGCTTCCTTTTCCTCCCCGTGAAAAGTGCAGAATCTGCATTGCAGATAGGATTCGCGCAAAATAATAACTATGAAACAAGTATCAAACAAATTTCATAAGGTCAAACAAATATTTAAAGAAAACCTATTTAAAACTAAATTTTAGATAAAAATTACCCTTTTCCTAACCTTTTAGAATAAAAAAAGAACCTTAATCCGCAATCCGATTTGTTGATTTTGAAGATGACATGCGCGCGTTTATTTGAAAAACCAAAATGAAAACAAATAATAAACACAAAAAAATTAAATAGCAATACCAAAAAAAAAAATAAAAAAAATAGCAATAAAAAAAAAAAATAAAAAAAATAGCAATAACAAAAAAAAAAAAAAAAAAATAGCAATAACAAAAAAAAAAAAAAATAGCAATAACAAAAAAAAAAAAAAAAAAATAGCAATAACAAAAAAATTAAAATTTGTTTTTGTACATTTTGTACATTTTTAAATTACTAATTTTAAATTTGTCAAATATAGAAAAAAATGCTTGTTAAATCTAATGCAGTTGACTTTAAATTAAAAGAAATAATTTTTTTGTTTGATTTTCTGTAAATAATTTTATTAGCAGATATTTTAAACTATTTTCATGCTTTTTAAACAAATTTCTATCATGAAACTTAATAATTTAACTTATTTTTGTATAACTTCTACACACTCAAAATTGATAAGAACTAATCCTTCCTCTAAACTTTAGTCATTTTTGTCGTTTGTGTCCATTGAACCACTATTGGTATATATAAAAAATAATTTTTTTTACGTGTTCGTTTGTCAAGCGATTTCTCAATCGTGACTAAATAAATCAAAAAATCGATTGAGTTCTCGCTGCTGTTGTTGACTAACAAATCATTTCAACAATAGATTTTGCAACTCCAAAGACTGCAGGATATTTCTTGACGACCAACAATGTTCCAATAATTTTTTGCGCTCATTGCTCATTTGGAAAATTGTCTCTTTTCTTTTTTCTGTTAATGCTGTCAATTTCTCCAACAAATCAATCATCTCACTTTCAACTTTCTCAGCAATTGTTGGATTTGTCTTTGAGGCTAATTCTAAAATTGAACTGATTATTATTCTTTATTTGTTATGTTAGGTGCCTCAAGAAGTCAAACGGTCTTTTCACAGAGCACCGCGAAAGTGCACAGCAAAAGTGCAAAGTAAGGAAGGAGGCGTGAACCAGAAAGTTCGCGCCTCCTTCCTTACTGTGATGCAAAATATGTCCAAAGCTAGTTTTGAACCTGGATCTCCTGCTTATAAAGCAAGCGTTCTAACCACTGTACCATGACCGCAGTGGAGCACTATCAGTCTTATCATCACCAAGACAAAATCCTTTTGCAGCATACTTCGGTGTCAGCATATAGACAATTCCCATATTTGAGGTGATAAAGAATTTAAAGCGTTTCATAACTATTTCCTGAATAATTTCCTCCCTTGCGAATTTTTTGTTTATTTTACCAAAATAATAGTACACCAATGATAATGGAGCATCATCATTTTTAATGATCTTAAAAGGATATTCGATATCTTTCACGAGTTTTATAAATCTTTCAATTTTTCATTATATTACTAAATTTTCTCTTTAAGTGAAGCACTTTTATAATTATTAAATTGAAGTTTTTATTTATAATGTGCTTTAATTAAAGAGATTTAATAGTGGAATTAAAAGTTTTAATTCAATCTTGAATTAAAAGTTATTAACGACGTCTTTATCACCATCAAAAACTTGCAATGCGCGTAATATATCTTTTAAATCGCTTTTCAAATACGTAACATTTGTTTAAACGTTCACGTTATTATTATCAATGTTATTATTATTATATATATATATATATATATATATATATATATATATATATATATATATATATATATATATATATATAATAATAACATTGGATAATTGTTATTATATATATATATATATATATATATATATATATATATATATATATATATATATATATATATATATATATATATATATATATATATATATATATATATATATAATAATAACATTGGATATAAGGGGAGAGTTACCATAATTGGAACACTTGCATTTATTTTTGAAAAAAATTGAATTATGGCTATATTTTGCATTTTTTTAGTAAAACGCCTTATTTCCTACGTTTTGACACATTTTGAAAGTTATTCCTCAAAAAGTGCATGTGAACCATTGATTGAAAGTTTTTTTGCGTCCTTTTTTTTTTAGTGATGTAATTTTGTGTTCATGCTATATTGAATGCGCTCAGTAAACTATACTGCTATAGGTCAGGGATAGCAAAATGGCGGCTCGCGAGCCGCATGCAGCTCTTAGAACGTCATTGCGGCTCGCGAGCCGTATGCGGCTCTTTTAAAAAGATTTTTGATTGAGCAATAATAAAAACTGGGTAGATACAATTGGCGGGGCGGATAATTTAAACGTTGCTAACATTTTATAATGCAAGTCATACTTCATTAAATAAAATAAAAAAAACTTTTTTTTTTTTTTTTTTTATTTGATAAGTATTTTTTATAGATTCAGATATATTTTAAGTTCATTAAAGAAATAATATTTAAAAGGTATTTGCAAATTATAATTTAATTTTAAAATCATTTTTACAAAGAACAACGTGATCCGCCAATTTATATCACAAACTTTATATAGTAATCCGCCTAATATTTTGATTTTTTATATTAAACTCTTTAAGTGTTACCAATTGTTTTACCAAGAAACAACGTGATCCGCCAAACTTTATGATGTGGTCAGCTTAATATTTTGATTGCTTATATCAAACTCTTTAAGTTTTAATTATTATTCTACCAAAAACAACGTGATCCGCCAGGTTATATCAAGTGATCCGCCAAACTTTACAAAGTGATCCGCCTAATATTTCGATCAATTAAATCAAACTCTTATAGTTTTAATAATTTTCCTACCAAAATACAACGTGATCCGCCCAGTGGCGGATTTAACATAAGGCGTATGAGGGGGGGGGCAAGCTGCCACCCCACGCCCCCCTAGAACGGTCTAACGGCACCCCCTAAAACAATCTAAAAAAAATAAATTATAAGATCAAATTACTGAAGACAACCCCGGTCGCCCCAATTCATTGACTTGCCCCCCCCCCCCCCCCGCGACACTAAACCTCAGTTCGTCACTGGATCCGCGATTTATATCAAGTGATCCGCCAACTTTTATATAGTGATACGCCTAATATTTTGATTGCTAATATCAAACTCCTTAAATTTAAATGATTGTTTTGCGAAAAAACAACGTTATCCACCAATTTATATCAAGTGATCTGCCAAACTTTATATAGTGATTCGCCTAATATTTTGGCTGCTTATATCAAACTTTTTAAGTTTTAATGATTGTTCAACCAAAAAACAACGTGATCAGCCAATTTATAATATAAATAAATATAAATTGCATGTAAATGCAGACAAATGGCGGATAAATGGCGGATCACGTTGTTTTTTGATTGAACAATCATTAAAACTTAAAAAGTTTGATATAAGCAGTCAAAATATTAGGCGAACTACTATATAAAGTTTGGCAGATCACTTAATATAAATTGGTGGATCACGTTGTTTTTAAAAAAGCAACTTTGGACTATTTTGTTATATTTTGTTATAAACTTTTTCGTTACTTAATCAGTAATAAAATCAGAGATTGTTTAAGCGGAATTTAATAATACTTAATAACAACCATAAGCATTAAAAATTAAACTTTATTTAGAGATTTTTATTCAATAAATTAAGAAAATGTAATAACTGTTAAAGCTTTAATACAATTTTTTGTTTGTAGACTTTCAGTTTGTCAGGGTAACATTAGTCCTATTAAAAATTTTGAATGAACTCACAGTGATCAGGAATAACTTAAAATTAGGCCAAAATTAATTTTGTTAAAAATATTTATTCAAAATTGCTGAAAATTTACTCTAAGATTTAAAAAATTAGTTAATGAAAGAAGACTCAAAATATTTAAAAAAGAGCAAATACAGCTAAACATGCTAAACGATATTATAAATATCGTTTAATTATAGAATAATATTATTAGCAAGCGATTGCACGCGTGGCATCGAAGAATACCAGTAAAAAAGTAAAAAACTTTAGCAATATAAAATGCCAAACAAAAAAGGAAAAACAATAACTAAAAGACTTTCCGTAATAACCGTAATTGATCAAAAGGTATCTGACATAACCTTCTTGATGTTTTTGTTGACGAAATACATGTACTATTTAAAGTTGAGTTTACGGTAAGACTTAATAAGTTATTTAACTTTTTAGGGCGAGAAATAGGATTTACGGGTGTTAAACCAAACAATTTTTTTTTTATTATTTTGGATCTTTTAGATTAGTTATTTATTTCTTGCCAATTTTCTTATAAAATATTTGCTGTTGTTGGAATACATTGCAAAAAACTATTTTCAAACTTTATTGTAAGTTGCCACAAAAATCGCCCAAAAAATCCCAGTTCTCATGATGTTTTTTTCCAAGAAACCAATTTTCGCAGTTATACAATTGCGTTTTTATACCAATAATGGGGATTTGATTTCATGTTTTACGCAATTAATGAATTAGAATTTTTTTAATGTTATTTTTCTATTAGTTTTAATTAATAATTAGTTTTAAATTATTTTCAGAATTATTATTAAACTTTAATTTGGAAACTTTTTTATTATTAAACTTTTATTTGGAGAATGGGATTTTTTCATCTTTAAATTGGGAACTTTAATTTTATGAGCATTTAGGAAAACCGCGTTTAACGGGGCGCCACAGGGCTAGTTTACACCCTGACATATACATACATACATACATGCACACATATACACACACATACATACACACACAAACACACATATATAAATATACTTACATACACATACATACACATATATACATATGTAAATATATACAAACATACACATACAGACATACACATCCATGCATACATATACACTCACACTTATTCACATGCATTTATCACAAACAATTAAACACAGATACATATCTTTGGATGTATTAACTGTATTTGATTAGGAAAGAATGGAATAGGTTACTCATTAAAACATAGATTGAATGGAGAGCTTTTAGGTCATAGGGAAGGTTATTCCAAGATTTTATACTTTGATTTTTTATGGACTTATATCCATAAGTAACAGAACCATGTTTTAAGACTGCAAGATTCAGATTATCAATTGATCAAAGATAGTAACGGTTATTTGCATTTTTTGGGAAGAAATTGTTAAAGGTTAAAGGTAGGTTTTTGTTTTGGTGATTCCAGAGAAACTTTTTTTTAAATTGAACAAGGTCACATAGTTAAAGGATCTTAGAAGTAAAATAAAGCACATTAGGATTGAATTTGTAATTATGAAAATAAATTATTTTCAAAGCATTTGTAAATTATTTTCAATTATTTTCAAAATTGTTTTAAAGATGGGATAGCCTTTGCTGTTGAGATTGTCCCCATATTTGACAAGCATGTTGTATATGTAAGTCAAAAATGGCATGATATATATATTTAATATTGTTTCCAGATTGATATAATGGCGAGTTTTTGCCAGCATTCCATTTGATCTGCTCAATTTTATGGTTAGGTCTTTAAGATGGGACGCAAACAATAGGTTGGAATCAATTATAATTCCAAGATATTTGATAGAGTTTACAGGAATGATTTTCTGGCCACTTAATCTAAAGTTTAAATTTTTATTGATTTTTGTTTTATTAGATTTGAATATGACAGTTCAGTTTTGCTACAGCTGAGAGAAAGCTTATTTGAGCGAAGCCACTAAACTATATTGGCAAGATCATGATTAATGTATTTGTTAATTTTTTAAAAAGATTTTTTGATAATGAGCAAGTTAGTATCATCAGCAAAGTGGTAAAGAATTGCAAACTTAATTGAGTTATTAAGGTCAATTATAGGTAATAACATATAAAGAAGAAAAAGTAGTGGTCCTAATACTGACACCGTTGGAGACAAACTGAGATCTGTTGAGAAGATAGGAAGTAAACCATTCAAAAGGCATTCGTCTGATTCCATTCTAATTTCTTGAGTAGGATAGAATGATCTTTTGTATCAAAAGCTTTTTGTAGATTTACAAAGACACCACATGCAAAGTTTTTATCGTCAAGAGCTTTTTTAATAGACTCAGTAATTTTAATAATTGCATGATTTGTTGAATGATTAGTACGAAACCCATACTGGTGTTTGTAAAGGCACTTAAATTTATTCAAAAATGCATAGAGCCTCTTATGCATAGCTTTTTTAAAGATTTTGCTTAGGTTTGAAAGAAGAGAGATAGGACGGTAGTTACACATATCCATTGTAGAACCTTTTTTGAATATCAGAATGACTTTAGGAACTTTGAAAGCACCTGGGAATAAACCGTTTTAAAATGAGTTATAATAATACTGAGAGGTTTAGAAATTATGTCTGGAATAAGTTTAAGAAGGAATTTAGGAAGGCTATTAGGACCAAAGCTTTTTCCAACTCTAAGGGTGGTTTTAATAAGATTAGAGATTTCATTCTCTGTGACAGGATCAATAAAGAACGATTAAAATTTGGAAAGTTGATATGGTCAGTAAAATTGGATGTTGAAGGTATGATTTTTTTTTTTTGAAGTTTGTTTTGGATAGTAACAAAAAAGTTGTTTAACATATTCAATACAGTAATTTGATTTGTGATAATATTTTCTTTCAATTTAAGTTTGAGAGTTGAACTATAGGAGGAGGGTTTTATGTTAATGGTTTCTATTATCCGTTTCCAATTATTTTTAATATTGTTTAAGTTTTTACTAAAATAGGTTGTGTAATAGGATTTTTTACTAATTTTTAATAGATTGCTGATTCTGTTTCTATGAAATTCAAATTTAGAAAACAGTTTATTTTTAGTACTAATATCTTTACATTTTGTGCATTTTTTATATAGTCTGTTTATAATGGAAATATATTTAAGTATGCCATTGGTGATCCATGGTTTTGATTTAAGTTTTATTTGCTGCTTAGTTAGTTTTTTGTATGAAGCATTCTAATCTAATCGGTTTTCAAATGTCTTTAAAAGAAAACTGATAGATTGATTTACATCATCATCTTTTTTAATATAGAGATCCCAGTTAATGTTGAAAACATCTTCAATAAATATATTTTTGTTAAAAGTCTTGAAACATTGCCTGTAAGATTTACTTTTTTAATGGTGGTTGGTTTTTCTAGAAATGCAGATAAAATGAGCCATATGATCAGATATTGAAATAGTAAGATTGCCAGAGATTTGGTCAGGTGAATTGAAGTTTATAAAAATGTTATTGATAAGTATTTGTGATTTGGCTGTTATGCGTTTTGGCAGAATTATAACAGGATGTAATGAAAAATAAATAAGCGAGTCAAGGTAGCTAGATATAGGATTTGATTTATTATATTTTAGTATATCCATATTAAAATCATAACAAAAATATAACTAATTATGTTTTAAACTAATTATTATTTTGAAAACCAAATAAAAAATTTCGAAAACA
Source organism: Hydra vulgaris (assembly GCF_022113875.1). Classification (NCBI taxonomy): domain Eukaryota; kingdom Metazoa; phylum Cnidaria; class Hydrozoa; order Anthoathecata; family Hydridae; genus Hydra; species Hydra vulgaris. The sequence continues at coordinate 20,415,224 of NC_061170.1, read as the reverse complement.
ATTAGTTAACAATTTAGTAAACAAATTATCTATATGTTTTATATTTCACCTAAATAGAAATATAAGCTTAAAAATAAATATATCAACATCATCGTTTTATTCATTATGTTCATATACATCTTCTTAATCTCTTTCGTCAGTAACTAATTCATAATTTTATTCATCTTCGTCTTCATTGTCATACTAATTGTACTCATTATCAGTTTCATTATGAATTTAGATTTTATCATTGGTATTTTTATTTGATTTTTTAATAAGAAGTTTCAATCTAGAGCGCTCTTTGATAATTGATTTTTTTAAACTTTATCTTAAGAAACTATTATAGTTGATATTATTGGATCACTTGTAATGAGAAGATAGTGAAGTTGGTCCTCAATTGTATGGAGTCTTGTATCATTTTCTGGTGAAGTCTGAATTGTTTATTATTTTTATTTCTAGATTCTTATTACTATGTATTGTTAGAATAAAATAAAATTCAACTAAAAAGTTATGTTCAGACGTGTCAGGAAAAACTCTCAAAACATAAAAGTTAAAGTTAATTACGTCGTATTAGCATTTATGTCGCTAATTTTTTCTATAAAATGAACGTTTTAAAACTACATTATTTTTTAATGGGGCAAGTTAGCACAGCTAACTTTTTTAGTTTCTTATAGAATGATACAAACTCTCTTTAAAAAAAGAATTGGCTTTGCGAAGGAAGTCTAAGGTAAAAAAGTCCTAGCTCCATAAAAAATAGTTATAAATTAAAATAAAATGATCTATTATATTTGTATGTTATTAAAACTAAAATAAAAAGCTTTGTATATGGGGAGAAAATTAAGTTTTAATAATGATAAAATTTTAATGATAAAAAAAGCTGTTTTCAATCACTTTCAAACGTATATTAACGTTTAAATCTATCATTTCAATATTTATTTTTTTGTACCATTAAAATCATAAGAAACTGTAGAAAATAGTTAGCTAATAACATTATTGAAATTACGCTACTCAAAAAACTGTATTTTGGCCAAACTTTAAGTGTTTCTGAATTACTGAGGAACTGTTTAAATTTTTGATGTAAAGGTAAAAATCATTTCAAATCAATTTTTGTTGATTTTAATGTTTTTTTTTTGTTTTTTTTCATATGAACAACCTGTTCTGATTAAGGAATCAAACTGTTCCAATTTAGGAAACCAGTTGCCTTGATTGAAACAAAATGGTAGCTTTGCAAAAACAAATTTGTTTCCAATAACAGTGCGATCAATTAAGTCAAATTATGGAAAAAAAAGTATAGTAGGGTTGTTTGTTTGTATTAATCAAATCATAAATGTTTTCATAGTTAAGCCATCTTTAATTAATATTTATTCCTAAAGTGTTCCAATTGAGGCAATCACCCCTACATGGTTAAAAAAAGTTTTCGCTTTGCTTATAAAAATTTTTACGTTTATGAATATCCCAATATTAAATGTTTTTAAAGATCTATACACCCTTGAAGCATAGAAAATATATAGTTTCCTATACTATAGAAAATATATAGTTTCCTAACTAGTTTTTTAACTAACCCTTTTGTAAAACAAAATTTAATCACTTTAGTATAACCTATGAAGCACCTTATCTTTGGAATAAAATGTAAACTTATGAAGCTCCTTATCTTTGGAAAAAAATATAAACTTATGAAGTACTTTATCTTTAGAACAAAATTGTTAATCCTAATTTTGATCTATCTCCATTTTTTAAAAATAAGAATGTTATTTTTAAAATGAATTATATATTTAAAATTTTCGAAATGTATTTTTCAATCATTTATTATTTGAACTATTACCAATTTTTATTTTGATTTGCTCTTCTTGTATTATATTATTTTTATATTGCAATTTTTTTATGGTTTTGGTGACGAGATCAGTATGATCTTCTTCCAAATTCTAAGTTTATATTATATGAAATGTTATCAATGCAAACTAAAAGATTAAAAAATATATATTTATATATTTTTAGTTGCATTAAAAATATAAAAAACTTGACTTATTCTAAGTTTAGCTTTTTATATTAGGGGCTGTCCATAAATGATGGCAGTAACTATTCCTTGCTTTTCGACCTTCCTCCAGCACTTTTTCAAAATCTGTCAATTTTTCGCTATCTTTAACCCCCCTTCTCCCCCCTTTAAAAATGAATTTAGTTTTTGTTCTCTCTCCCCCCTCCGATTTCTTAAAAAAAAAATAAAAATCCGTATTTACCATACGCAATTTAAAAAAAAAAAATACTCATAGACATAAACATAGAATCTTTTGTTTAAAAAAAAGAACCTTTAAACTGACATCGTTTTGGTTTCTACACCCTCTCCCCATTGTCAATTTTTTTTTTTTTTTTAAGTTTATTAAGGTGCCCCAAGAAGTCCTTACGGTCTTATCACAGAGCACCGCGGAAGAGCATTTAATAGGAAGTTCACGCCTCCTTCCCAACCAATGTCGCAAATCTTGCCCAAAGGTGGGGTTTGAACCACGGATCTTACGTTTCTGAGGCAAGTGCGCTACCACTACGCCACGGCTGCTATTATTGTCAAACTTTTCAGCACCCTTCCCCCATCTATTTACTGACATCATTTATTGCCCCGAACAACTAAACTTTTTATTTCAACTTTTCAATCTTTTTGTTTTAACTTTTCATTTAATGTTCGAGTCAAAATTTTGTTGATTAAAATCAATTCATTTCTTCAAGGTCGACAACGAGGTTTTAAAAGTAGATGGAAGGGGTACAATCCTCAATTTCTAAAAAAGGATCTTTTATATTTTGAAATTTCTATATAAAAAAAACAAACACTCTTTTAGAAAAAAGTGGGAGCACGTGCCTCCACGCGCCTACCCCTTTCCTCCCAGCGTAAATTTATAAATAAATTTAAATACAACTTAAAATTCCAGCAACTTAAAAAAATAGTAACGAAAATTATGTTTTTATTACTTTATTTATTTTTAATTTATTTTTAATAAATTATAGTTTTTCAATATTTACTTCTTTTTGATTAGTTTGTTTTTTTACTTTGTTTTGATTATTATAAAAACCGATTATGTTAAAGTTTATGAAAAAAATTCTAATGGTAAATATCATTGAAAGTTTAAATAAACAAAATACCTTTATTGCTAAGATTAGTTGTAAACTTTTTATCTGCATTGGTATCTTTTTGTGAGCTTTCAAATAGTTCGTTGTTACTTTCAGCTTTGTTGTGTGTTTCGCCAAATTTTTCATATGAATTATTTTCATTTTCATTGATATCTTGATGTTGATCATGGGATAAATAATTTGTTTCTTTTGTATGATATTCGGGGAAGTTTTTATTAAAGTCACTTTGATAACGCATGTTTTCAGAATATCCGTTCAAAGAACTGTGTTTACTTCCGTCTTCAAAACTATCTCCATTGTTTTTATGTTTGTTATCAAAAAAATATTCATTTTCAAACTTACTGTCTTTATTAAATTCATTTTCAAATTTGTTAAAGTTTTTGTTTTTTTCTCCTCTATCGTCTTCCCCTATTTTTAACTCATGTTCATAATGTTTAAAGTGATCATTTTCTTCCATCTTGTGGTTTGTTTCATCAATTTCAGGTTTGTCTTGATCGATGTATTTTAAAACTTCATTTTTTATTGAGGAATCTAAAGGTACATTATCAGAAAGCAAATCGTTTTTAACATCATCAGAGTACAGATATTTGTTAATAGTAGACTCTACTTCATCGTGACTATTCATATTGTTATCTCCTTTGTCGTGGTTATACGTCATAGTATTATCTCCATTAAAGTGATTGTTTGATATACCATGCTCCTTCGAGTGAATATTATGTTTATCGTGTTCCGTATTGATAAGCGCATTTTCTTTTTCTAGCACTTTATTCTTGTTGTCGTTGGTTTCACGATTGTGATGGACGCTGTTTTTATTGCTATTGAGACCCCCTGTAATTAGACTTTCTATATCGTATTTTGAGCCTTTAAGTAAAAGATCATCATTTTTAGTGAGTGCATTAATTAACCCTTTTGTATACGCATCTTCCTCATCTGGATTTGTATAAGGAATGCTTTCAGAATCTGAATACATATCTGATAAAACATTTGAACTTTTATCAAACCGAGGTTGTGATTTAAATTCTTTGCCTCTTTTAAATGGTTTTGAGTTGATAAAGTCACGTTGTTTTTGATAGTGATCTATTTTATAATTGGTAGTTGGAAATCTTAATCCTTCTGTCTGTAGATTGCTTTCCGTATTTCGATTTAAACCACTGGCTGAACATGAGTGAATGGTTATGTAAGGTATTAACGACCAAACTATAGAAAAATAAAAGAAAATTTGACAAAATTGACTTAAAACAGATTTACAAAATTATTTATTTTAAAATCTAAACCAGCATTTAATGTGTTTTAACATAAGGCAACCAAGGCCGGCGCGAAGGAGGGGGGTGTAACACCCCCCATCAATGATTTTTGGTCGGCAAATTTGACCCTTAGTCGGCAAATTTGACCCTTTTCGACTAGTTAGTTGGCAAATGTCGACCCTTTCGATATAGGGTAGTCGGTAGTTTAAACAGTTAGTGGGCAAATGTCTTCATGCAGTCGGCAAATTCTCTAAAACGAGGACCTTTTTTTTTTTTTTTTTAGTCGGCAAAAGTGATTATGGCACCCCTCCACGTGACACCTAGTCGCGCCGGCCCTGAAGGCAACATGAAATATGTAATTTATGTATAATTTATACTTGGATTTATGTTCGGGATCGTCTATAAATTACGCAGCGGTAAATTTCACTAATAAACAAAACAAAAATAATCAAAAGTTTTCCCTCGCAGAGCCTTAAGTTAAAAAAAAAATCAAAATAGCACCTCAAGTTTAATAAAAATCGCCGCGTAAAAGAGCTTAAGATCTCCAACTTATTTTTTTAAAATAATTTAAGCGTTGCGACGATCTTTTATTTAAATATTTCAATTAATTACAAAAGTTTAAGTTTTATTTTTAACTTGTAGAGTGCTTTAAATTAGATAAATATAGAATCTTTGATTAAATACTGATTAAAGATTAATTATAATTATTTCAATATATTCGAAACAATTTTGGATTTTTTTTATATATAAGAGTAAAAAGTTTCAGATCAGTTTGTTTCCATAAATAAATAAGTTTACAAACTTTATAAACCTTTAGAAAAACAACGAGCTCCAAAACGTTGTGCATATCGTTTGTTCGCACGGAACAGAATAAATAACTCAGCATCAATATAATGCAATAATTTTCAGACATTTAATTTTGAGCTTAATTTTATGACAAAAGTTGTGTGTTTTGATTATGCGAATATAAAGAGTGAACCCAATTCTGACTAAAATAAGTCAGTCTCATGCAATTGTAATATAACAATTCACACCACCTTTTTATGTTTTGATTGCAAAAATAATCTTTTAAATTATTTGTTGTATAATATTTCACTTTATTTGATACAACTTGATAGCTTTATCAGATCCAGTCAGGAGTAGAATTACTGTGATTACCCTGCTACTGGTAACTTATAATTCAGTACAATATGCAACATATATCGTTGTCTTGTAGGACTCGCTTTTTCAGGCAGAAGATGCTAGCTCTAACTTCAAATTACGCAAAAAATTTCTGTTTACTTTATATTGATGTTATTTTGATCTTAGATTGATTTTCTTGTCTTAACTTATGGGTTTTTGATTGAAACTTTTTGGCATCTCTTTCTTTTTTCTCCTTACCAGTGTATTATTCTAAAACTCAGTTTAGTGTTTCTGAGTCGGCAGGCAGTAAGGTTTTCCAAACTCTGTGGTAACTCTCAAAGAGGCTAACTTTATCAACAGCTGTAAAGTATTAGAGTGTTAACAGTACCATTATGTTGCATAGATAGTGTCACTGATAATACTTCTGGCGTGCATTGTTAAAGCCACATTATCATAAATTTAGGTTGACTAGCAGAAAAGAAACAATTGCATAGTTTGTTGGATAGAATGCTATTATCTCTCTGTGTTTAAGTGAAGTTTTTTCTAACAATTTAAATCAGTGCTTAATAAAATAAAACACAAAAAACAATTATGTCAATCAAAAATCACCACCGAATGTTTTAATTTGCCTTTTACAAAGTATGTCATTTTTGAAGTAACATTTTAATTTTAAAACCATATTTCTTACAAAGTTTATTAGACCAACTGTATTTTTTTGTCTGAAAAATGATATTATAGTTTCTAATTTTTTAAAACTCCAGAAACTGTCTCCTCTGATCTTTTTCTATTATAAGAAAAAATTCTTTGAATCTTTAACAAACTTTTAATCTTGATCTTGTGTCAAAAAAATCATTTTGAGTTAAAAAAATCTCTAATAATCAAAACAAACAAAACAAATCAAAAAGATCCTCTTGTTCAAGAGTTTACTACATAAGATGGAAGCAGTCAGGCAAGGGCTATTGTTATTGACACATTAACGGCTTTTAATAAAATCTGGCATGTTGATCTTCTCCATAAGCTAGCTTCATATGTTGTATTTGAGAAAATTTTTAAAACTATTGAATTATGTCTTAGTTATTGCATTAATGAAGTTGCATTTGATAGACAACACTCATTATCATTTTTATTAAGTTCCGAGTTGCCATGTTTTTTTTTCATCCAAATTAATGATTTTCATGATAATATAACTCTAAAGTAAATTTATTTGATCATAGTTCTATACTCCATTTTGATGAAATGTCATTGCTTTTGATTGCATTGAACAGTAAGCAAATCTTAAATATCTTCTTTTTTGCAGACTTTTAGTAATAAACAACTCAGTTGTTAATAACATCGCAATATTGTTAATATGAATTTGTAAAATGTGTTTCTTAAAATGGAGCTTGGTAGTAGAGTTACTTTATGCCTATATTTTGAACATTGTATTTATTTTTAAATAAACTTTGAAATAGCACAACCTTGAAATAGCACAACTTAGAGATTAAGGCGTAAAAATTGAGCTTAAATCACTTGTCTTCTAGTTTTGGGTTATTTATTCTTGTCTTCTAGTTTTGGGTTATTTATTCTTGTCTTTTAGTTTTGGGTTATTTATTCTTGTCTTCTAGTTTTGGGTTATTTATTCTTGTCTTCTAGTTTTGGGTTAGTTATTTATTCTTGTCTTCTAGTTTTGGGTTAGTTATTTATTCTTGTCTTCTAGTTTTGGGTTCTTGGCTCTAAACCTAGTTGTTCATTTGGAGTAAACGCAATTAATAAAAATTGTGAAAATGCGAGTAAAGTATTGAGAATACTTTACTCGCATTTTCTAAAGATCTTACATCTATATACATTATACAGTTTTTAGAAATTAAATTTTTTAACATAAAATTAATTTAATTTAAAAACATTGTATAATATTTTGTATAATAGTATAAGGTATTAAATAAAAATATGATATTTATTTTAAAAATATGATATTTCAAAATTTATAGAAAATGCTCAAAAAAGCGTTTTATTAATTTTCATAAAATTAAAACGTAAATAAAAATTAAAAAAATAATAATACTTAAATGATAAACAAAATTTTATTAATCGATAAAAACAAATAAAAAATTTTTTTCTTTACAAAACCAAAATAAAAAATTAAAGAGTAGAATATTTTTTTAAGAAATGTTGCACTACTTACATGAAAAACCAAAACAAAGTAAAGAAAACATTATTGAAGATTGATTATGAATCAATAAATCTGACAATTTTACAAAAAATCAAGATTTCCATTACTGATTCCATCTATTTTAAATCTCTCATATGTATAAGTGTCTATATACTTAAGTAATATCAAATATTTAAAACGAACAAATCGTATATAGCATCAAATAATTAAATGATTTTTTTGAGACTCTTTTCTTAATCACAATAACTTAAATACAACTGTCAACTGCACTGGTAAAAATATAAATTAAAACACAACGTGAATGTTTTGATAACAATTTAACATTAGAACCCCTGCCATATTTGTTATTCTTTCTTGGTGCGAATAATAACTAAACATTGGTAGGCAAACGTCTTGGTGCGCATACCTGTGCGTATCCTTGTTCAAGCAAGCATGGAAGTGAATTGAAGTCAGATAACTTTTTTATAGTAGGAATAAGCAATTTAAAATAAAATTTTATTGTCTTCAAACATCTATTATATTTCAAACTCAAACTTGTATTCCAGACACCGTTCTTTTGTCAGAAAAATCCAATACGATAATACCGGCCAACTCTGTTCAGTATGCATTAACGTTATTCAAAGATTCAAATATCATTGCTTCGCTTTAAACATTTGTTCTTTTTTTTGTTGTTATTTATTTTATTAAATTTACTTTTTATCTACTTTTCTCAAGACTATTTTCAAAAAAAAAAAAAAAAAAAAAAAAAAAAAAATATATATATATATATATATATATATATACAAGGCCGGCCCGATAGGGGGGTGTGGGGGGTGTCCCCACACCCCCCATCAATGATTTTCAGTCGGCAAATTGGACCCTTAGTCGGCAAATTAGACCCTTTTAGACTAGTTAGTCGGCAAATGTCAACCCTATCGCTATAGGTTAGTCGATAATCTAGACAGTCGGCAAATGTCGTCATGGCAGTCGGCAAATTTTGGAAAACGAGGACCTTTTTTTTTTCTTTTTTTTTTTTCTTTTTAGTCGGCAAAATGTAATGGCACCCCCCCCCGTGACCCCCGGCCCTGTATATATATATATATATATATATATATATATATAAACGTGAAAAAAATCGTCATAATCATAAAATGTTAGTAATCATGCTAATTGCCAAAAAATAATTACTTTTAAACGTTTATAAATGTAGTTCATCAACTTGCATAGTGTCCACGAACTTCTAGACAGTTAACAAAACGGATATTGAGTAAATTAACTTCCTCAATTAATTATCCTCATAATCTTTTGCAGATCATTGGCAGACCATTTGCCACTGGACTTTTTTAAGATAACTCCATCAGCTCCATCAACTTTTATTAGAATCAAGGTAGGGTTAATTACCAGGCTAGGGGACTCTGATCTCGATCCCATTTATTTTTAATTACAAGCCTGGTCATGTAACGGGAAGTTCCGTGATGCTGCAATTTATGGCAAGCGATAATGTACTTTAATATTTCAAGTTGTTTTTGAAGTGTTTCAAAAAACTATGGGCATTTACTGTTGAGAAGAATAAACCATAAACCACAATTTTAACTGGCTGTAATAGCACCTGAAATAACAACTATAGAGCAATATTTTACAGCCTGAAGCAGATATTAGAGGTTGTATTGCTGGCAAGACTGGTGCATAATATTTTTAGAACATTACATCCTCTTAATCTGCCGTAAACCAGTCCATATATAGGCTTTTTAAATAGGATTGCACTAACGCTTTCTATTTGTTAAAACACTTTGTGGAAAACATATCGGATTTAGCTTTTAGAAGAATTTTTAATGATGCATTTTTTCTGCTAAATTGAAGCATGCAAAATCTAAACACGTTTTTGTTTTTGTCAATTTGTTACTTTTTTCTATATTTTAGCTTTTTTGCCAACAAAATATTAATTTACGCGGTAAGCTAGCATTTTTGTCATTACCCAGAAGGCATTAGTTTTTAAAAGTTACGTTCTAAATGTGTTTTAAATGTCTTTTAAACGTCTTCTAAATATTCTTACAGAAAGAACGTTTAAAAGACGTTTAAAAAATGTCTAAAAGACATTTAGAACGTAACTTTTAAAAATAAATGCCCGAAGGGTATTTTGAGTCGGTCACTTTTACTTATCCAGCGGGTATAGACGTCTATAGGATGTCTATTACTTAAAATTCATTTGAAAGTTTTGAAACTTTCGCATTTTTTAAAAATCTTCTCGGTATTGTAAATTTTACATGATTATTTCAAAACGCGAAAATATTTTTTGATAAAATTCAAGTTCTACCAACAAATTTTATTTACAGATCCATTTGAAATCTTATAAAGTTAATAATAATAAAATTAACCAACCGACCGAAATTAGACAATTTCGGTCGGTTGGTTATTTTTGCATAAACTTCATTTAAGCAAAAAGTATTAAAAATTATAATAATGTAAAATGAGATCAACATAGAGTAAAACTCATACTATCGGAACACGTTTACAATATTTTTAATGATGAAATCTTTGTAAAAAACCTAATAAGTGACTATAAAAAAAATTTACGAATTAAAAACTTTCTAAATATTAAAATGATAAGCAAGTGTAAAAGGTTATTGAAGAAAAAATCATTTGATTAAAACTAAAATAAAAGAAACACTCTCTTTATGTAGGTCAATACTCTCTTTATATCGGTCAGTACTCTGTTCAAGACGGTCAATACTCTGTTTATGTCGGTCTGTACTCTGTTTATGAAGGTCAATACTCTGTTTATGTCGATCAAAAATTTAATCGTTTATTTCAGAAACCCGTCGATTTTCGGAAAACTAAAAAAAACTTCCAAATTTTAAAACTAGTGAAGGCTTTGGGTTAGGAAAAAAATTTAAAGTGTTTCTTATAGTATTGCTAAAACAAATAATGCTTGGGGTTAATTTTATAGATTTTATTTTTTATGCAAAATGTTTAAAAATTTTCTACTTGACGGGTTTCTGCTACAAAATTAAACTTTTCACCAAAAAAAAAAGTTTTTGACTATAATACTAATTTTGAATAACAGTTGTTGGTTGTAAATAAAGAAGCATACTATCTTCATGTCTAAACATGTTAAAAATCAAAGAAAAAAAGTTTTTAAATCAGTTTAAGACAAACGAGATAAAATAAAATATACTATAACATAAAACATATTGCTATGGTCAAACTTATTGTTTGAGTTTTTATTCTACTTATTGTCATTAATTTTGCAGGCGGCCTGGTGTGTAAGCCACAGAACAATTTCATCATAAAAATGTTCAAAGCATTTAGTATACTTAGCAAACTTCTTCAGGTAATCAATTTTTGTTGTTGTTGATCTCTATCTTTCAAGATGAACATGCAATCACTGTTGGGAGCTCTGAAACTGCAGAACATTTTTGAGTGTGAATATAGAAGAGACAAAACTGTTAATAAAGTGCTGACAAAGCAAAAGCTGACCGAGGAAAAGAAAAAACATTTCCGCTGTCAGTTCTGTTGTCATAAAACTCTTTGCAGGCGGATAAATTCAATAAAATTCTGTCTTTCTTCCAAATTCCTTTCCCAAAAGTTTCATCTGAGTTGACAGTCTTCTAGTAAAAATGTTGTCACCAAGTATTAAAAGCGAAGATCATGTCGTTTGTTAATGGTGAATAGTAAAACGCCTTAAGTTAATTGATTTGAGAATCATATCAGCATACTAATTTGATTTATAAACTCAATTAATTCTTAAAATTTCAATTAAATTGTAAGAATGAATGAAACTGGGAAGAAGTGACAAACAGTTTTGAATATTACAATGACTTTTTTTTTGCCCTGAAGGGCTATTGCTGCAAAGAATAAGATGCTTAGTTCCACAAAATTTCAACAAAACTTCTTTTTAAAGTTTTTAAATAATGTAGTATTAAAGAGCGAACCTCATTTGAAGATTTATGGGCCAATATCTTTTTGGTTTCATGTTATTTACACAAAATTTGCTGCAGAAAGCCGCCATGCAATTTCACTTGACAGGTTTCTGCAAACAAAATTTTTTGTTTATTGCAGAAACCCGTCAAGTTTAATTGCATGGCGGCTTTTTGCAGTAAATTTTGCATTTTATGTAGAAAAAAAGATTTTCTCCTCTCTTTTTTTATTCATTCAATAAGAAAAATCTTTTTCCTTTTGTTACTTTTTCTCATCAAATTGAACTAGTAAATAAATTAGTTGAAATAAGTATAAACCTTGTAAAATTAATTTTTAAAAATAAATGTTTTACAAAACTTGATTTTATTTATCTAATGAAAAATTTTTTTTTTATTAGATAGAAATTTTTTTGTTCAATTTATAGTTTTCATGTTTAGTGTTAGTTTTATAAGCAAAGTTTTTTTTTTTATCTTTCTTTTATCTTTTTTTTTTTTTTTTTTTGAAATATTTATATAAACTATAGTTTATTTAAATAAAAGGTAAACCTTTTGACTTAGGAGAACGCAGGGCAAATTTTATTTAAAATGGGAACAAGTAGTTATTTTTTATTGCTTTATTACGTAAAAACGGGAAAGTTATTAGCCTTTGAAAACTTAGTGTTTGGTCTCATTTTTATGATCTTAAGGAGAAATAAAAGTCACGCAAAAAATACGCAAAAAACGATATGTTATTATAAAAGTTAGAGTTTGCTTTCAAGTTTTTTAATGCGTGAAAAAAAACTTTTATACGCATAGGTTAAACAAATAGTCGACAAAATAAAATTGAGCCGATAGTTATAACTAGTTTATAAATTAATTAAAATGTTTCGTCTAGTTACAAAACATTTTTAAAATATCAAACACCCCGTTCCCAGCTCCCAGATCAAAAAAAAAGAGAAGCAAGTAATTAACTTAATAAGTAAAACAATTACTTGCTTCTTTTTCTTTTCAAAATTTGAAGTTAAAATAATTTATTACATTTAATGTTGTTTAAAAACTACTGAAATCCTTACATCAATGCTAATGTACCCTTAAAAATATTATTTATTTTGATAAGTTAAGTGAAGCCGGTGAAGCCAAAGAAATATCAAAAAAGTATAATAGAATGGAGGGAGAGCGAAGCCGAAAATCCTTTAAAATCTTAGTACAGTATTTGTTGAATAATTATTTCAGCGGCATATCAAAATGGTGCCTTTGCCTTGAAAAAGAAAAATTAAACTCAGTTAAACTCTTTTATGGCCTCTGGTCCTTACAACACTTTTGTTATTGTCTAACAAAAGTATTTTCCAGAACTCTTTTAAATTCTTTCTAAACCATTAAATAAGTGCTTAACTGAACCTTGTTTTCATACCTGCTGGAAAAAGGCATCTGTGGTTCCATTTTTTTAAAACAACGGAGAAAAATCTCACTCTTCCAACTATAATCCAATCAGTCTTTTCAGTATTATTGGCAAATTCTTAGAGTCTTTAACCAACAAATTTCTAACATTTCATTTTGAGTCTAATAACTCTCTGACATCAATACGGATTTCAATATTCTCGTTCTACGGGTGACTTGCTAACTGTTGTAACTGAATTATTCTATCGCACGTTTGATGGGGGTGGTGAGACAAGGAATATTGCTTAAGACATATGAAAAACCTCCAATAAAATTTTGCTTACTGGTTTTCTCCATAATCTTGCTTTATATGGTATGTCTGGAAATATTTTTGAGACTTTTAAATTAATTTTTAACCACAGTTTTAAAGCAATCCTTGAAAGATAAGGCTTTTTTCCATTTTAAGAACTTCTGGGGTATCTTAAGGTTCTATCCTTGGTTCTTTATTGTTTCTTATTTACAATAATGTGCTTCATGACGACATAACCTTATACTACTATCTGTGACAGCTAAGAGGTTTATGAATTTCAATTAAACTCAGTTATTTACTGCAAATAAAAATTACAATATCTTTGGCATTCTTATATTGATAAATTGAAACTCTCTCACTGAGTCTACTTTACTACTTTTTGGATTATCGCTCACTAATGACCTATGTCATTATGGAAACCATATACAATCCATTGCAAAGATAGCATCTGGTAAGTTTCTATTTATTTTGCTCAACATTATCTTACTCCTGATTACATTCTGTTATCATGTTTGGATGATTTTCTCTTCTAGAAAAATTATAGTTAACGGATTGTAAATGTAGTTGGAAATGCTCTAACATCCGAGCTGGAGCCACTCTCCCACCAACTTAAGATTGCATTTCTTTCTTTTATCTATAAACATTATTATGGTTGCTGCTCAAACGAGTTATTATCTCTTTCATTAACCAAAAAATATTCTTGCTTGACTTGTTATTCAGCAAAGTCGCATACTTTTACTTTATCGGTTCCTTCATGCTCTAAAAACTTTTATTTGTCTAGTTTTTTTCCATACTCATCATTGCTATGGAGTTTTTTTCCATCTTCATATTTTCCTGACAACCTGCGGCTTTTTAAGTCTTCTTTTCGTACAATTTAACCCTATTTTTTCTCTAGTAACTTCCAACTTTTTCTTATTGCGGTTGCTTACAGACTTGTTGGCAGTATAAAAAATAAATTAGATTTGTCTATAATTTTTTTATTTAATAACAATTTAACAAAAATATTTCATTACTATTTTAAAATCATTATATTTTTATGAATAAAACTTTATACTTAGTTAAATGTGTATTTATTTAGTAAAGTAAAACTTTATCATATTAAAAACATTTTAGCTAAAATTGATAGGTGTCATATTATATAAGTAAAATATAAAATCAATATTAAATTAAATAACGCATAGAAATAAAGTCAATAAATTTTTAATAGTTTTATTTGAAAAAATTAATAGATAGCAAATAGTCATGTTAACCCATAACAAAATAGAAATACAAAAAACGTCACGAATTATTTAATTGGTCTTTAACTTAAGAGCGAGAAGAGGAACTTTAGGACAGAGGTAGTTGAGGACAAATCAAAAATTTTAAAAAATACAAACGTATCAACCAAGTTAAATATATTAGTTGATTAGAAATACTTTCATACGTCACGTAATTTTTTTCAATAAGGTATTTAGATTGCAAACGTTTGATTATTTTTGATTTACTGTAACCTTTAAACGTAAGGAATTATTTTTTGCATTTTTAGTGAAAGATATATGTTCTACGATATAAATAAGAAATTTGATTACGGTAGGGTGGAGTAATGTGAATCTACGGGGTAGTCTGGGTAATTTTAAATCTAATTTATATTTATCTGTTATATTATTAATGGCTTTAGGTATAAAAGTTTTAACTTTTACCACTTTGTTATAATATGTTAAGCTAATTAATTTAAAAATATGACCCAACTGTGCCGTTAGAAACGGTATTTTTTTTAGCTAAAATGCATTTTTTTCATTTGTTTTTAAACTTCAGGAAAAATATATTCAAATAAGGCATAAGCATTTGGAAAATGGTTATTTTGAAAGCTTAATTACTATATTTTCAAGATAGTATAGCTTTAAAATACTAATTCACGTCGTTTGTTTAAAATTTAAAATATAATCAGGTGGGGTAATGTTGGTCTATGTATGTAAAATATTAGGATATGTCATTACATTATTGAAGTTGTTGTAAATAACATTATAAACCTATTAGTTTCATCAGGTCTGAACATTTATGTGTTTGTAGAAGGTCAAGAACTGTTAAACATTATGTATGAAGTTTATATCTTATGACTAATTAAGTAGCACGTGCATTTATTTGTATGAAACAATATGTTCACCTAGGTAAAATAAAGTTTTATATAAGACCTATTTGGTGTTATAATATAGATTGAGGATTAAAGTTGTGTGTGTGGGGGAGGGGGGGAGAAGAGGAGGGGAGGGGAGAAGGGCCATTTACTAAAAGCAAACATTAAGAAATTTACTCTTCTGCTAGTTTGTACAACTTTTTTTCTGCGAGATTTTATTTACAGCGGTACAGGACGTTCATTGGAGTCTAAAGAACATTATAAAGACTTGTTACGTTTATAAGGCGTTGTATAGATGTCTTACGGATGTCTGTGCCCACTCGGTTGAAGCAAAATGATTTATTAATAATCAAAAAAGACGTTGTTTTGTCATTGTTAACCGCAGATAATTTTTGATCTTTAGTCTACTGAAACTTCTCTCATTAAAAGCAGATGTAAAAGGAAGAGTCAAGTTGATTTTGTAGAGTATATACAAGTTAGGAAAACTTGATGTTATCTATTTCTCCTTTTAAAAACGAATTTACGTCTTTCATTTTTAGTTCAGTCGTGATTGCTGGAGATATTGATGATACACATCTTTGAAAATGGACTGGTGCGAGTAGGTTTCAAGTGGGAAGGGGGTGCCATACGGGTTTTGGTCAAAAACATTTTTAACATATAAACACAAATTTAAACTACTCCGCAATGTTGAAATTAGTTCATTTATAACTTTTTGTTTTTCTCGAAAGAAATTTTTTTTGCCGTTTGTAAAGTCATTATAGTTTTATCAACATCTGTGACTGTACAGTCACAGTAGTTTGGATACATCAAACTCTGTTAAAAATCCATCGGTACGTTATGCGTACCAATGGATTTTAAGAGATATTTTATTTAAACAAAACGTCTCTGTTTTATTTTCTGCCATATATGCAGGCAAATTTGTAAAATAGGTATGTAAACAATGGTTTGTTGTTATCTAATTTTCTATTTCCATTTAAACAAATGCAGAATTTAGAAATTTATATTTTAGGGGGCGCCAGTTGACTGGCTTTTGGAGCTCAAAGGGGCAGCTCGCACCCTTTGCCTTATGCTAAATCCGCCACTAATAAAAACTCCTTTTAAAAATAAAATTCCTGGGAAATAATAAACTACTTTTAGGAAACGTCATGTTGTAAAAGTGCGGTTGGGTAAACCTGAAATATTTATATTGTCCAGAGCTAAAAGTTTAACACATGAAGTTGTAAATAAATTTTTTTTCTTATTTATCTGATGTAGTTCATAATAATAACATTGTATCAAGTAATATATAATGTATCTGCTGAAACAGCAACAATACTAAAATACCAAACAAAACAAAAAAAGTGAGTAAAAGCAAAATCTGGAGAATCTCTTATAAATGAAAAAGTCAAACGACGATTACTCGAGGAACAAAAAGCTAGAGAGAAAAAAAAAAACCAAATTAAAAAAAATGTATAAAGCCATTAAACATTAAACTTTCACAAAAATTTTGTGGAATATATTATAAAATCAGGGTTGAGGCAGCATTGAAAAATCTTCACAGGGCACATTTTGAATGTTGTGACCTTTATTTTTTTAATTGAGTTTCAAGAAAAGTTTTATTCATGTTTATCTAATTCCATTTTACATTCACACTCTTTACTTTTTTATTTCAAGTTATTTTTGTACTTATGAGATTGATAGGTAATTAAAAAGCATTTTCATTTTTGTTTGTTTGAATATAATGTACGAGAAAACTATTTATTCATTAAATAATTTTTTTTAAATATTATATTCATTAAATAATTTTTTTTAAATATTATATTCATTATATAATTTTTTTTAAATATTATATTCATTAAATAATTTTTTTTAAATATTATATTCAAACAGAATTAAGAAAATGATGAAAACAGAATTAAGAGAATTATTACCAATTAACGAAATTGAATAAACAGTTTTATCTCAAACCATTAAGTTAATGTTTTGAGATATAAAGAAAAATATGTTACTGTTAATAAAAAAAATTGCTCGATAAAAAAAATAGAATTTTATGAAACATTTCTTGTCTTTTTATTATATTTCCTTAACTTTCCCAATGTCGTCCAGAACTACCCCCTCTTGTGGGGTAGTTTTAGACAATTACACTTTACTTTTTTTTTAAGAATCAATAACTAAATTATTTTTTTCAGCAAAAATTTCAACTTTTTGTCAAACAATACAAATGTTATGGTATCTCTTTTAAAAAACATCCTTATGTGCCCCCTTCTCCCCTACAATTGATATTGACCGATAGACAGACTTGATTTAAAAGTCACTTTTTAAACGTTGCAGTTAACTTCTTTTTCCAATTTCTAAAAAACTTAGCTTTGTCTTAAACAATAAACAAAAAAAAAAAAATACAAAACAATTAGCGAGCGAAAAAAAATATGATAAACTGTTATCTAAATATTACTCCGGAGTAATAAAATAAAAAGAATTTCACATTTTCAATAAATCAATTTTTCAATGAAGAATAATCTAAAGTAAATGAATGGTTTATAAGTAACCGCCTTTCACTAAATGTAGATAAAACTAAATTCATCCTGTTCCACAAACCAAATAAAGTTGATAATATTCCACTTAAACTGAAAAATCTTTTATTCAACAAAACAGATGAAAAAAGGGAATCTACTGTTAACTTTTTAGGCGTAATTCTTGATGAAACCTTGTCATGGAAGTTTCACATCCAATCTATTGAAAGTAAAATCTCTAATAATATTTCCGTACTTTATAAAACAAAACCATTTTTAAACGTAAAAGCTCTAATGAAAATTTATTTTTCAATTATTCACAGCTATCTTTCTTACTGCAACATTGCATGGGGAAGTACGAATTACGGAAAACTCACTTTTTTGGGGGAGTGTTGATTCTAGCTCTCGTAGTTTTTAGTTATTTAAAGGGTTGTTAACCCAAATGTAGATGTGTTTATTTTAATGAAAACATACCAAATAATGTAATATTAATCTGCAAATTATTTCTATGATATCTGTGGACAAGTGACACAACTTCTAATTTATTTATCAAAATTATTTTAAATAAGATTTTATAATAATATAAGTATTATTTATACTACTATACAATTATAGATTATATTGTTAAATAATATATACATATAAAAATATATATTACAGTGTTAAAAACTGTCAACTTATGATATCTTGTGATATTTGTAAATTCATTGAACTTGCTGTTCCAGCCTCGTCTCTTTATATGACAGGACCTCAAAGACCTCAGATACATGCTTCTTTAAAAATTACATTAAACTACTTACGTTAGACGACACTTAAAATTCGCTTTCCATGCGCAGTCATCTCATCTCAAATACGAAATTAAAAGACTAAAGCGGATCTAACTTAGAGCAACGAAAGTAACTAGTGAGCGCAAACATATTTTTTATTCAGGCAGGTAGACTAAAGGTAGCATTGAGTTGATTTTTTTCAAAAAGCGTTTTTTATGTTAAAAGCAGCTGATTATGTTTGTTCCAAGTCTTTAAGGCATTTTAGAGTGAACATTATTCGTTTTCACGACATTTTGTATTAGTTTTGAGGTCACCTTAAAAAAAAAAAGTTGTTATCGATTTTTTCCATCAGCATTGTTTCAAGACTTAGCAGAGTCCTTTGTAAGTAATTTCTTTCATCATTGGTTGGGGTTCTGAAAAAAAGAAACTAAATAATTTTTTTCATAAAAAAATAGTTTTGATCATATTATTCAATAAAAATTAATTTTTAAAAAATGGACGATTTATGTGGAACTTTTTTCTTCAAAAATATTTACTACAATAACTAATGTTTAACTTATATTAACTTATAACTTATATATATTATTCTATAACATATTATATATTATTATATATTATTATATAACTTATATATATTATTCAGTTTGATAAATATCCCGCCAAATAAATAAACGTAAAATGGCGGACCAAAGTTTGTCTCTTAATAAAACGCAGGGCTTTTTGACCCCGCTATCTATCTAGCTACCTCTCAGTAAACTAATTTAAATAAAGAAAAAAATAAAGTAATTTATCTTAAAATTTTTTTTAAGATAAATAACAAAAAAAAGTTAGGAAAATGAAATCAAACTCAACACAATAATACTTTACAAATAGAAACGTCATTTTCCTATCACACAACAACAACAACAACAACAACAAGCTAAATTGTTCCCTAAATTCCGTAAATTGTTTTTACAATAGTTTTGATAATATGATAATAACAATAATAGTAATAATAGTAATAATAATAATATATTATAATAATATAAGATAAAAAAAAAAATTATACAAATTATAGTAATAGTAATAAAAGTATATTTAAAATAATTACAATGAAAAAATAATAATAATAACTAATATTAGTATAATAATAAATTAATGATTTATTAGGATGGTGGCCCTCATACAGAAATCTGATCAAAGGAGTGACACCAATTTTTAATACAAGTAATAATAAGCAAAGACGCACACTGAAACACATTGACCGTAAACACATAGACCAAAGCACATAAAATATACATCAAAACAAACATGTAGAAATCAATTTACTGATGATAATTGTAGTAATTACGAATAGAAAATTAAAAGAATATTTTAATCGTAAGGATAATAATGTCAAAAAGTTAAAATAAAAAGCTTTTCAGAATTTTTTTAAGTTAATATTGTTTAGTTAGATGGAGTAAAGATATTTTAGAATATATTTTTTTGGACTCATTCAAAATGCATCCAAGGCTCCTGTTCCATTCACAGATGCACTGATAAACAATAGAACGTTTACCATATTTCTAGGTTTTAAAAGATGGTACATCTAATTTTCCATTGTGAATATTTCTAGTCGAGTAGGAATGTAATAGTCTAATTTCTGTGAACAAGTTTGTGATAGGAGATGGTATGTTTTTATTTAAGGAATCAAAAATAAAAAGAAGATTAGCATACTTTACAAGCGCTGGAAATGTTAGAATGAAAAGTTTTTTGAAGGACTTTTATGTATCTGATTTAATTGGTTGGAAGTTTATTAATCTGTTGGATTTGCGCTGAGACAATAGCAATTTGTTAATGCGATAGTTTCCAACTTGACCCCAAACTTGACAACAATAGCTAAAATGAGATGAAAATAATGCATAGTAAATATTCTTAAGTGTAACTTTATCAACATAATGACGAATTATTGAAAGCATACCGTTAGCTCGAGATTTTCTTGCTTTCTTCATCAATATGAAAGTCCCATGAAAGATTGCAATCAATTAATACACCAAGATATTTAGTAACTCTTGAAGGATATAGCCGTTTATTATTAATTTTGATTTTGATTTCAACATTTTTAAAGAAATTGTTTTTTCTTGGAGATGAAAAAAAAAATTAGTTCAGTTTTTTCGGTGTTGAGACATATTAGGTTAGAATTTAACAAGTGAACTATACCTTTTAGATCCGAATAAACATTTTTACATAAAGAATGATACGATTTGTTGATGTGCAAGAGATTTGTATCATCAGCAAACAGATGGGCTGAAGAGAAGTGAACAGAGTTGAGTAGGTCGTTAACGTAGATTAAAAACAAAAGAGAACCTAGAACAGAACCTTGAGGAACACCACACAAAACTGATTTATTACTAGAATTGAAACCATTAATATTTACAAATTGTTTTCATTCTGAAAGATAAGATCGAAACCAGTCATTTACAATACCGCAAATTCCATATTGCTTTAATTTAGAAATCAAAATACTATGGTCAACGGTATCGAAAGCTTTTTGTAAATAGATAAAAACACCACAAACGGAATGACCAGTATCTGTAACTTTCCTGATTTTTTCCGTTATACTTACTAATGCATGGCAAGTAGAATATTTTGATCGAAAACCAAATTGATTAAATCATTTAAACAATTGAATGAGTTTAGAAAAAAGTACACTCTAGAATACATAAGTTTCTCAAGAAACTTACTAATGTTAGATAAAAGAGAAATAGGTCTGTAGTTAGTGCATGAAAGTTTAGAGCCATTTTTAAGTATTGGAATAACGCAAGATAGTTTCAAAATATCAGGAAATGTTCCATAATTAAATGAGGTATTAAATAGTTTTGAAAGAATATTTAAAAATTCGTATTTAAAATCTATAAGAATATTTGTGGGAATGCTGTTAGGACCTAATGATGTTTTTGGATTCAATTTACATATAAGGGATAAAATTTTAGGAATATTTGTTGGAGATAATAATGAACTGTGTAATGTAAATTTGGATGTTTAAGATATTTGTGATAGTTAATGAATAAATATTGGATATAAAGATGAATAAGTATTGGATTTAAGTTTATGAGCAACATTTGTAAAAAAAGTGTTAAATAATTCAGAGATAAGAGTCGGGTCAGTTATATATGTATCATTTTCTTGCAAACAGTTGGGAGATGATTTATTGAAATTTTTTACATTAATTAAAGTGTTAATACCTTTCCGAAGTTTGCAAAGATTTTTTACATTTTCTGAGAAAAAAATTTTTAATGTTTTTTTTTACTAAGTTTAATTAATGTAACTATTATATATTTATATCTTTTAAAAATACTTTCAAATTTTTTTTTATTAATAAGATCTTTAGATCTTAACATTTTTTGTAGGAAAAGATTGTGCACTTGAATAGATTTTATAATTCCTTTAATAATCCATGGTCTGAACCGACGTTTGAAGTTTTTGATACTTACTTTTTTAAGCGAGCGTAGCGATCTAAAATCAATGTTGTTTCAGTAATAACTTTTGGAAACATGTGTTAGTATCATTGGATTTTGTAGTATTGTCCCAGTCAATTTTTGATAAACTAGATTTAAAGTTTTCTTTATTAAAGTTTTTAAAACTCCTGCTATATAAATTGTGCCTGCGTGGTATAAATAACTTATTGAAATTGAGACAAATATAAAATTGAGGTAAGTGATCAGAAACAGAAGTTGTCAAATTTCCTGAAACAATTTCATTGGCAATTATGCTAGAGAAAATATTATCAATAATTGTAGCAGAGTGATCAGTAATTCTAGTCGGCAAAGTAATAAAAGAGCGAATATTATAAAAAGAAAATAAGTTTAAAAAATCAGATGTCGCAATGTCATTATTTGATTGCATCAGATCAATACAATAATCTCCAAGTAAGAAAACAGATTTATTTTCAGCAGATAATTTTTGAAGTAAGACAGATATGAAATTATTAAAAATATTAAAATCCATGCAAGGGTGTCTATAAATGCAACCAACATTAATGTTAAACTTTTTAGAAAAAATAACTTCAACAAATGTGGATTCTAAACAGTTAGGTGTATAAATCATTAAATCATCTCTTCGTTTGTATATTAGTTTTTTTGATAAATATAATAATGTACCGCCAAAAAAGGATTCCGTTGGTGTGTGCTCAATGTTGTAATTATTAATGAGAATCGGATGAATTGAGGATGTTCCTTTTTTTAACCTTGTTTCAGTTATACCAATAATGGAAAAATCAAAATTAATTAATGATAATTAAATTAAATTAAATCCTCAAAGTGTTTTTGTACTAAGTACACACACAAATGACAGTTTAAAGTCATAGTGAACCACAATATTAGTGAAAATGTAAGAAACAATAAGTTAGTAGTTAAACAATAACGCAACAGCTAAACGATCAGTAAACACCGTAGCGGAAATAATTTATTTGAAAAAAATGTCCACCAGATGCGGTTTGCATTTTCGAAACCACGATACTTTGAACAACTATAATCTAAACATTGAAAATATTATGTCGACGTCTTTCAAAAAACTTATGCGGCCGTGGTGCAGTGGTTAAAGCAGGAGATCCAGGCAGAAGATCCAGGTTCGAAACGAACTCTGGACATATTTTCGCGTCACAGTAAAGAAGGAGGCGTGAACTTCCTAGTTAAATGTAGTTCGGCGGTACTCTGCCACAAGATTAAATGGGCAAGTCATAAGTTTTAGGTGTTTAGAATAGCAAGGAGGTATAATAGCTTAGCTGGAGGGAGAACGAAGTCGAAAATGGATTTAAATCGCGTTACAGTCTTTGTAGTACTACAAAGACTGTATTGTTATTATACTAGTATAACTATTCCAGTAGCAAATCAAAATGGCGCTTTTGCAAAAAAATGAAAAATTTTGAAATGTAATCAGTAAGCTTTGAGAGTTCTAATCGCAATGGATTAACAAAATAAAAGTTTGTTGGATATGTTTTTAACAACTATTTGATCAATCAATTAAACGGTCTAAAGACGTTTTATTCAAGACGTCTTAAAGATGTCTTAAAAAGGTCTAGGTTGTCCGTCGAAAAGATATCTTACTCAAGATAGCTTAAAGTCATCTTACTCTAGACAGATTAAAAACGTCTCACCCAAGCGCTCTAAAAACGTTTTACTGAAGAAGTCTTATTTTAGAAGACTTTTAGGTATTTACTTTAGATAAAATTAATGCCGCATTTATTAGAAGCATAATTATAGAGAAAAAATAAATTAAAAAAAAGTAAATTAATTAATAAAATTTAAAATAATAAGTTAAAAGGGACATATAATACAATTAGATGTATTTTAATAAAGTATTTTTCTATATATTTGAAACTTTTCCAAACCTTCTTGTAACAACTTCTAAAAATAAATTAAAATTTACAAATACTTGCCAAATAATAAAATATAAACTTGCCACATAATTTATGCGGCAGTGTTGTTGTGGTAAGATCGCTCATTTTGTATGCAAGAGGTTCGGAGTTCGACTTCCACCGCGTCCCTGGAAGTACCGCGCTCATTTTAATTTCTCCGTGCAGCGGCCTTGCTTGTCAAGGTTCGTGTTTCGGAGATAAAGGGTTGTACCACGATTTACAATAAAAAATAAAAAACACAAAAAAATGAGTAGCCTTCTTGACTGTAGTGACCCCCCTCGGGCCTTGGGCAGGTAAATAACTTCAAAAAAAAAAAATTTTGACGATCACAAATTATAAAAGTAATTTTAACTTAACATAGATTTTGAATCAAATACTAAATGATAAAAATTGTTATCATATTAAAACTATTTTGTATTACCTTCTATTACATCATATATCTTCGTTGATAACAAACCAATTTTTCCACCAGAACCTTTTAAATTAAACTGTGCCAATAGAGTGTTTGTAAATAATCTATATAACATAAGGAATAAATAATACAATTTATGAAAAGTAAGCAGTTTACCATCCCAATGTAATTATTGGTTGCAATAACTACTATACTTAAAATACATATTTACAACAGAAAAATAAAAAAAAATTATTGCTCATATAAAAATATAATTAGAAAAACCTATTAATAACCAATCTTGTCAGCTGTTTATAATCTTCTGCGCCTAAAAAACTCAGTTGTTTAACCTAAATCAAAAAAAAATCAAAACCAAAATAACAAAATTATTTAAAATAATTATTTTACAAGGTTTTCAATATGTAAAGACAAAGTATTTATCTTTGTCTTTACATATTGAAAATATTTACATATTGAAAACCTTGTAAACTGAAAATAATTATTTTAAATAATTTTGTTATTTTGGTTTTGATTTTTTTTTTATTTGGTTTTGATTTTTTTTTATAGACAAATCAAGGCGAACTGAATCATCCTCAAAATATTTGACAAAATCTTCGTATTCTGCTATAGTCTCTAATTGCTTAACTGCCAAATTACTATGGGGTTGTTTATTTACCGCAATAATAAGCTCCTGGTTTTCAAGAATTTTTGATACCATCTTGAACATCATATGCTGGTATTCTGAATTATACAATATATATATATATATATATATATATATATATATATATATATATATATATATATATATATATATATATATATATATATATATATATATATATATATATATATATATATATATATATATACAGGAAAAAATTATTTATACCATTTCAAAATGACTAACAACTATTGTTTTTTGTCTCAAAATCATTCTTAAAATAATTAAAATGTGTGCACAGTCTCCACATTTTATTGCAAATAAAAAATAAATTAAATGGTTAGAAGAGCTTACTTCCAACTTCCATAGGAAACTGATTTTTAACTAACTTTTCTGGTCCAAGGGCTTCAATCGTAGTTTTTTTTTGTACTTCTTCTTTTGTTTTCTTTTTTTTGAACTCTTGAGTATGAGGTGAAACTAATTCCAACAAAAGAATTGAAATAAAAGAAAAAATTTCAAACAATATTTTTTAGATGTAAAATAATTATCAAAGACAGTGTACCTGTAAAAAAATTTGATTGTTCCTTTTCAGTTGATTCTGAAGGTTGAAAGAAGTTAGGCAAAGCTAAAATTAACAACAAAATAATATTTCAACTTTAATAAACAACTTTAACTATTAAATTTAAAAATAATACTAACACAGTGACTCAGAATACGAAGTTGATTGTTCCTCTGTATGTAAAGGTAAAGAGTGAGGCAAAGCTAAAAATAAGAATCCAGAAATATTTTAGATTGAAGGTGTTGCAAATTGAATTAATTCTAAATTTTAATAATTTAAAATTATTAGATACCAGAACAAATACTTGATTGTTTTAAAATATTAGATCCAGGTGACAAATTAAAATCAAATGATCTCTTTAATGATTTTGTTGGTATGGATTGCAAAACTGGTGGATGCAACAAAAAATCTGGTAACTCTAAAATATAATATTTATATAATTAATTAATTTTATTGTATTTACACTTCATATTAAAAATAAACTGTAAGCAAATTTTTAATTATACCATAAACATTACTTTTCACTTTAAATGCGCCTTTGGAACTCGTAAAACAATGATCTATTTCATCCTCCTCCTCTGCTGCTGTTGTGTAAACATATTCTTTTAGCTCATTTATATTATCTAAAAGAACAATAACTCTTATAAAATAAATATAAATATTAGATTTTTTTCCCGTACATCATATATTAATTCTGAAGAGTTCTTTAATAGTACTTATATAGTTTATTCAGGTATATATATATATATATATATATATATATATATATATATATATATGTAACTGAAATATATCTTAATAATTATTTAGTTTTCACTATATATATATATATATATATATATATATATATATATATATATATATATATATATATATATATATATATATATATATATATATATATATATATATATACAGTGGTTTTCAAAAATTTAGACGCACTCATATTTGAGAATAGAAATTTTTAGTTTTTTAACGATAAAATAATGACTAAAAAAGATTTCGGTTGAGTTTTTTTTCTATTTATCAGATAAATACATACAGAATACAAAATTTAAAAAAAGTTTACAAAAAAAATGAAATACTAAGTAATAATTAGGTACAACTACACGATATTAAAAAAATTAGACAAAAATTTAGATGCACGATTCATTAGAAGGCGTAATTTATGAACCAATCAATATTTTGTGTATCCGCCTTTTGCTTTAATACAACTAAGAACTCTTCTGGGCATAGACTCAACAAGATTTTTCCACATCGCTTCTGGGACCCATACCAGGTCTCCTTAAGGAATTCCTTCAGCTGACCAAGTGTGGAAATTTGAACCTTTGCTAATTTACGGTCAATCCAAGCCCAAATGTTTTCAATCGGGTTCAAATCAGGTGAATATGGAGGCCACGGAATTGTCATGATATTATTATCGTTGAACCACTTCTTTGAATAGTATGCAGTATGTGCAGTAGCGCTATCTTATTGAAGTTTCCATGGTTTATCATTGAGCATAAGCAGGTCAATTGATGGAATTAGGTTGTTTTCCAGTACTTCTATGTATATTCTGGAGTTGATTCTTCCGGTGTATGTTTGGCACATACCAACACCTTTGTAATTGAAGCATGACCAGATTCCTATCGAGCCTCCTTTACTTTGCACAGTTGGTCTAATGTACCTGGCGTAATACTTTTCGTGAGCCATTCTTTTGACTGTTATGTTAGATTTGCGATTGATAAGCTCAAAGTTACTCTCATCACTCCACATAATGTTTTCCCATTGATCTATTGTCCAATACCTTCTTTCACGACACCATTTTAGTCTCCTTTGTTTATCATATGGACGCAGAAGCGGTTTCTTCAAAGCAGTGTAGACTCCAATCTTGTATTTGATAAGTATTCGTCGGACTGTGCTTTGAGAAATAGATGTATTTCGCGTTGTATAGAATTCTGTGGTCAATTCTTTGTAACTAATTCTTGGATTAGCTCTGACAGCTCTAAAAAGAACACTATCGTCCTTTCTCGTGGTTGACAAAGGTCTACCTGGCCTCGTTTTCTCTCTGGCACCACCAGTGTGAAGAAAGTTTTGTTTCGTTGTCCGAACGCATTTCTCAGAAACTCCAATTAACTTGGCGATTTCTCTATTACTTTTGGTTCCTTCTTTGATATGCGCAATAATTTGCCATCTTTCACCTTGAGTGATACGTCTCTTGCCCATTTTTCGCGTCTTTTTAGTGCAAAACTAACTTAACTTTTGTTTATTTATTAATTAATGATTAACTAATTCCAGGCAAGTCATATTTATATAAGGTTTTTTGACAAAATCAATTAATTTAAGCCTTTTAATGAGAAATATGAGAAAAAAACTACTAATTAACTATCAATTAACAAGATATAAGACTTTTTTAATTGTGCGTCTAAATTTATGAACAAAATTATATCAAGTTTATCAATTAACTTTTTTGTGTTAATCGGTATAGAATGAGTAATAAACATCCTGTAAAAAAAAATTAAGGTACTCTATAATAGAGTTTCATTTCCTCTTTTAAATTATATATCAAACATAGCGGTAGCACTTTTATTTTATTTTTATTTTGAGTATTTTCTTACATAAATGAAAAAAAAAATGAATGCGTCTAAATTTATGAAAGCTACTGTATATATATATATATATATATATATATATATATATATATATATATATATATATATATATATATATATATATATATATATATATATATATATATATATTTGTGTGTGTGTTTCATATCTAATCTCATACCACTCTCAAATTTGATTTTGATAAGTTTATATTTGTCCCATGTTTCATCTGCATCCATTTCATCATTGACAGCTCTACGATAAAATATACCAGAAGGCCAAAATAATATTTTTTTTTCTGTATTTATCCACCTTCTTGGCACAACATCTTCTATTTCCTCATAATTTTGATCCATACAGCTCTTGCCCAAATCATGATGGTTGAAAACTAAATCATAATGGAAAAATGAATTATATTGTTACAATTATAAACAAAAACCTAATATAAAACATTCTTACTATAACTTGGAGTAATAAAAAAAAGTTGCTATAACAAACTTTAATTTAAACAATTTATAAAGGAATGAAAAGATATTAAAAAAACAACTAGGTATTTAATGATGTATATAATGATGAGGAAAAGCATTAAGTTGTCTCAAAAATAATACAAAAACCAAACAAAAAAAGATATTAAAATAACTGTCTGTCTGTGCAGTTTTTAAGTTTGTGCAGGCAATAAAATAAAAACAATGTTTAAAAAAATATTATCTTTAACAATTTTTAATTTTAACGTTTCACGTTTTCATTTTTTATTTTTTTTTATTTACTGATTTTAATTTAAAGAGTTTTTGAAAAATATTTAAATAATTGGATTAAAATAGATTTTTAAATAAAGTTACAATAATCTCAATAAAAAATGCTATTTTTATTAAAAAATATAACATCTAATTAACAAACAAACAAAAAAAGAGGAAAAATCAGAAAATAAGAGTTAAAAATAAGATTTTATAAAAAAAATATTATAATATATAATATATATAATATACTACAATATATATATATATATATATATATATATATATATATATATATATATATATATATATATATATATATATATATATATATATATATATATATATATATGAAAATATATATGAAAATATATATGTAAATATATATATATATATTTACATATATATTTTCATATATATATATATATATATATATATATATATATATATATATATATATATATATATATATATATATATATATATAGTCATGTGCATGAAAATAGCAGTGGCACAAAAAATTATAAAAAAACCTTATTAAATTTAATGATATGCATAATTTCGGACCATAATTGTTAATTTTTCATAATTAAGTGTTATCTGACACTATTTAGTCTAAAAAAAGCTTTTAAACTTAAATGGACAATATCATACTACCATTTTTTTAAAAAAGGTACTTTTATCACATTTAATGAATGCAGATTTACCATTAAAAAAGTAAATAAAATATAACATTGATGAAAAACTATTTATTCATCTTTTGAAAATACATCTAATACTTAGTTCCATGACCCTTATTTTTCAATACTGCTTTACATCTTCGTGGCATTGACTCGATTAGATGACGACATCTTTCTAAGGGAATAGCTCTCCAAGCTGCTTCAACTGCTCTCCAGAGTTCCTCTTTATTGGCTGGTCTAGACAAAGATACTGCTCTTTTAACATCCCCCCACAGGTTTTCTATCGGGTTCAGGTCTGGGGATTGTGCTGGCCAGTTCATTACCTCAACCTTATTCTCTACAAACCAATTTTTAGCTTTACGAGAGGTGTGTTTAGAATCATTATCCTGCATAAAGATCCACTTCAAAGGCATTTCTTCTTTTGCATATGGTAACATGACTTCTTGCAGTATTTTAACATAAGCAGTTGCATCCATGATGTCTTTGATCCAAAAAATAGGGCCTAATCCAAACCAAGAAAAACAACCCCATGCCATCACCTGGCAGCCACCATGTTTTATTGTCTTGGTGGTATACTTTATATTATATTCTGTTCGTGGGGGTCTTCGTACAAACTTTTCGTGAATACCTGGATTAAATAAAACAATTTTAGTCTCATCACTCCAAAGAATATTACGCCATTTCGATGATGGCCATTCTTGATGCTCTTTAGCAAATGCGATTCGATTTTTAATCTGTCTCTTATTTAGAAGTGGAGTTTTTCTGGGCCTTCTGGCTTTTAAATTGGCTTTTATCAAACGTCTTCTCACTGTCGAGGACGATATTGGTAAATTTAATTCCGTTTTTATGGCTGTGGAACTCATAAAAGGATTTATCCTTGCACATCTAATAATTTTACGGTTCAATTTCAATGACATTTTAAATTTTCCCCCACGCAATTCCGCTTTTTGTGTCCATTTTTTGGCATTGGAAATCATTTTTGCAGAACATTGTAAAGCATCTTGGATGAATTTGTAAGTTTTACCATCTTTTAACATATTTAAAATTATTTGACGCTTCTCATTGGAACAATGTTTTGCTCTACCCATTTTAACTGTAATAAAATTGTGAAACTTAATAAAAAATCATTTAATTTTAATGAACAAACACTTACCTTAATGTATAAAAAAAATTGATGGTAAAAACAACTTTTAAGGCACTAATAGAAAATAAAGTGTATATTCACTGCTATTATAACGCACAGTTAATAAAGCAAAATTTTATAATTTAATTTAAATTCTGATACATGTATGTATAAACAGCAATATTGCCAACCTCTTTATATTTAAAAACCCTAAGAGAAAATATTTAGAGAATAAAATATACAGAATTAACCATCAGTAAAAAAATTAAATGTATTTTATAAATAATTTTCTCCCACTGCTATTTTCATGCACATGACTGTATATATATATAAAATTAACATGATAAAATTCACTTATAACCATTTGAGGTAATGGAAATTATTAAATAATAAATGTAAAGAGCAACAACCTTTTGGCATGGACTTTCAATCGGCACAGACTTTTATTTCATTAATCTTTGGTATCAAGAAAATTTTAGACAGAATCAGTTGTGTATATAAATCACTTTGTAAATCAAGTTTAAATATTCTACATTTAAAAAATCCAGATGGTAATTTCTCATCAATCACTGAAATATTTAGTTTTTGAGATTTTGTATTAAATAAATATTGTAAATTTTGATACTGTTTTGTAATTTGAACAACCGGACTCTTTAAATTTTTCACTGCTTTCTTTAATGTCTGCATATAATTTTCAAAGGGAAAACAAGATATTTTATTTAGTGAACAATCAAATCTAACAACATCATCACAAATATGAAGTAAACAGTGAACATTATAAACACAAAATGATTTTGTATATAAATGTTTTGAATTTGTAACAAAATAATTTATTAGTTTTTTAGCAAATTCAAGATAATGATTTCTAACTTGATTATCTTCGTTTAAAAGAATCACCATGGCAACATGCAATGTTAGAAAGTGGTTATAATATTCTTTGCTAACAACACCCTTTAAAACTAAGGGACCAGTGTATAAAATAAATTTCCTGAACTCTGTTGCTTTCCAACGATCTAACTCAAAAAGGGAACGTGGTTGTCGAGCAAATTCAGATGGCATCATACCACGTAAGCTTAATAGATTACCAGATATATTTTTTATTTGGGTATTTGAAAGTCTACAATGTTTAGGACCTGACTTTAAAAAGGTAAGTATGCGTCTTACTACTCCAAGACAAACCATGTGCATATAGTCTAAAATAAAATCAGAAACACAAGATATTTGAAGCTGAGCTAAAGGAGTAAGAGATTTCTGATGTGTAGTGTACAAAAAGGTATTAAACTCCTCAGTTGATCTTGGAGTTGATAGGTTTTCATCAATAAAAACCACTCTATGATCCTATAATCACTCTATGATCATATAATCCTTGAATTTGGCACCGTTCACAAGAGTAACATCCTGTATGACCTTGTATACATTTAAGAAAACAACAAGAAGGTGCATCACATATGAAGGCTTTAAGTCTAACATTAATTTTTTTTATTATCGTAGTATATACCTTCATTAGATTAAAATAAAAATTCTTTGATGAAATCATAGAGAAAATCATCTAAGCAGGTTGGTTTACTATTTCCACAGAAAAGTACAATTATAAAAATATAGTTCTCTATTAAACTAAGTATTGGCTATAGTTGAAGATTAGAAGATTTAAAAAGAGGTAGTCCATCAACATTAACAGTAATAGATAATTCAGTATTTTTAGAATCTTTCTTTGTATTCAAAAAATAATGTAAGCCATCAACAATGGTAAAATATGCATAAGTTCCGCCACACTTCCTATCTACTGTAAAAACTTTAGAGGATTTTAAAAAGGACCTTCCATCTTTTGGCAACTCTGAATGACAATGCCTTCTGAGAATATTCAAAAGTTTCTTTAAATTACTTTGAGAAATGTTACTTTTTGACGACCACTTTGCCAAACCTTGTGATAATGTTTCTGTTTTCAATAATGTTGGTGCATTAAAACATTCAAAATTCTCATAATTATAACTCAAAGATAAATTTGTTACTCCACTTTCTTCTTGAATATTAGCAGGGGCCTCACAAGGTGTTTCATGCTCATAAGAAGCATTAAGTTCACGATTCATATTAGTGCTAATATCGATAACTTCATCTTGTGTCATTATAAAATCCAACATACTTTTATTCAGGCGACGACGCTTCATTCGATTTTCAGTTTCCATAAATAATGTTAAAAAATATATATAAGTCGAAGTTTAGAAATCAAACGTAAGTCAAAAAAAAACTTTTAAACTTTATATGAAAACTTATTAAGTTTATATGAGACACGAAATATTATCACGCCAATGCAGTCTTACTGTAGGACGTTTTAAAGCGGGCTATTTAAAATATTATACCGAAAATAAAAGATTGACGCACTGAAGACGTCATACGGAACCAAAGCAAATATTTGTCTTTTTAAAGATGTATATAAAAGGATTTAGATAAGCGCTAAAAAAAGGATTTAAAAAACTGGATATTAAACGTCTTGAAGACGTCTTTCTAAGACAAGATCATTTAAAGACCTAAGTAAGACGGTCTTAAAGACGCCTTGTGTTTGCTGGGAAGTGTTCACATTATAAAATAATAGACATTATTTTTATTATAAAATACTTCTAAATATTTTTAATAAAATAATACAGTGCTATTAATACTGAAAAATTATCCTTGGTTAGATAATTTTTAAAATTGCGTCAAAAGGACGAAAACATAGACGTCACAATTGATAGCCTTTCTTTGCCCACGGACGAACCTAATTTTGTCTTGATAAGTTCCAAACGTAAATATCTCATTTTACACTTGCCACAATTACAGTTATAGACAGTAAAATTCTATACGTTATAAATGCATTCGGAAATGAGTGAATAAATCACAATATCCTTGCAGCTTTTTCCACTTCAACCCGTAGAAGTTCCCGAAAAACCTTAAGTTCAGAAAAGTTCCAAAAACATTCCTTTTTTCAAAATTTAAGTTCTATTTTAGGTCACTTGAAACAATTTATCTTCTTTTACTGCTTTTAGTTTTTTGAAATGATACAAAAATCCGAACATAGTATCGTAATTAGTTATTTGTTCAAACCTTCTTTTCAATGACTGGAATGCAGTATATGCAATAAAAAAAAAATACTCTACTCTAGAGATCAGATCTCCTCATAATCAAAGAGTTTTCTTTTCTTTTTCTGCTAACAATGTTGCCGCCACAAAAACTGAACCTAAATTTCTGAAAAAAACTGAACTATCCTTTAAAGTAACTGCGACGCAACTCCAAGGTGCATTTTTTGAGCTGTAGGCTTTTTTTTTCATAAATTTTTTATTCATAACTGATGGTATTTCATTTTTGGCAAGTTTTTTAGATCCTTACTCAACTAGTTCAACTAACGCTGTATGAACTTCCTTAATTTGATATCGAAGCGCTTTTACGCCATTTTACTTTCCCAACGTCACAGGACCTCTTTACACTCAGATTTAGTACGTGTTTCATGAAAAATTTTTGACAAAGAAAAATTCTTTGCACAATACCAAAACACGTTATTAGGAAGTTGAGGCTATAACTAGCGCAGGGCATGTAAAATGCTTTTTGATTTATTTCTGAAACCCGTGTTTATACTCAAGAGTGGATACTTTTTATATTGAAACCGTTATCATACTATTGTCTAATGAAGTCCCTGATTTACAATCCAATTTCATCTAACTCTTGTAAAAGAACATCAGTTAGATTTTTTATCGTTGTTAATTTAACGTCTAAGAATTCAAGGAATTGTTCTTCAATGCTTACATCTTCATTTTCACTCTTAAGAGAAGTTACATTAATTTTTACAAATCGCATGACCAATGATAACTGCTCCTTCTGACTAAAATCCGCCTTGCAGCCTATTCATTTTTTATCTTTTTTTATTTAACTGTTTTTATTAATTTTATTTTACTTACGTTACTTTTTAACTTTATTTTTTATTTTTATTTATTTCATTCTCGTTTCTTCTTTTTAAAAATTTTGTTTTTTCTTCTTTTTAAAATTTGAAAAGCAAAACGAAATTTTGCCTGATCTATAGATTTTTATTTTAACTTTTTCACTCTTTAAAAAAGTATTTTATAGCCGTTAAACAAAAAAGCTTCAATAGTTTCGAACAATGATTTGCATTTTTTTGTTTGCTATTATCATGTACGAAGGAGAATCTTGTGGATATTTTTTTAATTAATAAATAATTGCGCGGGTATTTAGATATTTATTGCTCATATATTATTGTTATATTATTTTCATTTAACCAAAGCTTTTTTTTATCTTTTAACGACAGTAACGCCTTTTATTTTTTAACAAGAGTAAGACGTTGCTGCGCGAGGTCTTAACAATAAGTAAAAGTTTTGATTGCTCGTATTTAGGATGGCCTCGCTGCACGAGGCCTTCCTTACCGCGAGGCCTGGAGCGGCTGCTCCACTCGCACCACCCTAAGGACGGCTCTGCTAAATATAATATACATGGCAAAAATATAAAGAGATATAAAATACATAGCAAAAATACTACCAATTCTTATCTGGACATATATAATTCAATTCTAATCTAGAAACTTATTATTAGTCGTTCTAAAAGCACAAAAAAAAAAACAATAAAAAAACAAACAAACTGACTTGTTATATTGTTTACGAATTTTTTAAACTTCCATTTTTTATTTGCAATGCTTTAATTGCTTATGACGTTTTGAAACAATATCATTAGATAGGTTTTGTTAAAAGTGGAATGTGATTGGTTAACTTCAAAATATGATAATCGCGCGGTGTTAAATAGAAAGTTATGTTACTACTCAGGCTGTTCTTTGAAAAATGACTTATTTTAACTTCGTTCTCCCTCCAGCTACTGTATTATAACTCCTTGAAAAAAGGTAACTTCCAGAGATGGTAAAAACTTTTAATTATGTAATATTGATACTGGTATCATATAAGAATGTTTTACAAAAAATAACAATGAAAAGAACCTGGGAACAATATACACCTGAAAAATCAGGATCCACTGTCTCAAATGTAGAAAGAAGAAAAAACCAACTTTTTTATTGTAGCATTATAAAATAGATTAAACTTTATTGGAAAAATTAATTTATGTAAAAAAAAATGTAGTATCATTTACAAATAGCGACCATGGAAAGTTTGAAACCCCCTCTATTTGAGTGAGTTGTCAACTTTACGAGGTCATAACTTTTGAACGTTAAAATGTTTTTAATAACTGAGAATTTTACAGATGAGCTGTAGTCGAATTCATAATGTTAGAGTTTTTTTTAAGTGCTATAATTTTTTTTAAACATTAAAACATTTTAAACAATATTTGTATTAGTGTGAAAATACATATCTAGAGATTACTTTACTTGAAATATAAAAAATCACAAAATTAATCTTTTAGTATATATTCAATTATTTCTCAATTAGAGAATGGTTTAAATAACACAAATTAATGTTTACATTAATATTTATTTCCATTTACAATCAATAATAGTTTCTAAAACATACACATATGTATTATAACATGTTTAGTTTTAAAGTAAAACTGTTTTATTGGGAGTTACAGTGACTTTAAGCAGGCTTAAGCATACGTAATAGTGACTTTAAGCAGGTTTTGCGGACTTTAATAGGCTGTTCATGCAAGGGGTACATTTGATAGAACATTCCGTGGAACATGGAACGTGAACAAATATCCTCTCGTGTAAACGCAAATGAGAAAACAGAATTTCTGATTTCTGGAAAAAGTTATATTCCTAACAACGCTGTTAAAATTAATGGAGTTTCTATATATCTTCAAAATAAATTAAAACATCTGGGTTTTCAATGGGATAACGATACCAGCAAAAATAAAATTGCAACACTCCGAAAGAAAAATTTAAATGAGCGTATAACTCAGTTTCAATCAGTTGCAATAGCTCTAATCGACAGTGGGATTCGTTACTGCCAGCCATCAACAATTGTTCATCTGTACAATACATTAACAGTGCCGAAGCTTATATATGGTCTTGAACTATGTAAATATGATACTAATTTTCTCAGCAAAATAGATGCTGTTGGAAGAGCAGTCTTAAAATCATTTTTTTGTATTTCGAAGTACAGTAAAAATTACCTTCATTCTTTTTTTAAAATAGAAGATATCTCAACTATTCTCCTTAGGAACAAAGTTAATCTTTTTATCAGGCTGCTGAAAAATCAAACTTGTTACTCACTGATAGTTAATCAAATACAGGAAACACAGAATAAAAAATCCTTTACAAACGAAGTAATTGATGCATGCAACACACTTGATTTAAATTTCACACAGTGCATGTTAAATGGCAAAAAAATTAAATTGACGCAACCCATCGTAGAGCTACAAACTAATATTATGCTAATATTGAAAGAAACGTTCCAGTTTTGGAATTTGAAAGAAAAGAGAGGCGTTTAAAATCTTGATGGAGGAGAATGTTCCTAGAACTCTGTCCCAATAATATGTGGAAAACAAACCAGCTGTTTATAAGCATTTATTGCTAACAACTACAAGAGCCGCGTTGTTTTAGCTGATTTTTAATTTATTGTTTGACTATTTAAATATTATTTTACCTGTAATTTACTACTGGGTGATAAAGAGAAAATATAATAAAATGGAACAAAAATTCAAGGAACATTTGAGGAACTTTTGTACCGTCCTGCCAACCCATAACAAATAAATGTTCCAGAACTTTATTTGGTTTTGTATAAAAAATGGTGCTTATTTTCAATTATTTTTAAAATAAGTGTATGCATATAAGCTAAATGATTCAATAAAAATGCATTGCAAGATGCAAATTTGTTGTGAAAGTAACTCAAACTATTTTTTTTACAAAGTTGTTGTCATCTTAACCAGAGTTTTTAGTCCTTGATCTCTGCATTGTCCTAGGTCTTGGTCATATATCAAGACAAGATTATCAATATACTATTTGCCTTTCAACATGTTGCCTTGAAACTTTTAGTTTTTGCCTTCCATCTTTTTTATTGAATTCAAAACATTTCTTCAAATATAATTTCATATCTTTATTCATTGAGTAAAAACTTGTGGTAATTTCATGCAACCAAGGAAATTCCGATCCCACTCGTGTGGGATCAATCATGAGTAGACCAGATGGTGGGCAATTATTTAAAAACAATTATTGACCATCACAAATTTCAAGTTATTTTTAACGGTATTTAAAATTTGTATAAATAGAATAGAAATTTAATTATTAGTGTATTATTAATTTAAAAAGAAGTTATATATGTGTGTTTAAAAACTTAATCTTAAAATATAACATTACAAAGACAGTATTATTCTTATTAAGATCAGTTTTAATTTGAATTAACAAGAAGTATAATTCAAGGCAACATTTAACTTGCGTTAAGAAAGTTTAATTTTCGTTGTTTAATAGTTTTTATTTAATTATATTCTTGGCAAGCATTGCTATTAATGCATTTTTAATAAACTTATAGTAATTTTATTTATAAAATTCAACTTTGAACTAATAAGCAGAGTTGTTTATAATTGGCCTTGCCAACAGTGATAATAATAATAAAAATAATAATAATTATTATTATAATAATTATAATAATAGAATAATAATAGTAATAAGAATGATAACAATAACAACAATAACAATTGTTAATATTATTATCATTATTATCATCATTGTTATTATTATTTATATTAATATTATTAATGATATTATTATTGGTATATATTGTTATATATGAGCTTTGTCATATATTTTATTTATATGTCATATATATTTTATTATAATAGCTTTGTCTTATCTTGTTATTTTAATTTGTGAACATTATCATTAGTATTTTCCTCATAAATATTCTGTATTTACTTAATATTAGTTAATTTACTGTTTGTGAATAATTGTGAAAGTAAGACCTTTATTCAGAATATATATTATTGATTGACTGTATTGATATGACTGTACCTTATATCTTTGCCATAGTGTACTACAATTATTGACATTTAAAAATAAAAATAAATAATAGTGTTGAAAGATCAATGTTATTAAATAACATAATTATCACATTGCATGGAAAAGTGAAAAAAAGTAAAAGTTTCTGTTCTCTTGGCTACCAGATTTTTGCAATTTATTAAATTATTTAGTAAGCCCATAACATTATTAAATTATTTTAAGCCCATAACATTTATAGCAATTATGAAGTTTAACCTTTAATTTTATTATTAACTATTTCTCTTCTTTTTGTTGTTGTTGTTGTTGTTATTGTTGCAAGATTCAATGTACTTATCCTTTTTAGTAGGTAAAACTTTAATTTTACACAATGTCTCAGCATTCAGAAAAAGAGTGTATTGATGCTAGCACAACAAATATTGGTTTTTGCACATCTCCTTTAAATAAATTTGTATGGAATATGGCTAACACAAGAGTATTATTAGATTTATGGAAAGATAATTACAAAGCATTAACATCTGCAAGAAGAAACACAAATATTTACAAACAAATGGCAGCTGAATTTTCAAACACATTTAATATCGTACCTCCGTTAACTGGATATCAAATTCAATCTAAAATTGGTAATTTGAGGAAGCAATTTAGGTATGTACATATTCTACATTTAATGTTTGATACCTTACTGAAATACTGAAAGTATTTTACAAAACTAACCATGTGTAATAATATCTAATTCCAATTTAGTTTGTAACTGAGTGTTATATTAAAAAT
The DNA here is from genome assembly GCF_022113875.1 of Hydra vulgaris. NCBI lineage: Eukaryota > Metazoa > Cnidaria > Hydrozoa > Anthoathecata > Hydridae > Hydra > Hydra vulgaris. The sequence continues at coordinate 20,375,889 of NC_061170.1, read as the reverse complement.
TACTTAAATCTTATTCCGCATTGAAGATTTACAGCTTGTTGATAATTATTTTGTTAATAATTTGTTATTTTATTATTTGTTAATAATTCGTTAATTTTGTTAATAATTATTTCGTTAATAATAATTTGTCCATTTGAAGTTATTTGATTAATGTTATACGGTGTTAATGATTTGCTTATATTTATGTATATTTTTTAGAGACGAGAAAAACTTCAAGTTGGTTCATCGGGAGGAGCTCCTAGTAAATTGCGGCCTTATGATATTGTTGCCAAAATAATAGGTAGTGAAGCTTCCCTTGACAATGACCTTTTATCTCAAAGTCAAAACTTTTTTACTCAAGATTTTCAAGATGGTCAGGTAAGTTTAGTATAATTTATTGTTGTATACTTTTAAGTCCTATATATTTTTTAAAGTAATATAAACAAGCATGTTAACTATTTCTACAAAATAAGGTTTAAGAGGTTCGTAGTTTTGCAACATTTGGCAGACTTAAAACATAAAGATCAAAAACATATAATATAAAGTTTTTGAATTATAAAATGGGATCTTTTAATATTGGCTAGATCAATTTGTAAAATGCTATTGTCTAAATAGATCCTTTTTGAAAGTCAAGTCTTTCAAAGTCGAGAGATAAATTTTGATTAAAACATGATTTATAATCATTTCTCAAATGTGTAATTTTTTTAATGTGTATATTTTATTTACAGATTGCCACAATAGAAGATGGCAAGGAGACTGTCAGTATTTTAAATATTGAAGCTTTGGATGATACAAGTGATGTGCAATCAATTGTCACTATTCCTGATGAGGAACCAACTCAATCTACATTCGGCTGCAATAAACGAAGGAGCTCTGATGATGAAAAAACTTTGAATAAAATAGCAAAAACTGAACCGGTGAAAAAAAACGATGCAATTGAAAATGCATCTAAAGCCCAAGTAGATGTGTCTAAAGCCCAAGTAGAATATTATAAATTTTTAATAAAAAAATAAGGTGCTCTATTAGTCAAGATATCTTTTTAGTAATTATGTTAAAGTTGAAAGGTCAGTATTTTTTCAACAGTATACCTTGTTTACAATTCTATGCAATATATATTTCATAAGGTTTTTCAATGTTTTAACTAAAGAGATGGTTAGTGAAATATTGTACAAGCTTGTAGATGAAGCTCTATTTATATATATTTTTTCATGTTACCATATTACTTTTATCAAAGAAATTTTTACTTTATGTAAAATAAAAATGTTTTGTGATTTCAAGCATTAAAATGCATATCTGGTGGTATTTTTTAAATTTGTCATATTATTTTATAAATACCTTTTTTTGTATCTCTATGCTATATATATTTAGTATTTTTACCAAATAATTTTTTTTTGCGATATGAAGCAAGCCTGTAGATGAATTATAGTGATATGTTTTTTGCCAACGTGTTTTGTTTTTAATTTATACAAATTGCATTTCATGTTTCATTTTTGTTTTTGTTAACAGATCATGCTGTATCAATTTTAACAAAATGGTTTTTAAAAATGTGTTTTAATTTCTCTTGAATTGTAATATAATAAGTATTATATTTATTTAATATATTTATATAGTTTTAATAGCTTTTTAGGGAGACATCTGTAAAGGAAAAAACTATTGGAAAATTATGGAAAGCGTTTTGGCCGTACTTCGATCAAGAAGTAGAACATTAATCAATGATGAATCAATCACCCATTTTCATATTTAGATTTAGCTTCCTTTAAGTTAAATCAACAAGGGTATCTGATTGAAAGAAAAGTTTGGGTTAGGCCGAAAAGTTCTCAATGGTTTAATGAGATTTTTAATCAAATGGAGGAATGTGAATTTAAAGAGCATTTTCGAGTAAACCGTAACACATTTAATTTCCTAGTTAATGAATTGCATCCACATTTAGGCCAAACTACCACAACTATGCGAGAACCTATTTCAGTAGTAAAACGTGTTGCAGTTGCATTACATTATCTAGCTTCATGTGAAGAGTATCGTGTTGTGTCTAGCCTTTTTGGCATAGGAAAGTCAACAGCAAATTTAATTGCTCATGAATTTATTAATGCTGTTAATGACATTTTGCTCCCTAAATATGTTAAATTTCCATTGTCAGTGGAAAATTTAAATAATCATAGTAGAGATTTCGAAGCTATTCTTGGTTTTCCTCAATGCGTTGGAGCTGTTGATGGATGCTACATCCCTATTTTAGCCTCTAAAGATCAAGCAATTTCTTATTATAATTATAAAGGGTGGTATTCCATTGTACTTTTTTCCATTGTAGACTGTCGATACCGTTTCATTTATACAAGTGTTGGATCGCCTGGTAAAAATAATGACAGCTATATTTTGCATAATTCTTCTTTGAAAGCAATTTTAGAATCAAGTCTATTTGATAAATGTTGTAAAGAGCTTGGCGATTCTCTTGTTCCGCTATGTTTGATAAGTGATTCAGCATCTCCTTTAACGCGTCATTTGTTAAAACCTTATCCTGAAAATTCGGAGCTTAGTGAAATTCAAAAAAATTTCAATAAAATACTTTACGGAGCTAGAAGAGTAGTTGAGAATGCTTTTGGGCGCGTTAAAGCTCGATTCGGTGTAATTTGCAAACGTATGGAATGCGATATTAACTTTGCTACAAGAATTGTTAATGCTTGCGTCACTCTTCACAACATTTGTGAATATTATGACGATATTATTATAATAGAATGGCTTATGCATCATCATGATGACAGTCTAGCTCAACCCAATACAGTTTCTACAACAGGGAACAATGGACCAGAAAAAAATGTTCGTGACTCAATTGCTAAATACCTTTATGAAAGGGACAAGTAAAGTAGTAATAATATTATTTATTATTTAAAGCTTTAGCTGTAATATGGTTATGTATTTACTTACTTTCCTTGAGGTTATCAAATGTGTCTAAATAAATATTAAATATGTATGAACACAAAATGAGATTAGTTTTAACTGGTCGTGGGTAACATATTAATGTATAATATGTTTATTTGGTACTATACCACTGATGGGCCACTATTCTGTGTCGTCAAAAGCGACTAAAGGAGATATGACCTATCCATAAAAGCCAAAAAACGGGATAACAAAATTCCAACGTCACCTTTTGTACGGCGGGTATTTTGGGTTGGGTTTCTATTGTCTAACTCTGAGCTAGCTAAACCCTCAGCGTTATTTGTATTTAGTTTTACCTCTCATAAATGTTTAAATATTAAAAATTAATAAATTATATTAACAATGTGTATTTGCCAAACTGTCACTAATTTTTATTCGAGTTTTACCTGCCGTTTTTTTACTCGTTTTTTCTTTTATGTACCGTCAAGCCAATTTTACATGTGAACGCTACAAGTAACATTTTGTTCCAGGAACATTTGTTCTGGAATAATGTTCCGCCGAACATCGCTAGTGTGAACATGGTATAAGGCTACTAGAAACTTTCTATCCACTCTCCCAAAACTGTCACGATGAACGGATTCAGAGGCCTGTTTCAAAAACCCAATTCTTCATTTGTATTGGAATTTGACATAAGTGAAAGAAATTCACATGTATGCTTGATAACAGCATGCGTTTTCGGTTACACTCGTAGAGCAAGGTTAACAAGCATCTTTGTACTCGTTGATGGTAGACTCGTATTCAGGTAACAAACTAAAAATAAGAGATGCAACTTTAACAGATTTTAAACATATAAAGGGGTTAACTATAGAAATGATATGTCATCATCTTTTCATCAAATCTTTTCGCAGTTTGAAAGATTTTATTAATTCTTCTAAGACATGAATATTGTTAAGCAATCTCCACCTTTAAGTTGACCACAATGCAGCTTAGGCCTTTGAAAATCTAAAATTTGGTTCCACTGGTTTGCCGATAAAGTGGCATCCGTAGATTACAAATATTTTTCATGATTACCATAAATTCTGTTTGTATTTCCAAAAAATACACGAAGTTCTATTGAAGCAAGGATTTCAATAACTTTTACGTCATCAGGCAGACCAACTAGTGGAAGTTTAACGTAATTAATTTAAAATTCTAGAAAGTATCCGTTCATTAACATTAGCTAATGAACGGATACTTTCTAGAATTCTGAGATTAACATGATTTTCAAAATCTTGCGTTATTTCTTTGCCTTGGTGTAACCAAGAGAAAAGATGTGTTGAAGCTGCCCTACCTTAGCCAAGTTCTTGTGTTAAATCTTTTTTATAAAAAAAATTCATAATATCTATTAATAATTTTTTTTGCGGTAGTGCAAGGAAATAAACAGAACAGAGAAATGTTGTTTATAATATAACCTGTAATGTAAACGTTTTTTTACCGCAGCAATTTTACTGCAATTTTACCGCAAATTCAAAATTTGCCGTAAAATTAGGGCCCAAGGTCCAAATACTTGTTAGGGAAAGGGGCAATTGTAGCACTTAAAAAAACTCTACCATTTTGAAATTGACTAAAACTCATCTGTAAAATTCTCATTCAGTAAAAAAAATAATTTTACCAAACGTTATGACCTTGTAAAAGTGACAACCCACTAAAGTAGCGGGGCTTTCAAACTTTATTTGGTCGCCATTTTTTAACAATAATAATTTTTTTTTTTATTAACTTTTCCGATGAATTTCGATCCATTTTAAGATATTACAAAAAAAAAAAAAAAAAAATTTCTTTACATATTTTGGGACAATAGGTCCCGATTCGTCAGGTGTATGTTGTTCCCAGGCACCTATCCCAGGGATATTACCATTGTAATTTTTTGTAAAACATTCTTATTTGATACCAGTATCAGTATTACAAAATTTAAAGTTTGCACCTTCTCTGGAAGTATACGATCTTAAACACCAAAAATCCATGACCTGCCCGTTTAACCTCTTCATTTTAAAGATACTGACAGAAAATTTTCAAAATTTAGGTTATAATAGTACAAAGTATCATGATTTTAAAAGTGCCAACTTTTTCTGGTGGACATTTTTTTCAAATAAATTATTTTCGATTCTTTTACGCAAGTATCTGTTATCTAAGTATAACAAGATCTGCGTAATGTATGTGGTTTGCAGTATAATGTGGTATATATTAAAAATTCATTTAGCACAATCGTTTGGAGCACATTTTATTTAACTAATTATTACATAAATGGTTTTAATCTGCTAATAACATTCAACAATCGAGTGTTAAAAGTAAAAATATCTTAATAAAATTATTTCCACGTTAAAAATTTCAACGTAAAAGTTTTTTAACAGGTAAAATATCTTATTTTGCTTTTATACTTATATATATATATATATATATATATATATATATATATATATATATATATATATATATATATATATATATATATATATATATATATATATATATATATATATATATATATATATATATCGGGATATATATATATATATCGGGATATATATATATATATATTATATATATATATATATATATATATATATATATATATATCGGGATATATATATATATATATATATATATATATATATATATATATATATATATATATATATATATCCCGATATATATATATATATATATATATATATATATCCCGATATATATATATATATATCCCGATATATATATATATATATATATATATATATCCCGATATATATATATATATATATATATATATATATATATATATATATATATATATATATATATATATATATATATATATATATATATCCCGATATATATATATATATAGAAGAAAATTTTCTAGAGGGGGCAAAACATTTTTTGTTATTGCTTTTTTTCCTGTTATCTTTTATGTAAAAATCAAGATATGTAAGATATAAAATAAAGATAAAAACTTAATTAGGTTTTTTCCGAAACTGTAACGAAGTATCACTAAAATTTTTTTCTATGTTTAGAAAATACAGGAGGGGGCAAGTGCCCCCTCCTGTATTTTCTAAATTTTCTGTATCCCCTCCTGTATTTTCCTGTATTTTCTAAATTTTCTCCTCTTGCCCCCCTTGCGGGCGCCCATGTCCCGGTGGGAAATGAGCTTGCGGCTAGCTAGCTTTATAGCGATTTTTAAGCGATTTTTTTTTTCTTATTTTATTCTTTACTAATGTCTCTAACATCTTTAAAAATTCGATTTTTAGTGTTGAGTCTATTATAATTATGAGAATAATTGAACTTTAAACATTGCGATTTTGTAGCAATGAGTCGCTAGCTACATATCGTAGCTTTGTAGCTAGCTACAAAATATCTACAAATCTATAGCTGGTTGATAGCTACATACCAAAATTTTTTTGATAGCGATTTTATTACGACATGACGCTAGCTACAATAGCCTGTGAGTCTTTAGCTTATTAAGCTAGCTGTCCTAGTAGCCAAATCGCTGTCTTTATCATTACAAATATCGATAGCTCTTTGCTAACTTAAAAAAGCTAGCGATCCTTGTGACCAAATCGCTGTCTTTATCGTAACGATTATAGCTAGCTATTCGCTAGCCAATTTCCCACCGGAATATAATCTGCATTATAATACATATTGAAAAACAAAGTTTAAAAATAAAAGATTTATGTTGTTATCAAGAACAGCAAAAACATCAAAAAGTACAAATCTAACAACTAAATGGCAAACTATAAAAACACGTACTTCATAAATTAATCTAATTTCATAATTAAATGTTCAAATTTTTTAATTCTTTATATAACCGTTTGTTTTCATATAGATAACTCAATAACTTCGTTACATAGCCTAAAATTATGTATCTGTTTCTTAACTTTAAAAAATTAAATGGTAGACATAATTAAGAAAATAATTAATAGTTTTTTTTGTTTTGTTTTGATATTCTTGGATACAAAAAGACCTTTATACGATGTTTTTTAAAATACAGTGTATTTAGTGGACTTCATGTTTGGTGAACACAATTCTTCTACAGTAGCTTATTTAATTATTTTATTTTTGTATTAGGGCTCATAAAACCGGCTATTAACACATGTTACAATATTTTAGATAAGTCTACTTGGTCTTTGGAAATATTTGTGAAAATTATTTTTGTTTATATATAGGTATATATTAGTTAATTTATTATATAGTTCATTTTTATTTACTTAGCTTTGAAGACTTCCATTTTACTTTTAAATACATATACGCTTTTCATACTTATGAAACTATTTTAATTTGAACGCATATGCGCTTTATACTTATTAAAGTATTTAATTTCGAACACATGCGCTCCACACTTATCAACCTATTAAAAAGATAATAATATTATTATTTTTTAACTCAAAATTTTTTGATAAACCGACCTTCTCAATAAACCGACCTCCTTGAAGAACCAACCATTATGAACCATGGCAATTTCATAAAGATCGGTTCTTCTAGGAGAAACCAATCTTTATGAAATTTAATGAAAGTCGGTAAATAAAACCAAGCTTAATGAAATTATGGCGATTCCATTAATTTTGGTTTATACCAGTTAAATATTATAAGTAGGAAAAGGTTATTAGAATTGAGCACTTTAAAATTTTTTCCAGAAAATTGTTCCAGAATGATTTAGTTGATGATTTAGTTAAAGAATAATGTTGTTTAATCGTTACTATTAAAAAGTATTTTTACTCAATAATAAACCTTTTATATATTATTTTCAGCACACCTAATCAACTCATTTTACGAAACCAGTTTCCTAAGATGGGGTGTGGGGTGTGGTTGCCATATATATATATATATATATATATATATATATATACATATATATATATATATATATATATATATATATATATATATATATATATATATATATATATATATATATATATATATATATATATATATATATATATATATATATATATATATATATATATTATATATATATATATATATATATATATATATATATATATATATATATATATATATATATATATATATATATATATACATATATATATATATATATATTTTCAATTGATTTAAGTGCCCCAAGAAGTCCTTACGGTCTTATCACAGAGCACTGCGGAAGAGCATTTAATAGGAAGTTCACGCCTCCGTCCCAACCGATGTCGCAAAACTTGCCTAGAGGTAGGGTTTGAGCCATAGATCTTACGTTTCTGAGGCAAGTGCGCCACGGCTGCTTAAATTTTAGTCTCTGAAACTGATATTGTCTGGTGCGGAAGAGAAAAGTCTTAGGCTAAAGGAAAGATTGGAAGGGGTAGATACATTGCACTACTACTTATTTCTATCCAAGAACTGTTGTCTCATCAATTTATTTTAGTACTGTCTCTTATTTATTTATGTTAACGTATTTATAAAGTTTAAACAATTTGAATCCTACGCACAACGTACCCGTGCATGTTGCCGTAGATACACCAAACTCCCATATAAACGTTTGAATCTTCGGTTGTTTAAAGTTTATAACCTTCTTACAAAAAAACAGAATATTTTATTCTTTAAAGAGTGTTTATAGAATCCCTAAAAACATGCTATATTGCTCTAAGTCACACGAGGTATTACTACAGAATCTTAAAAAGACAGATTGCTTGCGCCCCTTCTCTTCATACCCTTTACCCCCACAGTTTAAATAAATTGCCTGCATCCATATACTTAAGCCAATTCTATCTCAATCATGCAAATATTCCAATCATTCAATTTCTAACTTATGTGTATATTCAAAGTAAATGTGCACTCATTTGTACTTATTGTAAAATAGAACCATTATTGTTAAACCTACTTAAAAAAAAAATAGACAGCAAATAACCTTTTTTTTCCTAAAGTAATTATAATTTTTTAAATTATATCAAAAAATATTATAAATAAAAAAAAGTTGTATCTTTGGTTTAGCCTTGTATATGGTTTTATTTTATTTAAATATGAAAAGTACTATTTGGTGCCAGTTTTGTATCATTTGTAAAGCTAGGTTCTCATCTACAACAAAACCTTATGTAAAAAGATTTATAAAATAAAATATTTAGTTTATTAAGTTCTACCAAACTAGAAAAAAAAATCGAATATTTTGAAAATTCTTTTTAAAAATTAGTTTTTGCATTAAAAAAATTAAAAAAGAAAAACTCATGTTTGTCATCTGGTCACGTGATCGGAGCACGATAGCTTTCGAAGAGTTTTATGTAAAACTCAAAATTTATAAAATTTCCCTTTTATATAAAACGTTTATATGTAAAACCCCAATTTTATAAAATTTCTACAACTACCAACAACTTTATCTAAAGTATCGCCGAAAATTTTATATTTGATTAAACCCACGTTTTTATTTTTTTTAATTATTTGTCATTTGTTCCGTCTTCCCAATGTTTTATAGTTTTTTGTTAGTATACTTTCCTTTTTTACTTCCTTTCTTTTTTTAAAGAAAAAACTAAAAGGATTTTGATTTGATGTTTCTTGAGTGCTGAATGCTATTTGATGTTCCCTGAGTACTAAACTTTTCAGTAATTTTTTTTAACAACTAAATATTTATTTTTAACAGTAACACTTTTATTTCTTTATTTATGTTTACCATAACCTTGATGTCTACTTCAACACCAATATTTATCTCAACATCTATGTTTTCTTTAATATATACGTTTACCTCAATATCTATGTTTACTTCAACTGATAATTTTTGAATTATTGTTTTAATCGTTTTTAACCATCAAGATTGTAAAATCATATAAAGAAATGGAGACCTACAGAAAGTGATTAACTAATCATAAATTATAATTGTTCGTTCTACAAACAAATGATTTTAATTTTTTTTTATTAAATTTTTATTAATTTTCTAATTTTTGTGTCAAAAAAAAAAAAAAAAAAAAAAAAAAAAAAAAAAAAAAAAAATATATATATATATATATATATATATATATATATATATATATATATATATATATATATATATATATATATATATATATATATATATATATATATATATATATATATATATATATATATATATATATATATAATTTATATAGATAGATTTCCAAAATTTCTTTCATCACATTATAGGCAGAACAATTCACTAATTTTTTCCACTTATTAATAAAAACCATATTTTTAACAAATAATATATCAATACACGTTTTACTGATTTCTAATCATCTTCAGTTGGGTTTAAAAACTTATCTAATTTTATATATAATTATTTTTACGGTAATAAACTATAAACTACAATTTTTTTTATATTTAATTACAACAAAATAGACAATGGCAAAAAATACAATATCTTCATTAAAGACATTAAAACATTTAACAAAAGGTCAACTACTTATAAAATGGAAAGTATTATGTAAAAAGGGTAAAATGGCAAGTATTATGTGAAAAGAGATATTCAACTATTTGTTCATATCTGGATTTTTCCATTCAATAAACAAACTTTCCTTGACTTTAAGCTCAAATTTTTTGAAGGCAGAGTCCAATATTGAAAAACAGTCATTATAATTATTATCACAAACAATTATTTTTAGCATTGAGATATTTGTATATGAGTGACAGATCCAGTCGATAAGTATGCATCCCCACCTCCACCAGAAAAAAAAAATTTCTGGATCCGTAACTGAGTGAGTTTTTTCTATCATTCGTGTTTTAGAGAATTTTTACCTATCTAACAGAAATTACATTCTGCGCATACAAATTTATAAACAACGAATGATTTGAACTCAACAGGTAGAGGATCCTTTGGTGAAAACATATTAAAGATTTTGAAAGAGGTAAAAATCAAATTAGAATATAGATTTACAATGTTTTTTAATTATAGAGTTTAAACTCTTTTTTATTTGTACCAGTATAAGGAAGTGGTATATCGTTAATGGATTTAAATTGATTAGTAGAAATGGTTTTTTCGGTAAGATTAAATTATAAATTTGGTTTTATTTAATTACAAATAAATTATTTATTATATATATAAAAAGTTGTCATTTAAATTTTACCGTAGAATATTTGTATATAAAATTAGATAAGTTTTTAAACCCAACTAAAGACGACTAGAAATCAGTCTAAACATGACTTGTTGTATTATTTGTTAAAAATATGGTTTTCAATAATAAGTGGAAAAAATTAGTCTTATTTCTCAATTGTTTTATAAATATCTATCTATCTGTGTATGTATATATATATATATATATATATATATATATATATATATATATATATATATATATATATATATATATATATATATATATATATATATATATATATATATATATATATATATATAATAAAATATTATTAGCGCCAGTAAAACTAATAAAAACATACTTTTATGAGAAAATGCTTTAATAACATGAAATATATTAAGAAATATATTTCTTAGTATATTTAGAACTATATAAAATACCAAAACTTCAAACTTAGTTTTTAGAAAGAAATTATAAAAATTTGTTAGAGATTTAGACCTAATAATTTCAAATTCAATAAAGAGTCATGAATATTTTTTTTTGTTACTATTGTTTTTAGGTAATTTAAGAGAATTTTATCATTTCAACCTCTTTATCTATATCTCTTTATGGTTGAAACGTATGAAAAACAACTGCACTTGTTGTAATAACTTGTTGTAATATTTAGTTTAACAAAAATTACAAATATATTAAGACCTCTCACTAAACTGGTTTGTTTTCCATTAAAACCTATGCATATCTATTAGCTTAGTAACTTAGTTACTAAACGTATGCGGAGGTTTAGTGCCTAAGTATAAAAACGTATAAAACTCTTTAATTTCTTATATTTTGTGAAAATATGAATTCTATTTTTAAACTGTTAAAATGTTTAAATATTATTGTTCGATTAATATATTATTAATATTTTACTTACGTTTTTTATGATGCACTATTAAGTTAAAAAAAACTGTTTTATATCAGGTTGCTTATTTTGATCATTTTAATTGTTAGTTTGAATTTAATTGTTAGTTTTTTGTGATATAAAAAAACAGATAGTAAAATAATTGTGTAAAGTAAAAGCTAGTCCAAGTTCCATCTCACAAGCCGTCGGTAGGCTATTAACAGCAATAATAGAGAAGTTTGATTTTCTGATTGGTTAACATGCATAACATTTTTGATTGGTTATTTATCTTAATTTTTTTATTAGTTATTGATTTGATTGCAATCGTAATGATTTTCGATCAAACTAAATGTAACAATGAGAAATGTAAAGAAGGAAAATTTATATAAAACTATTTAAACCAATAAAAGTTAAAAAGCTATTTTTATTACAAACATTCTATGCTTAAATTTAAAGAAAAAATTAAAAATTAAATAGCTTGAAAATAGAAATAGAAAGATAAAAAGCAAACAAATTAATTTCTTTTGAAGATGAATTTTTTAAAGAAGCAAACACATAAAATTAATTAAAACGAATTAGGGAGGACGCCTTTAGAATCGCTTTAAACATGCTGTTGGTTATTTTTTATTATTTTCTACTTGACTACCGTAGAAAAATAAAAGCATTTACATTTTGCATTCATTTTTTATTGTTGTTTTATCTAAAATACAAACGACGCATTATCACGCCGCTGCATTTTCTATAAAGAAGTTTTTTTTTATTAAGGATTTTTACTATTAAGTAAAGGGTAAAAAAAACGCAGCGTTTCTAAGGCTGTTACTATGGCTGATTTTATAAGTTGTAATAAATGTTTAAAAGGAAATGTTTAAAATAAAATTTTTGACAACTGATCTTTGATATTGTAATGTGTTTACAATGATTTGCTTTATTACAAAACGGTTAATTAAACTGTTACTTATTAGTTTTGTGTTTTTTTTTCCTTCTGATTGTTGGTTGTTTTATGTTTATAATAAGGTAGGCAATACTTTACAATTCCTTTAATTTGTAATGTTTGGTTAGTTTTGTTTATAGTTATAGATTTGTGTTTTTCTTTATTTGTGTCCTAATATTTGGAATATAAAATTGTAGTGTAAATAAAACTTTTTGTAACCAAAACTTATTATTTGGATTATCTTACCAAAAAACTACTAACAGCTTGTTTTGTAATTTTACTCAACCTTCCAATCTTTTTCTTTTTCTGTTTTACTATTATTTTTTGTCAAATAATAATGTTATACAAAAAAAAAAAAAAAAAATTACTCGCTTAAAAGCAAGAAATTACTCACTTTTTTTTTAAATCTCAATATAACATCGAAAATTTCCACCAGTGTAGTTTTGCTGAGTTATTTGCTTAATGCTAGACGCGTCTATGTGGTCATTTTAGCCGGTACCAAAAATGTTATTGGTACTTGCAGTATTTTATTTATTTATTTCCATGACACCATCCATTTATTGATTAAAAGGGTTTTATATTATCCTATTATTAATTTGCTAATTTATCAATCTTTAACAATTTAAAACAAAAAGTTCGCAGACTTTAAACAAATATCAAAATCTAAAATCTGCCACTGCTTCAATTGCTGTTAATGTTTCTTTGTAAAACCTTTGTTTTTATATAAGTTTATTCTGCTTTCATGTTTAATACTGAACATAATTGATATCATGATACTTCCTTACAGATGTTTTTGTAAATATTTTTGTTTCCCTTCCAATTTACTGTTTTTGAATCTTATAGTTCTAGTTAGTTGTATTAATGGATTCACCTTAGGTATTGTTATACATCTAGAAATCAAAAAAAAAAAAAATTTAGTCCAAATAAATTAGGTTACGATTCTGAGAAATAAAACACTTTATGGACAGATTTTATTACAAGGTTGTTTCATGTTTTTTTATATATTTTTTTTACTTGTTTGTAAACTGTGTAGATGACTTTGTTTTTGTTTTTTAATTTTTTTTTTTTTTGATATTTTTTTCCGCAACATTCGTTGAACAGAAGTGTATAGTGGAAATTATTTAAAGGTTTAACAAAGAAGTCGCGACGTTGATAAAATTTGTTAAGCCGAGCCTAATAGAAAGTAGACCTTTTTATGTGCCTAATAAAAGGTGAAGAAAATGGAGCGTTATTTTGTTTTTATGCTCTATTTAGCTTTGCAGTGTATTCGAATCTTCGTTCCTCCCTTTATATTAAAAAGCCATGCATTTCAAAACAAATACTTTGTGTTTCTTATTTTTATATTTTCTTTTTCAGTATACGTAATATTAGTGGCAAACGATAATGACGAAGTTTTTAACTGGTATGATGTTTATTTTACGATAGTAATACTTTAAGCACGGTATAAGTCACAACAAGTTATCAAGATTTTTATATATGTTGATTATATTGGGGCCATTACACTTGATTTTCAGCTTCTATTCAAAATACTGCGTTTTTTCAGATTATGTTAAACTTATGTTGCGTTGTAACAATAATTATAGCATTTTATACACCAACCAATATATCTATCAGAAAACGCATAAATTAAAATCCTAATAAATTGCTTTCAATTTGAAGTTACTTATAGTGATGTATACACGTAAAACTCAGTAATATTATATACTATACTTCAAGATTTGTTATTTTCAAATTTTGTTTGACACGATAACAAATTAATTTAACTGTTTGATTTCATTATACTCAATCATGAACTACTTTTTTTTTTTTTTTTTTTATCTGTATGCATATAAAAATAGACATAAATGAATATAAAGAACCTACTGTTTGTTTTAGATATATGTTTGTTATGGCTGGTTAAAAGTATTAGTTGTTTTAACTTTATGAAATAATATAAGTAATATACATATGTAGTGCGGTAAATTATGCAACTTTTTATATATATTTATCATAATAGGATATTATCCTACGGAAGTTTCACTTTGTTTTTTTCATTCCGAAATTCATTTTTTATGTTATAAATCAAAGGAATTACTTTACGTTATTAATTACGTCATTAATTACTTAAATGCAGAGCTAGCTATTTTTTTTTTACTATTTCAAAATGATGGAAAAAATTAACATTTAAAAGTAAACCTTTTTATCTTTTGAAATTCAGTAATCATTTGTGTGCGTTAACAAATGTTTTGACTGTTAGAAAAGTTTTAAAGAATAAACAGTGATGAATTTATCAATTAAATAACGTTTACTTTTAGACCAGATGTATGGACTTGGAGGCGTATTAATTGGTTTATTTGCTTTTCTTATACTTTGTACAACGCTCTGGTTTTTTTACTGGCGAAAGCAACAAGGAAAACGTTTCCGACGTCTTTCTGAAACTGAGTCATCGCAACAAATAATCCAGACAAAGTTCCCTATTATAAAGACAAACACGCTAGAATTTACTCTTCCGCAAACAGCATTTACAAGATCGTTACAGAGCAGCGAAAAACTTAATGAGTCGAACTGTAACGGAGAAAAATATGAATTGTCAATTAATGGTTTACAAGATACTGGAGTAATAAAAACAAAATTCGGCCAATTTAAACCAGCTTTATATCAATCTAGTGACGATAGTGAATGCGATGCGGACAATGATTTACCTCCGGGTAACAACGGTCGCATTTATTTTAATTTGGAATACTTAGCGCAATCAGAAAAACTTGTAGTAACTGTTGATAGAATTCGGAATCTACTTGGTCGAAATGCTTCGGCATCACAGTCAACAACATGTGATCCTTTTATTCGTTTATACTTGTTACCTGACGAAAAACGATACTTACAATCTAAAATGAAACGAAAAACACGCCATCCTGTTTTTAAAGAAACATTTATTTACACTATGTCATACAGTTTACTTATTGAAAGAACGTTAAGAATAACCGTTTTTGACGTAGACCGATTTATGCGTCAAAATATCATTGGTCATGCTTTGTATCCTCTAAGCGATTTGGATGTAACAATGGTGACTGAAGTTTCAAGAGATGTAGAAAAGTTTTCGCAAGTAAGTTTTTTTTGTACTTAATACATAATAATAAAATTAAAATCAGAGAAATGACCTTTTTAAAATGAATAAGTATTAATTGATTTCAGTAAACATAAAGTAAATATTATTTTTGTAAATGCTAAAAAGCACCATTATGACTGAGCTATCGTAAACACCAAAAAAATTCCAACACAGTTGGCCAGATAGTGGACAAAAGTAAAAAAATACATCCTCAAAAATTATAATATTATATACCATTTTATAGCGTAAACATTCAGCTTTTATAAAATGCATATTCTTTTGTATAATTATAATGCTGTTTGCTTCTAAACTGTTGAATAAAGTTTTTTTTTTTAATCTTTTTTTTGATAATATTTTGTAATGTAATAATAAGCATAAAGTAGTTGTTAATTCTAAAACTTCTTTTTTTATTGGATAATTTAAGAAAATCAAGTATTGTCTTTGAAATGAGTAATTGCAACACTATTTTACACTTAAGCTATGTCAAATAAAATGATTTCAAATGAAGGTGTATTTGAAGTACTTTTTTATTTAAAATTTTACTTGCATAGTCGAATACCATTGTGGTCCAAGGTGGTCCAGTATTTTGAGTTATGAAATACAAGATTCAATATGTATACTATCAATATAAATTTGGTTTGTATTTTAACAAAATACAAACCAAATTTATATTGATACATTAATATAATTTGGATTGTATTTTGCCACATATAATTTGGATACATCATTTAACAGTTAAATGATGTATCCAATTATATGTGGCGAAAACATGATTAGTATTTTGTTCTAAATGGTTATGTGATAACTGGGTCTCAGTGAGGTTAGATTACAATATAGACAAACTTGTTTTTTATAACTATACATCTTAAAATACCTATTTATAAGGTTTTTTAAATGTAATACATAATTTTATATAGTTTATAGATAAAACATAAAGAAAACTTGAAGTTAGCTTATTATTTTGCATGCAGTTGTGAATGGCATGAACTTAACTTCAAATAATAACTTGTCTAATATCATAAAACATTTAGACAAAAATGCTTTATGAAATTATGGAAAAATGTGAAAGTTCTTAAGTTCGTTTGGAAGAGAATAACAAATAATGGCTACAAAATGAACCGATATCGGTTCAATTTGTAATTGATAATAAGAATATTCTTCTAATTGCTTCCATTGATAATGATAAATATGCTCTTATCCAACTATGGTATCTGGCAGAAACCATGGTGACAGACTACAGGTGGACTACAGGTGGATTTTGACAGTTCAAGTAATAAAACAAAGAAAAAAAGATCGGCGTTGTTAGTTGCATCTTTTTTATCTTTAGAACTGTTGTTTGCATCAGGTTGTAGTTTGTGCGAAGATGGTAAAGAAAAATAAAGTAAAGCTGTTTTGGTTTAAAATATAATTTTAAAACGAAGCATTTATATTAATATCTACTCAAAAGGTTCAAGCTTTCTTTGTTTCTTTTTCTTTCTTTTTTTCAAGCTTTAGGTTCTTTTTATATGAGCATAAGAGCAAAACCTATAAAATTCGTTTCGGAAAGAATAACCAGCATAAACCAATATCATTTCAATTTGTAGTTGATAATAAGAATGTTCTTCTCACTACCTCCATTAATAAAGATAACTCTACTCATCTAACTGTATTATCTGGCACACACCACCACAGGTGAGTTTTGATACTTCACGTAGTAAAATAAAGAAAAGAAGGTTAGCGTCATTAGTTTCATCTTTTTCACCTTCAATTATCAGAATACATGAGTTTTGGTATGAAAAATAATTTTAAACCAAAACTTTTATATTATTATATACACAAAAAGGTTTAAGCTTTAGGTTTTTTTTTTATATCAATTATGTAGTAGTTTTATGAAATATAAAATAGAGCCCTGGAACTACATAAAAAACACCAAAAATAGTTAATTGGGTTTTTAAATTTTTAACCTGGCTAGTACATTAATATTAGTTTATTACTTTGATGTTTTAAGAAGCTTAAGCTTGTAACTATGCAAAATGAACTATTGCCAGGTAATTTAGGTGTCACTATCAACAAAATGAACTATTTCTAGGCATTTCAGGTGTCACTACCAACTAAAAAAATATATAGGACCCTACATTTTTAGTATGAAAATACTCAATGTGGGAATTACGGGAATAATCCGATAAAGTTATTAGTTTTGTCCAATTTATGTTTTTTATGGTTAATAAAATATGTGGTTGCTAAAAAATTTAGGTATTTAAAGCAACCCATAAATAAAACAAATGTCATTATTGAAATCGTAATCCTTAAATTAGTAAAGAGTGTAAAATTAGTCCTTAAATAGTTTTTATATGACGAATTATTAGTTTTGTCCAGTAAAAACTTTTGACCCACCGCGCACTAGTTCAACAAAATTAATTTAAAACATACGTAATATATATTTAGAAAGATTTTAAAATTTTAACTATTCTTATAACTTTTAATAATACCATATATTTTATTAACATTCTTCATTAAAAGTTATTTACCATTAAAAATAATTTTTGTTAGTTATTTTGTAGCGCGCAAACATGGAAATCATTAGTTTACATTCAAATATATTAAATAAAAATGCTTTAGATTCCTTGAGATACCGTTTTAATCTAAACAAAACAAATAGGATATGTACATTATTGATAGTAATATAGGGTGGTTAGCAGCAGCAGTTTTGATAACAAAAAAGTTTTTTGCAAATACTTGTTGTACATTTAGATACATTAAAATGACACCCGTACCATTAAATTTGAGACTGGCTTTAAACTTCAATAAAAACTTAAACATATTAAAAAAAAAAAATTTTTTTGTATGTACATAAAACAAATTATGCAAAATAAAAAAATTATCACAAGACTCCATATTTTTGAGCTTGGCCAAGTCTGGTATTGATCCAGTTTTTGTACAGCGTTTGATCAAGTCTATTGGTATAATAACGAATGCGATGCTCATGGCTTATTATAACATTTATAGACCATCTATCCATGTACACATTACACTTAAGCATTGCCCCAAAATTCTCTATAGCATGAGCTTCTAGCAAGTTGGGTTTTCCTTTTTTTGAACAAATGGTATCTTCTAGGTTTTCAACCAATTTGTTACCAAGTTAGCATAGTGAATGTCGGGCTAAATCGGGCCAAAAAATGTACTTGGTGTCTCAATAATATTTATTAGTAAAAAACTGCTTTTAAAAAACTCTTTTAAATAGATCTTTTGGTTTATCGCTGGGTCAGAAGGAGCAATGTAAATTGATGTAACCCCTTGTGGGCAGATTGCCATCCATTGAAGTATTTTTTTTCAAATTTTCATTGTAAATAATAAATTCGGTCACGATATTTTGAATAAAGTTGACTACTTTTTGGCGACGCCAATGCCTCTGTTTGGGAGTTCGGTCTGGAAAAAAAAGTTTTTCCTTTATAACAAAGAGTAGGCTTATTATAAAATTTTATGATTTGTTTGATGGTGCTTTTACTGCAACCAAGCCTTTTAGCAGCCTTTAAAAGTGACATCTCTTCGATGCTTAAATATTTTTCTTAATTTGATGCGGTTGTATACTAAATTTGTGTATTATTTTGTGTATTAAAAGTAGGTCTTCTTCCACTTACAGGTTTTCGACTCTATGGTTTATTTTTATTGTAACCGTTCATATAATTATAAATTGTGAAGCCGTTTCAAACCATTTCATCTTGAAATGGTTTGAAACGACATACTTTCCATCTTCATGCTTTTTTTGATAAAAATTGGCAATTTAAATTTATATTTAAGCAAAAAATAATCAGAAAATTTATATACTACTTTATAAAGGCTTTAATTTGATACCAAATACAATTTATGTATTATTATTAATTTATCAAACTTGCTAAACAATTATTGCTAATTAAAGCTAGTCTCAAAATTTATGTCAGAGGTGTTATTTATGAAATAATGGAAAATCGTTAAAATTAAACATATATTTAAACATATCTTTAATTAAAAGCTTATTTAAAAATTATTTTTTAGTATTGATTTATTTGTAGCTTATATTCAAATTTATAAAGTAAAATGTTATAAATAGATGTTAATAAATCAAAATTAAACTAAATATTGTAACACAATGAAACAACGCAATGAAATAAAATCTTGTTACAAACCACATGTATTTAACCTTGAAAAAAAAATTACCATTAATAGTTTAATAAACAAGTTTTGTTTCTTTTAATAAGACTTAGTGTTTACTATTAGTTTACATTTATTACAAATAGATTAAAAGTTGAATTAAAACCAGTAATCCAATTTGTCTGGATTACTTGTTGCGATAACTACAAATATATATTCTTTTTACTGTAAACGTTTAAATATCAATTTTTACTATTTTAATAATCCATTATTTATTGATTATCAACAATGATCTTATTTAAAGCCATAAAACTGCATTTACTTAATAGTAAATTAATGTCAATAACTTCTATGTAAACTGATTTTTGAAATTCTCCTTTTACTGAGCTTGGTCTAAAATTTTCCCTGGACTGAGCTTAGTCCAAACCCTTGATACATGCTTGCAATAAATCTACTAAAGTTTTCAACATTGTAGTCAGAGGCGGTTCTAGAAATGAAACGAGAGGGGGATGGGGGATGAGGTGAATTCTTAAAAAGTACCGACTTTCCTAAAAAGTAAGGTTCTCAAAATTAAAATTCACCTCACTAAAATGTGTCAAATGACAGACTAGCTGACTTTGTTCCTCAAAAAACCGAATATAAACGGAAAATCACTTTCTTTGGGGGAAAAGGAAATACTGTCTGAATAAAAATTGTCTGAATACACAATTCTTAGGCAATTTTTATTTATGACCACTTCTAACTTTTCTTTCTGGTCCTATATTGATCTCTTTTCGTAAATCGTACATAGTTAATTTTGGGACATTTTTGATGCAAAAATTATTAGCAACAAACATTTTGTTGTTAATAAATTTAACAACAAAATTAAAAAAAAAAAAAGACTATTGTATATTGTAGAGGAATAAATTTGCAACATAATTGGTAGAACTATAAAATTATAAAACATTGTAGACATAAATTAAAGCTAGAGAGTTTTTTCGGATTTTTAAAAACAGAAGAAGCAGCACAAATATGAAAACATTATTTGTAGTTTAGGTAATCGTAAAGGTTTCCGTAATAATGTTTTTATTTATCAAAATAAGAAAACAATAGTTTAATATGTATTAGAAGTAAACAACTTGTAATACATATTAAAATTTTAATCTTTAAAAAAAAAAGAGTTTTTTTACTTTTAAAATATTTAAATTCTAAAAGTTTTTTTTAAGAATTAAATTCACTTGCCACGGCACTCTTTTGACACATGTATGAGATGAAATGTTAGACTTGTCTTTGCTGGTGCAGTTAAAGATTTTTAAAATACTTTAAAAACGTATTAGATTTAAAAAAAAAGTCTTTTGAACGTTTTGAATGTCTTTTGGACGTTCAAAAAGCATTTTTTATTGATTGAATGCTCCATCCGTAACTTGTACATGAAAGCAAGGAAATAAAAGTTTTAATGCGTGCCTGAGTACAGGAGGCACAATTTTCAGCAGAAAATTAAAAAATCAACATAAAGACCATCAATGTTAAGGGTATAGAGAAAAAGAGTATGCACCAATTGCACCAATCTAAAGCGCGCCGATAAAAATATCAAGACTTGATTTTTATGTCAAAAGTATATTCCGTGACCCCAAAAACGTATGCTTAAATGTATAATGCAAATATATGTGGATGTATAATACGACTATATGTTTTCTATTTTTGCTAACTTTCGGTATATTCTTGGCGACTTTGGAACGTTTTGAATAAATTTATCTTTTAAAAACGATGCTTTTACCTGTTATAGTAAAGCTTATAAATATAAATATTTTTAAATTTATATATCAATATTTATAAATATTGATATACAAATATAAAAGTTATAAATTTTTTGATAATTAAATTTGATTTTAATCAAAGTTATTTATTAATTATTGTGGGTTTCATAATAAGTTATTATTTTTATAGTAAATATTAGATAAGTTTTTTCAAATTTCCAGTAATTTCTTATTATGCAGAACAATTATTGAAGTTTCAAAAATTGCTGAAAAGGTATATAAGTAGATAGATGAATTTGGTTTACTTAACCACATATTTACAGTTTTTATTATTTATTTAAATTTATCTTATACAGAGTCTGTTTGTACAATTAGGAAAAGTAATTTAAAAACTGTTTTTAATTTAATTTTTAATTTAACAAATTTTTTTCATTGCATTTTTTTTTCCTTATTTACATACACTTACAACAAAATAATTTAAAAAGACAAAAAAAAAAAATCTTTTTATTTGAAAAGTGTTATTATATATTTTATTAGTGTTATTATGTATTAGTTATTTATTTTAAGTCTTTTTACTTTTTTTTTTTTTTGAAATATATGAATAGTGTGAAGTATAATTTACTTTTTATTTCTTACAAACCGAAATTAGTTTAAATTTCTGCCCTCCCTCTATTGAATAGTTTTTGAAAGCCTCTTATAGTTATTTAAATTGAAATCTTACAAAATAATAAACTTTGTATATTTTCTTTTTATGTATACTTTTTTACGACTACTTTAGAAAATTTAAGGTTATTCCTAATTTTGTAAATATATTTAATTTTGTTGCTTGCAACCATGCCACACCTTATGTAGTTAGTCCATATTTTTATTCTTTACTCAAAATTAAAATGAACGTATTATTATTACTAAATTTTGTTAATGTTATTAAAGACGTTATTAAAAAAAAATAATTCTTTTTTAGGTATGCGCCGGATCTGGAAGATTGCAAATTGGACTTACACATTTCCCAGATTTGAATCGAATTAGTGTCAACGTGATAAGAGCTTCCCAGCTGTTTGAAGAATTGGGAGTATCTGCTCCAGGTAAAGTTTTAGTTTAAAAAATAAATAACTGTAAGAAAAGAACTTTTGGTTAAGTTAGATACTAAATATAATTTATTGCAGTTTAAACGTAATTTTTAATTTATAATTGTATCTTAAAAATAGTTTATTACGTATTTTTTCGTGTCAGCATAAATATCAAATAAGACAATAAGCTTTCAACAAAAAACCTTTTTAATCTTTATTAAAATAAAGCCTAAATTAAAGCAATTTTCTAGATAAAACTAATAAATATAAAAATTGAATAAAAATGAGTAGAATGTAGAGTACACAATTGAATCATTTAATTTATTTTTCTTGAAAATACAACTTGGTAAGCAAGCGTCGTGATTTTGTCAAAAACAATAGTCATACTTAAAAACAACAGTCATATTAAAGGGTATTTTTGACTAAAAAGATCACCAGTATGTGGTTTTTATAAAATCAACTAAAAAAAAACTTATTGAATATGGAATGCTATAAATAAAAACTTACCTATGTTATTATGCCTAATGATTAAAAAATTAAAAACAAAAATACCGTAATAAGCGTATTTAACGCGAAACAAAACGTATATAAGTTAATGGGGTGTTACAGTTTGTTATTCTATTCAATAATGTTTATTTTTGTTCAATTTTTACAGTTTTATTATATATTTATTATTTAAGACTGTATTAATAAATGTTTTCATTATTTTTTAGACACGTACGTCAAAATCACATATCTTGTTCTCAGCAAAGTTCATAAAATCAAAAAAACGTCAATAATTAAAAGTTCTTTCGAACCATTGTATAATGAAACTATGGAGTTTAAAATAAATAGCAACGAACTAGATGCTGGTTGCTTACACTTTGAGGTTTTTCAATGTACGGGGGGAATAAAAAACGATCGTATTCTTGGCTATTTTATTATCGGAGGAAATATGTGTTCACGTGGCAAAGAGCTAGAACACTGGGAAAACATGGTACAAAATTCTCACAAAGTTATAAAAGAATGGCACGACCTCAAAAGTTGACAAAATAAATAAACAAAAACATCTTTTAACAAAGATAATGGCAGCTTATTAATCTTCTTAGAGACCGTTGCTAAAGAAAATAAAATAAAAATTAATCAGTAACAAATATCAAGTAAAATTTTTTGTTG
Organism: Hydra vulgaris; assembly: GCF_022113875.1. Lineage (NCBI taxonomy): Eukaryota > Metazoa > Cnidaria > Hydrozoa > Anthoathecata > Hydridae > Hydra > Hydra vulgaris. Next base: position 20,352,054 of record NC_061170.1, on the reverse strand, counting down.
CGTAACAGAGTGCTTCCATAACACTTTGCAAATTAAGCCAACATAAACTCAACTATAAAAAATATGATATTGATTTAATTTTACAACCCAATATACAGAAAAACATTTAAAGATTACAACAACCATCGTTTATCTTTCATAAACTGTAAATAAAAAAAAGTACAACAACTGTTAATTAGCGACTTCGAGATTAATAATTGACACGCGCAATTTTTACTTATAAAGTATATATTTATAAAGCATATATTTATAAATAACTGTATATAAATACTTTTTAAAAGGAGCACATCGATAGCTTAAAATTTTTCAAAAGAGAAAATACTTAATAATGCCGTTTGACTAGCTGTAAAAATTTATAAAAAGGTTAAACTTTAAACTTTAAACAGCAATTTTGTAAAATTATTAAACGATAATAAAAAAAAAAAAAATCACAAAATTTTTTTTCTTCTCTTTATCCGAGAGTTTTTAAATTGTATTTGTACGACACGCAGTCTCGTATTGAAGTTACAATATATAAGGTAGTTACAGTATATAGGGTAGAGTGGAGCGAAGTGGGACATTAAAAAAATTTTCAGAATAATAGTAGTATCATTTTAATATAATATATGTTCTGCATCAAATAAGTTTTAACAAAAGTATCATTTCAGGTACTGATTCTATCCCCAAATATTGACAGCAGGTTATAATAAAGTCTATATAGTTTTGATTTTAGAGGAACCGTGCCATCGGGATAGTGTTGTAAATTACTCACTTGTCGCACTTTGGTAAAGTGGTACATGCGCATAATTAACAACATAATAACAAAAATTATTTTCAAAATTATCACTAAAAAATTATTAAAATTGTAAACCATGTAATCTTTATCAAAGTATTCAAGAAGTTTCCAGAATAAAATTACACAAAAGTGATATAGAAGAAATGGAAGATCAATAAGTTTTCTTTGTTTCACTTCACCCCTCAAAAAATCATTTTTTGGGGGTAACTTACATACTTTGTCTTCCTGCGTGTTTTAACCATACTCAGAGAAGAATATATATATATATATATATATATATATATATATATATATATATATATATATATATATATATATATATATATATATATATATATATATATATATATATATATATATATATATAAGTTTTCAAAAATGTTTTTAATAACCATTATGAAGAAAAATGTTTTGATGCTGTGTTTTTAAAGGCTTTTAAAGACTATTGATAATTTTTTAAAACTTGGAAGTTAATATGTCTTTTATTTTAAAATATAAAATACAATTAACTAGATAAAAGCTTTAATAAAAGGAAAAGACAGGTATATTGCACAAAATTATTCGGTTGTGTTTTTCCTCAAATTTCAACTTCTGTAGTTTTTTCTAAACCATCCTCATTTAATATCATCATGAATATACAAAAATTTCAAGTATGTAGCATGCTTGGAAGTATGTAGCATGCTTGGAAGTATGTAACATGCTTGGAAGTACGTACCATGTTTGGAAGAACGTACAACTTACCATGCTTGGAAGTGCGTACCATTCTTGTAAATATGTACCATGCTTGGAAGTAAGTACCATGCTTGGAAACTAACCACTTAATCATTTTGAACGCAAAAAATCCAAAATTCACCTGTTAAAACGCAAAAAACTGGCACAGACAAAATTAAAAGGTACCCAAAATATACTCATATAATGCTTTCATAAAAGGATTTTTTTTGGTCATTTCAGTTGAGGTTGATTGTGAATTTGACAAGATGTGTTGTACGTGTAATCAAGTTTTTATTTGAAAATCTAAACTTGAATATCAAATTACTCTAAGGTCAAATTCAAAACGATTAATTACTTCAAGTCTAAAAAAAACTATTGTATTTTTGTTCCATAAATTGTTTCAATTTTTAAATGTAAAGTTTTGATAATAAATTGGTAAGGTAACTAGGGGAAGTACGACCCAGCAAGGGTTTTTAAACTCATGGGGCTTCGTAGAGACCGAACAAATTTTAATCTGATTATTTAAATTTTTCAGTTTTTTAATATGTTAGTATTAATCTCTGTTTATAGAAATACATTTTATTTATTTATTATATATTAAAAGTTCTTAAATGCAAAACAAATTCTGAAAATATTCAGCTAATTTTATTTTTCACTATATTAGTTTACTATTTACTTTTCGCCAATAAAAAATGCCTACGTCATCGCGAAGATAGCAAATTGATAAGAAAATAAAAATTTCGTGTAAAAGTTTGGTATAAAACTAAAGTGCAGACTCAAAATACGAAATAAAAAATAAATAAGAATTAACGAGGTTTGACGATTATATCTATTATTTATTAAAAATATAAATCTATATATCTCTATAATTAATGAGCTGCTCTATAGTTGTATAGCTACATGTAGCTATACAGCTATAGATTATCTATAGCTTTTCGTCTTAATAAAATAGTTTTCTTCACATAGCATGAACTCAAAAGCATTTATATGAGTGGTGCCAAGAGAAGGAAATTAAAAAAGGAGGCTGATGTTAGATTACGTAAAAACAATAAAAATGGTATCTTTATTTTTTTCATCAGTAGAAAAAAACCTATTTAAGCAGTTCAGAGAAATAGATCAATGTTGTCGCCAGTACCTTTGAATCAACACAAAAAGAAGAAATATTATCTGTTTCTACTGATTGAAAACAATGAATTTACAATCATACGCACACACAGACACACTCACACACACACACACACACACACACACACACACACACACACACACACACACACACACATATATATATATATATAATTATTCACAAGCTATTATATCTTAATTTGCTGTTACAATTTGATAGTTCAATAAGCTTAAACTTATAGTTACGCCACAGTAAAAAATTCTTTAAAAAGAATCGTTTAAAATATTCAGATGTTACCATTATATTTAAAAATTGGATAACTTTTGCTTAGTTTTTTAAATTATATATTGCAAAACAGACCAAAAGCTAATTATTACAAAATGCTAAACAAAAGCAATGTCCATGATGACAACAGAAAAAGTTTGGGCAAAATTTTCTTCGTTTAACAAAAAGTGAGTTAATATTTGAAATGCATTTTCTAAACAAAATTAGTTTTTAAAAACAAAAAATCATGAAAAGTTTGCATAGTGGAAATGTAAATACATAAGAACCATTTTCCAAATAACTCATAAACAAATGTTTAGTCGGAAAACATGTCAACAATTGTAAAAAAACTATATTTGTTTATTACTATTCTTATTATTTTTTTGCCGTATATCGCCACATATCGCCACATATCGCCACGTATCGCCACATATTGGAAGAATAAAACACAATTTTATTTTTAAACTATATAACAATTGAATAAAAATTTTGAAAAATTTATTTTCATTTTCAGATCCAAAAATTGGTTACTTAATAGGACACTATTGGTTACTTTATAGAATACTATTGGTTACTTGATAGAATACTATTGGTTACTTGACAGAACTGCATTTTTAAAATAAAGTTAAAACAAAAAATAAAATTGTTTGAGATCATGTGACAAGAGATTTTAATTTTAAAATACTTAATATTCAACAATAGATAAACAAACAGTAAGTATTCAAACTTTAGCTATTTGCTGCTTTAACGAGCTCTTTTATTCAATATTTATTCAATCCGATGACAGGAATATTCGAATCAGCTCAGGATGTTTTTTAAACAAAAAACGAAAAAAGTTATAAATATCATAGTTTAAAAATTTGAACCAGCAATTTAAAAACTTTAAAAAATACAGACAAAGTTTTTTTGTAACTATCAAGACGCACGTTGAAAGCTTTTTTATTTTAAAATTGAAGTGTAACTTCCTAGTAAAATAATCATTTAATAATAATATATGAAAAGCCAAGAAAATTAATAAAAGAAAGCAGAAAATACGAAAAATAGGAAATAAAGAAAAGAGAAATATTTGTCTAGGGCAAGTAAAATCTTGGCCGACAAAGTTTTAAACATCAAAAAGGAGAAACGTGTCCTTTGTAACACAACGAAACACATTTAAATGTTTTTTTATTATTTAAGAACGAATAGCATTTAGAGTCATTTTGTTGCGTTTCAACGTCGTTGCACGTCAAAACAATTAAAATTGTAACAAAACTTGGTTTATTTAGTTTTTAAAAAATCTTCATTTAAATTTGTATTTTTACAATTTTTACAATTTTTAAAAATTTTTATTTATAAAAATTTAACAATAAAAGGTATATTACAAACTATAATGGTTATCATTGAAAATCTCAAAAGTTAAACACACCTGTATAACCTTTGAAGCCAGCTAGTATTTACTACGAAACAATGTAGGGGTTGTACTTACAAAAAATGCTATATACATATAATATAATTACGAAACTATGTTCAAAACGACCGACCGCATGTAAGTACAAAGACCATCGTTTTTAAAAACACCGAATGTAGTTATGAAAATTTTAAAAGTAGACTTTTACGGCAAAATCCTCATCATAAAGTTAGATAATTTGTAGAAAATTTGGCATTAAAATTGGCTAAAACAATTTCTAAAATAATAGAATATTTTATATAATAGATTATATAGTCTGAAATAATAGATTATATATTCTGTTCTATTGTTTGTAAAATTTTGAGAAGCATTTGATTGAGTCAACTGAGCAACCGTGATGCAGAGGTTAGAGTTCTGGCTCAGAACCAAAAGGTCCGAGGTTAGATCTAGCTTTGACCACATTTGCGATATTGATAAGGAAAGAGACGTGAATGTCCTTGTCAAATGCTCTTTCGCGGTGCTCTGTGATAAGACTGTAAGAGTTATTATAAAATCTTAATTCACACACACACACACACACACACACACACACACACACACACACACAAACACACACACATACTTACACACGCACGCTCACACACGCACGCACGCACACACAAAAGTTATTAAAAAGCGGTGAAATCTTTTCTCATTGAAAAGCACCAACAGCCATTAAATATACAAATAAAAAACAATTTAGGAATAAATAGGAATAAATTTAATAAATGAATAGGAAATAGAATTACCTAGCAACTCCTTTCTTAATCATTTATTAAACTCTTTTGTAGCAAGCGTTTTGCTGTTAGACATGTTGCAATTATCAAGACTAATCATATGAAAATTATGGAATTAGTAAAATAATGCCAATTTTTATATTAGACTTGAAAGAACTTTGCAATGGTTACATTTAACTATAAAACTGAGACAATTAATTAAGATATTTAGAAAAGTTGTTATTTGTACTGGTGACACGTTAGGTTAGCATCTGTGGGAAGGTTTTAAAGAAGAAATCGGTTTATCCTTTTAAAAATGTTGTAATTGTTACGGCCAATTTTTTGCAGATGAAAAAATATTTTGAAGAGTCTTGAGAACTAAAATGCAAATAGAAAGTGAAATAGAAAGTGAAATAGAAAGTGAAATAGAAAGTGAAATAGAAAGTGAAATAGAAAGTGAAATAGAAAGTGAAATAGAAAGTGAAATAGAAAGTGTTTTAAGTTATTCAGCAAAAAAAAAAAAACAACCTAAAAAAGACTTATTGCTTAAGTAAAAGAAATCTTTTGAATGAATTACCAGGCTTTGGTGTGAATTTTCAGTTACCACAAGATGTAATGTACACAATTTTGGAAGGAGTATTTACGGATATAGTGAGATAAGTGACAAACTTGGACTAATAAAAGAAAATGTGCTTACTAATAAGGATGCATACAATTTGAAGTATTCAGCGTCTAAAGCTATTATTATTATTATTGCTATTATTATTATTATTACTATTATTATTATTATTATTATTATTATTGTTATTTTTATTATTATTATTAAAAATAACTCAAATCATTTTTAGTGCGGTTATTCATGTAAACACAATTAAATAGCTCAAGGAGATGATAAAAGATTATTACTCCAGTTTAAGACTTTATTTACAGAAAATAATATTTTACCTAAACAACACTATATTACCCATGTGTCAACAATGATTGCAAGATTTGGACGAATCATTAGATTGTTGTGTTTTGCATTCGAGTCAGCCCCTTGCTATTTTAAACAGTTAGCTCAAAACAAAATTATAAAAATGAATGTCTATCATTAGCTAAAAGAGTCTAGTTGTTAAAATATAGTAAATTTGCAGTAATTAATGTAAAATAAAGGATGTAAGTAACATCCTTTATTTGGAACTGAAATAAACTGATATATTGAAAAAGCTAAAAGAAGAAAATCTTCAAAATCTACGGTGTTTAATTAATGAAATGAAAATTTTTCCAGGAATCTGTCACTTGCATACAATACAAGTTGGATGATCCTGCATAAGACATAATTACTGTATTAGTTGTTTCAGATACCTAATTTTTAAAGTAATAATTGACATCTTTTTCATTCGTGATTTTAATTACTTACTACTGAAGTAAATGTTTTTACTACATTAAATTTTGAGCATGTCTTCAAGAGTATTTGATAGCGGAAAAACAAGAAAATAGTAATATATGTTGTAGTAATAAACGTTACACATGCGCGTATGAATTTCTAGTTAATTACAATGTTTTTCGTTTAATTCAAAATAGTAATAGAAACTCTAATATATCTGTAAAATATAACAATGATGACCTCATAAACGAGCATGTAAAACAGCTAGATCCATCATTTTCTATTTTAATTTTTTTAATTATATTTTATGCAGTTCATTTTTATAGGATTTTGTACATAAATATTAATAACTTCTGTTTAAGAAACCTATTTCTTGTCATGAAAGTACTATTTTTGTATGGTACCTAAAATTACTGAGATTGTACAATTTACGTCAGTGTCGTGGCTAGAGGGTAAACCCGTCCCCCTGTCTCTAAAAAACTTTTAATTACTAAGTGTATTACTAAAAAAAAAAAACTTATCTTTAGACTAAATTTTGCTGGGCTCCTCCCCGTTGGGAACGTGAGAAGCCTCTCCACTACCTTAAGGGGGTTGTACAGCAATTAAAATTGAAAAAATCATTTTTTTTTAATTTATTTTTGTATCAAAAAAATCATAGTAGATTCCTAATTTTTTCTTGGATTGCAAATAAAATTTTGTAATCGGCATTAAATCTTTGTTTAAAACGATTCGGTAGCAATTTTTATTCATAGCAACGCTTTAATTTTTCCGTTGTTATGCATTTTTGCAATGAAATTATACCACATAATGTAATAAAAACACCTCTATACTAACTGTATAAAACGAAGTATTGTTATTCAGCTATTGCTTCCTGTTTATTAACTTGATTTATGCGCGTTTATTACGCACAAGACATAGGGTTGCAAGACAAGTTCCAGTCTAAAAAAGTGGCTGGAAAAATGACATATAATTAGGTATATCAAAATCCGCGTTTTACGGAACCGATTTTTGTGCTAAAATTTTGTTCCACGTTTTTAGAACTTTGCGTTTCACTTGCGTGATAGGATGGTTTTTGTTGAATAAATATTTAGAATTTTATATCAATAACATTTTTTTCTTGATTTTGTTTTATTGTTACATTGCATTTTTGCTACCAAGACTTGTTTTAGTGTCTTTATTGAAACTACAATTTACATATTATTAATAAATATCAGTAAATATTATTTTAATATATTATTTTATTATCAATAAATATCATTCTTACTCATTGAAAAGGTTATTTGAAAAATTGATGTTCATCTTATAATTTATATTAGCTGATCTTACTTTTAATTAGAGCAGTTCTATCAACATGTATATTAATTAGACATTCTGTGTAATTTTATTTAGCGATTCATTGGAACTCTGTTTTTTTCCATATAAACATTTTTCAGAAAAGTTATCAGAAGAAATGAATAAAAATATTCGTTTGATATTGTAGACAACAGCTAGAATTAAAAATTCAATCGTAATATGATTGACTATTTTATTCTATTTGTTGCCATTGTTTTTATGAATTTCATAAAAATATATATTTAAATCTTTTATCTAATAAGTGACAAAATTATTTATATAACATTAAACAAAATCTTTCAAAATGCAATACTATTAGTAATAGTCATTTCTTCTGATAACTTTTCTGAAAAATGTTTATATGGAAAAAAACAGAGTTCCAATGAATCGCTAAATAAAATTACACAGAATGTCTAATTAATATACATGTTGAAAGAACTGCTCTAATTAAAAGTAAGATCAGCTATTATAAATTATAAGATGAACATCAATTTTTCAATTAACCTTTTCAAGGAGTAAGAATGATATTTATTGATAATAAAATAATATATTAAAATAATATTTAATGATATTTATTAATAATATGTAAATTGTAGTTTCAATAAAGACACTAAAACAAGTCTTGGTAGCAAAAATGCAATGTAACAATAAAACAAAATCAAGAAAAAAATGTAATGAGTAACAAAAAATAGTTCTTGTGATCAAAATAAAACATTAGGTGGTGTACTGTATAAAAGTAAAGAATTTTGAACTTTGTTTGTTTATTTTTTTTTTCCTGCATTTTTCTCAAAATCATGTTTTTTGGGCTGGCGACAGAGATGTTTTCAAAACTAATTATCATATTGATTTGAAATTCGGCCCACTTATTATTGTATTAGTATTTACAACATGCACTAGAATAATCTTTACTGCTTCTCTCGTTTAGTATTTTTCAAAGAATTTGTGCCCGTAAATTACCCCATTTTCACCCAAAATTACAAAAATGGTAAATATTTATCGAGTTTTAGACCTAACTTAAATCTTTTAGCTCATGACACAATGACATACATAATATATCATCAGCCAAAATCATAAACAATGAATGGTTGCTAAAAAATCTTCGTCGCCTTTTAACCCATTTTTTGACCCCTGTGATTGATAAATAATTATAAAAATTTTTTTTTCATTTTTTTTTTAATTTTTAAAGTTTTTTAATCATTCTAATAGTATATTATATAATTTGAGGAAAAACAAAACATTTTCAAAGGTTGAATACAAAATGTTTTTCTAATTAATCTCCTATATACGAGATAAAAATGGTTTAAAAACACAAAATGTACAAGTATATAAAATATAAACTTTCATTTTTGAAATACAAGATTTTAAAAATAATGCCAAATAATTGGGTAGAGAGATCATAATGAATGGGTGTGTGTGTGTGTGTGTGTGTGTGTGTGTGTGTGTGTGTGTATGTGTTGGGGTAAAGGGGGGAGGGAGAATAAACCTTTTAAAAATATATATGAAGGATGGGGAGATTTTTGCAGATAATTATCCACAAAGCCGATTTATATAAGTAAACTAAAGTTAATTTAAGTCTTCTTATAATTATCTTAAAAAAACGAGTTTATTTGAGGTGTGGAATAGCAATAAAATAAATTAAACAGCCAAGGCAAAATAGTTAGCGCTCTTGCCTCAGAAGCAAAAAATACGTGGTAGAAAGTCAGCTCTGGGCATTTTTTGCAACACCTATAAGGAAGGAGACGTAAACTTAGTATTTCAATGCTCTCCCGGTTCTCTTTTTTAGACGGTTGGGATTTCTTGGGGTATCTAAAATGAAAGTAACAAAAAAAAAAAAAAAAAAATTATAACGCGGGACACAACAAAATTAAGATTATAAAGGGAGGAGAGTTTATGTGGCACCAAAAAGTGTGTTTTATACTCATCTTTAAAAGACTAAAGAAATTCTATAAATATAAAGAAATTCTGTAAATAGTGTTATAAGACAAGAGAAGTTCTACACATTAAGATTTTACAAATAAAAATACGAATATAAGTAATAAGATTTTTTCTGACTTTTTTTTTTTTTTAATTTTTTTTGAACTTTTTGGATTTTTTGGTTGGTAATATTTTTAATATTTTTAAATTTTTTGGTTGATTTTTTTTTCAAATTAGTTGTTAATTTATGCAATGAACAATTAAAATAACTGCTTTGATTCTTTTGAATCGCATGTAAAATCAGGAAAAAAAACAAGACAGGTTTTAATAGCACTTTGAAAAAACAAGAAATATTAACAAATAATAACACTTTTAAATAAAAGAAATTCTACTGCCCATTAAAAAATTTTTTTTAAACAGTTTTAACTTTTTTTAGTCGTTCTGAAAATAAGTTTAGTCGTTCTAAAAATAAGTTTAGCTGTTCTGAAAATAAGTTTAGCCGTTCTGAAAATAAGTTTAACCGTTCCGAAAAAAAGTTTAGCCGTCTGAAAATAAGTTAAGCCGTTCTAAAAATAAGCCGTTCTAAAAATAAAAAAACAAAAGCAAAATATTATCAGAAACGTTGCTTCATGACTTCAAGACTAAAAACAGTGTTAAAAAGAGGCGTGAAGAAAATAAAAGCTAATTTTCTTAAAAGCGCATTTCAAATTACCCAGCCGTGGCGCACTTGCCTCAGAAACGTGAGATCCTTGGTTCAAACCCCACCTCTGGGCAAGTTTTGCGACATTGGTTGGGAAGAAGGCGTGAACTTCCTATTAAATGCTCTTCTGCGGTGCTCTGTGATAAGACATTAAAAAAAAAAAAAAAAACTACCTTGTATTTTGTGGTGTTTCATCTAGCGGTTTGAGGCTCCGATTCAAAAAATATTATAATAAACTTCATTGATTTTTTTTTATGAATTGAAAATAAAATGTAACATTAACAAACTTAAAAAAATTTAAATTAACAAAAAAATATAAAAATGATATCTACGTAAACTATCTAACAAAATTAGCGTAAACAGAATGATACGCTGTATCCTAGAAGAAATCACTTACGTAAAGAACGTTTAAAAGACGTTTAAAAAACGTTTAAAAAATATTTAGAACGTAACTTTTAAAAACAAATGCTCGTAGGGCTGAGATAAAAACAAAGTCTTCAACGTTATCTTCATTAGATTTAAACTGAAGGTCTTTCTTGGTTCCTTTTTATCAAATTAAATTAATCATAGTTTGTTTTGAACTCGTTTTCCCTCAATATAATGCTTTACTTGTTAAAATTATTTATATTATATGATATTATTTATATTATATTATTTATATGAAAAACAAAAGTATGTATAGTTAAGCATTCTTTATTTTCTCTTATCACCTTTTAATAACTTTCCGAACATAAAATAAACTATTTTGCGTACCATCAACTCCATAGGTGACAAAGCACAGTTTGTCACAAATGGAGGTTCAAAAAGAAATTGTATAAAAATGTGGAAGGTTCAAAAAGAAATCATATAAAAATAATTTTTAATTGGTTTAGTATGTATTTTATAAGAAAACTTTAAAATCAAAATAAAATTCCTAAAATATAAATCAAATTTAAAAAAAAATTTTTTTTGTTAAGTTATATATAATATTTTATAATATTTTTCTTGCATTAAAAAAAATTCTTAAAAAATAAAAGGTTCATTAAACAAGAATTATTTTTCTTAAAAGAGGAAAAATTCTTCTAAAATAAATTTTTTTTCTTAAAATAAGGAAAAACTTTCTTAACCTAGAATTGCGAATTTAGCTGTGTAATAATATATATCCTAACTGACATTTTTTATGAATGGCCCCTAAATCTTCCATTTCAGTTGGCAAAAGTAAATTAAAAAGAACATTATCAATTGAACATTTAAAAGTAATTCTAGATATGCATATGTAATGGAAAGAGCCAATTAAGTTAGTGAAAAAAAATAGGAAAAAGTAAAGCCGTTGAATTGTGGAGAAAGTTAGGTATATTTAAATTAAAATATTTCTATAAAGTTTCTATTTTGCATTTTTTCATAGCTGCAAATAGATTTTGTTTACGAAAAGCAAGCATATCTCATATTAGCAAATACTAATTAGAAGATTTTTATTGATAATGACAAAAAAAAAAAAAAAAAAAAGGATATTTCCACTTTATCACGAATTATTTATGAAAAATAAAGTTTTTTAAATGATAGACGAGAATAAATAAACTCTTATATTTTAAATTTCATCTGTAAAAATTTTTTTAAGAAGAAAAGTTTTTTTTTTAATGAAATTTAATAAATAATGAAAACTATTAGATACGACCACAAATAAAAAATTAAAAATTTAAATTTTTATATAAGACATCAAAAATTAAAAAAAACAACCATGAAATAGTCTTGCCTTATAGAGGGTTTACCGTGAAAGCGAGTGAGGGGGCAGGTCCTTATTGGCCTTTCAGGGCTCTCAGATTGAAATATTTTTTCACAAATTTATTCAAAAAATATTTTTTCTTAAAAACCTTTTTAGTACTAAAATGTTTAAAAGAGATAGAGAGAAAATAAAATCAAGGTAAGTGATTAAAAATAAACTTTTCCAGATTTATTGGTTGCAAAAAGAAGTAAAAAAAAAGCTAAAAGTATGGAAATCCTAATAATGATTTTTAGATATTCAATTAAAAACTGAAACGAAACTGAAACGAAAACTCGTATAAGAGAATACCTAATATAGGTATACGAGTTTATAAAAATAAAACACTATTTATTATTCTAACAAATCTAACTTAAAAATAAAAGCGGTAATCTTCATTTCTCTTTTAAGTCTACTTCAAATATTGACTTGTTTAGTATTTTATCTATAATTTTGAGTGATAAAGACAAATAACATTTACACAGTGTTAAGTAGTTATAATATCTCGTGAATTTCATTCTTTAATAAATGTGATTCTGCGATCAGTGTTGAGGTTAGTGTTGCTTTTAATTAAAGCGCAACACCTTTTGATTTTATTTGATGTTAAATCGATAACTTAATTTTTTTTTAAAACAAAACTTCGATTTTAAATTAATTCGAAAATCAAGTAAAATCTATCAAAAATATGGAAACCGATCTTAACAATAATAACATTACAGTTAATTCAGCGAATAACAAATCTTTAAAAATAAATAAGGTTCAATTGCCTAAAAAAGTTGGAGTTAGCGGAGAATTAAAATCAGGACGAGAAGCTGTTGTTGGATTACCTAACGAAATTGCTTTAGTTAAACTTATGGATCAAAGTGGATATCCTATAACACAAAACAACGGCCAAAGAAGATATGGTCCTCATCCGTCTTATAAAGGCACGTATATTATTAGTAGTAATAATAATAATAAAAAAAACAAAACAAATAATAACTAAACAACGACAACAACAAAAACAACAACAACAATAATAAAAATAATAACAATAATAATAATAATAATAATAATAATAATAACTATAAATATTTTTAGAATTTTTATTTAAATGTTTTTGATTTTGTTATTATGTAATTATAATTTGAGTTGTTTTTTATTTTGGTTTTTAAATTTTTTTTTTCAATCAAACTAAAAAGTTTTTTGTTAAGGAAGGATTTTTTTTTATCTTTTGATACACGTATGCAATTAATGTAAAAAAATAGCATGTTACTGTGAAGTGAAATAAAGCTCATGCACGCGGCGAACAGTTGAACAAACATTATTTGGCGGAGAGATTCGATATTGCCTCGATGTTCCAGTGTACGAATGTAAACCCCTTAACACATCTGTTATTTTCGTTTTTTTGTTATAATCGTCTTTTCCGTATTGATATTACAATATTTATCCATTAAAGATTGCGTTTTTAGGAGTTCAGTTTTTTAACTCACAAGCATCCTTTGTGCAAAATAATTTTTGATCTCAGAATAAGATGCTAATTATTTTATTGAGAAAGAATTTCGCGAAAAGTTCTACATTTTAATGACCCTAAGTTAGAATCCAAGTTAGTCTTTTAGATTTTTTTTTTATGTGTGAAAAATACCTTTTATATCAATGAACTTAATTATTATTATCATTATTATCAAACTACAACGACATCGTCGCAAGAAATGGCTATATAAAGACCATTTATGGAAGTTGTAAATATGCATTTTTTATATAATTGTTTTTAAAAATGTTTGAGTTTTGACAGTATACTGGCAGTTGATTCCATTGTTTGACTGACAGTATACTGGCAGTTGATTCCTGTTTGTGAAGAAGTTGTACCGGATATCAGACTTGTTTTGTTCTCTGGTTAGAAAGTTTTGTTGTCTTGTGCCATGATTGTGTTTTTCTTGGGTTAAACTAGAATATAAGTTTATTTTGTCCATTTTTAATTTTTAAATAGTTCTCTACCATGCTTTTTAAAACCAGATCACTGTAATATCAATGATTATTATTCAGTGTAAATGTATTGAGGGTAAGATAAAGTTTAAATAAAAATAATTTCATGATGTATATATGTATTTAGTGTATGATAAAGGCTAGATTAAGATCTGTATAATAGATGCAAAATTATGAAATAATAATATGTTGCATGTATTATGTTAATTATATGTAATATGTTGTATGTGCAATATTTTTGCTGGTTCAAGGCCACAATGCAGTGTAAGGTCACATTATATATATATATATATATATATATATATATATATATATATATATATATATATATATATATATATATACATATATATATATATATATATATATATATATATATATATATATATATATATATATATATATATATATATATATATGTATATAAGTCATCAAAGTTATTGTATTTTTATTGTTATGTATTTCTATTTGTGTGATTTAAATATTTCTATTAGCAAATAGTTAGTCACTGTTTTTATAATTTTAAGCATGTTACAACATAAGTAAATGATTTTTTTTTAGGTACTCCACCCCCTAGGGGCTGTGAAGTTTTTGTTGGTAAGCTCCCTCGGGACTGCTATGAAGATGAGCTTGTTCCAGTATTTGAGAAAGTTGGAACAATTTATGAGCTTCGTTTAATGATGGACTATAATGGACAAAACAGAGGTTATGGATTTGTTATTTACCTCTCTTCACGTGATGCACAGAGAGCTGTTCGTACACTTAACAACTATGAAATCAGGAAAAGCAGATTAATAGGAGTGTGTCATAGTGTTGATAACTGCCGGTTGTTTATTGGTGGTATACCAAAAAAAGTAAAAAAGGATGAAATATTGGAAGAAATTTCTAAAGTTACTGATAGTGTTGTTAATGTCATTGTTTATCCTAGTGCTACTGATAAATCTAAAAATCGAGGTTTTGCATTTGTGGAGTATAACTGTCATCGATCTGCAGCAATGGCTAGAAGAAAACTAATGAATGGAAAAATACAGCTTTGGGGACATCCTATAGCAGTTGATTGGGCTGAACCAGAACAAGATATTGATGAAGACATAATGGATCAGGTTAAATATTAAACTTAATAAAATAATATTAACTTGGATTGTTATAATTTATTTTAATATTAACTTGGATTAGTTTAATTTATACATATTCCATTATTTTCATTATAAGCTTACTTAAGCTAGAAAGATAAATATTTAAATTTTATTGTTTGAAAAACGTGATATTTTAAAAATTCAATAAATTATCGTAGTGATTAAAAGTTTTAATTTGAAAAAAGACTTTTGATTAATTATATCATGTAAAAAACTTCAGGGAACCTGTAACAACCTGCTATGTTTAACGTACAGTATTTAATTCAGACCGGCAAATCAATTACAAAGGCATGCAGTCTCAATATACTTAAGGATAAATATATATATATATATATATATATATATATATATATATATATATATATATATATATATATATATATATATATATATATATATATATATATACATATATACATACAAAAAGTTCTGAGTTTGATTTCCACCATGTCCCATTTAGTACCGTGTTCAACTTGTTTTTTCGTGCAGTGGTCTCGTTTGTCAAGGTTTGTGTTTTGGAGTTATAGAGTTGAGAGAGAGTTGTATCCACAACTAAAATTAGCCTCCTTGACAGTAGTGGCTTTCATGGCCTTGGGGAGGTGAGTTGAATTAAAAAATTAAAATATCTACTTTCTTACATTAATTTATATAGCTTTTTTCTAAACAAGAAGAAAAAAACAAAGAGTAATAAAAAAAAGATTGCTGTTCTATGCCAAATCCTTTTTGTAGCTGCACTTCCTTGAGGCAGCAGGGTATAAGATAGTTTATGTATATACTGAAGCCCCTGGCAGCAGGCTATTTCAGTGTGATATAAGATATGTTATCTAAATAGGCATTCTTACAGGCCTTGTTTTAAAAAAAAAAATGACTTAGCACATTAGCTCGTAGTGATTTTGACATCATAAAATTATCTTCATTTTTTTATTAACTTTTTTAAACTACCACAATAAAATAAATTACAGCAAAACAAGTTTATTTTACTAATTAAAAAAAACAAATCTAGAAGTTTTATTTTGTAAATGTACATAATATGGAATGTCTATTTTGTTTTCATTTTTTTTTAATTTTAAATAATTAAATTTAATAATACATTTTTTATTATCATTTAACATAAATTAAATTTTTTTTTCTCTCGATATTTGTATAAATAAATTATAATATGTTAATTTTTTTTTTCTCATTATTTCTTAAAATTATGGCTTTGCAAATAATGATTTTTTACTTTTAAAAAGTTATTAACAGACTAAAGTATTACTTGTTGCAACGAAAAAAAAAATCAATTGCTTTACCAGCACTTTTTTTTTGTTACAAACAATGATTTAAGTTTCAAAGTATCATTTATTAAAAAATATATACCGTTGTGCTTTCACTTGCCTTAAGACAAAAAAACTTAAATGTACGCTTTATGAATATTTTTGATGGAGTATTATAAGTTATAACATGCATCAAAAGTATTATATTTACAAGGAATTTAATTTTTTTTATAAAATAGAAAAGGAGAGAGAATAACAAGAACTTTTTTTTTAGCATTTAAATAACATTTTAAATCAAGTCTTTCTAAATTATAAAGAAGTTTCTGTTTTCACTTCTTTGATATTGCACAATCTGTTAATTATATAAAGCTATTATGTAACTATTATAAAATATTATTTATCTAAACTATTATTTTTCACAAAATAAAACTGATAAATATAAACAAAGAGTTATATTGCTTCAAGCGTTTAAGCAAATGTTAATAATATAATTATATCCATAACATATAATAACAAAATTTATGGATATAAGAGACTTTTATATCCATAAAAGAAGTTTTTTTTTTTTTAATTATAAAAAAAAACTCTTTATAAGACATGGTAACTGGACAAATAAACAAATAAAATTTAATGTGTACTATTTTTTTTAGCTAATAATTTTTTTTTATATACACATTTTTAAATTCAGTAATTATTTTTGTTATTGTATGTTATGAGAAATTGTCTAAATAAATATTCTTGCTCTTGCAAGATGATAAATGTGTTTTAACATGCTTTTTTATGATTATTTTTTTTTAGTGTCCTATCTTTTATTTTTTTATTTTGCTGAAATTTTCGATGGAAAGTTAGAATAATAAAAATAAAATTTTCTTTGTTTTTTCATTACTTACATTACATTTGTAAATGCGCGAATATCATATGTAATTTTTATGCAAACCTTTTTACGTAATCATCATTCAAACTTCAAAAGTAGTTTTTATAACGTTAACTAATTCTTTTATCTAACCACTTAAGCAATATCTTTAGACTTGTTTAAATATTGAAAAATGATTAAAAATGGCCATACCAAAATGGCTTACTTTACCGCTTACATTAAATGACTTAGCGCTTACATAAATGGCATGTCAAACTTTATTTTGTATGTATAAAATTTTTATTTGGATTTATTAAAATTTAATTACTATAAAAATATTACCATGGTTACATAAAATAGAATAAATAGTTACAAGGTTTATAATAAGCTTAAATATATAATGTAGGAGATATTAATATAATAAAAGATATAAAACTTGATATGAGTCTAGTGTAGAATAAAAAAAAAGGGGGAATTGCGAGGAAAAGTATGCAGCAATTATAATGTAATGATAATGGTATAGTTTTTTACCTGTATGTTGAGCAAGTTTTTCAATTTCAATATTATTACTTGCTTTGATTGTAAGTTAGAGGATGCTTTGTCAAAAATAAAGAATGAGTTAGTACCACGGCCTTCTATAATAACAAGTCTTGGCACAAAATTCTGTAAAAACTAAAGGTTGATTAAACTTTTATTACTTTTATTAATATATTTTTATATAAGGTGGGGTGTAAAATTAGTCTATGTTTTCTAATAAAAATAAAGACAGAAATATAAAAGGAAAACCAAAAAAATTGTTAAAAGGTAATTGTATTTTTGGTATTTCAAATTTCATCAAAAATATCAATGTAATATTAAATAATTTCAATAACAAGCATAAACATAGCAATCATTGTTATATATTATATATACATTTTCAGGCCTCTTGCCCACAGTCACCTAAAACGGTTTATGAGAGCAATTTACTTTCTCGCAAAAGTATAATCTTTCTCGCAAAAGTGTAATAATCGTTGTAATTAAAATAAAAAACACAATGTCATTTTGAAAAAAATTAATTGCATAATATACTACAATGCTTTTTAAAAAGCACGGTTGCTGCAAAAAAAAATTAAATTAAAAAAAAGCCCCGATTTAAAGAGCAGCTCGCACAGCTCCCCATATTCGTTTTAGAAGAGTTTTTCTCCTCTCTCGTGCTCATTTTTTCCTGCCGAGGCATTTTACATATATACATTGTTATACATTATACATTGTCAATGTTATACAATTATACATTGTCAATAACTATATATTAGAAAGACTTTATTTTTTTTGCTTACAGAAACAATAAAAAAAAGGTAACAATGAAAATCACCAACAATGAAAAACTAACAAAATCAATTCATGCAAAAAAAAAGTTTTATCAATATATTTCAGCAGGAAAAATTTTTACTAATTCAAAATATATTGAAAGACATAAAGGCTGCAAAAGAAATAAAACACATAACACGAAAATAGCAAAATAAATTACAAAAGTAATTTTCACATAAATTATGATTTAGTATTTTTGTTTTAAAATCATTGCTGGGAGTGGTAATTAGTGTGTAATTCTTTAGCAAAATATTAGAATATATTCTACATTGTTTTTTTGTGATTTTAAAGTTATATTCAGCTGCTATGATCTGAAACTGAGTAATACAAATTTTCTGCATAAAGGGCCAATAGTACCTTGCAAAATAAAAAGCAAAATATTGACCACTGGGCAAGACTACTAGCAGAAATTTCCATATTTATTATAATAATTGGTAGTCTCATCATAAATTTCTATTTCGCATTTTTGCACATAACCGGCTATGTAAACTATAGCCATTAATGTAGATTTATTAATTGAGCTTTTAAGATCATGCATCCAGCAGTTATTTTTTCATCAGTAGAAATATCACTACAACATATGTTGCAAGTATGATCATCAAAACTGATATCATCTATACCATCTACAAGATGAATGCTGGGATGGTCTATGATATTTTAAAATGTAAAATTCAACATTATAAGAAAATAAAAAAGGAAAAGTGTATAGAATACTCAGCTTTTAAGTTATGATTTACATAAACATTATTAATATGAATTCTTTTGTTTTTTAGGAAATTCAATAAATAATTATTAAAAACTTTCAATTTGTAGTATCAATTTACATGTTTAGTATGTTGAATATGAATTTTTTCAATTACAGATTTAGCATTTGTAAAGTAAGTACCAGATCCCTGTCAAAAAAGCTTTTTTACGTGGATCTGTTAAAAACCAACAACAAGATCAATAAACTGCAGCATATATGCGCTATTGTATTGCTGTTATCTAGTGTAAGCTGTTTTACAAATCAGCAATATCTTGTAGCAGTTTTTTTTTTTTTTTTTTTTTTTTTTATTTGCATTCACTCCTAACAAGGCTGCAAGCAACCACTATTAAGTTGGGAGTTACTAGGAAAAAAAAAAGAACAGAGTTATAGAGCAAGGAAACGGTTGACAGAAGACTTAAAAAATTGAAGGTTGTATGAGTCAGGAAAACATGAAGATGGGAGAGAGTTCCAAAGGATTGAAGTGCGGGGAAAAAAACTAGATGAATAAAAGTTTTTAGAGCATGCAGGGACAGATACAGAAAACGAATGAGACTTGGCTGAATGACGAGTAAAACGAGAATGAATTTTAGTTGATGGAACTAGAGATGATAACTCCTTTGAGCAGTGACCATGATAGTATCTGTAGAAAAGAGAAAGAGATGCAACTTTACGACGATGGGAAAGAGGTTCAAGCTTAGCAGATAGTCCAGGTCCAACAACATTTACAATGTGTTTTTGGACCTTGTCAAGAAGAGAAATTGAATCGTTAGAAGAACCAGCCCAAATATGACAACAGTATTCCATACAGGGACGAATAAGAGATTTGTAGAGGTAGAGAATGGAATCAGAAGTAAGGAAATGGCGAGCACGATAAAGAAAAGCAACCTTAGCAGAAGCTAATTTAGCAATCGATTGTATATATGGTTTCCATGAAAGGTCAGTAGTAAGTGATAATCCAAGAAGACGTAAAGAGGAGGACTCAGTAAGAGGATTGCCATTCATTAATATAGGAATGTTGACCATATTACGGTAGTTGTTTGCAGTAAGCAATTGGGTTTTTTTAGAGTTGAAATTCACAAGCCACTGTGAACCCCAATCTATTACTGAAGTGAGATCAGATTCAAGATCAGCTGCTTGTTCTAGGCGATCGAAAAGAGAAGACTTTTTGTCAAGACAGGAGTATAAAGTTGAGTCATCAGCAAAAAGAGCTACTTAGATACTACTAGATGAAAGGTTGTCAGGAAGATCGTTTATGTAGATAAGAAACAAAACAGGGCCCAGGATGGAACCTTGGGGAACCCCAGAAGTTACTGGAAATAAAGAAGAGTGTTGGCCTTCAAGGATGACTTTAATAAACCGGTTAGAAAGAAATGATTTGATTATCTCAAAAACTTTCCCAGAAACACCATATGAAGCAAGCTTATGGAGAAGACCAGCATGCCAAACTTTGTCGAAAGCTTTAGATATGTCGAGAGCAATAGCCCTAGCCTCACCGCCTCCATCTAATGCACGATAAAATCTTTCAGTTACAGCAGTTAGCAAGTCGGCCGTAGAGCGAGAGGATTGAAAACCGTATTGATTGTCTGACAGCAGTTTATTTGACTCAAGATGAGATGTGAGGAATTTGTTGATTAAAGACTCAAAGACCTTGCTAATAACAGAAAGAAGACTGATCGGACGATAATTGGAGGGGTCAGAATTTTCTCCAGAGTTTTTGAATATTGGAACCACAGATGCCATTTTCCAACAAGCAGGAAAACAAGACTCAGTCAAACATTTGTTAAATAGTTTAGAGAGAATTGAAGAAAGTTCTGGAGAACAATTCTGCAAGACTGTGACAGGAATGTTGTCTGGACCACAAGCTGTAGACGAGTTTAATTGAGATATGACTTTAGCAACAGAAGCTGGAGTGATTTGAATGTCTAACAATGGGTCAACCTGTTTGACTGGAATGGAAGGAAGAGAATGTCCATAAGATTCAAGAGTGGAATTAGAAGAAAAGTTCTTTGCAAACAGTTCTGCCTTATCCCTGGGAGAGGTAACAAGATCAGTCCCATAAATGAGAGATGGAATGTTAGATCTACCCTTGTTAACAATGCTGTTGAAGATTTTCCAAAAGTTTTTAGAGCCTAACTTCTGCGATAAGATGCGAGATTTAGTGAACTGAGAATAATGGAGTTTAGCATCAGAAAGCACCTTTTTACATCGATTTCTTGCAATAATAAACAGCCGTTTGTTCTCAAGAGAGTTGTTCTTTTGAAAAATATGAAAAAAATGGTTACGATTGGATATAGCAGCCGCACAAGAAGGAGAAAACCATGGAGTAGAATGAGGCTTGACTTGAAACCGACGAGAAGGAATAAAAGCTTCCATTCCAGCCTGAATCCAGGAGGTTACGTAAGAGGCACATTTGTCAGCTGAGAGAGAAAAAACATCAGCCCAAGGACCATCACGAAGAAAATCACGAAAGGAATCCCAGTCAGCTTTAGGGTAGTAATAGGTGGTGCGATGATAAGGTGAGCCCAAAAAAGAAGTACGAGAAGAAAGATTTATAGAGATCATTGCATGGTCAGAACCACCTAAGGGAGAAAAGGGAGAAACTGAACATAAGCTAGGGTCAGAGACAAGACATAAGTCATGGAGTGAAGGTAAATGATTAGGGTTGTCAGGAAAACGAGTCACAAAGTTAACTATCTGAGTAAGAGATTGAGAAACGCAGAAGTTAAAGGCTTTAGTGCCAGCAGGATCAGTGGTGTTAGAGCCAAGCCATTCAGTGTGATGGGCATTAAAATCACCAACAACAACAATATTGGCAGAGGGGTAAAGAAAGAGGGCATGGTCAATTTGATCAGAGATAACATCTAAAAGAGTGCAATCATGGGAACAAGGAGAACGATAAAGAACAAAGAGAAAGGTGATAGAGTGAAGAGGTGCTAGGCGAAAGCTTATAAAAGAATGGTCAAAGGATTCGAACCTGATTTCACGACAAATAGGGGAATTAATGCGTATGTATACCCCTAAACCTAGCATGTGACTATTGGAGTCTTTACGAATCAAAGGATAGTACCCATCAACACTGACATCTGAAGAAGGAATTGCAGAACTTAAATTTGTTTCACTGAGTGCAAGCAAGTCTGGTGAATTTTGCATGAGGTAAGACTCAACTGATGGAAAGTTGCTTCGTAGACCGCGAATATTTGTAAAAGATATATTAAAATATTTAGGTGGTGGGGATGGTTTTTTAGGTTTTAAATTTTTGGTTACTTTGGTCATGATTTGGGTTTAATGAGAACTTGACTCATTCATAGATAGAGCACAGCCTCCTAATCAATGAGCTATGCAGTTGTCTCAGTCCTGTTAATTAACCCTAAGCCGTGACATAGGGCTCCTTATGTGGCCTTGACAATGCACACCAAAAGCATTAACAGGGACACCATCCATGCGCAACATGGCACTGTTAATACTCTGATATTTTGCAGCTGTTGATGGAATCAGCCTCTCTGAGAGCTACCACAGAGTTCGGGAAACCTTACTACCAGCCGGCCTCAGAACCATTAAACTGAGTTTTAGAGCTTTGCCTTCATATGAAGATAACAGGAAGAGTTGCAAATCCATTATCATAGAGGCATAAGCAAAACTCTATGAGTAGAGTCAAGGAGATCCAGCATTCATCATCCTAGGCAGGAAACAATGTAACACAGGTTACATCTACGCCAGCCTAATAGATGAAGAAGGGGTTCGAGGCTGGTTAGCAGAATTTTTCTGCTTACCCCTAAAGTCTTTGCCTAGGAGGCCTTCTACAAGACAGTAGCAGGATGCAGTTAACATCTGCTCAAGATGAGTATTTTTATCGAGACACCATCTCTAGCCTTTACTCAACCAAGAGCCCCAAGGCAGGGGATGTTTAGCTGGATGCAGTTAACATCTGCCCAAGATGAGTGTTTTTATCGAGACACCATCTCTAGCCTTTACTCAACCAAGAGCCCCAAGGCAGGGGAATTTTTAGTCGGAGTTTATTTCTCCTAGCTATTGCATAAGAAGAGCACACTCTGCAAGGCAGCAGGGCTTGTGGCAGGTGGTACTGGGTTACGTGATACCAGTAGCAAGATTGATCTCGATTATCCTGACCTGACCTGGAGTAGTTAAAAGGAGCTACTTCCCGCAACAGTACTTTGAGAAAACCAGGCATGACATTTTGGAAGTGCATTAGGAAAAACACTGCATCTAACAAAATACAGGAGTCTAAGGTGAGTGTACGTTTTGTAGTTGGAGTAAGTAGTTAGTTACTGAGCTCACGTTGCATTAGAGTATAAACAGAACACAAACAAACATAAATCAACTTACGGGTGAGTCAACACCGCGCCAGAGGTTCAGACAGAACACAAACATACATAAAAAACATAAAGTTGTAAGTGTTGATCACTAACTGAATGAATTTCTCCACCTAGTTCATTTCTAAACCGAATGCTACAATATTTCAATATGGAAGTGAAGATGTTGAAAAAAAAAAAGAAACATAATATATCAAAAGTATATCATGTTGGGTCTCACAAAAAGTGAAATTATATAAAAAATTTTAAAATAGTCATCATTTTATAAAAAACATTAAAAAATAAAATTATGATGAAAAACTTTTGTAAAAATGCATATTTTTAATTTTTAGTTTAAAAATGTCTATTTCTAGGCAGTGAAATCAAAAATAATAATTTTTTTTTTAAATGATGATTATTTTTAAAATTGTTATATAATTTTGCCTTCAAAAAAAAAAGATTTTTTTAAAATTATGATTCTTTCCTTAAATTCTCTTTAAAAAGCTGGGTGTTCTATTACTACAAGGCATTTTTAGGAAGTGGTTATTTCTGTTACCTCTTTTTGGAATCATAGATACTCTTGGATTAGTGCGTGTTTAAATAGATTCATTAGTAAAAATGTAAGAAGTGGTATTGTTTATGATGCAGTAGTGTTGTATTAGGAGAATACTCGCCTTATAAGCAAGAAGTTTTGAATTGGGTCCCCACCATGTCCCTAGTAGTACAGTGCTCAACTTGTTTCTTCACGCAGTGACCTTATTTGGCAAGGTTCATATTTCATAGTGGCCTTTATGGCCTTTGGAAGGCGAAATTGCATTATAAGGAATTAATAGTAAAGAAAATACCATTATTAGAAAACCCTTCTTTTGTTTGAAATCAAAGGAATACCTGAAATTCATAGGAGGATTCAAACACTGCTGATCTTAATTTATCTATAATAATTATTAAGTTATGAGATTCTCTTTAAATATGAATGAAAAATGAGGTAAAATGTTTTGAAATAAAAAAAAAACAACACAGTTTTGATCCTACTAAGAATTTCAAGTAATATTTCTTGTATTTTTCAAGTTGTAATAAATTTTTCTTGAAATTGTATTATTTAGTCATAATAAATATTTCTTAAAGTTGTCTTATATTAATTGAAATTGTCTTATCTTAAAATACCGATAGACTAAAAACAGAACCCTACTTGTAACTCAAGTCAAAATTTCTACATTAAGCATTGATATAAAATGGTGGGCTTATGTATCCTACCTCTTTTTTACCGAGTTACACAATCACGTTTTTCTATATCTGTTTGTTAATTATATAATACATACAATAAGAATACATATTTCTATTATCATTGAAATTTTTATACTATATATTTTCTAGATTAAACTTTTAAATGAATTTTTAACTCTGATCTCATAAACTAGTTAAGAATACCATTTTTAGTTCTCATTAACTAATTAAGAATACCATTTTTAGTTCATAATCATTAAGTCATCTTGAGCTTTGATTGCTTTTTCCAAAGCTGATAAAAGTTTTTCTAGGGCTTTAAAATCCACTTTTAATATTACGATATTGATATATATTTTTAAAACTTATTTTATATATATATATATATATATATAT
The DNA here is from genome assembly GCF_022113875.1 of Hydra vulgaris. NCBI lineage: Eukaryota > Metazoa > Cnidaria > Hydrozoa > Anthoathecata > Hydridae > Hydra > Hydra vulgaris. The sequence continues at coordinate 20,326,760 of NC_061170.1, read as the reverse complement.
ATATATATATATATATATATATATATATATATATATAAAGTTATTCTTATAAATAAAACATTTTTAGGTAAAAGTTTTATATATCCGGAACTTACAGCTAAATACAACTGAAGAAACTATTGAAAATCTTTTTAAAAAATTTGCAGAAGTTGAAAGAGTAAAAAAAATTAAAGATTACTGTTTTGTACATTTTGTTACTAGAGAAGGTGCAAGATTAGCTTTAGAGAGTGTAAAAGGTACTTTTTCTAAATGGTCATAAATAATCACTTAATTGAGTAGTAAATGCAGTCAATAGAGTGTATTTAAAAAAGCATTAAATTTTAAATTTTTATAGAGTAAAAAAGTTATGTAATGAGACAAGTATTAATTTTGATGTCTTCAATTGGTGTCAGGCGAATATTATTTTTAATAAGAAACATTTCTTGCCATTTTAGTAACACCAAGTAAATTATAAAAAACAAGTTTTATATCAGAATTCTCTTAAGTTATATATCAGAGTTTAAAAGCTAAAACTAAAGTCATAACAAATGCAAATTTTCGTTAAGAATTTGAATTCATTGGTTGCCACCAGTCTTTTTTTAGAAAAAAATTTAAATGTGTACACTTTTTGTAACAGTTAAAATAGTGCCAAAAAGTTGAACAAAAGTTAATTTTACTTTAGATGTTGATGTGTTCACTTGTTGTTACTGTTGTAATAGTGCAAAGAACTTGAACAAAAGTGTCTATTAGTAATGGAAGGTTTTTAAAAAATTTTGACCACAAAAGTTGACCACAACAAAAAAGTTAACCACAGCAATAATAGTGTATGCAAAATGTGACTTTAAAAAATTATTGTGACTTTAAAAAATTATTGTAACTTAGTTAATTTATGTTTTTAGTTATTTTATTATTTACAAATGCTTTTTTTTACTTTTTATCAGATTTTTTTACAAAGTTACCCTATAAAAATAAAAAAAACTATTTATAATTCATAATATTCAAATTACTTTTGGTATTTATTATTACATGATTTTTAATTTAAATAATAATTACAAAATTATCTCATGATACAGTGAAAACAAGAAAAAAAGATGACTTTCCTTGTCTTATTTTTGCTTCACCAGCAGACTTACTGAAAATGTCTTGCATAAAAACATGTTATGTTTATTATTTACTCAATACAGAAAGGTGATGGAAACCCAAGAAAGAAATATTTAAGTACCTCTTGGTCAAAATTGATTTTTTTCATCTTTATCAGAAGAACAACTCTCTTGAGAGCAAACATCTTTTTTTTTACATTTTTAATTGAGATAATCAATTGTTAAGCATTCTGCTTCTATTGGTAAAGTTATTTCTCACTTAAAATCTTCTACAGCGTGTGGTCATGACAACATTTCTGTCACAGTCTAACAAAAGTGTTATCCATCTCTTTCTATAAACTCATTTTAGAATTTTCTAAACTATTTAACAAGTAAATATTTGAATTTTTTTTCCTTCCTGCTAGAAAACGGCTCAAATTTTAACTTGTAAGCCATTACAACAGAAAGTTTTTATAGTTCATCCAATGCATTAGTGCAATCAAGGCTAAATAAGAGGTATCTTAAGTGCATCAAGACAAGAGCTGTTACTCTTGACATATCAAAGGTTTTCAATAAAAATTGGTCATGCTAGTTTTTTCCATAAGCTTGCTTCAAGGTTTACAAGGACAACAAGGACACAAGGTTTCATATGTGGTCCTATTTCTTGTTTTCATCTTATTTCTGTGTTGTTTATTATCTTGATTTCTGTATTGATAACTGATAACACAATTATTGAGTCTTCTACTTTACTGATTGTCTTTTACAATTCATTGCTTAGTCAGCATCTGCTAAGGTTGCCTAAGATTCATTAGTACAAGATTTGCATCACAGCAAATAATGTATTAGTTTTACACAAAAAATCTGTTTCAGACACAAACAAATGTGTTTGTTAATTAAGCAGTGCTAATACTTAAACATTGAGTAATTTTTCCCCTGTGATTTTATATTGTATACTATGAAACTTGATCAATAAAAAATTGGTATAAATATATTTTTTACAGATTTTACAGCCGCATCTAAAGACAATTAAATTTTTTTCTTAAATATTGCCATTTCTTTCAACTAAGTCATTGTGTATTTTTTAAACTTCATTATATCTCTGATGTATACATGGAACTTGTATTGAGGTTCTACATGATGATGTATGCATGGAACTTGTATTGAGATTCTACAAAAAATGGTAAAATGTGTTAACAACAGTATTTTACCATTTTTTGAGAGCAACGGAAGGTATCAAAATGGCAGCAATTAAAGTAATCAAATCTTTTTTCAAAAATTGTTATAATATGTACTTGTCTTATGCATAATTTATACTTGTCTTACGCATAACTAATACTTGTCATGCAATTTTTGGGCTTTTATTTAACAATTTAAAATTGGTTATTTATATATATATATATATTTTTTGATACACTCGTCGACATGCTTTTAATATAAAATTAACTTTAAAGTTTTTATAGTTGTGATTTTATTATTCTATTTGTTCTGTAGTTTGTTTGACAAAAATAATCCTGCATTATTCATTGTAAAATTTAAGAGGGTGAATCAATTGATGGAGCCAAGATTGAAGTAACACTAGCAAAACCTGTTGATAAGGAGCATTACAGGCAACAAAAAGCAGTAGCTAAGTTAATGCAAATGGCTAACCAGTACCAACATATTCCAAGCTTTCCACATGATTTTTTTCCTTTTAATAACCAAATGCATGGTGGGCTTATGTATCCTCCCCCTTTTTTACCGAGGTAAGTACCATATATATTTTTTTCTATATTCTGTTATTTAATTAATATAATACTTACAGATGGGTACAGATTTCTATTATGGAAACTTTTATACTATATTTTCTACATTGTATTTTTAAATGAACTTTTAATTCTAATCTCATTCAATAGTAGTTCATAGGTTTTTTAGCTTTTTTAGAAAATTTCTGACACCCCAGAAAATTTTCAAGAAAATTTTCAAAGAACCATAAATAAATAATGATTTTGTGGCTTTCATAACCGGAGACTTTTTAGGACTTCATATATTTAGTTGCACTATTTCTCAATCCAATTAAATAAACAGCTATAACTTTCAACATCAATGTTAGTTTAAGGTGTTCTTCAATGTCTACAGGAACAATAACTTTATTTTGCTTATATTCATTTTCAACAACCTTAAAAATGTTTTTATCATCTTGGTGTTGTTTATTTTTTTTTTGATAACCTTTTTATACTTACTACTTATGTCTTAAAATTCTTACTTATTATATGGTTCATTTAGTCCTTGGGTAATAATAAAAAAATAACCCATCATGCATTGTTTCTTGAAATAAATTGTTAACCAAACTGGTTATGTATGCTTGTCATAATGTCTTTGAGAGCAATTTCTAAAATAGCATGTTTTACATTCGTGAAACAATTGCTTCTGTTTTACCATAAGTCCTGTGTTACAATATCTAAAATTTGTTTTGTCTGGCTTGTAATTTTGTTGCAAATTAAAATGAGAGACTGAGATATACCAATAACTTGCATTAATACTTTGGTTTGTAATTTGGTTTGCAACACTGCCAAAAAAAAAGCTTTCAAAGTTTTTTTAAAAATTTGTGATAATTTATTCTACTAATACTTATTTTTTGTATAGTTTTTCGCATTGTTGATTCTTGTGAATCTTGTGATTCATTCATTGTTTATTTCTCTTGTGATTCATTCATTGTTTATTTCTCTTGCAATTTATTTGTTGTTAATTTCTCTTTAACTTTGTTATGAACAATATTTATCAGTTTTAAGTTATTTTTTTTTTATGTTTAACATCAATTAATGTATTTTATGTTTAATGTTATCACTATTTCATCAATTTTTTTTAAAACCAGTGTGGTGCTTCATAATTGCAATCAAAATTTTTGTAAAATTTTGTTATAAACATTTATAATAATCTTGCAGAAGCCCTTAGGTTCTCGAGAGAACTCTTTTTCAGATTTTGTTTTATTATTTCAACCTAGAAACTAATTAAGATATTTATTAGTAATATATTTTACATTACCTTATCAGGGGCTATTCAAGGAAAATAATTTGGGAGACAGTAACCCGCTCTGTAACAAAATTTGACGTATGCAGGCATTTTTTTTTGCAAAAAAAACAGTATTTGGCGTAAAAAAAGAAAAAAGAAAAAAGAAGTTCCTCAATTTCTAAACTCGGGTGGCGCCTAAATACCGTTTGGACTATCAACCGTGAATAGCCCCTGCTTATTTTAACTTAAACTTTAGACTTATTTTAGCAAAAGATTAGATTAGCGGTTTTCCAAAGATCAGTTTTAAAAACTAAGTAGTTAAATACTGTACAATTATAAGTTGTACAACTTATAAAAGTTAATTAAAAGTTAAATAGTTGCTGAATGTACACCTTATAAAAGTTAATTAAAAACTTTCCTCCTAGTTAGTATTATAAGAAGATTTAACTCACAAAGCACCATTCAAGAATATTTAACATGGTACAGTACTTAGAGAATCGAAAGGCCAACTTTTGACCTTTTGATTTTCTAAGTACTGTACCATGGCCGCTCTTCTAAAAGTTAATTAAATGGATAGACAAAAGTAGTTAAAGATACACGTGCAACCATTAACAATTAGATTTCAAAACATTCCATTCTTTGTTTGTACAAAACCCACGTTCTAATTCAAACTGAATGACCCAAGTTAATAATTAAAAAATGAGTTTTTTAATTGATAAGACAAATGTTTTACTTCAATTAAAAAAAATCAAAATTTAAAAATTAAATATACTAGTTGCATCTGATGAATATTTACTTCAAAGCTGAATCTGATGAATATTTACTTCAAAGTAGTAAATATTTCAGTTGAGGGTTCTGAGTTTAAGTAGGTAGTATGTTTCTTATATTCTTGCTGTTATATATTGACATTTTTCTTTTAGCAGTCAAGTAGGTGTTAGACCATTAGCAAGAGGTCGTGGTAGAACTGCTGCAGGATCTCGTTCTGCTGGTGGTAGAGCTTACATTTTAAATGGGTTTCTTCCCCAACTACATCCGTTGCTTCAAGCTGGGGTAAAAGACAGTTTGCATTTATTTTTATTTTTTTTTTATCAAGTTGATGTTATATAGAGAAATATTTTATATTAGTCAGACCACCTCTATGATATTTTACCCGGAATGAATCTCTCTCCTACAAATCCTGTTACATTAAAGCCTCAGTCTAGGCGTACTCCTATGCAGGTAATTTACTTTGCTTATAGCTTTTTTTTTTCTAAATCAGACTTTTTTAATTTAACTTCTAATTTGAAAACATTGCAGGTTTTAGAGGAAATGTGCATTAAAAATAATTTAACTTCTAATTTGAAAACATTGCAGGTTTTAGAGGAAATGTGCATTAAAAATAATTTAACTTCTAATTTGAAAACAGGTTTTAGAGGAAATGTGCATTAAAAATAATTGGGGAACGCCTATTTATACTCTTCACTCTACTGTAAATAATGATCGACAACTATTTTTATACAAGGTAATTTTTAAGCATTGAATTTTAAAATCATTTTAAATAAAAAATTTGTTTTTCGATTGTTATTTAATTTTAAACATATAAAAAATTTGTAAAGATAACCATTCCACCATTGGGCAACACATATCAACCACAGAAGTTGTGCTGTACTATTGAGGAAGCGAAAGTTTACGCTGCTGAATATACTCTTTCACAAATCAGTGGGTTTAAAAATAGTTTTAATTATATAAAGTAATTTAAAAAATGTATAGTTTAAATGTTTTAATAAAATATACTTATATAATAATTTTTATAATATAATTAGCGATAATTATTTCTTTGTATATATTATCAATAATTTTAATATATTATTGGAACAATTCAAAATTTTAAAATAAAACTCTTATTGCAATTGGAAGAGTTTTATTTTAAGATCACATAATGCAATTCTCTTAGCAAACGAAACGTCTCCTCAAGTTTCTCCGGTTTCTCCATTCCCATTACGTCTTCCTACACCTGGTAAGATGACATATTTTATTATGAGTTAATACATTATAACTTTTTTTTTAAATATAATAAAAACCTTGAACTACTTTTATGAACAAAGAAAATACTTTTTCTTTGTTCATAAAAGTTCAAGGTTTTTATTATATTTTTTTTGATTAAATAATATAATAAAGTTTTTGAGTCTCGAATTCTAAACTTAGCAGTTTTTTGAATTGATATCCAATAACATTACTCTTAGTAGGCTCTCGTCAAAATATTAATTTAGAAAATCATGTTTTACAGCTTATGTTCCAATCACCACTCGCTCCGTTGTTGCATCTGGTGTTGTTACAAAGGTTACATGGCCTAATGGTGTCCCGCACCCTCCAGCTCCATACTATGATTACTCCGATCATCAACATCAGTCACAGCAAGTTTACTTTCAACAATAAATCTACGCATTTCTAAATGGTTGTGATTTTATTATCTGCAAGTTCCAATTTGAACATAGAATACAGCTTACTCCAACAGACGCTTTTGTACAGATTCTTAATTTCAGATTTCACTTGTCTAAACTATCATATTTTTATTCGACAAGATTTTTCAACGAAAATTTTTTTTTCGTTTATAGATTTGCAAAACTTGAAAAGCAAGGTCTGCTTTTTATCAGTCATCTTTTTAAAAATAACTATACAAAAAAAAAAAATACAAAATAGTTCAAGTTTTTCGTCGTGAAAGTTTTTGTTTTTGATTTACATTCATTTTTCACATAGTGAACCAATTTTTTTTGTTCCGTTGGTTTTATATATTTTTACCGAAATGGTTTAATTATTTTTTTTCTGTTCTGTTTGTTGTTTTCTCATAAGTTTTATTTTTTAATGTTTCTTTTTAAACTAATTTAAAAATTTTTAAATTTAATATGCATAATGCAAATCTCTAAATATTCTTAGTTTTCGTTGTCACTGAAAACCAATATTTGGTATTTTATTTGTGAGTTTGTACGTCCATAGTTGTATAGATATATTGATATTTGAGTATATATTTGAATTGTTAATTATTTCCAAGCATGGTTTTGACGCAACGTCATTTACACCATTGTAATTAGCGTTTAATTGTCAGCTGATTTCAAAGACATGTAAAGCGCAAAATATTTATGCTATAGGCCTGTTTATGAAATAAACGAAATATATACGAATTGTTAAAACGTAAATGTTTTATTAATTTTTTATTTGTGTGTGTAATCATTATAAGGTTTTTTTCTTAATTTTTTTAGTAAAGATAATTTTACTAGAATTTAAAACAAAATATTCCTAATTCCGTAGCTGTTCACTCTTTAAACCTCAGACTTCACCTATCAAACATGAATGATATTTTTAAATAGATAACAAAAACCCCCGTTTCTCTTGTTTTGTTTAATTTGCAATAAGTAATCGAGTTGAATTAATAAATCTAAGTTATTCAAATATGAAGTTAGAATTTTTATTTTTTTTTTGATAAATAACCGAGATTCGATGAGGTAAAAAAAACTCTTAATACTTTATTACATGGTTCATGGCGCTTAGGTATAACCAGGGAAAAGTTTTAAAAATTTAGAAAATCAAGGAATACCTGGAAAAGTCAGTGAATTTTTTTGAAATTCTTTACAATCAGGGATAACTCAGAAAGTAATTTTTTAGTCTTTTATTTAGCTTAAAGATTCTTTACAATATATAAATTTTAAGTCTTAATCATTAATGAAAGTTGCTCAGTAGAGTGGTTTTATAACTTTGATAATATATAGTAATTATAATTTAAATCTTTTGGTATAAAATGGTTCTGTTATTAGCAAGAACTTTGAGTTTTTGATCAAGAAATTTCTTACAACTCATCTTGAGTCAAATAACTTGCTATGAACTTGCAAACAATAAATATGGTTTTTGATCTTCTCGCTATAGGACTATTGTTCTTGACTTATCTTAAGTTTTCGATAACGTTTGGCATGCTGGTCTTCTCCATAAGTTTCATATGGTGTGTCTGGCGAGGTTTTTGAGTTAATTAAATGATTTCTTTATTAATAGTTTTTTCACAGTCGTCCGTGAGGGCCAACATTCTTCTTCATTTTCAGTAATTTCTAGGGTACCCAAGGTTCTATTCTTGGTTCTGTTTTGTTTCTTATCTATATTAATGATCTTCATAACAACCTTTACATCTAAAGTAACATCTAATTTTACTGACGACTTAACTTTATACTTCATACACTTCTGTTTTGAAAACAAGTCTCTTTTTGATTGCTTAGAACAGGAAACCAATCCTAAATTTGATCTTATTTTTGCAACAGATTGGGGTTTCCAGTGATTTGTGTATTTATTAACTCCATTTAGTAATGGTGATTTGTGAATTTATTAACTCCAATTTAGTAACTCCTTTTACTGTATCATGCTCTAAAAACATTTATTTTTCAGTTTTTTCCCACCGCACTTCACCGCTTCGGAACTTTTTTCCCATTTTACTTGTTTTCTTGACTCATACAACCTACAACCTTTCAAGTCTTCTATCAAAAAACATAAACTGCCAATTAACATGTCTCATCTTATTATTGACAGTATACAAGTTAAACAAGTAGCAATAACCAACTTTTTAGGTGTTTGTATAGATGAAAATCTTACATTAAAAACTTATCAAGTAAAATTTCAAAAGGTATAGGAATATTGTCCAAAGCAAGAAATGTTTTAAATAAACATACTTTAGTACAATTTTATCACTCATTTATTAATTGTCACATAAACTGAAACAATATTTAAATGAAAAATCAATAATTGCAAGGCGTTTAAAAGATCATATGTTATCAAATAATCTTCAGCCGCAAAATTTCGAAGTTACAAACAAAATAATGTAATTTCCATAAAAGATATAGAAGTTGCCTAAAAGTTCTTAGCGATGCATTGCTAAAAACATTTGTCGCAAATTGACTTCTTTTTTTATTATTGTTTGTGATTGAACGCGATTAAATATAAGATGTTGCAATAAGACAAGATCAACTGAAGGAAACTAGTGAAATGTTGCAGTTTGATTTTGTTGAAGAAGCCGATGAGAAGCAAGATCTAGGGTTTCTAAAGCTAACGATATGAAACAAAAAACAAATGAGAAAAACATAGAAGTTAAGAAAAGAGAGCTAGCACTAAGTATCTTAGAGCAAATGAGAGAGTTGGTTAAATAACTTTATCCTTAATAGTTCTAATACAAAGTTTATATTTTGTAAATAAACCACATTACTTTGTTCAAAACAGATTCAAACTGCTTTTTTTAAAATATATTTCTTATAATTGTTGAATTTTTATGGCTTTCTTACTTTTTTTAATCCTTTGCAATGACATCGCAAATGGATGATGTTTTTATTTAACGGTAAAAAAGGAAAGAAATCAAATAGAGAAAAAAAAAATCAAAATACCATTTAAAAAATATCAAATTATAAAACAAAATGGAGTAAAAACAAGATCAAAAAATACAAACAAATAAAGATAAAAAACAAGTCAAAATAACGTACCAAATAGAAAAAAAAGATTCGGTAAAAGAAAAAATAGTTCGAAAATGTAAAGAAAAAAAATAATAATAAAAAAAATACGAAATGAATTACGTTAGTCTACCAGAAACAATAATGTCATTAAAAGAAAAGAACAAGAAAAAAATTATGAGATTTGTTTAGTGAATACATTGTTTATATTGATGTGTATTTTTATTGTTATATTTATGTCATTTATTTTTGTGTATGCATTTAATGCATTTTTTACTTTTATTAACCTTAGTTTTATGAATAATAAGTGTTTTTCTGTTTAAATTTTCTTTATTTGTTTATTATACTTACAATATATTTCTGCTATTATATTATAAAAACTAAAATTATTATATTTATCGAGTCTTGGTATTCTTTTATCAATAATCGTTTTTATGTCATCTTTATTAGTTACGTTTTGTCAGTTTATTACTGTTTGTAACTGTAACTATGTATATATAATTGATTGTTGTATTGATTGAATTCTTTTAGTTTTTATAATTTTTGTTGACGTATTTAATGAACAGCCTTCTATTAAATATTTATTTGACAATTCCGTTTTATATGTATTATTATCATGTTTTTATTTTATTCATTATTATTGGGTGTTAATTATACTTACTGGTAATATTATTATTGTTATTCTTATTATTATACAATTAATTATTTTTATTATTGTTGTTTTGTAAATTTATTGCTATTTTTATTTTAACTATAACTATGTGTTTATAATATGTTTTATATTCATCAAAGAGGTTTTTACTTTATATTAGTTTTTATAACTATTTGTAACGACCGTGGAAGTTAGATCTTTTTTCCAGAATATATAATTGATTGATTGATTGATTTTAAGCTACTTTTATTGCTAAAAAATTTTCCTTTAATCGATAACTATCAATTATTCATTATTATTATTATTTTTTTTGTCATTTGACACATTTTACAATGTTAATCTTACATAAATTTTATATATATATATATATACATGATCATTATTAAGAAATAAAAGAACGCGGGAACGCGGGAAGACTCGTAGAAGAATTCTCAAAATAAATAAACTTTCAATAGGATTATATACTTAACATACTTGAAGATAACAAATAATTAAGAATTAAGAATTGAAAACATTAACAAATTTAAAGAAAAAAAGAAAAGGGTTCCGTTATAAATATATAGATGCGTTATACAGTTTTAAGATACAGGGTGTAGTGATAAGGCAAATATTGTCTTCTTTTAGCCCCGGTCATGTAGATTTTATTTATATAACACGGCATTGCATTCTTTTTTTTTAATGACAAATAAAAAAATAAATAAAATAAATAAAAGATACCTTTAACAAAATTGTTAAACTTTTTGTTAAAGGTTTTGTTATACAGTTTTAAGGTACCTTTAACAAAAGTGTTAAACAACTATTTACAAATTGTTAAATTATAAATTTAACAATTTGTAAATAGTCATTTTTTTATTAGAGACATCATCTAATAAAAAAATGACTTTTTTTAAGTTTTTGTTTGAAAGAGTGATAGCTAACTTCTTAAGAAAAGTTAAAATTCTTTAAAACTATTTTATTCCAAAGTAATGCTCCTCGAAATGAAATACAGTATTTTCCAGAATTAGTTTGATAAGCTGATTGACGAATGTCATTATCATTTCGTAAAATGTACTTAGTTTTTTCTTTTTTGTTATACAAATTATGAAAAGGTACAGGAGAAATATTGTTTTTACATTTATATTATGCTATTAATATAATATTAAGCTCATATATATTTAAAACTTTCATTTCAATTAATAGAGGCTTGGCATAAGTAAATCGATCCTTAAAATTAATAAGGCGTGCAACATGTTTCTGTTGAAGATAAAGAGGTTCCAGTTTACTTTTATTAGTACTACCCCACGCAATGTTCGCATAGTTTATGTGACAATGAATGAGCGAATAAAATAGTTTAAGTAATGTATGTTTATTTAAAAAACTCCTTGCTTTGTACAAAGTTCCTATGCTTTTTGATATTTTACTACTCAAATTTTTTTATGTGAATTTTCCATGACAAATTTTCATCAATATAAATACCAAGAAAGTTTCTAACTGTTACTTTTTTTAGAAGTATATTATCAATAATATATATTATATATATATATATATATATATATATATATATATATATATATATATATATATATATATATATATATATATATATATATATATATATATATATATTTAATTAAAAAAATGAAAGAATGTACAAATTATTTAAATTTAGTAAGTGTTTTTTTATAGCTCTTTTAAATATATCAATAGGTTTTATTTTTTTTCATATTTTTGTCAAAAACCGAGTTCCATAAGCGTGGTCCTCGACATGTAATTGAGAAGTCAGATTTTTTGAATAATGTTAGTGGGATGCAGTAATTATTTATTGAGTGTCTTGTTTTATATTTATGATTAATAAGAGAGAAGTTTTTATAAAAATATTTTGGAATTAATTCGTTTTGAAGTTTAAACATAAATAACAAGTTATGGTAGATGTTTAATTTGTATACATTTAGGGCATTTATTTCCTTGAGTAACAACTCGGGACTTTCGTATCTATCCATGCCCAAAACTAATCAATTTGCTTGCTTTTGTTTTGTATAAATAGTTTTTAGGAAAGATGAGTGATTGTTTGCCCAGGCAATATTACAAAAGTTAATATGACTATTTATAAACAAAAAATATAAAATTTTTAAACATATTTTATTCAAAAGAGGTTTAGTCTTATACATTAACCCTAAAGTCTCTGAGACTTTGTTCTCGACTAGTTTTATTTGGCTTTTCCTATTTAAATGTTAGTTGAAAATTATTCCAACTATTTTCATTGAAAAAACTTTTTTTATTTTAATATTGTTAACAGTTAGTTCTGCTAGTGTAAGTGGAAGGTTTAATAAATTAAAGAGATGGTAAAATCTAATTTCTTAATAAATTCTGATAAAAAAGATTAGGGAACATGGATTTATTTGCAAAAGTATTATATCCTTTAACATTAAAAGGAAATACTGTAACTTTTCACATCTCAAATTCAGGGAAAAAGTACTTGAAAACAGGTGAAAATCAGGGAATACTCAGGAAAAATGGATTTCTAAAACTGCCATGAATCCTGTATTATTTTAAATGTTCACAATGTTAAAAATATTTCTTTTTTTTAATAAAAAATTGAAAACAATCAACAGCATAATTCATTTCAATAACTCTTTACGTTGAATGCAAATTGGAACAGTATTTCGGACCAAAGAGAGTAACAATTTTTACTAGAAAAAAAATTATTGAATTCATTTGAAAAAATAAGACTTTTTAAATAATTTAAGAAATTTTGATAAAAAAAATATTTGACAAATAATACTTAACTTCTAGTATTAAATCTAGTATTAATCAAACTATAAAGCGTAGTATTAGAAATCACGTCATTCATAGCCAGACACTTAACATTGTGGCAACCCCTAGCAAGACCCCTTAAACTTCCAAAAATTGTACTTTTTTTTTACTAAAGTTTTAGTATCAAATTTCACTTATGTTATAGTATAAAAGTGAAGTTTTATGAGCGTTGTGTGAAAAGGTGACGTGGTATCTTTTTTTGTGGTACCTTTTCATGGTACCGCGATTACGTGATTAACAAGTTAACGTGGTACCGCGTAATACCTCTTCGTGGTACCACGTAGTACTGAAAACTGCAAATAAGAAGACTTTTCAGTACGAAGACTTGTTACTTTTTTCGTTTACCGGCATTTTTTTTGAAAGTAGTGAATTGTCATAGCTTAAATCAGTTTAAAAGTAAACTTGATAAACACCTACATAAGAACTATAAATAAAGCAACTTATTTTTGCGAATGTTTCAGTGTGTAAATCACATTAGCTGTTTAAATACAGTCTCAGCTTTATTACAAAAACAAAAACAAAACAAAGTACTCGCTAAATTTTGAAAAATTATGCTTTATTTTTTAATAAAATGCAGGCATAACACTTAGGGTTCGTCTATAAATTACGCAACACTAAATTTAGCTGATAAACAAATTGAAAAATATCAAAATTTATTTTATATCACAATATAAAAAGACATAATCATAAAAAATATCAAAAATATATTAGAACTAAAATCAAATTTAGAAAATATGCAGATAAACTTTTAATTTAACTAGTTAACTGGTTAACAGAGGCGTAGGCAGGAGGCCCTCCCAGGGGGAGCGAATGTTCTCCTTGAAAAAAAATTTGTAGCTAGTGGCATTTTTTTGAAATTCAGCGACTGCACTTTTTTTATTTGACATTATTTTATTACAGTTTTTTTCATCACATAATAAATTGTGGAAAGGCGCCAACGTAGCAACAATATCATCATAAAAGGCGCAGATACATGTTTCCCATTTTAGTAGGTACTAAAAGTTGTCAAATCACAAAATCTTCTAGTATCATTAATGTATTTATTACGTGGAGTAAACATTTGTGAATGACTTCTAGTAAAATATTTCGAATTGGAAAAAGTAAATATGTTACAACTGGTGGAGACTTTTTTTTTTTATTGCTATTTAGGTGCTCCATGAAGTCCTTACGGTCTTGTCACAGAGCACCGCGAAAGTGCATTTAAACAGGAAGTTCACGCCTCTTTCCTTACCGCGACGCGTAATATGTTTAAAGCTCGTTTCGAACCTGGATCTCCTGCTTATAAAGCAAGCGCTCTAACCACTGCGCCACCACCGCAGATTCAACTGATAGGTTTGTTTAGTTTTTTTTTTTTTTTTTTTATGTTGATTAAGGTGCCCCAAGAAGTCCTTGCGGTCTTATCACAGAGCACCGCGGAAGAGCATTTAATAGGAAGTTCACGCCTCCTTCCCAACCGATGTCACAAAACTTGCCCAGAGGCGGGGTTTGAACCACGGATCTTACGTTTCTGAGGCAAGTGTGCTACCACTGCGCCACGGCTGCTTTTGGGTATCTGCAGTGGGTATCTTTTGGGTATCTGCAGTGGGTATCTCTAGTTCTTAGAGATACCCACTGCAAATGCTGAAACCTTTTTTATTTTTCTAAAGTTGTTTTTAGATGAACTAGGTATCCCAGCAGAACTGTGCTATGGAAAGTCATATGATGGTGTGAGCACTATGTCTGGTGAAATTTCTGGCTTCTAGAAAAGAGTTAAATCAAATCACTATATGATTTGATTACAAATTGCTGTGCCCACAATTTAAATCTGATGCTGGTCGATTATGTAAGTTCTAATGTGCAATCTAAACTATTTTTTAGCTCTTTAGAAACCTTATACACATTATTTACTAGCAGCTTGCCTAGGTTAACTTTGCTCGAAGAAGAGCAACATCAGAGTGCGTCTGAAACATCTTGAGTCTGAAACGTCTCAGTGACAAAAGATGGGAATCTAGAAAAGTAGCTGTTGATTCTATTTTACAGAGTCTTTCAGTATTGGTAGTTTTGAAGAAAATTGGTGCAGGGTAAATAAAAAATGGTAAAGCCAAGCAACTGGCAGTAGCTAAGGGAATTCTAATATCTCTTTAGAAATTTGAATTTGTTGTTCTTCTAGTCTTTTAGAATTAGCTGTTAACACTGGCTTTTCATTTGTCTCAATATTCACAGAAGAGTACTATAAACATAGTTGCTGCTTCCAACTACAACAAAATCTTTGAATCTCAACTTAACAATATTAGAGAAAATTATGATGCTAGTTTGAATGATCTGGAAAAACAACCTTGCTCTAAAATGCAAAATAGCAACAGCTTATAAGCAGAAAAAAAGTTAAAAACAAGAAACGACATTATGACGAGCTTGAAATTGATAAGAAAAAAGAAGATGCCCGAAAGAATTTTGTGGTTGGTACTTACCTTGTCTCACTAGACTCTGTGGTCAGCACAATAAAGAATCGATTTCAACAGTTCATTAACGATTGCTTCAAAGTTCAAATTTCTAAATCCAAAGCATTATGAGGATAAAGATAGTTTAGAACTTATCAAATTTCTCTCAGTGCAATATTCAATTTATATATCACAACTCTGGATAATGTTGTTCAAGAATCTCTTTCATTCAGAATTCTTTTTAAAGAAATGGACACAAAAGAGTTAAACATCAACCATGTGTTAACATTTACACTAAAATTTTGGAGAGGTACCCCCAATACCCTCACTTTTGGGGGACCTGACAGACCCCAGGCGCCTTTCCAAAAAACATTCGCTCCCCCAGTTGTCAAACTCTGGCTACGCCTCTGATGGTTACCACTATGATAATTTATATATTTTGTGTGTTACTTTTGTTCTTGCTTCTAATTGTCCTACTGTTATAAATATTGCGTATGACTTTGTATACTATAAAAGTTATTACTTTATAAAAACAATTTACATAATGAAAAAAAGAATGTTGTTAAAAGAACTATTTTTTTATCGTATTTTTTATTTAAAGGTCTGCTAATTGGGTAATTAATCAATAATTATAAATTTACATTGTTTAGTTAAGGAAATGAAAACTTTATTTTTCTAGTTTGTTAAGGTGCTCCAAAAAGATCAAACAGTTTTAGTATAGAGTATGTATAATTACCTGATTGTTAAATCCTTACCAACGTTGATTATAAAGCCAGAGCAAGCTTCAAATTTAGGAAATTTTTTTAAAAAATTTTAACAAATCGAATCCAAATTTTCTTTTTTTTCACTTTTAAGAAAAGGAAATAATAGGTTTTTGAAAAAAACTAAAACAAAATATATATGATAAAACAAAAAGATAGTTAGAATTATTTGTAAATTATTTGTTGCATCCATACACAGCAATCTTCCGCTTGACTCATTTTATGTTTTATCATACAGTCTTATTTTATAATTTTCCGTTCCAAAATTCTGTTCTTATTCAACCAAGTTCCAAAATTCTGTTCTTATTCAACCAAGGAATTATTGAAAATAAATTACGTTGTTACTTTTTTTTTATATATAAAATTTATGTTTTTAAACATTTTGAACATTTGATATTAATAAAGTAATTTTTTTTTTGTATTATATTGTTTTTTTTGTATTATATTTATTTATTCATTTGTTTTTGAACATTCAATACGAGAGATGACGAATAACAGGATAACGATTTTTATTAGATGGCACAGGAGACGCTAGCTCTTTAGAGCAGGGCCCATTATAGTATTTATAGAAAAGAGAAAGAGAAGTAACATTACAACGACGTGACAATGGTTATAGATTGGCTGCAAGTTTAGGTCCAATTATGTTTACAATACATTTTTGCACCTTGTCTAAAAGGAATAGGGGATCATTTGAAAATCCCCTCCAGATATGGCAACAGTATTCTTTAAAAGGACGGATTTGAGATCTTTGGCAATTATCTGATATATATATATATACATATATATATATATATATATATATATATATATATATATATATATATATATATATATATATATATATATATATATATATATATCCTGAAAAACTTTCACTTTTGTAATACTAAGGTAATGCTCTTTCCAATGATATATATATATAATAATAATAATAATAATAATAATAATAATAATAATAATAACAATATGGAGTTTTTACATTTTCATCATTAAGTCTGCAGAACCGACATCGACATCGACATCGATATTTACTAATTACAATACTTATGAGTAGCATTGATTTTTCTAAACATTTTTTACAATTTGAGTCAGAGAATATCTTGCGGTATCAAAAAATTTCTAAAAGTTTAATCAAAAAATAGTAAAAACATAAAATGTAACTATGAACTACAAAATGAATAAAAAAGCACACAAAATAAATTATTGTTATTTCATTAATTTCAGAAACGAAATTATTTTTTCAAAGTTAAACAATTTTGCTGAACTAAAAACATATGACCCTGTGCTGGATTTTCTATGGGACTTTTTGGGCAAATACCCGGGGCCTCTTATTTAATAGAAAAAATACTTTTGAGCCTACTTATATCTATAACTAATATCTATAATTGTACTCCTTATTTATTAAAAAAATAATTCATACTTAAAAATAAAAAAAAGAATATAATAGTTTATAATAAATAAAAATTATAAAAAGAATAGAATAGTTTATTATAATAAAAATTTAAAAAAGAATAGAATAGTTTATAATAAAAATTATTTAGTAATTATTAAAGTAAGCAGATTAATATAAATTTTGTTTTGGTTTATCGTATCACAAGCCTACTATAATTACACGGCCTGATTTGCTGCATATTCGGTAAAAAATTAGGAGACCTATTTTTTTACGGCTTACGTTTGAAAGCTTGAGTTCTTATGTTTGCAATATGAATGTTAATTTCATATTTTATTAAAATTGGAACAAATGACTTGGATTTTTAAGTGTAGTTACATTATGTTATTCTGAATTTTTTGCTAACTGATTGCCTGCTTCAGTTTATTCTAGTAAAACAGAATACTGAAATAGGCTTTCAGATAAGGTGACCATTGTCCCGGTGTTTACGTAGTGAGCGAAGCATTAAACAAATTTTAATTAATTTGGCGCTGCGCTCTCCAACGTAAAAACCGGGACAATGGTCACCCTACTTTTAGATATCAAACATGGTACTTAAAATAACATTACATGTTGCAAAGACTATCTACAACTTGTTAGTGGAAATAAAATCAAAGGTTTGTTATTTTGTATTTATTATTGCAACTAACAGTAATAAAGAAATAGCTTTTTATTAGGAATATTTATCGGTTCTATGTCTGTTTTCAAATTCTTCCACCTAATCTTTCCTTACTGAATTAGTAGTTATTTTTGCAAATTATTACAAAAGATATTTACAACGGTACGACATATATATTTTATTATTAATTGAAAAAGAATAACTGCAATGTTTGATTAAAATAGGAGATATAACATTTAGAATACTAAAAAGATGACAAAGAAAATCAGACAGAAGTTTACTTGGACAAATCCACCTCTAGATAATATTTAAAGTATTCATTATTAAGAATATCTTGGTCTGTAGAAATCATTTTTGATTACAAGTATGACATCCAAATCTTTTTTTCAATTTTTTTGTGAAATACCTTTCTATAGTAACAGCAACTTCCAGGGGCGGATCTAGGGGTATCCTGTGTTGCCCAGGATTCACCCATAATATTCTAAGAAATTGTAAAAAATTTCGTTTCATAATATAAAAAACACTAAACTTAAATTTATAGTATACAAATATGTATATAAGTTCTTTAAAAAAATAAATATTGCCTTTAAAGAAATAAATATTGTCTTTAAAGAAATAAATAATAAATTTCCTAAAAACATACACGGCTATAACGTTTCAAAGACTTAACGTTTCAAAGACTCTCCTCCGTCATGTTTAAAACGCCGAATTCTTTTTTTAAAGTAAACGGAGCCGAAAGAACCCTTTTAATCAATCGTTATTGCAATGTATTTATTTTGGTTGCCGTAATTAAGGCTAAAAAATCTCTATTGTTTCAGGATTCATTTGAGCCGAATTTCCGGTAGACAACAAAAAAAAATTGGATGAACTTTTGATCAAAAGGGTTTTCTCGGTTCCGTTTACATTTTAAAATGAATCCTTAATTATTCTAATAAAGCTTTAATTATTCGATTAAAGTATCGGAATAAATTGAAGTTTATCAAAAATTAGCTTAAAGTAATTTTTAATACAAATTTTATTTTTGTTTGCAATTATGGATTTGTTGCTATCCAATGCCATTAAAGTCAAACATTTGCCTAATATTACGACTTACAAAGCAAAGCTTTGTAATAATCTCAAAGAATTAAATTCAAAGTTTCTTGTTGTAAACAAAGATCTTCTTTCTTTAAGAAATTCTGAAATAAAAGCTTTTATTCCTATGCAAAAAGAAAATAAAGGATATGTTGTTTTAATATTGGAGTTTAAACACGTTTTTTTTATGTTTTATTTTGTTTATAAAACAACAATTCTTGACAAATAATCTTTAGTTAAATATGGTTTTTTAAGTTATACTTAGTTTATATATATTATGAATAATTATATTTAGTTTATATATGTTACTACAGGTCAATGGAAAATGGTAACTGTCTTGACAATTATCTGATATTCATCACATAAAACACATGAAATTCTTCGACAATTAACTTCTTTTAAGTTGTTTGATAAAGCAACTTTTTATTCAAGATACCTAATAATCTTAAACCAAGTGGAATCTAAAATATTTTTTTTACTCTCTAGTGTCTTTATGGCATGCGTTTCATTTGAGTCTTCTGATTCTTTAACAGAATTAAATGATATAAATTTTTCTAAACTTACAAAAAAAAAAAAAAGTCTATAACAATTGCAGAAACAATAAATTTGCTTATTTTCTTTGTTTAATTGCATTATCTATAGTGTTAAATAAACAAATTTAGTCTATTTATCCTGAATTTGGACTTGAAAAATATAACAAGTTATTTAATGTAAGCATATAACCACATGGTGATCATAAAACAAATAAAGAAATTCTGAATATTTTATGGTGTAACACAGATTGTCGCTCTATTTCCAAGGATAAAGATATGCGGTCACCAAATCATTTTAACCCTGTTGTGAAAAGAAAAGTTTTATGCTCAAAGAAACTTGTCAAAAATGATTTAAAAAGAGGATCGTGTTCAGTTTTGCCAAGTGTTTTATCGCATTCTTCTGTTACCACTAAGGTTTTTAATTTATCTCTTAAAATACTATTTTCAAAAAAAAAATGAATACTTCAATCTCACATAAAGTTTGGCATAGATAATGAAACTAAAATCATAAATGTAAATATTAATATTACTCCTAATCCAATTGTATTCCTTGTACATCAGATCAGTCTTCAAGCCTTCCTTTTATGATGTTTTTACTTACTATGATTGCGGTAGACATCTATCTGCTGGCAAAGATGATTCAATGTTATTAGATCTAGTTAATAAAATATTTTACCATTAAAAAAGCCACTGCTAAACTATTCAGGTAAAAAAAAAATCATAATCTTTATAAGAAAATAAAACATTAAGATTTTTATCAACTTTTATTTACTCAAACACAGTTGGTATACCTGATATTTCATCAAAACATCCGTGGCGCAGTTTGAGCAGCCATGACGCAGTGGTAGCGCACTTGCCTCAGAAACGTAAGATCCTGGGTTCAAACCCTACCTTTGGGCAAGTTTTGCGACATCGGTTGGGAAGGAGGCGTGAACTTCCTATTAAATGCTCTTCCGCGGTGCCCTGTGATAAGACCGTAAGGAATTCTTGGGGCACCTTAATCAACTTAAAAAAACAAAAACAAAAAAAAACAAAAAAAAAACAGAGTTTATAGTAAATAACACTATCATGAATGTTTCTTAAATGTAAATCCTGGAGGACAATTCTGTTCTGTTAGCAAATTAAGAATAATTATTTATTCAAAAATTTGAAAATCACTGAACTCATCTTTTCCCAAATACATTAAAGTTAGTTCTTTTCTAGGTAACTTTAAAGTTGATGAACTAGAAGGAGATTTAGAACCAGAACTGAACAGCAATAGTCCAGAACTGATATTAAAAGATCTTGTTTATGTGCAACACAACACACGGCTGTTAAATTCTGGTGTGAAAAAGTTGGTGTCAACACTAAATCAAGTTGTTTCAAGTCGGATTGTAGAAATTCAGGTTGGAGACTTTTTCCATATTTGATAAATTTATTCTTGAAATGATCAACACAAATAGATGAGTATTTAGTTGGAACCCTATCTTTTCTATTGACAAACTATATATTGATCGATCTCGCAAATTGCCTTCAATAAAATGAAATCTAGTCTTTTTTTAACTAGTAGAGTAACCAGTTTTATATTTGTGACAACAGATTTATTAACCATTTTTACGACTAAAAAGTTTTTCAAAAAATACAATAACATTGAGATCTCTTACATTTATTTTTGAAATTATCTCCACTTGAATAACATTGCATAAAAAAGCAGTTCGAATATATGCAATAACCAAAACAGATTGTCTGTGTTGGATATTGCATATATATATGCTCTATTTCGTTATTCTACTCTCTAATGGATTATAATGTGGCAGGCAATCAGTCAGAATATAATCAGAAATACATATTACATGAGTATAAACGTACAAACCAAACTTTGATATAATAATTTTTATAACCATATTGTTTTAATTATTAAATATAATAGAAATTAAATTACTGATTTATAATAGAAAAAAAGGCGTAAAAAAACTGGCCTATTAATTTTTTACGGAAACTGCAACAAATCGGGCCGTGTAATTACAAAACTCAACATAGTTAAGGAGAGATCCGAAGAAAAATATAGCGTTTAGTCCCTTTCGCTTTCAAAAAATGCCGTTTTATTTTGTGTGCATTTTGATTGGTTTATTTTTTAAATAAAATCACAAAGCTCGTTGTTTTATTTTGTTTACGAATATTCGGTGATTTTATTATCTACTAGTTTGAAGTTTTAGCTTAATACTATGGGGCAGAAGTTATAGAAAAGCTAAAACGTTTTTGTTTAGTAATTTATTTAAACAACTATAATGAAATTATTGTAGTAAATTGCTATGAGTGAGAACTAATGTGAAAAATTCAATTTTAACGTATTTACTGTTTACGAAAAGATAAAATAAAAGGTTTTTAGTCATTTATTGAATATCACTGTTGTAAAAAAATGAAATATTGCTTGATGTCATGACCCAGAAAAATCCTTTGGGGGTATGATTGTACTATCATAGGTGATTACTAGGATAACTAAGTCCCTAAATCTGGTTACACACCGTCAGTGGAAGAAAATCCATTTTCTTTTTTTTTTTTTATAATTGTTATTTAGGTGCCCCAAGAAGACCTAACGGTCTTGTCACAGAGCACCGTGAAAGTGCATTTAACCAGAAAGTTCCCGCCTTCTTCCTTATCGTAACGCGAAAATATGTCCAAGGCTCGTTTCGAACCTGGATCTCCTGCTTATAAAGCAAGCACTCTAACCACTGCGCCATGGCCGCACTCAAATTTGCATAAAATCGCATTTAAAAAAAAAGCAATATATTTAACTTTATAGCAATAAAACTTAATTTTTTATAACTTTTACTTTCATCCAATTCATAAATTTTGACAGATTGTATTAACTAATTTGTTTTAGGAAAAAAATTAAAAAAATTGGAGCTTTTTTTACTTTCAAAAAGAATATACGATTTATTTGTACCAAAAAAATAAAAATCGAAATTGCTTTTTTATAAACTATTATGATAACATTCTCAGAAAAAGCTTGAGCATTAGTTATTCATCCGTTTTTTTCTTAGATTTAGTATCTGAATTAACAAAGTATATGCCAAATCAAGCAAAAACCCATTAAGAGAACAGGAAGACTGTTTGGTTCTTGTGTCTTGGCAAGGCTAATTGCTTTTTAACCAGCTTCATGACAGAAAAAATGCAATAATTTCTGAAACAGCGAATTGACTTTAATGATCCAAAAGTCCCAACTGGCATTTATGAGCGTTGCCGCTCCAACCTTAGGAGGCTTGAGGAGGGGAAGCTTCGAACCCAACTACAGTTGTTTGATTCGAATCTTTCTATGATATTTATGAAACTAATTTCCCTGAAGTTAATTTAAATCTCAAAGCTAAAAGTATTAAATCGCCTTGGATTACAAAGGGTTTGCGGAAGTCTTCAAAAATTAAACAAAAATTATACATTAATTACTTAAAATCTAAAACAAATGAAAATAAAATTATATATAAAAATTACGCTAAACTTTTTAAAAGCCTCAAGAAAAAACAAAAAAAAAATTATTATTTAAATTTACTAAATATATATAAATTAAATTTTAAACGCACTTGGTTTATAATAAGAGAAATTACTGGCAGCAAAAAATGTACATCTCACTCTTTGCCAAACACGGTTAAACATAATAATGAATTTTTATATGATAAAAGACAAATTACGGAAGAATTTAATAAATATTTTGTGTCTGTAGGACCTAATCTGGCAAAAAGAATTCCTATAGCTAACGGTTTAATGAATGATCTACGTTTCCCTCTAAACTCTTACTTGAACTCTTTTGAATTATCTTTTGAAGAGTTTGAAAATGCCTTTAAAATGTTAAAATCTAACAAAGCAGTAGGCCCTGATGGTATTAATGGCAACATTATTATAAGTTCATTTGATGTTTTAAAAGATATACTCTTTACTGGAAAAATATTAATTTGGCTAAAAAGTTACCTAAATAATCGAAAACAATTTGTTTATGCGAATGATAACGTATCATCTAGTTTGTTAAATATTTCGTGTGGAGTTCCTCAAGGATCCATATTAGGACCTCTCCTATTTTTAATATATATTAATGATCTACCAAAAGCTTCTAACCTAATGACAATTATGTTTGCTGATGATTCTAACCTATTTCTTTCTCATAATAACATTTTTACACTTTTTAGCAATATGAACATTGAACTAGTCAAAATTTCCGAATGGTTTAGATTAAACAAACTATCACTAAATATTGATAAAACTTAATGGATTCTTTTTCATCCTTATGGTAAAAAGCACCAGCTGCCTAGCAACTTACCTTTTCTATTTATCGATAACATAGTTATTAATAGAGTTTTAGTGACAAGATTTTTAGGTGTATATATCGATGAAAATCTTACATGGAAATGCCACATTGCTAACTTGTGCAGTAAAATTTCAAAGAGTATAGGCATTTTATACAAAATAAGAAACGTTCTTGATAAAAATACCTTAATTCAATTATATTATTCGTTAATTCATTGCCATATTAACTATGCAAACATTGCTTGGGGTAGCACTTATAAAAGTAAACTTAAACCTCTCTATCGGCAACAGAAGCATGTAGCACGCCATATAAATTTCAAGGACCGTTTTGCTCACGCCAAGCCTCTTTTATATGATATGAAAGCACTCAATATATATGAGTTAAATGTTTTTAATATTCTTTGTTTTATGTATGAATGCAAGACCAACCTATCACCCGTTTCTTTTCGTAACTTGTATTTACAAAGAGATAGAAATAAATATATTCTAAGGAACGATAACTTAATTCGACAACCATTTTCTCAAACTAATTTTGGAAAATTTTTTATTTCATTTCGCGGACCATTTTTATGGAATAGTATAGTTCTAAATACTTCTAAAGATTTTTCTCAAGAATGTAATTTTGATTCTTTTAAACAAAATCTTAAAAAACTCATTTTTTCAACTGAAAATATACTAATCTACTTTTAAATTTTTGAAAATCACTTGTCTATATTAGTATGTGAATATATTTAATGTACATTCTTTTTTATTTATTTATTTTTTTATTTATTTTTTTATCAACAACATTATTTAACATGTTTTATTTTAGTGAATTATTTAACATGTTTTAGTTTTAAAGTTTTAGAACTCTTCTATTGTAATATTGTATGTTTATTTATAATATTATATTACGAACTTTATATACTTTTATTAATAAATTTAATTTTGTAATAAAAAGAAACTGAACAAATATAAATAAATACAAAGAATGAAAACATTGAAAAAAAATAAATAATAATAATAATAATAATAAAAAAAAAAAAATAAAATTAAAAAAAAAAAAAAAAAAAAAAACGTTCAAAAGCGGTTTCTCTGTGACAAGACCTGATGGTCTTCTTTGAGTATCCGCGTTCTTTATATTTATTAATATTCTTTATATTATTATATTATTCTTAACGATATCTTGACTTGTTACCTTTTCTTTTTTATTTTTTATATTATTTGTATCTGTATCATAAATATTGTAATAAAGAACAAAACAAACTTTACATGGTCATAAAAACTGAACACTGAATAAATTAAACATAAAATTTGAAATCTGTCTATGAATTCATAACTAGTTTATATCTATGAAAAAATAAATAATTCAACTCATCGCCTTCACGTTTAGGGTAGTGGAGCTAAGATTTTTGGGTTTCTTGTTCCCATTCTCCTATCACAGTAACTTTTTTTTAAAGAAAATTTGAATTTAAAGAAAAGAATGTACAAATTAATTTATACATTCTTTTTTTTAAATTGTCGTTTTTGAAACTTTGTCTAATATTTCAAAAAATACGAATAATGAATTATTGGCAGGAAGTTAAATGATTGTATGTCGTGACATAAAAATTAAATATTTTATGTGATTAAAAAATGATTATTCTTGCACGAAAATTGACAAATAAAACACTATTATGTTATCTTTAGGTGATAACTTTATAAGATATCTTTAGTCAATAATTTAAAACTTTGTATGCTATCTTTAGTTGATAACTTATAGTTGAACTCAAGTCTAAAAATGAACGCTGAAAAACTTCTTGAGTGTGTTTTAGATATTCTTAATTTTTATATTTGAACGTGGTTTAGCTTTTTATGGTTCAAGTTAATAAACTAATGATTGTTTAAATGGTAGTTTTTTTTTGAAAATAAAATATTTTTAAGATTTCAAAACATGCATTTACTAGGTTTATGACAATGGTGCTAATTTGTCAGGAGAACATGAGGGCGTGCAAACACTATTGAGACAACAAAAAAACAAATGTACTTTTGCTAAATGGTAAAGTCATGTTTTAAATCTAGTGGATGTCAATTGGGCTGAATCGCGCAAAAAAGCAATAATATGTTTCAGAATAGTTCAGCACATTTCAGTATATACAGCAATAGTTCTTAGCGATAGAGCTAGGTCAAGCCAGTTGCACAGCATTAAATTTACAAAGAAATACTCATAATTAAATTGAGTCACTTCATATTATTAAAAATGAAACTTAATGCAATTCAAAAGTCAAATCAACAATTGTTGGCGTATTAATAAATGTTAGCATATCAACAAAGTTGACATACCAACAAGGGTTGGCATATTAACAAATATTAACAACAAATCAGATAAATATTCCCACAGTTGCCATTTACAAAGTGAAGCTGAAGCAGAGTTGTCTTTTAAAACTTTTTTTTGTCACCATTAACTTGGTTTAATAAGGCATCTCAGGAAAATTTTGTTCATGGCGAAAGCTAGTGGGATTTTGTGCGTAGTTGTGAAAAATTTAGTGAGAAAACCTAATTTAGGCTACTAACATATTTCAATAGTATCAATATAAAGTTACACAATATCTTAACAACAAAATTTTATTTTTGAAATGAATTTATGACGCTAATTTTGAGCATGTATGTACCGTTTTTTCAAGTAATTTTGAGCTTGAGTGTACCAACTTTTTGACAATATTTTTTTTTAATTTTTTGACGATAATTTTTATTTGACGATAAGTTTTACCATCAAAATATGAAAAACCATAAACATTATCATTATACTATGAAGTAGAATCGCCTTGTAAAATTGGTTGTAAATAAAGCAAATAGTCGTTTAGTTCAATTAAAAACATGTAAAAAACTTGTAAAAAACATGTAAAAATGTAAACAAAGCTAATAGGCTGTCAGGTCAGGTTATCCTGCTCTGGTAACATGTAACCCAGTACAACCTGCTTCATGTCCTGCTGCCTTGTAAGATACACTTTTTTTAAAAAAAGGCTAAGAGAAAACAACTCAGAATTAAAACATCCCCTGCCTTGGGGCTCTTGGTTAGGGCTAGAGATGGTGTTTCGAAAAAAATAATCATCGTGGGGTGATGTTAAAACGCATCCGGCTACTGTTTTGTAGAAGGCCTCTAAGGAAAGACTTAAGAGGTATACAATTTTATCTGTTGACCAGTCTCGCACCCATCTTTCATCTATTAGGCTGGCACAGATGTGATCTTAGTGTTGATGGTTATCTTCTTTTAATTCTTAAAGACTCCAATAGTCATATGCTTAGGCCGGGGCATTTAGATTGCTAAGAATTTACCCATTTGAATTTCATAGATATGCTTGACCGGGGATTTAGATTGCTAAGAATTTACCTTTGTCGGGAAACTAGGTTTGAATCCGCAGACTATTCTTTTATGTACTTTGGCATAGCACCTCTTCACTCTATCGTCTGTCTCTTTGTTCTATACTACTCTCCTTCACCTCAAGACTGCACTTTTTTTGATGTTATTTCTGATCAAATTGACCAAGCCTTCTCTCTTTATTTATGAGCCAATATCGTTGTTGTTTGTGACTTTAATGCTCATCACACTGAGTGGCTTGGCTCTAATGTCAGTGACTCCGCTGGCGTTAAGACTCTTAACTTCTGTCTTTCTCAACCTTTAACTCAAATAGTCAACTTTCCAACACGCTTTCTAAACAAATCAAATCATTTACCTTCTCTAATCAACTTATGTCTTATTACTGATCCTAGTCAATGCTCAGTTTCCACATTAACCCTTGGTGTTTCTGATCACATTTTGATCTCTCTAAAACTATTATTTCATTCTTCTTCATTATCAGAATCCTTCTATCATTGTACCTCTTACAGCTACCTTAATGCTAAGTGGAACTCTTTCCGTGAATTTCTTCGTGATAAATCTTGGGTAGAAATCTTTCGTTTTCCTGCTGACAAATGTACTTCTTACGTAACTTTTGTGGATTCAGGCTGGCATGGAGTCTTTTATTCCTACTCAACAATTGCAGGTCAAGCCCCACTCTTTTCCATGGTCCTCCTCACATTGTGTTGCCGCAATTTCCAGTTTAAACCACTACTTCCATATCTATCAGCAAAGCAATTCTTCAGAAAACAAATGTCTGTTTACTATTGCTATAAACCATTGTGAAAAGGTTTTATCTAACTCCAAAGCCCGCTCTTCTCAGGTCATGAAATCTCTTATTTCATTATAAAAATTAGGCTCTCGTGACGTTTGGGCAGTCTTTAACAGTAACAATAGTTAAAGCAAATCTGTTATTCCACCTCTCTTGTATGTTTCAGACTTTGTCATCTTACCTAAAGACAAAGCTGAATGGTTTGCTAAGAATGTTTCATTAATATCATTTCTTGACTCCACTAGTTGCCTTCTACCTGATATTGCCGTAAAACAGCTTCATCCATTGCTTGATGTTCGTATCACTCTTGTAGTCTTGCATAAGTGTTTCCGGAGTTGTCATCCATACTTTAAAAACAATTTAACAAGTGCTTGTCAGAGTCTTTTTTCCGACATACTGGAAAACGGCATCTGTTACCCCTATTTTCAAAAATTCTGAAAAGTGGTCTGACTCGTCTAACTACCGTCCCATTAGTCTTCTTCCTATCATAAGCAAGGATTTTAAATCTTTAATTAAAAAACACTTATTCTCTCATCTTGAATCTAATAACTTACTTTCTGATTATTAATATCAATTTTGATCTTCCCGTTCTACAGCTGATTTGCTAACAGTGATAACCGATTGGTTTTATTGTGCATTAGACAGAGGTGGAGAGTTTAAGGCTATCGCTCTTGAAATTTCTAAATTTTTTGATAAAGTTTGTCATGCTGGTCTTTTTTATTTTGGTGTATTTGGTAACAACTTTAATATTATTGATTCCTTTCTTTCCAATCGTAGTATAAAAGTTGTACTTGATGGACAACACTCTTTTTCATATCCTGTAACTTCAGGGGTTCCTCAAGGTTCAATCCTTGGCCCTATACTCTTTTTAATTTACATTAACAATCTTATAGATATTCTTACATCTAAGGTGGCATTGTTTCTCAGATGCTCCCTCCAAGCAATCAGAGAGATTGCTTGGAGGGGGCATCTAAGCTTAAAAAGGAGCTAGAGCATGGGGCTCGCAATGGCTGGTGAACTTTAATTCAGATAAAGTTCAATTTTTTTCAGCCAAACGTTATCGCAATAATTTAGATCTTCTTATATTTACGAACAGCAATGTACTCAATGAGTCATCTATCCTTCATCTTCTAGGATTAACTCTTACTTCCAATTTATCTAGGAAACCGTATATCAAGTCCATTGTAAAATTGGCATCTTGCATCTCTTTATCGAGCTCGGCACTTTCTTACTCCGGATTCTATTTTTATCTCTATAAATCTCAAATCCGTCCTTGTATGTAATACTGTTGCTAGATCTGGGACGGTTCTTCTAATGATGCTCTTTCTCTTTTCGACAATGTACAAAAACGCATTGTAAACATAGTTAGACTAGCTCTTGCAGGCAACCTCCAACCATTATTAAATTATCGTAATGTTGCTTCTCTTTTTCTTTTCTACAAATACTACAATGGGAACTGCTCTAAAGAGCTAGCGCCTCTTGTGCCATCTAACAAAATTCATTATCGTGTTACTCGTCATTCAAATAAGTCTCATCCTTCTACTGTTACTGTTCCTATGTGCTCCAAAAACTCTTATTTGTCTAATTTTTTCCTCAAACATCAGTTCTTTGGAATTCTCTTCCTTCTCCTTGCCTTACTGATTCATATAATTTGCAATCTTTTAAGTCATCTGTCATTTGTTATTTTTTCTACAAACTTCATCTTTTCTCTTTCAGTAACTTCCAACTTTTATAGTGGTTGCTTGCAGAATTGTTGGAAGCGAAGATGTAAATAAATAAAAAATTGATTAAACCAGTTACTAACACAGAAAAAAAAGTAATAAATTTTATGTAATGTATGGAATCCCTTTAATTAAAAGATATACAAAAGTTAAAAAATGTTCAACAACGAGTAACTAAATTGATTCCAAAGTTAAAGCATCTACTCACTTAACTCACTTAACTCACTTAACCAAATATCTCACTTAACCAAACTAAGAAAATTCTATTTCAGCAGATAATCCTGACGTAAACATAAAGAGTTATAAAGCACGTTGTTAGAATTATAAAAAGCAAAAAGTTTGTTGCATTTTACGCTTTACTCTTAACTTACTCTCGGTTTTACGCTTTTCTCTAAGATTTAGTTTTACTTTTACAACCAAAAGTAAATATTATGAGAAACAGAGTTGCAAAACGGTATAATAAACTACCAGAAGAAATCATAATAGAGCTATTGTTGATAATAAACTAATAAGCTTAAAACGTATAAGCAAAATTTACTTATCATCTAACAAATCAAACTTTTATTCGTTTTGCTGATGATACTCTATTTATTAAACCGCTCTAATTTTATGAGAGTCTTTAACATATATCAACCATTATTCAAATGTTTGATACTAAATGTTATAAACAATAAGTACTTAAAAAATATATTTACAATCATAAAATATAAATTATACTGCTTTGGCAGCAGCATTAAATACTAAAAAAAATTATTTTATATTATGTTAAGCTAATACTGTAAAGGAACTGCTATGGCAAAGTTGCTTATTTTAGTCTTGATGTATTTATCAGTAGTAAATGTTGTTTAGATACCACGCGAATGAACATTTTAAAATAAAAACACATTGTTTGCATGCTTCTATTTTCGTCTTTATTGAAAACTTGTTGAATTCTTTTATGGTAGCGGTTTATATCTTTAAAAAAGACTTTTAAAAAGTTGCTATTTTTTCCATTTGAACTCTGTTTCCTTTAAACTAGCATCTATATTGTTCGAGTTTATATCTCTTCTTGAATTTGAATTATCTATGGCTGATGGAGGATTGTTTGCAGTTAGTACAGAATTAATTTGATCGTTGTCTAAAAATAACAACATAAGATATGTTAATAATGTAAAAGTACATAAAGCAGGGATGTGGAGTGCCAAAAAGGACTCCGGATTTGAAAGTCACAAAATGATTACTTCATCCTAGTTTTTGGTATCCAGGAGCTCTAAAAATATGAATAAGTTTGTGGACTACTAATAGGGAAAAAAGTAAGACTTTTAGGTTAGAAGAAAAATCATTTTTTGAATCCGGAGTCCGTAAGTATAATGACGGCAAAGACTCCATAATTCCGGGCTTAAAAACAATAAGTTTCAAGTTATTAAATCTCATGAATTTTTTCCTTATAGTAGATCATAAGTCAAAAAACATATTTAGTGCTTCTGGACACTACAGACTTAAAAAAAATAGAGATATAAAGCCGGAGTCCATTTGGGACTCCGCATCCCTTATATATAGATTTATGCTTTAGTATATCAACTCCAGGCATCAACCGTTGTACGCGTTTCTTTTTGGCATTTTTTAAAATTTGTCTTCAACAAAGATTTAGTCTTGATAAATATGTAAAAAACGTAGATTTTTTTAAACTTATTTTTTTTACTTTGTTAGCTATGATGTAGCAAAGATGTAGCAATGATGTAACAACGATGTAACAATGATGTAATTATTTTAAAGTTTAAATTACCTTCGCATTTTTCGGTTTTGTATGAAAATGAAAAATAAATATGAATACTTACAACACGCAGCATAAATAAATTTTAATAAAATAATAAAATTTATCCAATTTCATAATTTATTTCTGATTACCTCTCATAAAACCTTTTTGGTTTTGCCCAAATAAACTTTTGTTTGCTCCATATGGGTTTTCATCCGAATCCAGGTTTTCTCCAAATGTTGAATATGTATTACTATGAGCAATGGAATGTGCGTTTTTAGTATTCTCTGATGGATTGTTCTGAATAAATATAACATTTTATGTTTAAGCTTTATAAATATTAGAACACACACACACACACACACACACACACACACACACACACACACACACACACACACACACACACACACATATATATATATATATATATATATATATATATATATATATATATATATATATATATATATGTATATATATATATATATATATATATATATATATATATATATATATATATATATATATATATATATATATATATATATATAAAAGTTTAAAGGCTTCTTTAATACTTTAAAAGTTATTAAAAAGTAAGAAAGTGTGGTTACGTGTCTGTCATTTTTGGTGTTGTACGGTCACTATTAAAAAAATCTACCAAACATCTAGAAAGCTTCTTAATTTAATTAAAAACTACTTTAGACAATAAATACGTCTTGCTGAATCTAATAATAAACTAATTTTCAAAAAATTTGTAAAACGAACCTTCTCAATACAGTGCTTTTTATTTGATTTTTTTCCGTTTTTGATTATTTTATGTCGCTTGCAATCATACGAACTACTCAACCGATCTTGATTTAACTCGCTATCTTTACCATCGTTGAAATTATGAAAGTTATTTGATACAAAAGCCGATTTTGATAGATTAACTGAATCAGTTTTTTTACTAACCTTTACTGGGTATGATTGTTCGCTTGTATCAACTAAACTTTTTATAAGGTCATCATTACTGTACCAGTTCGTTCCCTGTTGAATTGACTTTTGGGAATCGTTTTGCTTTTTTATGTCTTCTGTTTCTGCACTTATTTTTGATAGGGCTTCATTTAACAACTCTTGTTCTTTTAAATGTTCCATTTCTTTATTCATAATGGATGTATTTTTATTACTGATTTGAAAATCATTATCTTTATTAAGTCTATTTGCAACAATTTTATCTTCTAGCTGCGCCAATTGCGCCAACTTATTTCCATTTTCGCGATTCCTTTGATTTTCTTTTTTTATTAATAGTCTCTCCCTTTTTTTAAAATGTCCAACAGAAACATTTTTTTCGCTTTGAATTCTATTGGTTTGTAGTTGAGTGGTAAAACTTGATAAGTCTTTATTTTTTTTGATGAACCTTTCATGCAGCTTACTTTTAATTGTTAATTCGGTTTTTGGTTCAAATATTTTTTTTATCAATGATTCGTGATAAATATTTTTATTAATATGACTCTTTTCACCAGGCTGGTTTTCTAAAGGAATAACTTTATAATTTAGCTTAGAAGTACTGTCGGATACTTCAACGAATTCTTTATTGTTTTCCTCTCCGCTGTTGTTTGATTTGTGTTTATAGTCTTTGCTGTTGGGTTCTTTTTGGTTTTTTTCAATGGTTTCTTCAACAATTGGTTTCTCTTCACGATCATCAACATTTTTGATTTCTTTAGAAAAACTTTCTTGATCATTTCTAGGTTCAAGAATAAAATGCTTCAATGTTTCATTTACCTCTTTATGTACCATTTCTTTCATTCTATCTTGAAGTTCTTCACTGATTTCATCCTTGTCCTTTGGAGATAAGAAATATAATGGAGTTTCTAAATTTACTTCGGATTTAAATGGTTTTGACTCCAATATTTTGCTTTCATCACTTTGGACTTCATTTTTTATAAAGTTCGATGTTAATGAAAATTTTTTACCTTGATATAAATGTTCAGCATATTCTTCTGGGGAATGAATTTCTCCTACCTGGTTGGTTTCTTTTAAGTCGGGTTTTTGATGGTTTAATTTAATCTCGCTTTCTGAATTTTTTGCTTCATGATGTAAAATATCGATTTGATTTGGTTTTATATTTGTTTGATCTTTTAAAAGATTCTCCTCTTTATTTTGTTCAAATAGTGAACTGTTTTGATTGTTTAATTCTTGATACCCTAAGAATGTATTTTTAAACCTGATATCATTTTTAAAATCATCCATCTGGTTGAGTTTGTTGTTTTTTGAAACTTTTTTTAAACTATGAGCCAAGTCATCAGAAAGCAGAAGTCCTTCTTCAAAGGATCGATCTGTTGCATTGTTAGAGAACTTTTCGAATATATTTTTAAAAGATGTTGGAT
The DNA here is from genome assembly GCF_022113875.1 of Hydra vulgaris. Taxonomy (NCBI): domain Eukaryota; kingdom Metazoa; phylum Cnidaria; class Hydrozoa; order Anthoathecata; family Hydridae; genus Hydra; species Hydra vulgaris. Next base: position 20,292,759 of record NC_061170.1, on the reverse strand, counting down.
CCTTGATAACATTAGGATGTTTTTCAGCAATATGCTGACTTTCTTTACTCATAATAGTTTCTGATTGCGGATTATTCTTACTTTGTTTTATCAAATATTTTCTATTTGAAAACCGTTCCTCTAGTATATTGTTTTCTTCTGATATATGTTCTTTGTCATTCGATAATTGCGATCCTATCGAGGCTACATTAGAGCTTGCATCGTTTAGTTCAATGGATGAAGGATACTGTAAAGAATTGGAATCTGCAGCACTTATATGTTTGTTTTTATTTTCAGAAATCATTTTGTTAACAGAGTTTTTTAATTGAACTTTACTTTTGTCATTGTAATCATTTTCTGCTTTTAAATCAATTTTGTTTTTGCTTTTGAATTTTGTAGTAACGTCACTGTTTGTGATATCTGTTAAATGATTTTGATCTGGCAACTTTTCTACTACGTTTGAAACAGAATCACTAACATTAGATATTACCCTCAACTTAGATGGCGGTTTTATAGTTTCTAATATAACTGAAGGTTCCTCGGCATCTGAAAAAATTTTCATTGCAACTTTATGAATGTCTTTATTGCTTAAAAGTTTTCCAGTGTCATTTACTATCATCTCATGAATGAAATTCGTGTATAATTGGCCAGATCCTCCAAACGTCAGATGTTCATTTCCTGAACCTTAATGAAAAACTTTATTACATTTAAAAAGGGTCACTGAATGTATTTTAATTATACATAAAAAAAGTAAAACCAATAAACTAAAGAGAAAAGTAACAAACAAGAATATATATTTTTTAGGTCTTTAGAATGATAATAATTTTATCATTCAAAAACCTTTAAGAGCATTTTTCTTGGGTTTATTATATAAACAATTATTTTATTATTAAAAAAAAAAAAAATTTGTTTATATTATTAAATATTTATCTGTTTTAAAAAATGGTTGAAACCCTATGTAATAGTACTGCCAATATACCATGAAAACTTACGGTTTAATAGCATAAGCAAAAAATTTATAATAATGTTTCAAAAACATTTTTCAAAAAAAAAAATTTTTTTTCCTTCAAAGATTTAAATTAAATTACAATTGATATTTCATAAAAACAATGTACGCAACTTTGCGTAATTGCCTAGACCTATTTATGACGTTTATAGACATCTAAACTGCGTCTTGTGTTTATTGAGTTAATGCTGTATTATTGAAATAAAATTATAACGTAGACGTAAAGTGCTTTTTTTGAATTTGTTTTATCGATTTATTTAAACTTGAATAAAATGTATATACACGCCTGGGGCAAAAAGAAGATAAGTTCAGTCTTATTGCCAAAATATTATAATACATCAATCAAAGTATATAAGTCGCAAGTAAAAACTAATGTATGTTACCTATAACAGAAAAAACCAAGCTAGCACCATCACCTGATACTTGGTAGTTACCTTCTTTGGAAAGAAAAATACTTTCTCCCTTAAAACCTATAAATGCAAGTGAACCACCTGGTGGAACAAAAATTTCTGATTTTCCAGCTAGTTTACCCTAAAAATTATAAAATTTATATCAAATTGTGTGAACCGATGGTTTAGTTGGTTTACTGGTTTTATTATGTCATATATATATATATATATATATATATATATATATATATATATATATATATATATATATATATATATATATATACATATACATATATATATATATATATATATATATATATATATATATATATATATATATATATATATATATATATATATAAATATAAATATATATGTATGTATATATATATATATATATATATATATATATATATACATATATATATATATATATATATATATATATATATATATATATATATATATATATATATATATATATATATATATATATATATATATATATATATATATATATATATATATATATATATATATATATATATATATAAATATATATACAGTGCTCGAAGTGGAGAAAAAAAAGCAACAGGATGGTATGCGGTAAATTAAAAATAGCATCCCTCCAAATCATTTTTATTTATAGAGATTTATAAAAAGGTGGCGGGATGGTTTATACTTCATAAAAAAGTGACGATATGACATCCCAACGCATTTCTCCCCCCCCTCACTTTGAGCACTGCATATTTATATGCACATGTATATATATATATATATATATATATATATATATATATATATATATATATATATATATATATATATATATATATATATTTATATATATATTTATATATCGATTTACAAGTCCATCTTATATCGCCAACTTATCATACCAATGCTTTCCAAGCTTCAACTGTCAAAGCTTTAGTTGCTTCTCCCTGAGAAACAACAAGTACAACAGAAGACGATTGAATCTGTTCAATAAATCTGACCATTTTTTCAGATTCAAACTCGTTGAACCCAGTATTGTATGTCTTTGAATATAGAAAGTCATACTCTATGATAAAAACAAAAAACTGATAGTTCTACAGACAAAAAATTCAATTTTATTATATATAAAAACTTATTCATAACCATAACTAAATAAAAAAAGAATTATACAGAAAACATTTACTTGGATAATCGAGAACAACAATATTTATTCCATCTACACCCCCTCCTAACTCAACACCATTTATTTTTATCGAACTAATAGAGTTGGAGCAATCTCCCTTATTACACCCAGTTGAATATAATTGAATTACACGATCTAAAAAGTAAAAAAAAGAATCACAGTTCATAACATGTGTATCTATGGCCAAAATAAAAAATTTTACTAAGAGAATTTAATAATTTTGATTTAAAATAATTCCACCAAAAGAAAAAAAGGAATGTTTTGAAAAAGCCCAGGCATGTATTTTTATGCTAAAATCACAAAAATGTCAATTTAACCATTTAGTCTTTTAACCATATTACCCAAAAAAGGGAAAAAAAACAACAAAAAAACATTAAAGATATTGGTTGAAATAACAAATGTAATCTTATAGATAATAGGCAGAGCCGACTAAGAATAGTTATATTTCTTTTTACTTTAGTAGCGTATGTTTTTTCTTTTAGAGGGGTATTTTTTTTTAGGAGGGTATGTTTTTTTAATGATAATTAATAAAATAATTAACTACGCGAACATATATTTTCTGAAGATATTTTTATAGACAAAGTACGTTTTATGCTTTTGGCACAAAATTACAAAAATAGCAAAACTTATAACAGTCTTTTTATGTTGAATATTTAAAAAGTATATTTATTTGAAAATATTTTGATACATTTCAAAATGAATTTTTTTGAACGAGAAGGAGAGTTTTAAAATTGTGCATACTTTTTTTCTTTATTTTATTTGACTCAGTATCAAAAGGTTTTTTAAACGTATTCGCAGCAGATTAATCTTTCGAATAGATTAGAGGTAGGTAAGTCTGAGACAATTAATTTTTTTAATTAATAATTTGAACCATCATTACTATTAAAAAAAGAAATAAAATTACTTCGAAAAAACTAAAGCGATTTTTATTGATGTTGAGAAACTTCGTTATCGTTTAAAATAAAGAAAATGAGCTTGTGGAATCAGTTCAATGTAGACAACTTTAGTACACAAAATAAAAATGTTCATTTTAAACTTATTTTTATAATACCTACCTGAAAGCACTTTACTTATTAAAAATCTTACTTACACCCTGCTTGTTTAACCAAATTGTCGTAAAACCACATCATATTTTCTTTTACACTAACTACAAATTCAGATTCTACGTTAGAAGAATACTTTTTTGCTTGAAATTCTTCGTGGAAATTGGATTTTTGCGGAAAAGATTTACTTTCTGCTTTTTGCGTCGGATTTATTTCTTCATTTTCAAAAGCTTTAGCTAAAGTTGCTCGTTCTTCGCAACAATTTTGTTCAAAACGGTGTTCATGATTGATTCCTTGCTGATTGATCTTCTCGCTGCAACGGTTACACGCTTTTGTTGAATTTTGTTTCAGTTTTTTATATTGAAACTCTGTTGATCGTTGCTCTTGTGTCACCTTCACAAATTTATCTTCATCTTCTTCACTAGTTTTAAGTTCGTAAGGAGATGTTTTTGAAAAATTGTCTTGCTTTTTGTCAGTATTTGATTTTTTCTTTTCATCATTAAGTATTTTTTTGTCATCGTTAAACAAAAACTCGCCACTTTCTAATGAGGTTTGTCTTATTAACGGTTTTTCTTGTTCAGGTAACAAATTATTATGTTCAAAAGAATTTTTTTCTAATGCCTGTTGTTTTATAGATTCAACAGATATGCTTTCTAATGAAGGCAACTTTTTGTTTAACTTGTCGTTTTTAATAAAATGCTTTATATAGTTTTCTTCTATAGGAAATTTTGATTGATTGATATCGTTTCCAATAGGAGAACTTTCAGTTGACTTATGTTCATTTGGAATATTTCTTAAAAATGATTCTTCGTTTCTATCATTGTTGTCCATTCCGTGTGATCGTTGCTTGAGTTTGGAAGAAAATAAAATACTTTGTTCTACAAAAAAAAAAAAAATTACTTTACGTAAAATAATTTTTAATTTTAAATTTTTATTTTTTATTAATTAATAATTTTTTATTAATTTATTTATTAATTAATTTAATTAATTTATTAATTAATAAATTTTTATTTTTTATTAATTAATAATTTTTAATTTAACGTAAAATAATTTTTAATTACTACTACGTTTTCTTTTAAATGTTTTGTAACGCCATAGCAAATTACCCGCTAGAGTGATCTATAAAGTAATGTAAAAACATTCCCTGGTCCTTATGCTTGAAATAAACTTTGTTTTTCCTGTAACAATTTTTTTTTTTTTACGTCAACTGAAATATAAAACAATAATTTATATAAATTATACATTTAAATCATTCAATATTGCCATTATTATACATATACATATTGACACACACAAGTACACATTTTTTATTGATTTTTTAATAACTTAAAATCATTTAGTTTATAATCATGTTTTCATTTACATTTATCAAATTGCATTGTTTTGCATTTACTTTTGTTAAATTCAATTAACCATTTATTTGTTTAGTTTATCTATATCGTTTTGAAGATTTTAATTGTCCTCTTAATTCTTTATCTCTTAAATCACTTTTGCATAATCTGCAACGAGCTTTACAACATTTTAAAATTAACACAAAAATCATTTATGAATAGAATAAATAGTAGGGGGCTTAGTACAGATCCTTGGGAACTCTACATTTCAGTGAAAAATTAACGCTATTCCTACCTGGTTTCCATGTGGGATCCTATTAATCTCACACGGATCCCATATGGAAACCATGTGAAAAAAGCATTTTTTTTACTGGATTATAACATTTTTTCATTTAGATACTTGTTCTCCTGAAACTACTCGCTGCGTTTTTATGCTGAGAAAACCTTTGCACCGATTTAATAGTTTACCTCGAATTCCAACTGAATATTTGCAAAATCCATAAAAATAACATCTATATTTAACTCCTCTGCCAGTGTTTTGGTAATCAAGTCAAGTGTTTTAAGTTAATTTGTTATAAAAACTTTTTTGTTTACAAATCTGTGTCGCTGAGAAATAATTAGATTCTTTTTTTATCAAATAAAGCATTATTTTGTTTCTTTTTATTTTTTCCTTTATTTTGCACACTATTGACGTTAAAGAAATTGGTCGATAGTTTGTTAGATTAAGTTTATTTCCCTTTTTAAATAGATGTGTTACAATAGCTTTTAACCAATCAGTGTTAAGATTACCATTTTCAAACAATTTTTCAATTTTTTTTTGATAATGGTTTTGCCATCTCTACTGAACAAGATTTTAAAACTTTTGGATGAATCTGCTCCAAATGTATTATTAGTATTTAGTTTTCAAGGTTTCGATGATATCAAGGTAAAACAAATCAGCATTTGTTGATTTGTTTTACCTTTATTTGCGGCATTTGATTTTTCCTTGGTAAAAACTGAAACAAAGTACTTGTTTAAGATATTTGCCAATTAAATTCCATAATTAGTGATACCATTTTCAATATGACTTAATTTTTCATTTGTATAAAGCATTTTTGTAAATTTCTTTAGTTTTGGTTTTACTGTTGATATACGTGTAAACTGATTTTGGGATGTGTTTCGAGTTTGATGCTAAGTTTCACTAATTAAAACTATACTTGATTTGAAATTGATAATTTCTATCAGTAGCTCGTCAATTTTGTCGCTTAAAGAAGTTGCGTTTGTGTATAGACATGTTAACTGATCATCTGAATTATTTTGTTTCAACTGCGAATGTATTTTTGGCTTGATTTGCTCAAGTTTTTTTCTAATAACGTCGAAAAGGCAAAATTAAGCAGCCGTGGCGCAGTGGTAGCGCAGTTGCCTCATAAACAAAGGATCCGTGGTTCAAACCCTAACTCTAGGCAAATTTTGCGACATCGGTTAAGTAGAAGGCGGGAACTTCCAATTAAATATTTATCTGCGGTGCTCTGTGATAAGACCGTAAGGACTTCTTGGGGCACCTAAATAAAATTAAAAAAAAAAACAAAAAACTTAAAGTTCTTTCTGCAATTGTAAGGTTCTGGTTTATCTTTGCTTTTATATTTTTCAAAATTATTTAAATATTTACTTGTAGTACAAGTGGTTAATCCAATTTTGTCTTTAGAGTTACTATTACAATACTAGACCCACTAATTTTATTTTTAAATCTATAATGCTTTTCTATTTTATAAATATCTAAGTTGATATCTGAAAAGACTTCATATAATTGTTGTTTTTTCTTCCTCGTATTTTTCTTTTTTTTTAATTTTTAATGATTCATTTAAATTAAAAATTGCAACATTATTTTCTCTAGTAGATTTTTCTTTTCTTACCGCTGAGATGCCGTTTAGAGTTTTTGTTTCAACTTCTGCTGGCTTTGTTTTACATAGAAGTGAAAACCGCCATTAGCAAGAAGCCTTCGCTACTTATACTTAATTTTTACAGCCGCCACTTTGCGTTTTTAGCAACTATTAAGCAGCCAATCAAACAACGTTATCTGTTGCAGCCAATTTCAAATTTGCTCTTGTTGGCTAAAAATATAATAGAGAGTATAGTAAACCAACATTTTCTTGTCTAACTTAACAAAAGCAACAACAACCTTTTTGTAGCTTTTTCTTTATGTTGAAATAAGTTTTTAAGTTTGCTTAAGAGAGAGGGAGAGAGTTGCAAAACGTTCCTCATTTCAAGATATCACATCAATGACCGAGATATTTTGCTTGCATTAGATATTTTTTCATAATAGCTTATAAGTTCTTTTTGTCTTTCTTTAATTGTCATTTTTCAACTTAAATTAGTTGATTTCAACATAAAAAGTGTTTTTAAGACATAGTTATGGATAGAATAGAGCATGGTAGTTTGCATAACAAACAAAGGGCATGGTAGTTTGCATAACAGTTCTTTAAAATACTTAAACTGTGCAGCTCATTTAAAAGAAAAACTGCAAACTCTTTATAAGTATGAAACTACTATGTTAAAATATTGACACAAAGTAATCGTTTATAACATTACAAAAATGTAATGTTATAGACGATGAAAACTATTACTGTAGTAAATGTTTTCAATAAAAAAACATAAAGTCGAGTCTTTAGCTGGAGTGCATTTATCAAAAGTTCACAAGGTTAGAATTTCTACATCTAGCAGTAGTTGCTCAAAAATATCAGCAGATAAAGCGGCTGTTGAATTAAAAAATGATCAACTTTACATATATGGTACTATTACTCTGTAGCTAGTTCATCGAAATATGATGCAAGTCGCACCTTGTCCATTAGTTTTCTATAAATCGAATGCTGTCCTCTAATGTTAATTATGCGGAGTTTGAAATGTTTAAAAGAAAAATGTCGGGCTGAGACTTCCCACAGGTTCTGCTATAAGTCAAGTTGCTCTACTTGATATTTAAAATCTTTAAGGCGATCGCTATTGGGAAATTTAAAAGGTATTGATGCGGCTATAGTTTGATTTGACGGTTAGACTAACAAGTACGAAAAAATTAGTTAAAGTTTTTCGTTATTAATAATAACTAGGATAGAAAAATGAAAAAACTTTTTCATGTTTACCTTTAGAAATTCATAAAGGTTGTAACTGTCATAGTTTTATTAAAGACATTGTTCCAATTTTTTCAGAGATTTGAAGTTACATTGTGTGCAAGATGGTACAGGAAATATGATGAAAACTTCTCTAAAAACTTTTCAACATATTTTTCTTAACTCATAGGCTCAAAAGATCTAAAAAATTGCCTGCCTCATATCTTGCATAAAATATTGAAATGTGATCGCATACGTAATTAGAATAAAGCAGAAAAATTGTATCATACATGAATTTTAAGTTTTACTTTTAATCACATGGTGAAGCAAATATAAAGTTGTACAACAATCTTTGATTTCTTGCTGAAGTGAAAGATATTTTTAGAAGAACAATTTCCATAGGATTTGTTGTTTTTTAGATCCAGCCACGAATACCTTATATACAAGAAATGAAATAAAGAAGAGTTTGTTGGAGAATGCAATAAAACATAAAATAAGATCAATTAGATATTTTGTGTTTAAACAATTATTTGTATAGACAACTGTATAATGAAAGACAACTGTATATTTATCAATTGTATCATTACATCAATAAAAAAAGTTATTGTTTTAACAACAATCAATAAAAATTATTTGAAACCAAAAATAGTTACTTAAATTGTTGACAATTTGCACTATTATCTACATAGTATATTATCTATTAATAATATTTTATTTGTTATTTATTGTTTATTTTTATAATTTACTACTTATTTTAGTCAACTTATTTATCGAATTTTATTTATGTCAGAAATAGACAACAGTTAAGATTTAAAATCAGGACCTAGTGTTAAACGACTATTTCACGAGATAAAGAAAAGTGTTTCAACTTCAAAAAAAATTTCAAATCTGAATTAAAGCGATATTTTACTGATACGACAGATGATAAACAGATTATTTATTGTTTTAGAATAAAATCTCCATATCATGTATCCCTAAAGAAATATTTTTGCATTCTAGTGTATCTGTGAAGTCAGTGTTTTATTTGTCATTTCATATATATTTTTTGATTTTTAGATAACTTGTCCCTTGGGAATGGCAATGAATATGATTCGGTTGACTACAGATTATAATTTATTAATAAATGTAAAATAATTTTTATTAAATTTTTTTTTGTTTTACACGGAAAATTCCTGCGTATATCTCTACTTTAATTATTAACAAAAATCAGAATTTTACCAAGCTAACTTTTTTTAATTTGTTGATACAAAAATTTTTGAAAACAACAATTTTAATTGCTCACCGTATGAAACTGTATGCCGACAGCAGTAAAATTATTTTCATAATTGAAAATGAGTTAGACCGCTTCCCTACCGAAATCGACAAAGGAGTTGAGTTGTTACATATTTAGCTCATGCATTGAAACGTTGAGAAAGTTGAAGGGATGCATGATGTATATAACAAGTTAACGCTTAAATAATCAACTGCTAACGTTGACGACATGGGTTGCCCGCTCCAAAGGTTTGTTGTCAAACGAGACCTTGTTGTTATGAAATGATCTCAAATCAATTACCTTAAAATCATACAATAAGTTGAGTCAACCAAATCAATAGCAAATAGAATCCTAGAGCGACTCATAAAAGTATTTTGCAGCCGCAGTTTTCAATTATGGCGCACACTGTATCTTATTTACATTCGGCCGCAAGTATGTGTTTATTTATGCTTGTGAAAACGCAAGCATAGGTGAACACTCTATCGGTCCACTCTTTCAAAGACAGCATAACAAAGTAAATTTTACAAACACAATTGCTGCTTCGTCTGCAGTGTTTGTTTCTTCATATTCTTCATCATAGAGGGTTTAACGTAGTACCTCTTCATCAAATTATAAATTTATTGTTTTTTGTTTTTTAATAACAAAACAAAAAATAAATATATACCTTTACTTTGACTTTTTAGTTCTTCTACTTTCTTGTTCAAATTTGATTCTGAATGATTTTCTATCCTGTCTAGTTCTCTATGTTCTACAGCGTTATAAAGAGGAGAATTGTCTTTAAACAAAATGTTATTTTTATAATCGTGCTCAAATTTATAATCTTTTAAAAAAGAAGATTGAAAGTTTTTTTTGGGTTCATCAAGGACAAAACGATCTTTATTGTTGTGCGTCTCAAAGTTTTTATTTAACGGCTTTATTAATTTACTTTGGACGTTTGTTTCTTCGTTATTCTTGTTTTTACTTTCATTACTTGGATCGCTTTCAGTTGACTGATATTGAGGTTCGTCCATTCTGTCTGCGTTAGGATATACATCAGATGGTACAGATCGTATGCTCCCAGTTTCTTTAAACAAATCAGAAATAGAATTGGAGATTTTTGTCTCAGGAAAAAAGTTGCTACTTTTTTCTGGTAAGTAATGCCCACTCTCGGGGTAATTTTTGACTGTTTTTTTTTCTGCATTGTTTAGGTCAGAAAGTTTTGGCTTCAGCTGATGTGGAACGTTAAATATTTTATTTTCAGCAACATTGATTTTCAGATGTGGATTGTCCATGTTGGATTTTAAGTTTTTGGATAAGTCAAGTTCCCTAAAAATTGGACTTTTAAAAGTACTGGTGTTTTCACGTCCATTCCGTTTATATGAAGAGGGATCTAGAAACGATGTTGCTAACTCTTCTTCAGATTTTTCAGGTGTCATTATTCTGCGATGCCCATTCTGTTGTTGTGGAAAAAAGTTTGTTTTTGGTTTATTGTCATTTTCGGCATAACGGTTTATGGTTTTAAATCCTTGCTGATCTTCAAGACTGTGTGCGTAGGCTAATGAATCGCTATTCTCCTCGTAGCGGTTATAATGTCCCTTGTCAAGTATTCTTGACTTGATTGCATTTTTTTCTGGCAACATTGTTTGCCATTGTCTTTTTGAATCTTCAAGAGCCTTTGAAACTGAAGGTTGTTTTCTATAAGAAAAACTGTAAGTAGGAACTTCTTCACCCGGATTACCATAATTATACTGTAGAATTTGACTATTTTTATCTAAATGTGGTCTAATAAAGTTTGGTTGCTTGATGCTTTCAATAATAACAAATTTTGGTCCCCATCTTTTATAGTTTGTTGAGTTCGCTGTTTCAACTTTTTTGTTTTTGTCATGGTTTTTACCGCGAGAATTTGTCAACAGTGAAGTAGGAATTTCAGATTTTAAAGCAGATTGTTTGTTCCAGTATTGAGATAAAGGTCTCTGATATAAGTTGTTTAATAATAACTTATGAGGATCGTTATTTTTGCCAACCACTTAAAAAACAAACAAAACAAGAAAGTTTATATATAAAGTAAAACAAAATATGTCATTAAAATAAAGCAAAACATCGGTAACTAACACAAGTACTAACCAGATTTAAATAAGATACATGAAATATATAAAAACAAGAAAAAGTTTAGGATAACATTCATTCTTCAAATTCTTCTCATTCAGCACCATTTCATAATGTAATGCATATCAAATAATTTTTATTGCGGAATTTACAATCTATAAAAAGGACCTAAAATAAAACACAAACAAAAATATATATATATATATACATATATATATATATATATATATATAAAGTTACATTTGGCAAATCAAAAACTTTAAAATAGCAATTTTATTTAGCAGCTTTATTTTAGCGGTTTTTGAAAGTCTGAAACTCACTTTAACATCACTGCCCATGCGGATAATTAAACAAGGTTAACATATGCTTAACAATATTATGAACGTAATATTGAGCTTGAATTTTATAAATTCAGCATAATGTGTGCACAAAAATATTGTTAAACATTAAACTGTCAAAAAACAATGTTTAATTTTGGTTTCGAAAGCAACTACTTTTGTAAAATTTATGGCGTAAAAAGAGCTTTCGTTAAATATTCTTCCATATTTCATGTGCTTTAATGGTAGAGCGCCCATTTGTAAGCGAGAAGTATAAAATTTGAATCCCGCTTTGCTATAGATCAAATTGTTTTTCACGCAGCTGTAAAATATTTTATATATAAAGCGTTTGGAAGTTGAAAAATACTTCTAACCCTATGATTAAGAGAGAGAAAATTTTTTTTTATTAATTTAAGAGTTGAAATTAAATTAAGAAATTTAAGAATTTAATAAAATTAAGAGAGAGAAATTACCAAAATTTTAAGAGAGTTTTAACAACATAAAAAGTAAAATTATTTTTTAAAGATAAAAAACAATCTTTTCATACAACTGTTATTTAATATTTTTTATATTTCAAAAAGATTTTATAGTTAAAAAAACTTAAAGTTAAATGAGTAATTTAGTTTCTATCAAAAAATAGGCTTTAAAAGTTTTTATTTTTTTTTTAAATAATTTTTTGACTTTTTTTCAAATTTATTAAAAAAAAAAATAATAATCTGATTTTTTTCTCAAAAAGATTTCTAAAGTCAAATTTCAGAAAAAACTTTGAGCCTAACAATATTTACAAATTCAGTATTTCTTTTATTTTCAAAAAGAAAATAAAGAAATGAATTTGTAAAAACTTTTAACTTAAATGTACTATTATACTAACATTATTTACTCAAAATTAATAATAAATTACTACTGAAAACAATTAGCCTAGAGACAAAAAATGGGCTTAACAAAAGCCACTATATTTCTTTTTTTTACCACCCTTTCCCTTCATATTTGACAAAAAAGTTATACATGAAAACAACCACTTTTTTCTTTAATAAACTTTACTTTAATGAAATAGAAACCAGTATATTACAGAATGTAAGTCTAGTATGTTAAAAATATAATAAAAGTGTTGTTTTTTTTGCTTTCATAGCTACAAATCGGACCACCATATAATGGGGTAAATAGGAACAGGAAGGTAAATAGGGACGGAGACCAGATACGTTTTTATATGTCCACAAAGTAGCAAGGACAGCTGATAGGCTAGTGAAACTTTTTCTGTTAAGTATAAGTCAGGCCCATATAGTTAATAGCATTTTGATTTCGCTGTGACATTACCTATTGCAGAAATAATTGCAAAACAGGAAGCCCGAAAATATGAAAAAAGTAAGTGTTAAAAAATCCGTTTTGGCATAGACAAAAGCACTGACGGTGCAATTGTCAAGTTTTTTTTTGCATAAAAACCTAATGTTTGCATATAAACTTAATGTTAACTAATATATTTTAATTGATTCCTAGTTTATAGGATAAAAAATCCAATATTGGGGTAAACTGAGCAAGTGTGGGTTGTTGTCAGTTGCGCTCAGAACTCTTGAAAGAAACGGATATTTTATCTTGGTCAAATTGATCAGGTTTTGTACTCGGGAGAATGCCTTGGAACATTTCTCGTCCTGCAAAAAACAGGAATAGGTTTCACTTTGTTTTCCCTCAAGCTGAGGAATATCACTCTTTAGTGATTTGTCTTCAACTTGAGGAAAAACAACATTCTAGTAGTTTTGAATGTTACTAGTGCACTTTAGGTGCCTTGGTAACCTGGTAGGTGCCTTGGTAACTGGTAACTAAACCTTTAGGTGCCTTGGTAACTAGTAACCTTGTCTGGCAATTTAGGAACACTGGTAACTTTACTGGTGCACAGTGTCTCTATTATAACCTACTATAGAGAAAATCGTCAACCCTAGAATAGAGACAACATAAAGGTAGAATAAAGACAAACATCCAAAACAATTATTTGTTATTATGCTTAAAATGTATGACTTCAAGGGAACAGTTTATGTCCATTTTAAGTAATTAAAAATGCAATCACAAAAGTATATCTCAGTCAGTGATACCTGCAAAACATTAAAAACTATCTATATTTACCTTATTTTAGGTATCTAACTATAGTTAGATACCTATATATATATTATATATATATATATATATATATATATATATATATATATATATATATATATATATATATATATATATATATATATATATATATATATATATATATATATATATATATATATATATATATATATATATATATATAGTTATATAATATATATAAGTATATGGTATATAATATAGTTATAACGATATAACTATAGTTAGATACCTATAGATAAGATATATCTTCGATAGTTAAAAATGGGGGAAATATGGATAAAACAGTCTTGCGCCATTGTTTCCTTAAAAATATTTTCATTCTTTTAAATGTGCTGAAAGATCTTTTTGCAGTTACCATGCTAACGGTTAATGAAACATACTACTGTGATCAAAAAATAAGGTGAATTTTTTTATAAAATGAAAAATCTTTATTTATTCTTCCAAATCTGTATCGTCCCCCTCAAAATAATCCCCCCCGGCCCCAATGCACTTTTGCCAACGTTTTTTCCAGTCTTCGAAGCATGCCGAAAAGTCCTCGGTAGGGATAGCCTTCAATGCGCGTGCCGATTCACGTTGGATCTCTTCAATGGACTTAAAACGATTTCCCCGGAGTGGTCTCTTGAGCTTTGGGAACAGCCAGAAGTCACACGGTGCTAAGTCGGGTGAATACGATGGTTGTGGAGCAACATGGGTAGAGTTTTTGGCAAAAAACTCACGAAGAACCAGTGCTGTGTGCGAAGGCGCATTATCGTGGTGCAAAATCCAAGAGTTATTGGCCCATAATTCCGGTCTCTTTTTGCGAATAGCTTCACGCAAACGTTGCATAACGCTTAAATAATATTCCTTGTTGGCAGTTTGGCCAGTTGGAAGGAATTCGTAGTGCACGGCACCACAATAATCAAAGAAAACAGTCAACATGACCTTGATTTTTGAGCGACTTTGACGTGGTTGCTTCGGTCTCGGCTCGCCTTTTTCACGGTATTCACTTGATTGGTCGGTTGTTTCAGGGTCGTATGCGTAGACCCAAGTCTCATCGCCAGTAATAATTTGTTTGTAGACGTCTTGATAGTCAGAAAGCATTGCTTCACACGCTTTAACGCGACGCTCTTTTTCAAAGAAATTGAGAAATTTCGGCACCAAACGTGATTTGAGTCTTCTGAGGCCCAAATGATCCTTCAAAATCGCTTGCACGACCCAAATGATATTCCAACCATGTCAACAAGGTCTCGAATGGTTAACCGACGATTTGCAAGCACCAATTCTTTGATTTTGTTGATGTGGCGATCATCGATCGAAGTCGATGGTCGTCCAGAGCGTTCCAAGTCATCAACACGTTCTCGGCCTTCTTTGAAGTCTTTGTACCACTTGTAAACATTTTTTTGAGACATAGTCTCTTCACCGAAGGCCTTTTGCAACATTCGATACGTTTCAGCAGCAGAAATATCATTCCGCAAACAAAATTTAATAGCACTTCTTTGCTCAACAAAATTAGACATCGTGAAAATCGCCGAATGCACTTTTGGTACTTCAGAAACAAGCGTAAACAAAAAAAAAATAATTATGAGTTCGACATGTAATTTGGCGCAAATGTTAATGACATTCCTACCAACTTAAAAATAAAAAAGATTGGACGATTCGAATAAGGCGGGAAGTTTAAATTAAAAATTCACCTTACTTTTTGATCACAGTAGTATGTCAAATGCTGCGATTATATTAGTAAATGAAAATAAAATTTCAAAAAGTTTTGAAAATATGTATAAGATATAGGTTGGATAAAAACTGTTTAAAATCTATTAATATAAATGTTTTTTACTTTTAAAATTTACTTTTTATTTAATTATAGCTACAATAACTCCGTCAAGACTAACATGTATATTAAAAAAACAAAAACAAGTAAACCGTCTTATATTGAATGCTAACAAATACACCAGTGCCAATCCACTGCTTAAAAAGCTTGGAAAGCTGAATGTTTATCAATTAAATATTTATAATATTCTTTTATTAATTTTTACATTAAAATATCATATGCTGTCTAATATTAGGCTTGAAATGTAAATTGGTAAAGGCTAGATATGTAAATTGGTAAAGACCTGTATTTTACGGATCCGGAAAGCTAGGATATAAAAGAAAAAAGTATATAAAAGTTCTGTTTGGAATCGGTATACAAAGACCCGTATTTTTACGCGGCCAAAATCAGCTAGTTATTAATAATAAGGCAATTACTTGGACTATTATAAATTGTACTGAGTACTATTTATGCTTTGAGTCAAGTTCTTTAAAAAGTTTAAAATGACTAAAGTACCAAAAACTATAAAACACAAAAAACCATTGTCATCACCAAGTTCTCTAAACCTACAGTTCACATTCGAAGTCTTTAAAGTAACTTATCTTCTGTTGAATCTTATCTCTTGTTCAACTGACTCTTGGTGAGATTAATTTGAATTCACCTGTCTCATCTTGTAACCTTAGCGTTGATGGCTATCTTCTTTTAATTTGTAAAGACCCCAATAGTCACATGTTTGGCCTGGGTATTTACATTGGTAAAAATTCACCCATTTGTCAGAAAACTAGGTTTGAACCCACAGACTATTTTTTAATGTGCTTTTATTTTGCACCACTTCACTCTATTGCTTTTCTCTTTGTTCTATATTGCTCTCCTTTATCTCAAAACTATTATTAATTCTTTTTCGATTTATTCACTCTTTTCGATGTTATTTCTGATTAAATTGACAAAGACCTCTCTCTTTATCCACCAGCCGATATATTGTTGTAGGCGACTTTAATGCTCATCACAGTGAATGGATTGGCTCTAGTGTCAAAGACTAAGCTGGCGTTAAAGCCTTAAACTTTTACCTTTTTCAATCCCTAACTCAATTAGTCAACTTTATAACTCGTCTTAAGTGCTTCTGATTACAGTTTTATTTCTCTAAGACTGCTATCTCATTCTTCTGGGACTCTTTCCATGATTTTCATCGTGATAGCCCTTGGACAGAAGTCTTTTGTCTTCCTGCTGACAAATGTTCTTCTTACATAACTTCGTGGATCCAGGCTTGCATGGAATCTTCTATTCCTTCTTGACAATTCCAGGTTAAACCCCACTCTTTTCCATGGTTTTTCTCACATTAAGCTGCTGCAATTTTCAATCAAAACCACTGCTTTCATATCTATTAGCGAAAATATTCTCCAGAAAACAGACATCTGTTTTGCTATTGCTAGAAACCATTTTAAAAAGATTTTGTCTAACGCCAAAGCTCGCTATTCTCAGGTTATAAAATCTCGTATTTAATTTCAAAAATTAGGCTATCGTGACTTCTGGAGAACTTTTAACATTATTAATGATAAGGAAAAATCTGTTAATCCGCCTCTTATATATGATTCATACTTGGTCACCTCACCTAAAGACAAAGCTGAATTGTTTGTTAAGATCTTTTCAACACTATCATCTCTTTGATAGTCGTCAAACAGGTTGATCCATTGCTTGACATTCGTATCACTCCAGCTTCTGTATCAAAAGAGATATTCTGCTTAGACGCTTCTACAGCTTGTAGTCCAGACGACATACCTGTTGTATTCTTGCAGAGGTGTTCTCCGGAGCTGTCATCCATACTTTCAAAACTATTTAACAAATGCCTATCAGAGTGTTGTTTTCCAGCCTGCTGGAAAGCGGCATCTGTTATCCCTATTTTCAAAAATTCTGGAGAGTGATCTGAATCATCTAACTACCTTCCCATTAGTCTCTTCCTATCATAAGCAAAGTTATTGAATCTTTTATTTAAGAAAGAAACTAAAACTCTTATATAACTGTAGAGATTTGAATCGACTTAATCTAAAGCCACAAATTAAGTTACCATCTAAAATTAAAAATTACAAAAAAAAAGTATCTAATATAAAACGTTTAAGAAAAGCAATTTCACACAAATATACAATAATGTAAGTTAAACTCATTAATTTTGAAATTTTTGTTTTAGTGGTATCTAAAAAATCTGCTATAAAATTCATTTATATCTACATTAAATTTAATAACCACAAACAACACATAGACCTTTTCTTTAAAACGAACTTTTAATTTCGACCATAAATAACACCTTATACACAGATTAAGATGATTTAGAATAGACAAATATAAAATGAAATATTTTTAATATTCAAAATAATATAATATTGAACTAAGATTAAAGCTAAGCCCTAATTTTGAAGATTTTTATGGTTTGAAACCCACCTTCTCAGATTTTCTTCGTGCTTTGTAAAAAATTACTTTTGTAAAAATTGTGATCTATATAACATAGACTACCTTGCAAAATTTTAACTCTGATATCAAATTATATTAAAATTAGCTATTTTTAGCAGTTTATTTTGCTTGGCAGCCATTTTGATTTTACTATAGTTTTTGTTTGACGGGTTGCTGTTCAACTGTACATGTGATTAGGCTGAAAATTAGCACCAGCATTGTTTTTAAGACAAGAAATCTGAATATTTGTTTTTAATGAAAACAATTAGAAGTTTATCAATATGGAGATTATACTTCATCTATAGCTATTCTTAAAATTTTAACAAAAGTGGAAAGGAGGCCAGGTAACCATGGTAGCATTAATTTTTTGAGAATTTTATTTTGTTTTGATAGATATATTGTGGATGGGGATTTTTCGAGGATTTTCACAAATAATTAAACTAATTATAATGAAAATGTACATTGGATGTTTATTATTAAGAAATTATTTATTTTGAAAACTTCCATTATGAAAAAAAAACCCATTATCAATAGTTAAAATGAAAAATTCATAATAAATGTAATATACTGAGTCTAAAAAATTATACAAATAAAAGTTTTAAATAAAAAACTAGTCAATAAAAAACCAGAACTTACATCTGATTTTTTCATAAATTGCCTATAAAAGAAAACTGTTGTAATATGATTGAGTTAATTTAATGATTGGATTTTGGGCAAATCATCAGGTATATGCGCCCAGTTCTTGAAGATAATGGTTTTTTAAAATAAATAAAATATTGAGCTTAGGAACATAACAATAATCATTTCTACATAGCCAGAGTAATTAAGTGTTTGGTAAATGAGGATGCATAAATTTAACAAAGATTTCTTCATTTTTTTTTATCAACTTCAAGTACCAAATCAACCCAGTTTTATTGGGTTGGTTTGGTATTTAAACTATTAATCGTGTGTTAAGTCATCAGATATAAAACATAAAAATGTTCGTTTACTTTTAGTAGCACCCTCATCAGTTTTGATTTAAATAATTTCAGGATGTAGTGTGCATTGTTGTTGGTTCCAGTGGTAACTCTGGATTTCGTCTTATATGACAAGTTGAATGTTTTCTGCAAAATCAACCAAAACAATAATTTTATTAATGGGTATAGATAATTTTAATGTATTTAAATATTTACCTTTATCAATATAAGAGTGAGATGTTATGGTGTCAAGCTTTTCACTAAGACTTTCAATGAAATCGCCAACTGTAGATGTGTAACTTAGAAGCTCTGCTATATCTGTTATACTCCACTGTTTGTATTCAATAGTTTCATCTTCATCAACTTTGTCATTCTCTTCAAATATTTCTTTATTTTACAATAGATTTGCAGTTATATAATTTATAATATTTTGAATTTTAGGGCGATGAGTACATCTATAGACCATGCATTCCCTTGACTCTCTGCTACAAATAATCTTCTCAATAAGTTCATGGTAATTCTTCTCCAGTTTAACTGCGCTAAGCATAAGCTTAAGATTTTGGTGTATTGCACACATACAAACATTATGGGTTCCTTTTTGACCAGCATAAATATACCACTTTGGCTTTAACTGAGCAAATTTAGTAAATCTTATTTTGGAAAAAGGGTGCTATAGTTTGAGTTCAATATATAATTTCTTTAAGCTGCAAAGAAGTAATCGCTTTGATACATGTTTATTTTTGGATAAACTCACAAAACCTTTTATACCTGGCAACTGCTGACTGAACTGATCACTGCAATATAGACTTTCCACCTAATCAATGATGTCTAATTTAATTCTAAAAATGTTAGTTTTTTCTGGAAGTGTTAGTATTCCTTTTTCAAATTTAAGTTTTTCTTGCTTTAGTTATGGTTGGCTTTGGTACATTAATTAATTCCTTAAAGACTATGAATCTGGAACCAATGTCGAAGTCAGAATCTTTTCTCCTCTGTTTGCTATTTTCTTGAATTAAAAGTATTAGTTTATCTAAATCTTTAGCTTTCTTTTGATGTTCAACATTGGGCTCCTCAGTAATATCATTTTCCAGTTCTGTTGCGTTAGCATTGAGAATAATTGATAGCTTTTTTGACATAATATCCGTAGCTCAAATTAATTTTCTTTTTCCTAGAGAAGTTTTAGCATGTTGTTGAACCCCATGAAATTTTACTGGTAATACATCTAATTTTTCAAAACTGGTGTTCATAAGTTCTTTTTCTTGTGCGATTTCTATATATTTATCAAAAAATCTTTGTTCTAGAAAATCATATTCACCATGTGGTCTTGTAAGATATTGTCCTGTAATTAGTCCAATTATCTTTTTTTTTAATCACTTCTTTTCAACATGAAGGACACATTTTAAAAGCAGGTGTTGTTTCAATACCAATTGAACGCATACCTTTTGCCTGTTGAATATCAATTTCTCTCAAACTACCTAAAAATATATTATAATTGAAAAAAATTCGCAAAAATTAGAAAATAATAATTTAGATAATAATTTTAGAAATAAAACTAAAACTTTTAAAACTAGTTGAAAGTGTACTAGATGTAATTTTTGTAAAAAGACAGCATAATAAGCTAAGAACATATAAATTTACCTTTTGTATTAGCTCTATACTTTTTGAATGGGTCGATGCAATTTTTTTAGGAATTAGCAAATAGGTTAAGTAAAAGTTGCTCATGATGTAAGCAGATTATAAGATTAGCATTTAATACTGATCAGATCTCCATATTGATAAATTTCTATCTCTCTCTGAATAGCTTAATAAATCTTTCAATCCAGTTGATTTAGTGTTATGACATTGATCATTTGATAAAATACCAACTGTACACAAAATCTTGTTCATTTTTTGTTTTTTTTATTTTTTACTCAACTACAAATAAACACAAAATATACAAAAATTTTATTTAAAATATAGAAAACTTTTATCATTAGTAAACTAATTAGCTGGTAAAATGTCAGACTAATATTGAGTATTTCTTTTGTTTTAGTAAAAGATGTCATTAGTTAGAAAGCAAAAATTTATTTAAAAAAGAAAAATTTATTTGATTTAAAGTTTCTTTAAACAATAGGTTAAATTAGTTTTTTTTGTATAATTTTTGATGACTGATAAAAATTGTTAATGTCAATTAATTTAAAAAAAAATCATCCACACAGACCTATAACACTTATTTTTTAACATAATACTCTTATATTTTACAACAAGTTTGAAAAAATCCACGACTCAATTTTGCACAAAGACACTCATTTAAATATCTATTTTGATAAAAAAAAATAAAAATTCACAAAAAATTAATGATATCATGGTTACCAAGCCTCCTTTTCCATCTTTATAAAAATTAAACAAAAAATAGCTATAGGTGAAGTACAATCCCCATATTAATATAGTTCTAAATAATTACATTAAAAACAAATATCATATTCTAATTCCTCGTCCTAAGAACTATAGTGGTGCTACTTTTCAGCTTAATTACATGTTTAGTTGAACAAAAAACCAGCTTCAAGTAGCTGGTTTTAAAATAACAATATCTCCAAAACCCATTTGAATTCAGTGCCAAAGTTTTGCTAGGTATCTATGTTTTATAAATGACCATTTTTACAAAGTATGAAGAAAATCTGAGATGATAGGTCACATGCTTGTCTCACTTTCTCAAGGAGTACCTTACTTTCAACTTATTGACATTGAGATTGTTAATGAACAAGGAAGCGATATTTCCCAACAAACAAAACTAGATTTTAATCCGATTGAGAATGTATGGGGGCTGCTCAGGCGGTCAATGGTTAAAAAACAATAGCAATTAAGCAGTAGTTGAATGAAAAGCTAATAAACGTGTAAAAACCTCAGTGAAGAGATGCACAAACGGTTAAAAAGTTTACTTTGAGTATATCATAACGCATACAAAGCGTATTTACAACAAAGAGACATCGTACTAAATATTAACTAATTAACTATTCCAGAATTATTTTTCATTATTACCTTTTAAATTTATGTTATGTATAGTTGTTTCTATGAAAAACCTTAGTTTATAGACCATGGAAATATAAAACAGACGGAAGTTCATCAAGCCGCGAACATCAAAGCAATTTCAGGGTTTCTCGGGAGGATGCTTGTAAACGACAATTTAAAAAACAAAACAAAACAAAAAAAAAACAAGTTTCACTGGAAAAAAAGCAACAGAAATTCACTGAAATAATTTTTATTAAAACATTAAAAAAATATTTATTCAAAGGTACGCTACATAGTTTTAATCATAATTTTTTGTAGTTATTCAACAAAATGTTTATTAAAACTCGGTAATTAAATAGAACCACTTGATTTTAAAAGCATATGTTAGTTTAAACTTCTTCTTTTGCTTCGAATCAACTCGTAATTTGATTAAAAAGAAAGCTGAAACAACTTTTAAAAAATCAAAAAACAAATATTTTTTAAATTACTAAAGCTCAAAAGTTTTATTAGTTGTATATCATAAGTGCCATTTATGCTTGTAATACTCAGGGCTGGACAATGTAGGTTTTTTTGGGGTTTTTTAATGAAATAGAATTTCTGGGTTTTTTGTTTTTACAATTTTTGCTAAAATTTTAATATCCTAAACAATTTTGTTGTGATATTCAATAAATTTTCTGGAAATCTCCATATTATGATTGTCATGCAGTCATTAATATTTGATTTTTTTATTTTGATGATATCTAGCATTTTAAAATAAAAACCAAAAAACCCTTAAAAACCCAAAAAACCCTTAAAAACCTAAAAAACCCAAAAACCCACTTTCTGAAATAATAAAAGTGGGTTTTTTCCAGTTCTGATAATACTCCATTCTAAAATGAAGTTTAAGAAAAGGAAATCTTTAAAAAAAATTATTTGTCGTTTCGTTGTCGCCATTTTCTAATGTTTATAGTTGGCGAACCATCAAAATATTCCTAAATTATTATGAACGCTTGCGTCAACATAAAAAGATTAAGCTTTTAAATATAAGGCTGGGTGAATAAAAAAAAGCAATTGCTTTTACTTAGTAATTCGTCAGCTTTA